>JBBGZY010000586.1:0-1220000 GCA_037952925.1 Lithobates clamitans
CCTCTGATTGATTCCCCATTCATCTACTATACCTCATTATACAATTTATTAATCCAGGGTCTGTTTAGTCATCCCCTGTGTTCGCCGCGGGGGGAATCACTTGGGGCCATGCGTACCCACAGGCAACCATAGAACGGGTGAGCCCATCCTTTTTCTATCTATATTGTATATTATATAATGAATTAATGTTTTTGCTGCTTTTTTATGTTGTTGCATAATTTTTGTATGATTGTATTTACTACAATTACTGTATGTTGCACCACAGATATTGCTCTCCTGAGGAAGCGGTGAAACCGCGAAACCGGTCGAGATTCCAAGCTCTATTTGTGTCTACCTCACTACAAGTTGTAATTTAATTGGTTGTATGCATTGCTCCCGTTTTTAATTGCAACTGTATGTGCTATTGTTACAATCTTTTAATCATGTTTTCTATTAAAATGGAATTTTTATACTTTATTATTGTTTTTGTCACTATTACCTTCTACCATCAATATTGATTACACCTGGTACCGGAATAGTCCCCCCGTTTTTCCCCCCCCCTCTTTAGGGGTTATTGCCTTTAGTGCATGCGGTATTGAGTTACTGGTCGACAGTGGCAGCTACCTGCGACCTCTCCCTACCTCATGCCTTTTGCCACTGTGAGTACTGAGACGAAGGGGGAATTTTAGTGTTTCATTGCTAACCCATCCCAGCTCTTTTCAAAACAAACTATTTGGGCTGTATTTTGGACTAAGACAATCATAACCCTGAAAACGACTTTATCACATGGACTATCAGCCCAATCCTTACTTAGGGCCAAATATGTCAGTATCCAGAACTGACAGTCCTGTGCTGAAAAGTACCTGCTCCAAAAAAAACACCAAATGTAGATGGTCCCAAATTGGGACTGTTTGTTTTCTGTAAAGCTTTACCTCCATCTTCCTAGTATACTGCATTTTGTGGTCACAGCATTACTGTTTAGAGGAGAAGCTTTCCCTTGCTTTTCCTTTGATGTCTGTAGCCTTCACATTGGTTCTCCATATTGTATCACTTGTCAGAGACAATGGACAGTGATGATTTTACTTTATCTAAAAGAAAACCCAACTATTTTAGTATTTAAAAGCTCTGTTCATTCTGTTCTCATTTTGTGTATGTCTATGCTTATTTTTTATGTTGTTATTATGTAAGGAGTAAAACCTGAGGGTAAAGTTTCTCTGTTATTTAGTGTTTTCCGTGATCCTTGGCAGATGCCTTGAGATATTGAAAGGGTAAATGAGTAAGACAAACGAGAGCATTTAACACTGCACATTCCTGTAAGTCAGAAAAACAGCTATGGAGCAAGAAATCATATTTTAGCCAAATGCAGATAAACATGAATATTCTTACTGTGGCTGGCTGTGTTGTGCAGGTAGTCACTTTTGTGCTTTTTTTAGTAAATTTGTGTAGAATAGAGTACATGGACAAAATGCAGCAACTCCTTGCAGCCAGTCAGTTTTCTTGTTATACTGATCTGGGAAAAATTGACTGGAATGTAATCATCTTTCACAGACTACTGAACTTTGCACATCCTATTAGTTCCTTACATTGTCTTTCTAAATAAGAATAAAAACCCAGCAATTGTGTAATAACTGCAGGACTCTAGTGACATGGCCCATGATGAAGTTGTCTGTGACTTACCATCTCAGGCTTGATGTAGGAGAACACTGTTTTTGCTTCTTCTACGTGAGTGTCCCAATATTATAATAAAAGTTGTGAACTAACTACACTTTAGCTAGACTTCCATACTATGCCCTCTGATCTTGTTCTTTATAATTCTGAGACAGTGTAATAATTTTAGGCGGAAATAAACTTAAACCAAAAAAACTGTTAGCTTGTAAATCACAGAAAGGAGCACCAAGCTGCTGTGCGCAGGTTTTTCCACTTGAGTCCATTCGCTGCATGTACAGCACACTGGGAGATGCTCAGCGCATCCAATCCAACCTTTCTAGTCCCATTGGCAGTAGCAGCAAAAAAAAAACATGGTGGGCAGGAGCAGCCTGGGCATCCAGGGCACCAGGCAAGAAATATGGGGAACAAGCCCCAGCATTGGTGACACCCATGCTTGCCAACTATGGGACACTAGCCTGGAGGTTCTGGTACACAGCACAGGTGCGTTCACAAATCGCCCCCTGCTCACCTATGTAAACTCTATGCACAGCTCACATCTTTACCCCCCTCGACAACTCACCTCTGCACCCCTCATCCATAGTTGACACCCTTACCCCTTTAACCAGAGATCACCTCTGCACCCACCATTCTCAATACCCCTCTCCCCCCCATTCAAAGCTGACCCCTATAACTCTATCAACAGATCACCTCTGCATCTTTATCCATAGCTCTTCCCTCTTTCACAGCTCATTTCTGCACTCCCCCTGACCCTCTCCAAGGCTCACCACTCACCAATGTCACAGCTTAGCACTGTAGTCATTACACCCCCAATCTCCACAACTGTCTCATTTCTTCCAGCAGATATACTAATGCTTTTATCAGCTGCAGTGTGTAGACTTTTAAACTTGTGTCCGTGCTGTTGCCTCCTGCCTGTACTGCAGAGTGAGAGCTGCTCAATTTATCTGACACAATGAGGTTGATTTACTACACCTCACCTTTAGCAAACTCCAATGTCTCTAATCACTGCTTGTCAACTATGGAATTGGTGCTGGGTGGTGCCAGTATGCAGAAGTGGTGTATTCAGACACTAAAAGACCACATAATGTACTGCATTACCTTCTCATATTTATCCACCACAAGCCCCCATTTTAGACACCAATGCCCCAGTATAATAGACGCCTGTGTAAAGTTCTTGTTTCTTTGGTGGTCAATGAAAATGCCCCTTTGTGATATTTTTATAATTCCTAGCAAGTGCAGAAAATCGTAAAGAGCCTACTTGATATAGATGTTTGTCAGAAAAGTGTCTCGCAATGGGGCTTTCCAGGTTAACAGCCTTAATGTCAACCACATGGTCTTTAAATGAGAAGTATGTTTTTTTTGTTTTCTTTTAGATTCATACTTACCTCAGTGGATGTAGCATCAGACTGATGCTGCAGCTGTCCCCAGCCGTCGCTGCACTGAGAACCGAGCCACTCCTCCCCGAGCAGAGCGGTGCTGATTGTCAGTTAGTATCGCTCTTGCTCTCCTCCTACATGCTCATTGGAGTGCTGAGCTGTGGAGGGGCAGGGAGCAGCCATCTCAGTGTCTCACTGAGACTGCCATCAATCAAGGCAGCTGGTGGATCCAGACTTGGAAATTCGGGATGAAGCGCTGCCTGGACTGATGGCAGTGACGTCAGACCACTCTGCTGAAAACGGGTCACAGGAGTGCAAAACGAATTACACTCCTGTCCTTTCCCTGTTCCCTATCAAAATGGCTCTGTACTAATCTATCTTTCAAAAAGCGACACTTTCTAAAAGTTAGATGAGGGTGCTCATCGACAAAGTGTTTGGTGACTTTGTCTTCCGTGAGGAGATGTCAATGTTTGCTGAGAGCTCATCCACAATATCAGAATATCATCTATATATCTCGGCCATACGGTCACATGGTGAAGATAGCTCAACACTTCATCAGAGCTGAAAACTGAATGCCCCCTTTCCCCATTCAGGTTGGCATACGATTGGGCGCACGTAGTCCCCATCAAAACCCCCTGCCCTTGGAGGTAATAGGAGCAGTCAAACATAAACATGGGGGGGGGGTTTATTTACTAGAGGCAAATCTACTGTGCAATTGAAAGTGCACTTGGAAGTGCCGTAGCTATTAATTTGAATGGGACATGCAAGGAAAATAAACAGCATTTTTTCTTGCACATGATTGGATGATAAAATCAGCAGAGATTCCCCTCATTTCAGATCTTTCCCTCAGATCTACAGTGACTGTACTTCCAAGTGCACTTGCAGTGCACTTGGAATGCAGAGTGGAATTGCCTTTAGTAAATCAACACCGTTGTGTTGATATGAATTCTAGTAATTATAAGATAAAAAACATTGTAGCCATAAAGTCCTTTGTTTCTTTCATTGAGAAAACTTGCTACCACATCTTTGCCCTTATTGTGATGGATTCAGAAGTATAATGACTCCACATCAATGGACGCCAAAATAGTATGTTCCCCAACATGTAAGCCCTCCAAGATTATGAGTAAATGTATTTTATCTTTAAGGTATGTAGGCAAACGCTCCACATACTATTTTCTCTCGAAGTTAGACTATTGGTCCCAGAGTCTATGGGTCGACCCGGGGGGGTTACATCAATTCTTATGCAATTTAGAAAGCGCGTGCACGGTTTTCAAAAAATCACAAGTATCTTTAGTAATATACTGTTGTTTATAAGCCTTATCTATTTTTTTTGAAAAAAGATTCATGAAAGAATGCAGTGGTAATTGATGATATTTTTCGGTACCAGGCTTTGTTTGATAAAACTTTTTTGCACATTTGGGTATATTGATCTTGGGTCATCAAAACGACATTCCCCCTTTGTCAGAGTGTTTGATAATTAAATTATGTTATTCCTGCAAATATTTAAGGGCCCCCCACTTGTTCTTATATAAATTTAATATTTTATTAGTGTCCCTCAATTCCTCAATATCCTTGGTTACCATTTGAAAAAACAGATCTATTCTAGCGTTACCTTAGATGGGAAATTTTGTGCACTTTTTCTTGTATCCGTTGGTCTGATTGTTCTAACCAAACGCCATCCTTCTGTTCTGGGTCACTATCTGATATAAGAGCCTCAAAATTAACATCAATATCCTCTCTTTCTAGTTCCGTAAGCACTTTTAGTGCTTTATAATCTGAGCCTGAATATTCGCGACACTGAGAGAGAGCTCCCTGTAGGGATACTTCCTTTTTTTTATGTTTGAGACCCTCACAAAGATACTTAAAATTAAGTTCTCGTGTGAATAAATTGAGATCCTTTATAAGATCAAATCGATCCAGGTTGGTCCTCGGACAAAAAATAGGGCCAAGTTTAAGTTTAAGTAAATTTATTTCTTCCTGGAAGAAAGTGAAAGGTTTCAAATTAATGATTTTCTGTTATTGATTCGACCGGATCACATACTGATCCATGCTCTCTTGTGTGAGGTATGTTTGTGAGTTCCGTCGCTCCTTGTTGTTGGAATTGATGCCTAAAGTAGATGTTTGTGTAAATGAATTTCCCAACTTCTGTTTTCTGGTCTGTTTTAGGCAGCCTGGATGAGCTTGTTTGAACCTTGGCACCCGATCTGTGCTTTGGCCAGCAGGGGGAAGTTTTGTAGTTCTTTGAGTGTTTTTTTTTTTTAAGTTTTTATATATTCCCGCAATTGCTGTCACCTTGCTGTTGCTGGTTAAGCCTTTCGAATAGCCTCTTGTTTGTCGTCCCAGGTGTTTTTGGGTCTAAGGATACCCATCTCTTCCTTGTACTAAATGACTCAAGGGCTCCTAGAGTTTGGATCGTCTGACCCAGGGATTCTATTCCTGCGTAGTAGAACTTCAAGAGAGATTCCTCTTGTTGTGGCAAGAGAAATAGGACTGCTTGACTTGAGGGGGTTACAAGGAGGTAGATGCAGTTGTGGAGATCCCTCTATTACAGTCAGTTAAGGAATAGAAAAGCCAGTGATTGATATAATCCTTTGGCATCTATCAATAATTAAAATACCAGTATTTCACAGATTATTTAATATAGTGTATCAATCACATGAAGTGACAGCAGAAAGGTAGGTGTGTGGAAGGTAAGAATCCCTTTGTTGAAAATACCCTTCATAACTGGACTAGTATATAAAGAGTCTGAATTACATTGAATAAATTAATTCATTGGATCCATCCTGTTAAATGTATATAACTTTTAATGTTATCGCACATTTTCTGGTTACAACCTGCTTCTTTTCTTCTTTATAGATGTAGTTACTTAGCCAGGGGGTTTAGAGTTGTTTGTTTTACTGAAATCCAAGCCACTTACCTCCTGCATTTGTTTATTTTCAACCATCATATTTACAGCACAGGAAAGCGTTTTCTAGAAAGTTGTTTTTTTACAGGGCACATGGACATTTTTTAATTGTTGCCAAGGTTGCCAGATGATCTGTTACACTAAAAAAGTGAGATTTGGCGCTATAAGCAAGCAGACATTGATTTTCAATAAGTCAGCCTACGAATTGTCAAGACAACTGTCTGAGAAAGGTTGCTATAATTACATTTTCATGATAAATAATACATAATAGACAAACCCTCAATGATCATTGTGACCACACTTTTTTCAAAGCTGCCTTTTATATTGTATTTGATAACTCAACGTATTCTTTTTTACATGAGAACATAGCACATCCACTGGAGTGAAATGAGTGCATATTTGTAAGAGAATTTAAAGCTGAACTCTGGCCATAAACTATTTTTGGCCATTTGTATTGTAAAAATACATTACTATTAATTAAATGGTTAGATTTGCATTTTGAAAACCTTTTACTTTAAATTAACTACAGTAAGCATCGAATGTCGGGTGCTGAGACACCAACTATAGCAGGTTGCTCACTCTGCAACTCATCCATTGAGAAAACATCTTGCATTATTTTCACAGAATGCAGGGCATGATTGGAGGAGGTGTTAAAAACAATCTCCCTTCCTCCAATCACAGAACACCTTGCATTCTGTGAAAAGAATGCAAGATATTTTCGCAAAGTGCAGAGCAAGTGGCTCCACTATGATCAGTATACTAATGTTTTAATCAAAAAATCTATGTAGGGTTGATAAAGACTGGATATGTCAACGTGGCTTAAAAAAAACATAGTACAATAGTTTTGTTAGGCTTCAACATCAAGTATTTGAGACCGGAGTGAATTTCCCCAAATGATGACGTCACAATTTAGCATGTTCAGGATTGGATCAATACCAATTCATACTATACAAACCTAACACTCGAATTACAATTGATGCCATTTTGGTCCGTAAAGAGAATCATCCATACATTCTCTCTTTGCTCTCAGTTACCAGGTATGTAATCCCTGTTCACCCTTTCTAATATTTTCACATGAGGCAACATAACAAGGCTTACCAAGAATGGGCAAACAGGGACCTTCACTCTCTACAAACTTATGTCTTCCCCCCACTTTTTCCAAACATATAGTGTTTTTTTTCTAGACTTTTTTATCTACGTAATATGAACAAGTGAGACACTTTCTAGGTAAATTGTTGGGATACCCTACTGTATACACTTCACAAATCCTATTAGAACACATTATTATGCCATCTCAAAAGAAAAGATTCATGTCAGTAACTATAATACAATAACTGTATACTAGCCTCAGAGCTACTAAAACACAAGATATTCATAGCCAAAATAAGAAACTATGCTGGATAAGTCTGTAGAGGAAACTAGGAAATATTTTTGTTGAAATGCCATATGGATATAAGTAATAATGAGTCATGGAGATAACTTCAATTAAAACTTAAATGCAGCCTATGGAGCATTCAACAGCCCCATTAAAAATCCACCACCTAAGAGAACTAAAAAGAATAATAAACTGACGAGCGGGACAACCTTGTGGACCATACCTCTGCCTTTCTACCCTTTTTCTTCTTTCTCTTTCCTTTTCTCCACCTTACGATTAAAGCTCATTATCAGAATTTATTTGACCTATATACACTCTACCTGTAAACAATATGTATAGTAGGTATAAATCATTTAAATACCTACAAAAGTAACTAAGGAAATGATATATATCTTTAATTTAGGTTTACGTGAACCCAATGTTTAATATTTGAAATTTCATGATATTTACCTATATAAACCCTACTGTAAAACAATGAGCTTACTTTATAGATCCTTGTAAACTTACTTTATGTATCTTTATAATATTGTATACTCAATAAACTTCTTTTGACAAGGAAAAATCCACCACCTGGATGAATTAGGGATTGCCCCGAATTTAAGATATCCTACCTGAATATGAGTCATCTGTTATGGCAATGTCCAGATATAGAACAGTACTGGATATCTTTATAAAAAAAAATCAATAGGGAACATAGAATCCTTACACCAGTCCTTTTCCACTCTGTAGATAAAAAGTGACCAACTTTTAAACTTCTTGAAATGGGAAAACTTTGCATTTTGGGAATAAAAACAAAATATGGGCAAATGGCTACAGTACACACCCTCGTCATTTGGTGACATAATAACTTGAATTATAACTCCACTATGCTATGCTAATGGATAAACTAGACTCTACCCAACAAAAGACATGCACCACATCATTCTTTAGGTTATAGTCAAATTTTATAGTAGCAGAATGAATGAGAGACATTATGGCTATTTTCAAACCAACAACCTAGTATGCCACTGAGAAACGTAAAACCATATTAGAATTATTTTAGTATAACTCCTTTGTTTATAATGAAAACCCTTCCTGATACCCCGGGTTGCAACAAATACCCTATTGAGTTTTTGCTTGCTGAGGTCGGAGAGACATTATTAAAGGACTATAGCAGACTTTCTCAAACTTTTTACCCTCAAGGAACCCATGAAAACATTTTAAGATGGCAGTATGCTAGTCTAATCAGTGAGTTATAGGTATAGCAAAAAACTGTAAATAACAAACACAAACATTAATAACATATAACGTACAACTTTATACTAAATATCAGAACAACAGTTGGTGCTTAGAGAAAAACTTTGCATTGGCACTCATTATTAGCATTCATACTTAGGGCAAAATGTTGCTGTGATGTTTAGGAAAAAACATTTGCATTGCTAAGGAAAAAACTGTGCATTAGATCTCAGGGAGAAAACATTCCTTTGGTGTTCAGGCTAATGTGTGTAAGGTTTTTGTGACAAGTAAATATGGTTGGTAGTGAGCAGTAAAAGTGTCCAGGGAAGCACAGAGTGCGATGGGAGCCATGACTCTTACCTGATCTGCTCCATCTTGGGAATTACCGCTTAGCAGTCCACCATCTTGTAATTGATAAGGTTGTAGACCTCCTCTCGGTGACCGAGTGACCTCGGGATATGCATGGTTGGTATGATGTACTCTCCCTGTCCAAATACACTTACACTTTAATGGTCATTTGATTGTCTGTAGCCCCTCCTTGTCAGTACTGGCCAATAGCTTTCTCCAGGCAGCCTGGGCCCAGTATGACATGTTTTGGAGGGTTCAGTCACCTTTCTCTTCCTGGAACTATTAGCACTGCAGGAGAAAACCCTGGCTTATAGAAGAACACTCTGGAAAAGCAATGCCCCATGGTGTCTTTTCAGGGGAAGTAGAGAGTAGGGGATGTCTGTTCTTTATTCCTCCATTTCTGGTCATGTTTTTTGTCACCTTTCATTCTTATATACAAGTCTTGTAAAACAAAGCATGTAATCACTCAATTGTTTGCTTACTTCCATGCTTTTATGTCTTTGTAAAGACAATTTTCATTGTAGGTTCGGTGGGTAACCTTTTTGTATGCACAATAAGACCTGTATATGGGCATTGTATTCATTAACAAACTGCTGTGCTTACTTACAAAGTATGCTATATGTACTTTTGTATTTTTATAAAATGAATAAATAGGATATGCAAAAAGACTATAATTTCTTGGGTCAAAACAGCTAGAAATAATCTTTTTTCGATTACAACTGTATATGGGAGCTGCACTGGGAGGCTGGAGGGACGTTGTAACAGTTAGGACCCTTTAAGAGTTTCCCTATCATAAAAAGCAAGTGATGGCAGTAGCACAGGAGGTTGCCAAGAAGGGCTCAGGGGCCAGCTCAGTCTTGGAAAGTGGCAATGCAATTTTCCAGTCCAGTGGGGTCTAGGTACTACCTCAAGCTTTTGCTAAAAATATGTAAATTCAGGTAGCTGCTGTGTAGTTACTAGCTCAAGCAGTAACTTGAGCTAGTCTGGATTGAAGTCACCAAAGAAAAACATATCTACAATCTTGTATCAATAAAAGACAATCAAGACAATCAAGTATCTTGAAGAGATATACAATGAAAAAATAAGAAAAAAAGAAAAGGCTACCAGGAATATAGACGTTGTAACAGTTAGGACCCTTAAGAGTTTCCCTATCATAAAAAGCAAGTGATGGCAGTAGCACAGGAGCTTGCCAAGAAGGGCTCAGGGGCCAGCTCAGTCTTGGAAAGTGGCAATGCAATTTTCCAGTCCAGTGGGGTCTAGGTACTACCTCAAGCTTTTGCTAAAAATATGTAAATTCAGGTAGCTGCTGTGTAGTTACTAGCTCAAGCAGTAACTTGAGCTAGTCTGGATTGAAGTCACCAAAGAAAAACATATCTACAATCTTGTATCAATAAAAGACAATCAAGACAATCAAGTATCTTGAAGAGATATACAATGAAAAAATAAGAAAAAAAGAAAAGGCTACCAGGAATATAGACGTTGTAACAGTTAGGACCCTTAAGAGTTTCCCTATCATAAAAAGCAAGTGATGGCAGTAGCACAGGAGCTTGCCAAGAAGGGCTCAGGGGCCAGCTCAGTCTTGGAAAGTGGCAATGCAATTTTCCAGTCCAGTGGGGTCTAGGTACTACCTCAAGCTTTTGCTAAAAATATGTAAATTCAGGTAGCTGCTGTGTAGTTACTAGCTCAAGCAGTGACTTGAGCTAGTCTGGATTGAAGTCACCAAAGAAAAACATATCTACAATCTTGTATCAATAAAAGACAATCAAGACAATCAAGTATCTTGAAGAGATATACAATGAAAGAATAAGAAAAAAAGAAAAGGCTACCAGGAATATAGTTAGAATTTTTCTTAGCAGAGCTGAGGAAAGTGCATTCAACCTCCCAGAGTACAAGCAAAAAATTGAAGCATGACAGTTGATGGAAGGGTTATGTGAGGGCTGGCTAAACATTTTATGTTTGCCAGTGCCCCAGCCACCTGTAGGTCGCAGTATCTCCTGACTGTTCAAAAATTACTAACACTCCTTCTTCTCCTGTCCCTCAATGTAGAATAAAAAAACATTTTTTTCTCAGATAAGGTGATTATGTAATTAATTGGAAACACTTTTACTTAATAAGAAAGGGTTAAAGAGCAACTCCAGTCAATTAACAGAATAAGTATCTGGTTGCACAATAGCGGTTTGCAGACACGTGTTCACAGTAGCCCCAAATCGCTGATAAATTAGTTACCCTTAAGCCCCGTACACACGATCTGACTTTCCATTGGGAAATGTTGGATGTCAGGCTGTTGGCGGACAATCCGACCATGTGTATGCTCCATCGGAAAATTGTTGTCAGACTTTCCGCCAACAGATGTTGGCTAGCAAGTTTTCAAATTTTCCGCCAACAAATGTGTTGTCGGATTTTCCGATCGTGTGTATACAAGTGCGTCGGACAAACGTCCAAAGTACAAACACGCATGCTCGGAAGCAGAAGCGGTCATTCTTGTAAACTAGCGTTTGTAATGGAGAATTAAGATTCGTGACGTGGCAAATTATGAAGTCTCCAAATGCAGCACACAATTCTCTTCTTCTTTATAATGGGATAATAATGAAGCTGCTTTGCTGGTGATACTGATGGAGTTATTGCAAACTAATTTTCAAAGGCTTTCTTTTCTAGTGATATCAAGAATAATATTATGTTGTTTTTTTTTGTTTTGTTTTTTTATTTGTGCAAGTTACCACAACACCATTATCCCCTAGTTTTTTAAGAACAAAGATACAACTATGTTGGTGTCCCTTGTTAAGTTTACATTGTTTTTTTTTTAAATGTAACTGCTTACTCCCAAACTGTCATTTGAAGTAAAACACATAGTCAAGTATTATTCTCCACAATTTTTTTATTGTGCATTAAAAAAAAAAATAGACATGCTATCTGCCAATAGAACTTAACCAAAAAGTGCATTCTATGCATCCAAAAATATTGAAAATTTACCAAATCAAATCATTATTCAACCAAAAAAATAACGTCAAAGCAATAACTCCAAGGCCAATAATAAATAACACGTTATCTCGTCCGATTCAGCAACATGTCTGGTTGAAGAACAGCCGCTCAGAAACGAACTGAAAAGCACAAAATGAAAAGCGCAAACTGAAAAGAGCTAAATAAAAAATGCAAAAAGAAAAGCGAAAAACAATACTCACCAAACTTCTACTAACACAAAATTAGCAGAAGGAGCCCAAAGGGTGGCGCTAAAGAGCTGAAAAACCACGTAGTACATCTAGTACGTCACTACATTCGTAATTGTTGGTCAACATTTGTGTGACCGTGTGTATGCAAGGCAAGTTTGGGCCAACGCCCTTCGGACAAAATTCCACAGTTTCGTTGGAACAGATCGTTGGATCCGATGTACGAGGCATAATAGTCTATGAAGCTGTTCACATCAGAGATTTGTATTACAGAATGGAGTGGTGTTTTGGTGAAAACTCCTGTTTGCTGTACCTTTCATGCATTTGTAGAAAAAAGCATGTAACATTATAGGCAATGGTAATGCGATAAAATCACACAAAAATGCCCTAAAACACAATAATCAATTAACGCTTTAAGTCACATGTCTATGAATTCAGAAGCGGAATTCGAAATAAGGGAGGATCGTTTTTTTAAAACACTAGGTTTTACATACCTAGTTGTTGAGCCCGATATGCAGAGGGAGGCCTCCCTTACGTCCCTGACTCGCGGCCCCTGGTAGAGCAGACAGGAAGCACAGGAGTACTGGGCAGCCCGAGTGCCTGGCAGGATCAACAGCAGATGGGCAGGTCTGGAGCTCCGGGTGTTGCTGAGACAACTGGAACAGAAGGCAGGATGCAGCAGACGGGGAGCTGAAGCAGGCAAGCAGACACTCACAGGATGCAGGTGGCTGGTTCCAGGGATTGGAACACAGGAAGGTCAGACAGGCCGGGTCATACACAGACGAGTAGAACAGGTGCAGATGCAGGAGGCTGTAGGAGGGTCACAGAACAAGCCGGGTCGGTAACAGACTGGTGTGGATGAGCCAGAGGATCAGACAGGAGCGAGGTCATGGACAAGCTGGGGTCAGGTGCAGGCGGAAGGCAAAGGATAGTCACAAGGCAAGCCGGATAATGCAGGAACAGATTTACGAACACGGATCTCTCTCAGGGAACGCTGTAGATCAGACAGCAAGATTTCCTTGTAAAGACAGAGTTTAAACAGCGTGCCTGTCGCCAACAGCGGCACGAGCGCGTATGCGCACGCACAGGCGTGCAATCATGCGTGCACCAGCACCCGCGAGCGCGCACTCACTAGTGCAGAACTGTTGCTCCCAGCAGGCCTTTCCCGACAGTCAGGAAGGGCAGTGGGGGGGAATAGCGAGTGACCCCCCTCCTGAACCATATCAGGCCACATGCCCTCAACTATTGGGTTGAGGTCGGGACTCTGTGCAGGCCAGTTAAGTTCCTCCACCCCAAACTCGCTCATCCATGTCTTTATAGCTCTTGCTTTGTGCATTGGTGCGCAGTCATGTTGGAAAAGGAAGGGGCCTTTCCCAGACTGTTCCCACAAAGTTGGGAGCATGAAATTGTCCAAAATATCTTAGTATGCCTTAAGAGTTCTCTTCACTGGAACTAAGGGGCCAGGCCCAACCCCTGAAAAACAACCCCACACCATAATCAGCCCTCCACCAATGATTTAGACCAGTGCAAAAAGCAAGGTCCATAAAGATATGGATAAGCAAATTTGGGGTGGAGGAACTTGACTGGCCTGCACCTCAACCCAATAGAACACCTTTGGAATGAATTTTAGCGGAGACTGCGATGCCATTAAAGTTCATGTGCATGTAAAGGCAGGTATCACAATACTTTTGACAATATAGTGTGTGTATAAGTGTATGTATATGTATACGTGTATGTATATGTATATGTATATATATATATATTTATTTACTGAATACGCATGTGTGTTTGAGCTTCGGGGTGCACACACCTATGGTCATGGTAATGGCATAAACATATACGACTAAAAATTATATTTGTTAGTATTTTAGGCCAGTTCCTTCGATATTAAAACAAAATCTGAGCAGATCAATTATTATTACCCACCAATTAAAAGACCAATCTGTCAAAACAAGATATAATCCTCCTGGATACAGTAATTGTGATGATATGTACCACTGAGCAGGGTGCTTTGAGGATGCTTCATTCCATCATCATTGATTCCTGTATTATATAACTCCTGCCATAAAAAATGGCTTATCCCTGCTCCTCTGGAGACTGTACATGCCTTTCAGAATAAATGCCTGTTTTTCGGGCAGCCTATTACAGTGAGTACCTAGTTTTCTCTTTTTATCACTATATTTGTTTTTGGAGAAAAAACAATTGGGTTTTAGTAGGTGTGGGTCATCCCATGATATAATATATAAACTGTGTAATCTCTTACATTACTTGTGAACATGATGAATGTGATTATAGTAAGCTAGTTTAGCGGGTGTTGGGTATGCTTGGTGTATCTTAAATTGATTGTAAAGTCTCGTTTTTTTTCTATTAAACTAAAAACATGTTATACCTACCTGCCCTGTGCAGTGGTTTTGCACAGAGCAGCCCAGATCCTCCTCTTCTGGGGCCCCTGGTTGGAGCTCCTGGCCCCTCTCGCCTGTTGAGTGCCCCCACAGCAAGCAGCTTGATATGGGGGCAACCGAGCCAAGCTGCAGCTTTGTGTATCCATTCAGACACGGGGCTGTGGTTCGGCCCCACACCCTCTCTCTCCTGATTGTCTAACTGAGTTTGACAGCAGTGGAAGCCAGTAGCACTGTTGCTGTGTCTCAGCCAATCAGGAGGGAGAGTCCCGGGCGGCCGAGGTACTCGTGGACATCGCTGGATAGAGAGGGGGCTCAGGTAATTATTATGGGGGCTGGTGGGGTCTGTTACAGACTGAAGGCTTTTTATCCTAATGCATAACCTTCTGACTTTACAACAACTTTAAGCCTTTAATTCATGCATAGCATGAATCTATCTTTGGCCACCACTGCCACCGACTATTCAGGTGCCCGGCCCTTTTCGGGGGCCGGGCGCCTGAATTACAGCAGCGGGGGTGTTTTTGAAGCACCTGATTAGAGCTATAGGCTCTAATAGGCTCCAAAATAGGTGAACTGCGAATGTCATGCTTGGCGCTCGCAGTCCACCCTGGTGAGTTAGAAAATGCATGAATTTGCTTTCCTAACACTGAACCGCCTCTCCGCCAATCAGGTGCTCGGGTCTGTTACCCGTCACCTGATTGGCTGAAACGACAGGTGCTGTGATTGGACGCCTATCAGGAGGAGAGGACAGGAGGAGAGGACGGGAGGAGACGTGTGAAGGACAATGCTCGCTGCCGTCACACACTGCCCCACCGAGACAGGGTAAATGCCAGGCGGACGGGGGGGTCACAGTGGCGGCATTCAATGGGTACAGTGGAAGCATTTGATGGCACAGTGGTGGCATTTGCTGGCACAGTGGCAGCATTTGATGGGCACAGTGGCTGTGGTTGATGGGCACAGTGGCAGCATTTGATGCCACAGTGGCGGCATTCGATGGGCACAGTGGCAGCATTCGATGGGCACAGTGGCAGCATTTGATGGCACAGTGGCAGCATTTGATGGGCACAGTGGAAGCATTTGATGGGCACAGTGGCAGTATTTGATGGCACAGTGGCTGCGTTTGATGGGCACAGTTGCTGCATTTGATGGGCACAGTGGCAGTATTTGATGGCACAGTGGCTGCGTTTGATGGGCACAGTTGCTGCATTTGATGGGCACAGTGGCAGTATTTGATGGCACAGTGGCAGCATTTGATGGGCACAGTGGCTGTGTTTGATGGGCACAGTGGCAGCATTTGATAGGCACAGTGGCTGCATTTGATGGGCACAGTGGCTGCATTTGATGGGCACAGTGGCGGCATTTGATGGCACAGTGGCTGCGTTTGATGGGCACAGTGGCTGCGTTTGATGGGCACAGTGGCTGCGTTTGATGGGCACAGTGGCGGCATTTGATGGGCACAGTGGCTGCGTTTGATGGGCACAGTGGCTGCGTTTGATGGCACAGTGGCTGCATTTGATGGCACAGTGGCAGCGTTTGATGGGCACAGTGGCTGCTTTTGATGGCACAGTGGCTGCTTTTGATGGCACAGTGGCTGCTTTTGATGGCACAGTGGCTGCGTTTGATGGCACAGTGGCTGCAATTGATGGCACAGTGGCTGCATTTGATGGGCACAGTGGCTGCGTTTGATGGGCACAGTTAGCCTGCAATTGATGTGTTTTTTTGTTCATAAATTTGCAGTTTGTTTGCGCCCCCCCAAAAATGTTGAGCACCAGCCACCACTGCTGTTGGTCATCTCTTTCCACAACTTACTGAATTCCCTGGATGCTTTGCAGTTTCTCCACTGCTATTTACTTTCCATTTTTAGGGACTACATATCCTATGGTCCCATGGTTGCTGCCTGCAAGCAGTGATTCCTGTACTGACTTTGCCTCTTGAGACTTCTCCTCTCAGCACCTCTATTGTTCAGAAGGCAGGCTGTGTGAAATACATGACACAGCAGTGCCTATTCACAGGACATAGTGAGTACATGTCACAGAATTCAAGGAAGTAAATGTGTGGAGATCTTCACAATGCAAGTTTACAAAGCTTAAAATTGTTCAGATTAATAGGAGCGGACTACAAATAATTGAAATACAATGTGGATATGAATATATGATTTTACATTTTGACCATAGATGCACTTTAAATGTCAACCCTGCTTTCCAGAGTGACTCGGTATCCTAAGACTGACTTCTAGCATTTTCCTTACTGCAACATGCTTAACCACTTCAATACTGGGCTATAGTCATATGACGTCCGCAGATAGGATCTCCCATCCTGGGCGGGCGTCATATGACATCCTCGGTTTCACGCTGCATCGCGGCAATCAGGGATGGGGCATGTCCCTCGGACACAGCCCATTCCAGATCTGTGTAAAGAGCCAATAAAAAATGTCTCTTTACCACGTGAACGGCTGTGTCCAATCACAGCCGGTCACATGTACTGCCCATATGCACAGCGTTAGTGCATGCCCCTAGGGCGCGCACAGAGCAGCGATCGGGGACGAGGTTTGTCACCCTGACACAGCCCAACCCCGATCGCAGTAAAGAGCCAATAAAATTGTCTCTTTACCACGCGAGCGGCTGTGTCCAATCACAGCCGGTCACAGAATGTCAAAAACTGCAGTAACGAGTACCTGTCACATTTCATCTGACTACCCAAGTACCTGAGTACCTGTCACAGTCCATCTGAGTACCCGAGTACCTGTCACAGTTCATCTGAGTACACGAGTACCTGAGCACCTGTCACAGCCCATCTGAGTATCTGTCACAGTTCATCTGAATACCTGTCACAGCTCATCTGAGTACCTGAGTACCTGTTACAGCCCATCTGAGTACCTGTCACTGCCCATCTGAGTACCTGTCACTGCCCATCTGAGTACCTGTTACAGCCCATCTGAGTACCTGTCACTGCCCATCTAAGTACCTGTCACCACCCATCAGAGTACCCGAGTACCAGTCACCAGCCCATAAGAGTACCCGAGTACCTATCTGTAGCCCATCAGAGTAACTGAGTACCTGTCACCAGCCCATCAGAGTAACCGAGTACCTGTCACCAGGCCATCAGAGTACCCAAGTACCTGTCACCAGGCCATCAGAGTACCCGAGTACCTGTCACCAGGCCATCAGAGTACCTGAGTATCTATCTCCAGCCCATCAGAGTACCCAAGTACCTGTCACCAGCCCATCAGAGTAACCGAGTACCTGTCACCAGTCCATCAGAGTAACCGAGTACCTATCACCAGCCCATCAGAGTAACCGAGTACCTGTCTCCGGCCCATCAGAGTACCCGAGTACCTATTTGCAGCCCATGCCTCATAGAATATACGTTGGGGTGTTTGCTTTCCAAAATGGGGTCATTTTGTGGGTAATTCTATTGTCCTGGTGCTCAAGGACCTTCAAAAGTGTGAGAGGTAGGAATGAAATGAGGTGTGTAATTTATGCTCCTAGAACGCCTGAAGGTACTACTTCAATGTTGGACCTCTGTATGTGACCAGGCTGTGTAAAAGTCTCACACATGTGATATCGCCATACTCAGGAGGAGTAGCAGAATGTGTTTTAGGGTGTAATTTTTGCTATATACATGCTATGTGTTAGAATCTAACACATGAAGTCTTATATCTATAAATTGACAACTTTGTGTAAAAAAAAAATTGGTTTTAATTTTCTTTTCACGTTTTCCGAAGACTTGTGGAAAAAAATTAACCTTTCAAAAGACTCATAATGCCTCATAGAATATACGTTGGGGTGTTTTTTTTCCAAAATGGGGTCATTTTGTGGGTAATTCCACTGTCCTGGTGCTCCAGGGCCTTCAAAAGTGTAACAGATCGTTAGGAAATTAGAGGTGTAATTTATGCTCCAAGAACGCCTGGCAGTGCTCCCTGCATGTTGGGCCTCTGTATGTGGCCAGGCTGTGTAAAAGTCTCACACATGTGGTATCGTCATACTCAGGAGGAGTAGCAGAATGTGTTTTGGGGTGTTATTTTTGCTATATACATGCTTTGAGTTAGAAATATCTTATAAATTGACCACTTTGTGTAAAAAAAAATTGGTTTTAATTTTATTTACACGTATTCCGAAGACTTGTGGAAAAAAATTAACCATTCAAAAGACTCATTATGCCTCATAGAATAGACGTTGGGGTGTTTACTTTCCAAAATGGGGTCATTTTGTGGATAATTCCATTGTCCCAGTGCTCCAGGGCCTTCACAAATATAATAGGTTGTTAGGAAATTAGATGTGTAATTTATGCTCCTAGAACCCCTGATGGTGCTCCCTGCATGTTGGACGTGTTTGCGTGGCCAGGACGTGCAAAAGTCAGACACATGTGGTATTGCCATACTCGGGAGGAGCAGCAGAATGTATTTTGGGGTGTAATTGGAAATATGCATATGCTGTGTGTGAGAAATAACGTGTTATGACAATTTTGTGAAAAAAAAAAATTCTTAATTTTCCCAAGAATTGTGGGAAAAAACTACAACTTCAAAAAACTCACCGTGCCTCTTACTAAATACCTTTGACTGTCTACTTTTCAAAAAGGGGTCATTTGGGGGATATTTGTACTTTCCTGACATTTCAGGGCCTCAAGTGTGATCAATTTTCAATGATTTGCACCATAGCTTGTAGACTCTATAACTTTCACAGAGACCAAATAATATCCACTAATTTGGGTTATTTTTACCAAAGATATGTAGCAGTATAAATTTTGGCCCAAATTTATGAACAAAAATTACTTATTTGCAAAATTTTATCATAGAAACTAAAAAAAAAGTGTTTTTTTTGTCAAAATTGTCGCTCTTTTTTCACTTATGTCGCAAAAAATAAAAATCCCAGTGGTGATTAAATACCACCAAAAGAAAGCTCTATTTGTATGAAAAAAAATGATAAAAATTTTGTTTGTGTACAGTGTTGCATGACTGAGTAATTGGCATTCAAGGTGTGAGAGCGCTGAAAGCTAAAAATTGGTCTGGGCAGGAAGGGTGTATAAATGTCCTGTATTGAAGTGGTTAATATAGTAAATATAGTAAATTCTGTGTTATATGACTACATTTTCTGGTAGGTGGAATTCCATTTAGTGTAGCCTGAGCATTGAAGAATTTTTGGCATTGCAAAATCTTCCATTGTCTTGGCTGTGTGCTCTGTTATCTTTACTTGTCCACGCTGAAGTGTGAAACTATTATTAATCATGTGGTTTTCATGACTGTTGTTACATTCTTTATCTGACTGCGGTAGGACAGAAAACTACTTTATGAAAAATTCCATAAAACTTGCAGCTAATATTCTGAAATATAACCAGATAAAGTCAGCACAGATGTTTTCAGTCAGATACTAATCTGTGAAGATGTTCAAACCATCTAAATCAAAGCGCATGTTTTTTTCTATGATAAATTGGCTAGGTAAACATAGGAAATGCCTTTACCTGACTTTAAAAAGCAGGCTATTAATAGTTACATAGTTTATAAAGTTGTAAAAAAGACACAGGCCTATGTAGTTATTTATGTGTGTGTGCGATTTAATTCTCTAACAATTCCCATACCCCTTGGGGAGAGAGTTCCAAATTTTTACGGCTCTTTTTTTACTGCTCTAACAGTAAAGAATGGTTTCTGCAATTTAAACTTGAACCGTTCACCTTTGCTGACTTTTGCCTAAAACTTCCTTATGCATTACAGTGTCATCAATACATTAATGCAGTGCTGCTTTTTGAAAAAAAATGCTTCCGCTTCATTTTTCTTTCTATCACCCTCGTAACTGATAGGACAGATATACTAACCCTTTAAAGAGGAAGTAAATTCCCTGGTTTGTTTGTACCTATAGGTAAGTCTATAATAAGGCTTAACTATAGGTACTGTAAATATCTCCTAAACTTGCACTGTTTAGGAGATACAGTATTTAATGTATACTGTGTCGATTACGTCATTGGCGCATGCGCTTTGAAGGAACAGCCTTCCGGCTCCCACACGCATGCGAGGGAGTGACATCATCACTTTGGCCAATCACAGCGCCAGAGCCACAGCACCGGAAACACCAGGGAAAATGTCAGTCGTCTCAGCGGTGTGTGGGCCCCACTGAGAGGGCTTTGTTCTAAGGCGAGTATTTCATAATGAGCTAGTATGTGACGCGCCCCACAGTAAAACGTTTTTGGAATAAAGTTTATGATCTTATTTCTTCTCTCACTAATATTGTATTAAACAAATCCCTGAAACAAGCCCTGCTTTGCAGCCAAATGGAAAAGATCCCTAAACATTTCAAAATATTAATTGTATATTTATAGCAGCAAAAATCACTATAGCCAGATCTTGGAAAACAACAGCCCTACCCTTTGACATCCTAAAAGCGAAATTGTCCTGGATTATGATTAGTGAACATCTTTCAGCCATATTAAATGATAAGGTTCAATTATTTGAGAAATCCTGGGATCCATAGACTAAATATCAAATTGTTTCCACTTGAAATTACTTCAAAAATAGAAAAGTCGGCACAAAATACCTTTATACTTTAACCTTTTTCCTTTCTTATCTTTTTTCTCTCTTTCCTTTCCTTTTTTTTATTTTGGCCACATAAGGTTTCTGTTGGACCTAACCTATTGTAATATTCACCTACAAGATTAGGATGACAAACTCATCCTCATTTGTTTACAAAGGCTTATTAGACTTCATGTACATTTAAGGATACTTTTCTTTAACAAAGTTTGAAAACTTATATCTTGTATAAAATATATCTATTTGTTTTCCATGCAACAGTATATTATTTTACTTGCAAATTTAGAAAACATTTTCTTTTTTTTCTTTTTTTGTGTTTACAATACATTAGTATAAAATATTGGATATTGTACCCTTGCTGTACTATTCAATGAATTTCATTATATGTACATTCTTTATTTGAAAAAATCTGAATAAAATCTTTGAAGAAGGGCTAGTATGCGATGCACACTAGCTCATTATGCCTTTGTCTTACAGGTTTTTTGTTTTTGTTTTTGGGGGGTTTACAACCTCTTTAAACCTCCTTTCTTGTAACCTCAAATTGTGACCTTGTGTCCTCTTCAAGGAACTTAGAATAAACAATTTATTACAGTTACTGGAGTCACCTTTGATATATTTGTACACTGTAATCATATCTTCTCTGAATCGCCTCTTCTCTATGTAATCAAATCCTCACAACTAAGCTCTTCTATTCCCCTTATTTGTTTTGTTGCCATTTGCTAAACTCTTTCAAATTAAACAACGTCCTTTTTAATGCATTTGATTATTTTGCTAGCTTTGTTAGCTGTGGCTTGGCATTGAATACTGTTGCTGATCTACGAGCACCCTCAGGATCCTTTTCCATCGCTGATTCTCCCAGAATTCTCCCAGAATGTAACTGCCTATTTTATCAAGGTCTTCCTGCAATCATGCTACATCTTGTGCCATATTTTTCCCTGCATAATACATATTAATTTTTTGAGCACTTAATTTCAACCGCTATATCATTAATAAACACAGTGAACAGCTTTGGCAGCAAGGCTCAACTGTGGGACACAACTCTCAAAGCGTTAGACCATTTAGAGAACCTCAAGAGACCTTATTTAATAGAGTAAATGTTTATAAGGTACCATGCAATTTCTCACTTACTTCCTCATAGAACAATAACAAGTTGGTGTGATAAGACCAGTCTTTAAAGGAGAAGTGTGGGAATAGAAAACAACAAACATACATACTCACCTCCCTGCTGCAGCATCCATCGAGACCGTTTCTATCCCTGCCAGCTCTATGCCTGAACTGAGCGTTCACATGTCGACTGATAGCTCAGATCTTGGTCTTCCCGGAGCAGAGCACAAAGACTGTCAGTCAGATGTTCTCTGCTCTTTCCCCCCAGCACTTACTAGAGTGTCGAGCTGAGGAAGCAGCTGGAAAGAGTGGGAACAGTGCGCTGAGAGGCTAAGCCAGCTGCTGGTCAGGTATCTGGGGGAGATCCTGACATTACTGTCAGGATCCTTTCAGAGTCTGAGGTGGCTCTGTGACATCAGCCAACAGCTGGCTTTAGCCTGCTGTTGACTGATTCTGGTTCACAGGAGAGTAAATGCATTCCTATTACCCAGTGGGGAAGTATGACCGAAAATGTTTTGGCCATACTTCTCATGTAATAAATCCAAGCTGATTGTCACTTATGATACCTTTATTGCAGACAAATTTTTGAACAGAATCCCTTACCATTTCTTACAATACCTTACATAATATTGGTGTTAGGCTGACTGTTCTGTCCTTTCCTTGTATCAGGGCAGGAGGGGGCAGTGAGATGGGCAGGGGAACCATGAGGAGATTGGGGGGAGGGGATTTGTGTTGGAACTGGGAATTTGGGGGTGGAAGGTTGTAAGAATTAAACTAGTAGGGGAAATTTGGGGAGTGGTGACTTGGGGGATGCTTGTTGGGAGGGAAATGGGGAAAGAGGATTTGTGCTAGGAGGGAGTATTTGGGGGGTTTGTGCTAGAAAAGGTAATTTGTTGGGGGAAGGGTATCTGTGCTAGGAAGGAATTTTTTTTTGGGGGGGGGGGTTGTTCTAGGATGGGAGATTGGGGGAAGGGAATTCGGGGTGGTTCGTGGAAAGAGGATTTGTGCTCGGAGAGGAAATTTAAGGGGTGGAGGATTTGTGCTGTGAGCGGGAAATATTTTTTTGGGGGTGGGTGATTTGTGATATAGGGAGAGAGAGGATTTGAGCTGGGAGGGAAAATATGTCACCGGGGGGGGGATTTGTACTGGAAGAAAGGGGTTTTATGATTAGGGGGTAAGCATGCAGATTTGTGCTCGATTTTTTTTAAGGGGGGTTTTTTGCTGACACATAATGTTCTACATCGGGGGGGGGGTTCAATTTCGCATATTCGTCCTGGGCTGTAGATGACCTTGTCTCAACAATGCCTGGTATATACCTTGGTCCTTTTTTTGTACATTAGTACCACATTTGTTCTATGCCCATCTCTTGCTAGTTGGTGTCATTCCATTCAGTAAGCTGTCTTTAAAAATTAGAAACCGTGGCTAATCTATAACTGAGCTAAGTTACCCAAAGACATGCGCACATAATCCGTCTGGACCAGGTGATTTGTCCACATTAAGTTTCTCTAGTCTCTTTTGTACCCAGTTTTTTGTCAACCACAGAAAACTGAAGGTACCTTTGGTGAAACATCATTAGTATTACCATTAAAACTATCAAACGCATCCTTTTTATCTGTAAAAAACAAAAAAATATATTTTTTTTAATGCATCTGCCCTTTCCCTGTCATTTGGGACCAACTTCTTGTATTCATCTGTTCTTTCATATCTTTTTACTATGAACTAGGCAGATCAATGAATAACAGGTCTTTAAGTATAAAGGCTAAAAAGAATAAAGTCTGTCTATTGCCCATAGTGGGAAATCAGATATTTACAGTACTTTCATTTTTTGGTTTGAATTTGACAACGGGTCACAGGAGTGCAAAACAAACTGCACTGCTATGATCCACAGGGGAAGTGCAGCCAAACTAGCTTTGGCTGTACTTCTTCTTTAACCAAATGATAAACTAAAATGTTATAAATATTTGCTCCTTTTGTGAACCAGATATAGGTTAGTCATTTTTGTTAATCTGCATTGTATAACTTTTTCTTGGAAAATGTCCACTCTGTTGAGTGATTATAAATACTTGGCGGGCCCATTCACACATTTCCTGCAATTACAATGCACATCCATCGGCAAAGTGTGTTGGAGTTTTCATTCAATGCACCTTGCTGAGGGATGTGCATCATAATTTAAATTTTACACATCTTTGCTCTTTATGTGAAACAGCTATTGATTGGTCATTTGTTTTTTAATCTGCATTGTATATTTTTTGCTTCAAGTATGCCTTCCCTACTAGGCGATTATAAATACTGCGAGGGCCCATTCACACATTACTTGAACTTTTGTTATGCGGTGCCATTCATTCTTAATGGCACTCCAGTAAACCATGCCAATAGACATGCATTATAGCACAACATGCAACAGTGCACTACTGTGCCTTGTGCTGCACTGCCATAAATGTTTTGGTACTTTCTGGTGAATATTAGACAGCCTATTCAAATGAATTGGCTGCCTTAATGCAGCGCACAATAATGCACAGCGCGCTTGCATTAATGCACCTCAATGATGTATGGGCCCTCAAGGGCATATGCAGCATGCATTTATTTGGGCATTTCTGGGCAAAGAGTATATTTAGGAGTACAGGTACAGTTTGGAATACAGTTCCAACAGGATCTGAAACTAATGGGCATGTTACAATATTCTGCTCCAGGCTATCACTCCTCACTGATCCTCATATCCAAGAAGTTGGTTCCCAGTGGTCACTTTCCACTCATTTACCTTTGCAGTCAAACTCTCAAAGCGAATAAGGGAGAACCGCTTATTGGTCTCTCCATCGCACAGACTGTTCTACCTGGTATATGTGAGGCCATTGTGTATCGGCTCACATATACCAGGTGGAGCAGTCTGTAAAATGGAGAGACCGATAAATTTGATTTAAGGCTTTTAAATCGTGAGCGGTTCTCTCTTCTTCTCTTTGAGAGTATGTGTTTGGAGGATCTGAAACTACAAGCAGATGCCAAAGTGGACATGTCAAATACTGTAGCAGTTGACTTTTAAAAAAAAAAAAAAACACTTACCAGTTCAGGGGTCCAGCACTGTCTTCAGCAAAGAACTGTCTGATTCTGATTCTTTGCCAGGCTTCAAAATCCCAGTGCTGCCATCTTGGTTGTGGGAGCTGGCTATGACTACTTGCTGTTATGCTGATTCCCCACTGCGCATGTGCGAGATCACACTGCACATTTACACTCTTCCCACGGCCTCCTGGGATGTGTCTTGTGTCCCTGGATGTTGTGGGACTGGGGGGGGCAGCCCTAGCTTCTGTATTTCTCACCTAGGTGAGAAATTGCAACAGCAGGAGTGGGTATCATCAGAAAAAGGTACCCGCTCCTAGAAAAAAAGACACCAGTATCATTACTGTAGGGGGGAGGAGGATGAGGAGTGAAACTTTCACTTTTAAGTGAAGTTCCACTTTAAGAGTTTTTGTTAATAGTGAAGGACAAAATAGTTTCTAGCATTTGAGTTTTCAATATTTGGTTGCTGTGATTGTAGAATACATGTTGCAGTAGTTCACTCAGCTTTAAGGCCCAGTTAACATTTGTGCAGCGCGATTTAGGTACATTTTACATGTGTTTTTAGGTGCATTACCATTGAACCCTACATAATGGGGGTTATTTACGAAAGGCAAATCCACTTTGCACTACAAGTGCAAACTACAAGTGCAAAGTGCACTTGAAATTGCACTGAAAGTGCACTTGGAAGTGCAGTCGCTGAAAATCTGAGGGGTAGATCTGAAATGAGGGGAAGCTCTACTGATTTTATTATCCAATCATGTGCAAGCTAAACTGCTGTTTTTTATTTTCCTTGCATGTTCCCCTCGGATCTACAGCGACTGCACTTCCAAGTGCACTTTCAGTGCAATTTGAAGTGCAATTTGCACTTGTAGTTTGCACCTGTAGTGCAAAGTGGATTTGCCTTTAGTAAATAACCCCCAATGTGCTTTTTGATGAAAGCTCATCAAAGATACAGTAAGCATTATTTTTTTAGAATGCACTTAAAGTGCACATAAAATGCACAGGTGTTAACAGGGTCTAATATTAGTAAACAAGAAAACAAAATTAATATCTCTTTCTATTATCTCTTTTTTCCTGTGCCATTGCCCAGTTTGTATTGTTCAGGTAATATATGTTTATTTTATTAGTTATCTTTTTCACATTCCTTTCCACTTTTTTAAAATGCATTACACATCCTCTCTACAATGTGCTCTTTCTCACTTACCTATCCTCCCTAGCCCAGGCATTTTATTTCATACTAAATGCCATTCATTTCCTTGCTTATTGATTCTGAGATCTCTAAACCACCGGAGATTTACGTTTCCATTGTCTAGCACAATATGTGGCTTCAGTTCAGCAGAAAATCGCTTTGAAGCACTGATCTTCACAACTTGGCCTCTTCCCTGGCAGTAAAAAAATGAAAAAAATGACATTTTGCTAGAATCTCTGGAAATTACAGTCAGTCTCTCTAAAAACACTAACCACCTGCCATAAAACCCAGTGTCACATATAAATGTTAATTAAAAAATGTTTGTATTTAGTATATTTATTAGCATACTCATTAGTATATTTATTTAATTTAAATAAATATACTAATGAGTTCTATATGCTATACTGTCCACATTATTCTGTATGTGATTTCCATACATGCTGTTTCTGCATCATCGCTGAGCTGAGTGAACGCTTTACAAGGTACAAAAGCAAGAGGTCACTGAGGTCACTCATACAACTGGGATTAGAACATTTTAGTGAACATAATACTCTACTATAGCGACCCCAAGGTACCTAACCATGCTGCTCAACTGGACTTATCTTTTACCAAACAGTCCAAGACGTTTAGACTTACTGAGAAAGGTGAAAATGATAGGGCTGTACATGCGTCTCAGTGCTCCCATGTGATAGCGACTGGACACTCAGGTAATTAACCCTGCGTTTTAGAACTATCCTGTATTAAAACCCCACTCTAGTCAAAAACTTCCTTTCTACCACTCCTCCCTCTACCTTCTTTTGGAAAAGCCAGCTATATTTCCCCATTTAGTGTACATCCCAAAGTTCTGAGATGGAAATGAGAGATACCCTTTAGCACAAAGGGGTTAATTTACTAAAACTGGAGAGTGCATAATCTGGCGCAGCTGTGCATGATAGCCAATCCGCTTCTAACTTCAGCTTGTTCAGTTAAAGTGGATGTAAACCCAATGTCATCCTTTCTAAACTACTGCCATAGGGGTTATCTATAAGGATATACATGCCTCCTGCATGTATCTTTACCTGTCAAATGTCTCCCCTCTGTCTGTTATGAGAGCCGAAAAACTGCATATTCTGTGGGTGGGTCTGTTGTCTGGAGCTCGGTGGGTGGAGTCGTGATGTCAGTAGACTCCCCGCCCACCTCTACACTCCCCTTGTCAATATGCATTTCTCCTGTGTATTTCTTACACTGAACTTCTGCTATGATCTCTAACATCCAGTGAAAAGACAGAAAAGTAACCACATTACTTCAGCATGCCAAATCCTGCTGAGGTGTGGAACAGCCAATCTTTGCAGAGCTGCTGAAGAAAGGAGTGGGGGAGGGAATTAAAAAATAATGCCTGTGTCTTAGGCTGTCTCTCACAGCAAGGGGGAGTATTTGACAAAGTTTTTCTCAGTTTGTCAAGATTTTTCTCACTTAACAATAAAAGGGGATTGCTCAGAGATGGATTAACTCTGTGTGGCAAGACTGGGCTCAAATGATAGGAAATCTTATATTCTACAGTATGATATATATATAAAAAAAATTGGGTTTACATCCACTTTAAGTTTTGACAAAAAGAAACTGGAAGCTGATCAAAGCAGAGCTGCATTCAATTTTGCACTCTCCGGTTTTAGTAAATCAAAAGCGTTTAGTGAAAAGACTGCAAACCCTCATAAAGCACACAAACCCCAAACTGCAAAGAAAATAGATGAATAAAAATAAACAAGATAAAAATATAGGAAAATATTAGGACACAGCCTCTTATTGGGGTTAAAAACAAATAAATTCAATAAAATATAACTTAACCAAAACTTTAATAACTCCAAAATTTTAAGATAAATACCAATAACCAAAAGCTCCATTACAAAGACTCGAGTTAAATGTAACCATTCCATTAAAGTAATTAAAGAGGGAGTCCACCTACATCAACCTAAAAAAAAAAATATTAAAAGCCAGCAGCTACAAATACTGCAGCTGCTGACTTTTAATACATGGCCACTTACCTGTCCCAGGGTCCAGCGATGTCGGCAGCCGACGCCGATAAACCGCTCGATTCTCGGCAGCTGCCACCGCCATCCTAGGTGAGGGAATCAGGAAGTGAAGCGTTGCGGCTTCACTTCCCGGTTCCCTACTGCGCATGCGCGAGTCGCGCTGCGCATCGTAACTGGTCCCCGCTCTCTCCTGGGAGCTGTGTGTTTCCCAGGAGACAGCGCGGAGGGACAGGAAGAGGCTTAGACTCCCGAGTGGGTCTATGCCGGAAGTGGTTGCAAATACCTGTCTTAGACAGGTATCTGCAACCCCCTTCCCCCTGAAAGGTGCCAAATGTGACACCGGAGGGGGGGAGGGTTCCGAAAAGCGGAAGTTCCATTTTTGTGTGGAACTCCGCTTTAACCACAGTGTCTACCCACAAATGTTGACGCCAATCCCCTGAACTAAGGATAGCCATGATGAAGGTAGGGAGGGTGGTACAACTCAACTTGACTGAAGATCCATCTGCTGTCTGGAGCCTAAGAAGAGAAATATTTGAAGGTAGGCCCAATCCGTTATTGGTTGCCAGGTTTTCCACCGAAAAGTCCAGGGCCAATCCGCCCTCTGCTGTACAGAGACTGCAAAAGGCTGATACCAGGTCACCATCAGATGTTTATAATGCTTGCTTTAAACAGTACATTTAACTTTGTAATAATGAATATAGACCTACTTAAATTGTGTCTTTTTAAATCTGTCTGGAGTTTTTGTTTGAACTTGTTAGTACAACAAGTACTATTCTTGCATTAAATCAAACTTAAAGCCAATATTAGATTTAAACCTATGTGTTCCAAAAAGTATTAGCTACCTAATATCTTTATTTACAGGAGTGTTATACCCTCCTAATAACCTGCTAGTGATTTAAAAAAAATTGTGACACATGTACTAAACAAAATAATTTTTCTAACCCTTGTGCAAGCAATAAACGTGTATCACAATGCCATAATTCCAACACCTTGTGCAAATTTTTTATAAATAAATTACCCATTTATGTGCCTCCAATATAAAACAAATCTACCTACTGAACATAAATAAAGTTAAAGTACATACTGCTTGTGAATGTACAGATGTTTCTTCCAACATCTAGCATCCATCAAACTGTGCAAACTGTATAGATCCAAAAACCACCTTCAGTGCTTTATGTGACTTTACCCCTAGTAAACAGAATCTCACCTTATTAGATGAACCTTATGTATTAGACAAGGTCATACAGAGTTTTGCCCACAAGAGGGAGCTAGCTAACCACATCAGAGATCCAGGTCTACTTCATTTGTTTCAGGATACATCAGCTCAATGAAGTAAAGCATAAAATAATCTCATTATGGTTTCTGTATAAATAAAGTGCTTTATTAAAATAAATTTAAAACGCCCACATTAAGAGGGCACACCTGAGCTCCGATCTGGGTAACTGCGTATCCCTGGCTCCACCTTAAGAATTATGGGGGAAATTTAGTAAGACTGTAGAAGACAGAGTTTGGAGTTGCTGTGCATGGAAACCAATCCACGTCTATCTTCAGCTTGTTCAATTAAGCTTTGTATGAAAGATTGAAGATGGTTGGTTGCCATGCACAACTGTTCCAGATTTAGGCTGCTCCAGTTTTGATAAATTCCCCTTTTATGAGGGCATAGAACATGGTGACCCCTTCTCTCTTCTTAAACAGAGTTTGTTTATTGTCACCATGGAAACCCACTCCTGTTCTAAATGCTGCATGTAAGCACACTGATATAATCTGCAAGGGAACAAGCAGCTGCTTAATATCTCAAAGGGAACTAAGTTCAAACTGAAAGCGGATTTCCACCCAAAAGTTGAACTTTCGCTTATATGCTTCCTCCCCCCCCTCCGGTGCTACATTTGGCACCTTTCAGGGGGGAGGGGGGAACGGATACCTTCTGGGAGACAGCGCCACGGCGCCATCCCTCGGAAGTTTGGCCCCCCTCCTCCTTCCTCTGTCACCAGGCAAATTAGAAAGCACAGTGCACTTCACGCATGCGCAGTATGTTTCCCTTACTTTGACTGCCAGCAGCAGCACCCGAGAGCCAAACCGAAAATCCACTTCAGGTGCCAACATTGTGGGAACCCTGGACAGGTAAGTGTACTAATATTAAAAGTCAGCAGCTACAGTATTTGTAGCTGCTGACTTTTCATTATTTTGTGGGGGGCGGAACTCCTCTTTAATTTTCAAGTGGCAGGTAAAACAATGACTTGTTCTAATGTCATAAAAATCTATCTATGATAAAAATAAAATCTGATCCTCCTCATTAAAACGCATAGTATATTGATTTATCGGCAGAGACTGTCAGGGCGGACGGCGCGCTCCATGGATCCCCACATACAAGACAAGGAGCAAAGTATATTGCCCAACATACTCTTTCTTCCTATTTGAAGGATTGTGAATAGGCCCGAACTGGCCTACACTGGGAGACCATTCTCTGACCAAGCACGTTTCTGCTACAAGCTCAACAAGCTTACTGTGTGGGGAAAGTGACATTGCATCATCTGTGGGGCATTATAGGCTGAAACGGAGGCTAGACCAGACCTCCAACTATGCCATCCACTGACAGTGACAATTTAGTCTCTGCCTGAAAATTTGTACATTTGAGTGCTGCACCGTTCACTTTATGCCGAACATAAATTCTCCTATATAAATACCCTTGACGAAAGGGCATGAACCTGAAACGCGTCAGGTACCGAAGAGTTTTCTCGGATATTGGAGAGTAACTACTAGACCAATGTACAATTTATTTAATTACAAGATAATATGTGTCTTTGTTAATTGTTTATGTATGTTTTAACTATCATCACATGTATGATTGATTTTTTTATCAAATTTTTCAATATATATACATTTCATTATACTTTGTAGTGTTGTTGCAATTTAAAGTCCCACCTAGAGGGTTCTTCTTGTTTTCATTATATATAGGGATGTGGCAACTCAATATTTTGCTCTGGTATGGTGAAAACATTCTTCTTTTATTTATCTTAAGATGTGTGCTATGTATTTTAGATTGAATATTATTTCTAGATAGATTTTTATGACAATGGATCAAGCTTATGTTTACATGCTGCTTAAAAATAAAGTTTGGACTGAGATCCTTATGAGTCCCTTTGTGACAAGACTGAATCTGTGTGAGGCAGAAGCTCTGAGTGATTTATCCTGTCTAAACACAGGATTGTGGAGATAAAGATAAAAGTTAGAGGGTCCAGATAGTGCAAAAGCTTAGAGATGGAGCAGACAATGAGACTGTATAATGGGGAGAGAGAAAGGGAGGAGGCAGCAAGACCAGAATGTTAGAGGGAGGCAATGAGACCAGATTGTGTAGGAAAGAAAAGAGACGTCCACCTGGTTTGTAGAGGAGACAGAGAAAAGAGGTGGCAGGTTCAGACTCTTTGGGAAAGAGATAAAGGCAACAGCAAATTTGGAATATGCATGAGGGAAGAGAGGAGGCAATGAGGCTGGATTGTGTTTGGTAGCTGAATGGCGGATGTGAAATATGGAAAGAGCTGTAGTCTGTGAGATCAGACTGTGAAAGTGGGGTAGCAAAGTCATCATGGGTTGAATTGTAAAGGAGAGGCTGAGGTAAGTGAGAATACTCCAAATTACCTGGCATTTCTCTGATATAGGGGTGGTGGGGTAGCACAGGGAAGGTAGGTAAATACTCTTTAGAATCACTGTAGAAAAATTATCTGTTGCTTTGCACAAGGTGTGCAAAATAAAGGTTTTGGTTTAAAGTAGAACTGTGGCCAGTTTACCAACACAGGGGATGTCCAGGAAAGTTTGAGAGGTTGTGGAGAAGATAAGAATTGTGGACCTCTTTTTGTTAGCCTAGTTTTTTGTAACAGGTGGAAGTTCACTGAAGTATTGTGCAAACTTCCTTCCAAAGTTCTTGTAGGTTGGCTCTAACAGAAGTTGCCACTGGGAACTCTGACTTCTGAAATGCCTGAGAGGGTATGCTAGGATAGATACAAGGGGTAATATAGCAGCGCTATCTGAGTGTAGTAGGTTAAAAAGGATATATCATTTATTAAAAACAAATTGGCAACCCACAAAAGTAGCGTATGAATGAGCATATCACATGGGGGGCCTCTCTATGTAATCCTGATTCGGACCGCTGTCAATAGTTGGTGCTGCCGCTCTGGTGGGTCCCAGGGCTCTGAGTCAGTGTAGCTATCACTCCTCTGTCAGTGACATTCACCGGAAGTGAGACAGGGAGGCCAATAGGCGCTCATTCGGAGAACACTGACTCAGAGCCCTGGGATACACCAGAGCGGCTAAGCGGCCGGCAGCACCAACCATTGATAGCGGTCCAGATCAGGGCCCCCCACATGATATGCTTATTCATTCTATACTTTTGTGAGTTGCCAATTTGTTTTTAATAAATGATGTATCCTTTTTAACCTGCTACACAGCGCTACTGTGCCTCCCTGCTTTTTGTCTCACAGAGCTGCTTCTACTCTGACAGCTGGCTGCTGAAACTAAGAGTGTAGTTAGCATGGACTAATCTGGACACTGCATTGATGTAGACATTTCTTGCATGCTTTTTATTTATTTTTTATACTTTTCCTAACTATTGTCTACTGGTTATTGGGTGTAGACCCACTATATATTATTGGAATCAGAATTCCATTGTTATTCCCCTTGCCGCTACACAAAGAGCCACTAAACACTTTATGTAATCACAAAAGGTATTATACTGTCGCTATTGCTCTGTAGACTCATTACCATGGTTGTTATGGACAAACTCTGCCCAAGGAAGGTTGTCTACCCAATCGTCAGGTTGAGCTCCAAAAAGTCCAGATGGATCTCTAATAGATGGCAGTGAGCTCTCCAAGAATTTATAGTGAGTTGCATTCACCTATCAGGAATTTTATGAGCAGAGCTCATGCTGACACAAGATCTTATTTAAGAAGCAAGTTGCTCAGCTCTCCTGTTGCCCATGCTGCCATATACCCTAATGCTGCAGAGAAATCACCACCTGAAGTCTTTTCAGAAACCAACAATTCCAGGTATGTACATCTCCTATCACTAAAGGACACAGTATTGACATGGACTTTGACAGAAGAAACCTCTAAGCCTGATATTTATTTTGTTTTATTTGAGATTATATTTAAGTAACACATTGACCACATAGTTAATTAATCAAGTAAATTAGAATTTTCTCAGCCTGGCCAAAGTTCTACTACCATATAAACAATAAATTGCCAACAATGTATAACATTTTTTGGTAGTTTTGCTTATGATAATTTTAGATGTTCTTTCACAATGGATTTATGGTTTAACATACTGTATTAGAAAATGCTGAAAAAGCAATAATCTAATAGTAGTGATCCAGAATATATAAAAATAAAACCAAAGTGGAGCATCTGCATGTCTGTCCACTTAGCCTAGAAATATACTTTTTGACCACGTTAATAGGAAATGAATACTGCATGTATGTGGTGTTTCATTCTTAATACTGCCCGAATGTGATGTCAGAAAGTCCTGCCCCATTTTCGTACACAATGCGAACGCAGCATGTATCCCTAAATCAGTTCCCCTCATCTAAAGAATCCTAATAATTATAGCTGCATTATTAGTAAGAAAGCTATCCACGTAAATGCACAAAGTCTAAAACGCCTACTGTGGAGGAAGAGTCTGACAGTACTGCATATTAAAAAGTTCTATTGCCAGTTAGAGTGGATGTCACCTTGTGACTTTTACAGCACTAAGGGAGGAAAGCTAGTTCTTAGTGAAAACCTCCCATATACCCAAGTATATTGATGACACCTCCATTAACACATTACATTTTTTCTTGACTAAACATATACAGTTTTTGTAATCTTTTGTTGCAACTATATCTTCTTTCTGGCTTTGGGACCTGGGAGTAATTTATATGTATAGCTCTCAAATGAAGAAGCTGTCCCCCTTTTAGGACCCAGATCCATCTATCTCACTTTTATCCTCAGTTGCTCATAGGCCTACCTGTAATTATAATTTTTGGACAGTCCTGGTTTGCGAAGGGGTGGGAGCCTATAGCCATAGGACTGACTGCTACCTGTCTTTCCCCTTGGCTGAAGGATCTCCCCTCTCCATTTCTGCTTCTTACCCTTCTTTCTGTGTTTTGAAAAGGGAGGCAGTCTATGCCTGTAGATTCCCCCCTGCAGCTATGTCTTCAGGGGTTCCACTCCTTTGGACCTGTATAGCACCCCTCAGGAAATCTTTACGTGATGTAGCATGACCAAAAAGAGTTCTGGTTCCTAGGGTCCAGCCCTCAAAGAGAGGCATTACAGGCAAAACCTCATTCTTCTAAGCGAGGCCGGGTACCATCCTGTGGCCTCAGTGAGTGGCGTGGATCCCCAATCAGGGGAAATTGGCTGTTTACCATGTAAGGTCACATGTCAAAACAAATTGTGTTTGCGCCTAATGTGCGCCGCCAGGGGCCATTCGGAGATGGCGGGTGTCCCTTGGACATAACCCCATCCCGATCAGGGTAAACAGCCAATAAAATGGCCGTTTACCCATGTGATCGGCTGTGTCCAATCACAGTCGGTCACAAGTATAAACATTGTGGCGGTTTCCAGGGATCTCTCCTTCTCTCTCCTCACACATCGATCGTGTGAGGAGAGAGAAGGAGAGATCTGATCAGTAAGTGAAACATTTTATTTTACATTTACTGTCTGCACAACACACACCCCCCCATATCAATAAAGAGAACCTGTCGCAGCCCATCAGAACCTGTCATAGCCCATCTGTATCTGTCACAGCCCATCAGAACCTGTCACAGACCATCAGAGCCTGTCACAGCCCATCTGGATCTGTCACAGCACGCCATCAACACCGCTATCAGCACAGCCACTGCCGTCAGCACCACCATCAGTACCATCTGGATCAGACAGCCCATCTGTCACACAGGCCACCATCAGTACCATTAACGGTACTGCTATTAGTACCGTGATCAGTACCGCCATCGGTACCATCTGGATCTGACAACCCATCTGTCACAGCCCATCTGTCACAAAGGCCGCCATCAGTAATGCTAACAGTACCATCTGGATCTGACAGCCCATCTGTCACACAGGCTGCCATCAGTACCACTAACGGTACTGCCAATCAGTACTGCCATCGGTACCATCTGGATCTGACAGCCCATCTGTCATAACCCATCTGTTACACAGGCCCTCCATCACTACCGCCGCACAGTCCCGCCATAAGTACCGTCACACAGGCCATCAGTAATCTGTTCGTACCATCACACAGGCCCACCAAAAGTACCGCCATCATGTCTAGAAGAGTTTATACAGCTGAGGAGGCATATAACATCCTTACCATGTCGGATGATGAGAGCAGCGGGGAGCTCCCAATATCCAATTCTGGTTCGAAATACGAGCCAGTGGAGGGTAGTAGATCGGAGTCCGAGTCAGCAGAGGAAACCGCCCCTCCTAAAAGAGTAAAGAGATCAGGACCTAGATCAGGACCAAGATCAGAACACCTGCCTACCACCAGCAGCACCAGACCCCAGGAAGGGGAGCCCAGTACAAGTACTGGAATTGCACATCCAGCCCAAAGAATCCTACCTTCCCGATATCCTGGCAAACCTCTTATGGTTGCCTGCCACCTCAGGATCTGCTACAATCCCCCCTTTCACTGCACAGCCAGGTGTGCAGCCCAACACTTCAAATTTTTCACAATTGCACTATTTCTATTTGTTTTTCCCCATAGATTTGTTGCAGTACATGGTGGACCAAACAAATCTCTATGCAGAGCAATTTATTGCTGCCAACCCCAATTCGTCCTACGCCCATATGTTCCATTGGCGACGTCTCACACTAGACTAATTCAAATTGTTTTTGGGCCTTACTTTAATATGGGGCTTACAAAGAAAAACTAAATGCATGCCTACTGGTCCACCCACCCCATCCACCACATGCCCATATATTCTTCTGTCATGTCCAGGACACGGTACGATATGATTATGCGTTTCCTACATTTCAATGACAATTCGCAGTGCCCTCCCCAAGATCATCCCAACCACGACACATTATATAGAAACAGAGAAGAAAACGAATGCGCAAAACCAAGGTGAACCAAAGCAGCTAAAGAGGACTAAGAAGCCACCACACATACGGCAGTGTTCCCACACAGAAAAACAATAAGGTAAATAGAGATATGTGGCACTAACTCAAAGTGCATAAGTGTGATAAAATAAATATAATCCAATTCTTCAAGTAAAGTGCATATGCGTAAAGAGCAAAATCACATAAATAAAGTGACTATACATCCATTAAATTCATAAAAAGTGACATCGGATAAATAACAGTAAAATTTATGAAATATGACATCAAATAAATAAATAGACAATTCAAATGAAGGTTAATAAATCCAAAAATAGTCTAAAACTGCATCAAGATGAAAAAAAATCACAAATTTAGAAAAATATGAAAAAAAAACGCATGAGATAAAAAAAGTCGCATGCAATAACAAAAATCGCATAAAGTGTAAAAAAGTGCAGAAACGCTATAAAAATAGCCACAAGTCAATCCAATTAATGTAATGCAGTTCCAACGTGAACAAAGTGAATCTTCATAAAACAGTTTGTGCAAAAAATAGATGAAAAAAGTGCAAGTGCAAAAGATTCCTCTTAATAACCATTCTCCGTGGTGCGCCACACGTTTCCTCCAGCCTCTCACCTCTAGCAAAGACCCCTAGGGTCAAGTCGAGCCTACAATCAGGAAGTGGATGAAACACCATCAATCGATCTGTTTCCTCCAATTGTCACAGGTCTGGCAAATCTCCAATGGAAGGCCTCAAGTTCGGCAAGTTGGGTGGAGGCATGCAATAGAAAGGAGTATCCCCATTGTGTAGTATTCAAAACAGGTTTATTCAAAATAACATAGTAACTTACATGTACAGCATAAAATGAACAGCACAGATCCCAGTACTTCCGGTCTCGGCCGGAAGTGATGACACCTGACTCTTCCCTAATGCGTATCGGTACCATGAAGTGGCGGGACAAGAAGGATGTTCACATGATGACTACCATTTACAATGACACCTTGGTGGAGGTTCAGAGAAGACGTGGCCCCGTAGTGAAGCTTGAATGTGTCCATGACTACAATCTGTATATGGGGGGGATGGATTTAAATGATCAGATGCTGCAACCATATATTCCTCATAGATTATGCATTGGGGTGTTTGCTTTCCAAAATCGGGTCATTTTGTGGGCGTTTCCATTGTCCTGGTGCTCCAGGGCCTTCAAAAGTGAGATAGGTCGTCATGAAATGATATGTGTAATTTTGCTCCTAGAATGCCTGGAGGTGCTACTTTTGATGTTAGGCCTCTGTATGTGGCCAGGCTGTGTAAAAGTCTCACACATGGTATCGCCATACTCAGGAGGAGTAGCAGAATGTATTTCGGGGTGTCATGTTTGCTATGTACATGCTATGTGTTGGAAATATCTTATAAATGGACACCTTTGTGTAAAAAATATGCGTTTTCATTTTTTCCCCATGTTTTCCGAAAACTTCTTGAAAAAATGAACCATTCAAAAGATTCATTATGCCTCAAAGATTATACTTAGGGGTGTTTTCTTTTCAATATGGGGTCATTTTGTGGGCGTTTCCATTGTCCTGGTGCTCCAGGGCTTTCAAAAGTGAGATCGTCATGAAATTATATGTGTAATTTTGCTTCTAGAATGCCTGAAAGTGCTACTTGGATGTTGGGCCTCTGTATGTGGTCAGCCTGTGTAAAAGTCTCACACATGTGGAGGAGGAGTAGCAGAATGTATTTTTGGGTGTAGTTGCAAGTATGTGCATGCTGTGTTCAAGAAATAACCTGTCAATACGATAAGTGTAAAAAAAAAATAAAAAACTCTTAATTTTCCCAATAATTGTGGGAAAAAATTACAACTTCAAATAACTCACCATGCCTCTTACTAAATACCTTGGACTGTCTACTTTCCATTTTGAGGTCATTTTGGGGGTATTTGTACTTTCCTTGATTGTTAGTGTCTCAAGAAATGAGATAGGCCTTCAGTACATCAGGTGTGATCAGATGTGATTAATTTTCAGTGATTTGGACCCTAACTTGTAGACTCTATAACTTTCACACAGACTAAATAATATCCACTAATTTGGGTTATTTTTTTTACCAAAGATATGTAGCAGTATAAATTTTGGCCCAAATTTATGAAGAAAAATGACTTATTTGCAAAATGTTACAATAGAAACGAAAAAAAAGTGGGGTTTTTTTTTCTAAATTTTCCCTCTTTTTTTTCGCTTATATCGCAAAAAATAAAAAACCCAGCAGTGAATACCACCAAAAGAAAGCTCTAATTGTGAGAAAAAAAATGATAAAAATTTTGTTTGGGTACAGTGTAGCATGACAGAGTAATTGTCTTTCAAAGTGTGAGAGCACTGAAAGCTGAAAATTGGTCTGGGCAGGAAGGTGTTTAAGTGCCCTGTATTGAAATGGTTAGTTTTACCAGATAAGATTTTCGTGAATTGAATATTTTCATTTGTTGCTATTTAAGACTGTATAAACCCTTTATGAATTTTTATTTGTAAAGCCATGTACATTTAGAAAAGCCAGCATCTGTTCAATAGACTATTTAGCAGCAGCAGCACGTATAATTCCGTGGGAGATTACAGAAATGAATCTTCTCTTACAAACTTTCCATTTTACATTAAAATGTGATAATATGTATTTGGAGAAGAGGCAAAGTTGACAGAAATTGCAATTAATCAATCATTTTATCAAATAATCAAATCAGTTTTTGTAACAAATATAAAAAAGGACATCTTTCCATAGCCACAGGTGTAGAATGGTGTTTTGCATCTTGGACGGATGATATGTATTTCTCTGTTCTGGCACATCAATGTGAGCCGGAAAACCAACAGGAATAAGAATTTGTCTTAATTGCCATCTTTTGAGACAAGAGTACAGGGTTGCGTCTTTCTGAATGAGACTGCGAGCAGCTGGTGCTTGTTGTGGAAGTAAACATAGAATGGGCTGAAAAATATGCAGTACATCGAAAATCAAAATATTTTTCTCTAGCACAGATTTTCTTTTTTTTTTCCACTTTGGATATTGGTATGCAATAGGCAGCACTTACTTTACTTGTTTATACCGTATAGTTTTTATAACTCAGTGGGTATAGGGAGAGGTTTATAAAACAAGCACAAATCTGAAATATGGCCACTTTCTTTTCATTGGATGTTTTTTCCATTTCGTGTATCATAGTGCAGAATTGTACATTTTTACACTGCAATGTTCTTTAAAGTGATTCATATTGTTTCTTGGGCCCATTTACATTGTTGTATTACAGTACATTGCTGTATACCACTATACACAGTAATGAACCACCATCAGCGTGGTGTGCTGTGTCAAAAAAATGATTGCAAGTTTTCTTGTCAGCTCTGGTGCTTTGACAGCCCATCCAAAATGAATTGATGGCCTTTACAAAACGCATGTTAACACATAACATGCATTAATACACATACTATAACCCAACACACCAAAGCATACAGGTGTGAATCAGCTTTTACCCTGAGGGCTCATTAATACTTGTCTGTTTCTGGGTTTATTGGTTGAAATCAGACTCGAGTGTGATTGCCTTTGTGCACTTGATTATCAAGACCAGAGGTCTCTAAACTCTCTATAGAAAGGGCCAGTTTACTGTCCTTCAGTCTTTAGGGAAGCCAGACTGTGGCCAATGGGAATAGAAAATGCCCCAGCATCAGTGGGAGTAAGCAATGCCCCATTGTTGGTTTTAGAGGAAGGAATAGTGGCCTATTCTTGGTGTCAGTGGGAGAAATAGTGCCCCATCATTGGTGTCTGTAGGAAGAATCGTTCTCCATCGTTGGTGTCAGTGGGAAGCAAGGTGCCCCATCATTGGTGTCTGTTGGAGGAATGGTGCCCCATCATTGATGTCTGTTGGAGGAATGGTGCCCCATCACTGATGCCAGTGGGAAGAATGATGCCCCAAGGGCCCAGATAAAGGCAACCAAAGGGCCACATCTGGCCTGCAGGCTGCAGTTTGGAGACCACTGATCAAAACAATAATAGGTTAATGTCAAAACATATTCAGGTGCCTTTGGCAACCATATACAATACTCAAATAAAAACTTAAAATAAAAAATATTTTCTTGGAGAAAAAACAATTCCTTCAGGTAAACTATATATATGGGGGGTTCAGCCAAAACTGAACTTTTAGTTTTACAGGTATAAAAATAGATGCTAGTGTGGCAGTACTACACGCAGTAGTAAGTGGCAAGTGTGTCCTATTACTGATAGGTGGTGCACATGTTGCAGGCCAGTCCAAAGACCATTAATCAAGATGGCAGACAACAGTGTTAGTGCGCATATGGAACAGCATGCGGTGATGAAGTTTCTTGTGAACAAAGGCGTAAAACCCACAGACTTCAAGCACAATAGAGTGATGAGATGCTCAACCGCAGTAAGACATTTGAATGGTGAAAATGTTTCAAAGGTTGCCATACATTCGTCAGTGACAATCCTGGCCGTGGTGATTCCCAGCCCACAGAACTCATTTTTGTGATCATTCCACGAGTGGAACGCCTGAATCCTGGATAATCAATGCATAACCTGTCATGAAATTGCACAAGAGACAAATCTTTCTGGGGGAACGGTGAATACAGTCATTCACAAACATTTGCATTTTCGAAAAGTTAGTGCACGCTGGGTACCAAGACAGATTTCCGCTTTTGACCAGCCTGGTTTGAGCACTAAGGGTGTCCTGTTTCTCCAGGACAATGTACAAGCTCATGCTGCTCACCACACTACGTGCACATTACAGAAACAAATTTCCATCTGTATGGACCCCTAAAAGAGTTCCTCGGAGGTCAGCATTTCAGCACTGTTGCTGGCTGTCCTAGGATGGGTCAGGCATACTGACAAACCTACCTATGCCGAAGTTTTCTAGGTATTAGTTAAACGCCGGGATAAGTGTATAAATGTAGCAGGCGAGTATGTCAATAAATGCAATTTGTTCTTTTATTATATAAACTCAAAAGTCCCAGTTTGACTTGAACGCCCATCGTACATTGCAAAGAGTTTAGCAAAGGGCTAATTCACGCTGCATTGCCTGTCACTGCAAGGACACACAGGAAGCAATTGTTTCCTGTGTGTCCCATTCACATTGCAAAACAGGCTGGAGCTGCGCTGCAGCATGCTGCAATAAAATGCAGAATTGTGTGTCACTGCACAGCAGCGCAGCACATCACGCAGCTGTACAGCAACTTGAATACTTTTGTACATTTTAAATTAAAGTTTGTACAGGTTAAAAAAAAGGAGCTGTGTGTGTGTGATGCACTGAATCACGACCCACACTGCCCGTTATCGCATTTGGGAGTGGACAGAGGTAAAGCTCTTTGGCAACTGTCAGTTCCTGTGGGAATACAGCCTGAAAGAAATTTATGCTTGCCTGATCCTGACCTTAAACTGACTGTGGAACTAAGAGGCTTTATCTACATTTTCATCGCCTGAACAACTTCAGTGTTATAGGAAAAGAAGCATCATCTGTATCCCTTTAAATTAGGGATAGACTGAGCTAGGGGCTGACTAATAAGACCACAGCATGGTTTGCCCAAAACCAAGGAAATGTTCTTGTAATCCATGTGCTTGGAAATTCTCTTTTAACATCAATACAAATGATAACCCAGTTTGATTCAAAGTTTTGAAGATAAAGAAAGCTAGCATGACCTTTTGAGGTCTGAGGTTTTTTTTTTTACCACTTTAGAGACAAGGATCAGTAGTATTACTCTGCACTTAAATATGGACTTGGTGTCTGTAATAAGTGTTTTCCAGTCCTGATAATATGCTTAATTTCCAATTTTCTCAGCACTTTTGAGTCGCAGCAACTCTAGATTTAATTACTGATTCTTGAAGAAACTGTCTGATTCACCGAAAGAGCACTCTGATGACTCATATTGGTTGAAGAAGCCAGCTGTATCACTCCAGCCTTTTCTGCATGAATTTTGTTTTGAATATTTTTGATGTTTTTTTTTAATCAATTTAACATTTGCTGTCAGTGATCTAGAGAGTTAAAGTGCCACTAAACTATGTCCTTATTCTCCAAAAATAATCCATACATTACAACTACCTAATGGCACTGTAACCTATTTTTCATGAAATTGTTTCTTACTGTGTTTTTCCACCTCTTTGTATCGTCCTCTGTAAACTCACAAATCTCTACTTTTCCCCCTCATTTCCATTTGTTTGGAATGAGCAGTGCATGATAGTAGTGTGCACTGCTCCATGTACTCTACAAATCCCATAGTCCACAGTGCATCCCAGGTGCAAGCAAGAGGAGATTGGCTACATCCCTACATACAGTGGATCATGGAGAATGACTGTAGCCACTCTCTAACAGGAAGTCAGATCACAGCCACCAAAAAACAGAATTTAGTGTTACTTTAACACTAAAAAATGATAAAGAAGGCCAAATTTCATATTTTACTCTTTATCTTCCTGTTGTAATGCTGTTTTGTATTAAACCCTGCCAAAGTAGCATTCCAGACACCCTTTTTTCTATGGTGTGACAGAATTTATGCTATATGGACTATATATATCCCTTCTATATTTACTTGTTTTATCTGAAACTTAAACTACATTTGAAAAAAAATTGTTTGCATGAACTTTTCATATTTATGATTTCCAGACAGAAATAATTTTTGCATGTTTACCAAGAGAATCTTAAAGGATATGTTCACTTTTACAAACAAAATAAGAAAACGAATGCACATTTTTTTTGCAGGTGAAAAAATATGCATTTATTATTTGTTTTGTAGGATTCTGTAAAGCATTGCACCCATGATCATCAGATCGTGGGTGTAATGCCACAGTCCTGCAGACTGGCTGTGTAGCTGTCTGCCCATACCTCCAATACAGGCAGGCAGTTACACTCTGACTGGAAGACTCAATGAACTACTAGAGCGCTCAACAGCGCCTGGTAGTTTATTGAGAACTACAAGCCAACAGCCGCAAAGACATTTGGTACTTGTAGTTTTCACATTTACAGAACTCCACTTGCCCAGCCTAGATTGCTTTAGATTGTAACAGCGAGCGGGTAAGATCCCCCGCTTATTGTCAAAATGAGGAATCGGGGGGGGTGCGGAAGCTGGTGCATTTTGCAACATATTACATTTTACACCCTAAATATGGGTGTAACATGTTACAAAAGGTGAACATATCCTGTAACTACTTTGCAGAAAAAAAGCCTGTTTGCAGAGCTCCATTTGCTCAAATTACACTCAGCTAAGTGACTTATCCCCATCCATTGCTACATATAGTTAGAGGCAGTCTGAAAGCAAACATCGTAAAATGTAGATTTAAAATTAATTTTAAAAATATATAAAATATATATATATATATATATATACTTTCTTTAAAGTTATTCTCCCTAATTGTCTTATGTATTTTCATTTTTGTGTTTTGTCGAGATGGATTAATATAAGTCTATGTACCCTGTAAATTATTAGCCTGTCCGCTACTAGCTTTATTTGTATAAAAAAATATAATCCATTGCTTCCTTTATTTATTGTGAACCATTTATATTTCATGTTAAAGTGGATGTAAACCCTCACATATACCTAGTGAAGTGAACAGCCTCAGATGATACCCAGAGATGAAATAAATCTCATTATATAAGTTTTAGTTGTATATCTACTGTCTTCAGCTTGCTATATTCTTTGGAATTCTAACATTATGGTAGAATTTTTCCTTCCTCATTCAACAGCAGGAGTGTATTCTTGGCATACACTGTGTGACAGCTGATTGGAGGAAAGGCAAAGGAAGGAAGGAACGTGCAGACCTGTGCTGTGAATAGACCAGTTCTCTTCTAATCTATATATAGCACCCATCTAAATACAAAATTCAGGCTGGTTTTATCTCCCGTCCCGGAGAACTTGTCAGAAGCTATCATGCTGATAACCGAATAATGAAGCAGCAGAAAGATACGGAACTTACGGCTTTGGAGAGAGATACGAAAACACTACAGATAGAAGTACCCAGGTCAAATTTCATGAATCAGGTTTACATCCACTTTAAGTCACCTTTTGCTTGATTATATTTGAGGATATACAGTGCCTTGCAAAAGTATTCACCCCCCTTGGTTTTTAGGTTTTTACCTATTTTGTTACATTACAGCCTTTAGTTCAATGTTTTTTTTTAATCTGAATTATATGTGATGGATCAAAACACAATAGTCTAAGTTGGTGAAGTAAAATTAGAAAAATATATACATAAAACAATTTTTCAGAAATAAAAAACTGATAATTGGCATGTGCTTATGTATTCACCCCCTTTGTTATGAAGCCCATAAAACGCTCTGGTGCAACAAATTACCTTCAGAAGTCACATAATTAGTGAGATGATGTCCACCTGTGTGCAATCTAAGTGTCACATGATCTGTCATTACATATACACACTTTTTTGAAAGACCTAAGAAAGAGGCACCACTAACCAAACACTGCCATAAAGACCAAGGAACTCTCCAAACAAGTAAGGAACAATGTTGTTGAGAAGTACAAGTAAGGGTTAGGTTATAAAAAAATATCCAAATCTTTGATGATTCAAAGATTTGGAGCACCATCAAATCTATCATAACCAAATGGAAAGAACATGGCACAACAGCAAACCTGCCAAGAGACGGCCGCACACCAAAACTCACGGACCGGGCCAGGAGGGCATTAATCAGAGAAGCAGCACAGAGACCCAAGGTAACCCTGGAGGAGCTGCAGAGTTCCACAGCAGAGACTGGAGTATCTGTTCATAGGACGACAATAAGTCGTACGCTCCATAGAGTTGGGCTTTATGGCAGAGTGGGCAGAAGAAAGCCATTACTTTCAGAAAAAAACAAAATGGCACGTTTGAGTTTGCAAAAAGGCATGTGGGAGACTCCCAAAATGTATGAAGGAAGATGCTCTGGTCTGATGAGACTAAAATTGAACTTTTTGACCATCAAAAGAAAACGCTATGTCTGGCACAAACCCAAAACATCACATCACCCAAAGAACACCATCCCCACAGTGAAACATGGTGGTGGCAGCATCATGCTGTGGGGATGTTTTTCAGCAGTCGGGACTGGGAAACTGGTCAGGGTTGAGGGAAAGATGTATGGTGCTAAATACAGGGATATTCTTGAGCAAAATCTGTACCACTCTGTGTGGGATTTGAGGCTAGGACGGAGGTTCACCTTCCAGCAGGACAATGACCCCAAACACACTGCTAAAGCAACACTTGAGTGGTTTAAGGGGAAACATGTAAATGTGTTGGAATGGCCTAGTCAAAGCCCAGACCTCAATCCAATAGAAAATCTGTGGTCAGACTTAAAGATTTCTGTTCACAAGTGCAAACCATCCAACTTGAAAGAGCTGGAGCAGTTTTGCAAGGAGGAATGGGCAAAAATCCCAGTGGTCAGATGTGGCAAGCTCATAGAGACTTATCCAAAGTGACTTGGAGCTGTAAAAGCCGCAAAAGGTGGCTCTACAAAGTATTGACTTTAGGGGGTGAATAGTTATGCACATTTATTTATTTCAGTTGTCAATTTACACAGCGCTTTTACATATGCATTGTACGTTCACATCAGTTCCTACCCTCAAGGAGCTTACACTCTAAGGTCCTTAACTGACATTCATACATACTAGGGACAATTTAGACAGGATCCAATTAACCTACCAGCATGTCTTGGGGGTGTGGGAAGAAACTGGAGTACCCAGAGGAAACCCACGCGGGCACGGGGAGAACATGCAAACTCCAAGCAGGTAGTGTTGTGGTTGGGATTCGAACCAGCAACCCTTCCTACTGCTAGGCAAAAGTGCTATCAGCTACACCACTGTGCCGCCCACCCATTGACTTTTTCTGTTATTTTGTCCTATTTGTTTGCTTCACAATATAAAAAATTATCTTCAAAGTTGTGGGCATGTTCTGTGAATTAAATGATGCAAATCCTCAAACAATCCATGTTAATTACAGGTTGTGAGGCAACAAAACACGATAAATGCCAAGGGGGGTGAATTCTTTTGCAAGGCACTGTATACTCAAAATGTATATGTATCAAAAACATACATGTGCTTTATGAATAGTTGTGCCAATGCTGAAGGAACAGCTGTATTGGTATTATTTAAAGTGAAACTTTATTTTTTGCAATCAACACTATTAACATTTTAATACTTATGTAATGAAAAAATGTGGGGAATTGGCGCTGCCCTATTGACAGTAAGTATTGTTTAAGGGTCAAGAAAATAAATAAATAAATAAGTAGATAAATAAAAATAGTGACAACAATTGTGTATGTGAAACGAAAGGAATAAATATGTGTTGGTTAAGTGAATGTCCCCCTATATATGCAACAAAAATGAATGAGATAGTTGATATAAAATCATACTAAGTGAATGTGCACATCTTCTGTGTTGTGTAAATAAATATTGCAGTAAATGGGTTGAGTTTACACTTGCTCCACTTCTAATGGGGACCTTTGCATAAGCAATAAACCAAATTAAATAAAAAACAAAATTAAATAAAAAAAGTGATATTATTAATACATATATATACACGGGGTCCGTGAAACACCACACTGTTTGGGTGCTCACGGTAATCATATGAGGTTACCACATATCCCCAATAAATATGGTGATTAAAGTGCACTGTGTATAAAGTGAACCAAAGTGCAAAAAAACTCTATATTACAGTATATTAAATTTCCTCAAATTTCATATATAAAAAATATAGGAATCCAAACAATTAACACTCATATTAGAGACAGCGAGTGTGAATACACCATCTGTAAAACAGTCCCTATAATGGAATAAAATGTCTATTATGTGGAGACAGGAACAATTGAGAACATCAGGATCGGTTGACATGCATTCACAAATGCTCAAGGGGTGATATGAGGTGACTTCCGTGCAAGTAGAAGCTGGTGACTCCAAGTGCTCCCCCCCGGTGCTCCCCCACTCACCAGAATCCGTCACCCCCAAGGGGGTATTAGGCAGAGGAGTGGGTGTCTTTGGGTAGCTCCCTCTGATGGATGTCCCTCTTAGGCTTCACTGCACCATAAGTTTCTTCCGTTTAGACCGATAATGTGGGTCCCCTTGTGCTGATCCAAGCCCGGGTACCTCCGCTATTATCCACCTCCGTGCTGCTAAATCCTTAGACACATGTACCGCCAAGGATCATACCACAACCAAACATCAATACACAGTGAGCCCCTTATTTATTTATTTATTTATTTTCTTGACCCTTAAACAATACTTACTGTCAATAGGGCAGCGCCAATTCCCCACATTTTTTCATTACATACTTCCAATTAATTCCTAATTAGGAATTAATTAAGGGGAGGCTGCAGCCCTTTTAAATAGTTTTTTTCCTAAGCGCGGACTTTCAATTAAGTATTTTAATACTTATGCTTCTAGCCCTAGTAAATAGAAATGAAGGTATATGATATTTAGCTGTTTTAAAGTGATTCTAAAGGCAATTATTTTTTTTAAATATCAAACATGTCATACTTACCTTTAAAATACATACCATACTTACAAAGCCATTGCTCGGAGCAGCCAGATCCTCTTCTTCTGGGGTCCTCACACAGAGTGTGGCTCGGCCCTGCCCACGCTGTCTGCTCACTGGCTATGTTTGACAGCAGCAGGAGACAATGGATGGGGGAAGGACGGGGGAGCTGCATGTGGAAGGTTTTTTACCTTGACGCCTTGATGTAAACCTTTTTAACTTGATGTAAAAGACCTTGTACCTTTTTAGAACCACTTTAAATCTTTTTTTTCACATTTCTTTAGTTGTTTCCCGATTTCTGGCCTAGGCCAAAATGTTGCAATACATTCTTTTATTTGGAGGAGGGTCTTTCTCAGGGTCTTTCTCAGCTATGTACACACTCCTCTCGGCATGCCTGGCCTAAGGACAGATGGATCCCAGAAAGTAAATGCTATATGAATCACCCAGATAGCAAACAATTGTGCTGCAAGTTTAAAAATGACTTGCTAAGCTATTGCTAGACTTGCCAGGCTTCACAAGTTTCTTGCACAATTGTAGAAAGTCCTCATTGCATGACTCCAGATCAACTTTTCTTTGCAAACATTCTGCAAGTCTGTTGCAAGTTCTGGTTCAGTTATGTTGTGCAATAGTCATCCCACCACAGGGGTCACTGTGGCTGAATTTTCATGCTGTAGACTTACAGAGCTCTTGCTGTAGACTCACCACTGCAACTTTACTCTTGCTAGAGACTTGCCATGCAAATTTGCTACAAATTGGAAAAGTGTCAACTAGAACTTGTGCTTCAAGTGCTCTGTAAGTGTACAACTTGCCAGTGAAAATGTGCAGCAAGTTAACAGACCAATTACAAGGCAACATTGCCACATATTTGTGGCAAGTTATACTTGCTATCTGGGCATTTGCCCTTACTCAAGATTTCTGTGGTTAGAAATGCTAGGAGGTGTTTTCAAAGTGATTTCTCAACAAAATAAAGCATGGAGACATAGATGGATGGATGAGTTTGCTTTAAATATCAAAACTGAAATATGTTGTGTTTTGCCTTGTAGTGCTCAGATACAGTTAGGTTCCTTCTTAATTTAGGAGGATATGCCTGAACATAACTATACACTGGTACAATAGATAATTTGATAAAATTCTCTTTTGGACAATCACATGACTCTAGGGTTGATTTACTAAGACTGGAGCATTCAGAATCTGGTGCAGCTGTGTAAGGTAGCCAATCAGCTTCTAACTTCAGCTTGTTCAAATAAGCTTTGGCAACAAAATCTGGAAGCTGATTGGTTTGAATGCAGAGCTGCCCCAGATTTTTGCACAGATTTAGTAAATAAATCCCTCTGTGTGCATCAGGATCAGATCAGTGCATGATATTCAGATGAACATTTGTTTGAACTAGCTTGAAAATTTGTTCACTGTTAGATTCGGACAGTGTTTGAGGAGGTCTACTGACAGCATCTTACATTTACTAAAGAGATTGAAGAAAATGATTTGAAGAGCTTGTTCCCCAGTGCTTGACTTTATTGCCCAAAAGGAATGCCACATGCGGGTTTGATTGTTTTTGATTTTTTCCTTCCTTTATGGGTACTTTAAACAGTCTTTCACCTCAAAACTAGTTCAACGGTTGAATCACCCACTGACTTATTGATTTTCTTAGGGATATTTCACTGTTCACAGCTCCATCTGTAAGCAGGGGTAGTTTTAAAAAAATGGTGTGGGAGGACTCCTAGTCAGAGGAGTGATGTGAACAGGCTACCCCTGATACATGCCACGTAGGTCTGTAGCCTGGGAAAGACTTTGAGTTAGGCCATAGCACTTTAAGAGGGAGACCTCAATAAAGGAGGGCCTGCAAGAAGGAGTATGGGAAAGCTGGCTGGACACTCTGTGTTCTGATATTGAGCTGTGTTCTGTTATTGAATTTCGTTCTGTATGGGAAGCCATGGAGCTGAAAGAACGTTGTGATGGTTCAAGAAATGTTGCTACTACAGTATAAAAATATTAAATGGCTGCTTGTGTGGGCATTCCTTATTATCAGAGTTGGGGCTCTGGCCAGGAGAATGTGTGTAGCCAAGATGGCGGAGTCTCTCCCTCTTACAGGTGTGTGTGTACACTTTACCATCTCTGAGCATGCAGGAGATAGGAGGAACCCCTGGCTTGAGGAGAGCTGGCAGGCAATCCAGGAGGCTTTCATGTCCACCTACTTCAGTAATTCAAGAAGAGTTTCAGTGTTCGGTATGAATTATTTACTTTATGGAATGTATCCAGTAATTATAACTCCTGCAACGATAGTGTGGTATTGATATCGGAATATCAGGAGAGATATCTCACCACTGGACTTTGTGGGAATGAGTTTCACATGAGAGTCAACTTCTTCTGTTAACTGAATTGTCAGTTTTGCATGGACTGACACTTTCATCTTTCATTTTGCGCTAACTTTTTATACCACCTCGGGGTGTGGTAAGGCTGCATCACACCATGTTGCTAACCAGTCAATGTTTTGCAGGCAATGCACATATACATTTTTAATTATAAGTCTATTACGTTTTTATAGTCTATAATATTCTTAAAAACTGAAAACCTCTATATAAAATAGACAAAGAGAAACTGAAAATTTATGGTATTATATTTATGAGCATGGGGTTGCCATGGGATATATAGATTGGGTGATACATCTGTTAAGCCGAATGCACAGTGTCTACTAGTTGGGTCTGTTCAGTGCAGATATATCGCGGCACTCTAGAAGTAATTCCAGTGCATTACACAATCTCTGTAAATCACCTAAGGCACTCATTAGAAAGCCGCAGCCGGTTCTGGCCAAACAGTTTAAACCGTGTTTTTTTTATATTAGTACTTTATATTCTGCATACTTCAATAAAGGATTACCTGAGGACAAGGTTTTGTGAGCACCAGCATTTGGGATTTTTACAGCGAGAATTATAATGTTTTAATTGGGCAATGAACTAAAAAAATATATATCAGAAAATAGTCTAGAAGCACTTAAAGTGTGTATAAAGACAACATTTTTTTGGTTTTGGAAAGAATAGAAGAGGAGTTCGAACTTCTGTCTGGTTGTTATTGCTAAACTAGAAGCCATGAAAACCACTGAGTGAATCTATCAATTAAGTTATATAGCACGTGAACTCATTACTGTAAAAGAAAAAAATAATATTGGGAATAGATTCTCTGTCGCAAACTGAAATGCAAGCCAGGAGTCAATGATAACTATGGCAACAGTGCGCCTTCAGCAAGTACATATGAGGGGCAAGAAACGGCAGATACATCCCCATAGATTATTGCTTTGCAAAATAAAGCTGGCCATACATATATTTTTGTTTGAACATTCATAGAAAAATCTGTCATCATCGGCAAATCATGCAAGGAGGGAGTGGGGGTGGGGGCCGAGCTACGCTGTGTGTGCCTATGGACACACCGAGCCCAGGTCGGATGCACACCTGCGCATGTGTCCTCATAGCAAGCAGCTAACTATGGGGGCACACTGAAAAGAATGCTGGCAAGGGACCCCAGAGGAAGAGGTTCAGGTCTACACAGAGCACGTAAGTAACATGTTTGTTAATTAAGAACAACAACCTCTACAACCGCTTTAATCTAGAAGTATATGTTACTGTATGGTAATATCATAATTCCAAATACTTTATTTGCTTCTTTTTATATGCTGGTCATACATTTTTTTCTTTGCTCAGCTATACTTGAACAAAAAGTTAGTGAAACTTTTCATTCAAGTATAGCTGACAACTCCTACATACTTTCACAATTCTATTCCGGGCGCCTCTGCCAATCAAACTACTAACAGGCTTTTTTTTTTTTGCAAACTCCTTTTGCATACAACCAACTCCTTGCACCTGCCTGAGAATCCCAAAGAGGACTCAGGATAGAGCAAATGTATGCAGTTCCTCTGAAAAGTGACTTGTCCAATATCACTACAAACTGTAACTTGTATGTTTGCATTAGGAGGGATGTGTAAGCCTGCACCTACTCCACCAGTCCAGCACATCTCTGTTATCCTACTCCCAGTAGCAGTCCCATCCCTTCGAGCACCTAGCGCGCACCTGATGCATGCTCTCACTCAACTCTCTAATTTCCATACTTCATGACTAGGCATAGATCTCCAGATCCGGGGTGCTATTGGATACCAACCGCTAGAGAGGGAGCCAGAACATCGACCCCCTCGCAACCTGAGGACTTGTCACCTTACCAGGTACAATGTCCAATGACTGGCTGCATGCAGCTTGTTTCTTTACTTGGTTATCCATAACAACTACTGTACATTCCTCTTCTTGTCTTGCTGAGTAAACCTTGCTGTAGTAGTGTTACTTCATACTCCATATGTGCTTTACAGACCTTAGTTCTTTGAAGATGAAAGTCCATCATGGCATTGTCAATAGCTTGTTTGTTCTCGGCAAATCCCGGTCCTTCAATAGTGCCACTGACTGTGCTCACAGGTGATGCTGTAAATCCTGAACCCACTACAACCTGGCTTTTTCACCTCAGCTGTTCCCCTTTCTATAACACAGGTGGGCTGTTAGGAACAAAAGCCTGGGAATTGAGCTTACAACTTTTTAACCCATTCCCCCAGCCTGGGCCATCGGCTAACTTGCTAGAACCACATATTTCAACCTGCTTACATGCAGGCAGAAAAAATGTAGGTTTATTGATACTTTAATGGAATCCCAGACATAATAGTGGTTTCATTAAAATATGTGAATTTTCCCAATTGAAAATCACATTCATAGTTAGAATTTTGTTAATTCAAGAAACAAATCCCACCCTGCTCCCTTGAATTTTCTCATTACTACAGTTGAATTTTGATTTGACCCCACTCACCATTAGAAAATTGAACAAACGTTTCAAAAAAGAAAATTTTAAAAAACAATTTTACTGGTGCATGGCCAGCTTAACTCCTGAATTGCTTTTCTCTCAGTAAGTAATGTACCTTTCTGCAAGTAACTCAAGCCTGTATCTGGCCTGTAATGGTAAAGGGGGAGTAGTAAGTTTGACAGTAGTTGCAGCCTCTTTTTGGCATCCCAATTTACTGCAATCCTAGTCTGCAAAAGTTTGTTTGTGATGGGGCTGCTGGGAGGGTAGTGATGAAAAAAGTTTTACTTATACCACCAACAAGCACCCTCTGGCATTGTCCCTGACAATGAGTACTGCCGTATGGCATTACAGTGCTTGCACTGCCAAAATTGCAGCAGCATTTAGTCAGGGCAGCCGATTTATTTAAATGGGGTGCCCAATACTCTACAACAGATCCTACCACTCCTGTTGTATTTTCGCTGCCTCTGGCAGTTTTTTGTAGCATTAGAAACGCTGAATATCTTGCGAGGGCCTTTGGTAATTTGGGGGACTGCATCTCGCAGTGAGTCACAACTATTCCCCAGTTAGAGACTCTCCTTACTGATTAAAGAGAAGTACAGGCATACCCCGTTTTAAGTACACTCACTTTACATACACGGATTGTTCAGATTCCCCACTACTTGGAAACACACTCCCTGACCACCTCTACAGCCCTTGACACCCCCACTACAGTCCCTGACACCCCAGAAGTGAAAAAAGGTATTGCTTCACTTTAAGTACATTTTCCTTTTACATACATGCTCTGGTCCCATTGTGTACTTAAAAGTGGGGTATGCCTGTAGTTGTGACTGTGCAGGGGACAGGTCAGACAGCTGCAGATAGATTGCTGCTATTCCACACAGGAATAACCAGTATCACAGAAATAGATGAAATCTTTTCCACTAATAAACATCCACTGATAGGTCGTAACTGTGGATATCATCTGTATTACCTAAATACTATAACCATTCTATAATATGGCTATATTCCTTAAAAGGTCTATATCTAAAAAAATTGAATAATTACAATACAATTACTAATATTAATACTACTGTGCAGAATAGGTATCAGTTATAATGTTCATATATTCACTTTCAGCCATTAGTCCAGTAATGTTTTTTAAATTACAGTGTGCATTTTACATTTTTGATAAGCATTTGGAGATATGGAGATGTGGAGTTATGGGATACTATTACTAAGTTTCCAGCTGCTTTAGGACAATATTATCTGCAATATATGATAGGTGAGGAGAATCAGCCTGCATTTGTGTTATATCCATGTATAATGGATTACAATTGATTACAATTAGCCTAGAAACTGGGGCATCGTGAGCGTGGGGACACGAGGTGAGCGCATGCACAGTTTATACGCTTCCGCCCGAAACTTGCGTGGATGGTATAAGAGGAGTAGTTGCCGAGCCATACAGCCAATCCCATGATTAAGTCGGTGTGACGAAACATGTCGGGGCGTGGCTGTACGGCAATCATCAGAGCTAGCATGTGACATGTGATGCGTCAAGCCGAACCGGGAGGTTCCAAGTCTGAGGAGCGAGTGGGGGTGAGATAACATCTGCACACCTCGGGTCCGCCGTGACCGCAATACACATTTTTTTGGGCACCTATTGGAGAGTCTTGCTGTGTCATTTTTGGTTTGCTTTTAAAGGAAACTAATGTGAGTGTAATGGTTGAAGTTTGCACAGTGTTTATTAAACTGGTTTTACATTATTACACTATCAGTACACTCTTTATTATTTACATGTGGAGAGATTTGGTACATACACGGCTGGATTTTGGAGAGTCTTTTAAACCTTTTCTGTGATGTTTACACGTCTTTTTTGCCAAGCACGAGGGTGTAGGGCGTATCAAGTTGGTGAGTGTGTTACGGGAGAGGAATCACTGATACACTGGTGTGGTGAGTGAATAGAAAATTACTACACTAAATCAACTTTACTGGATCAAGTTTGTTGAAATTTTTTGCTATTAGATTTTATTTTTCACATCTGTCACAGGGTGATTTGATCACTAATCATTTTTGTTTGTTTTCACATGTGTGTTTAGATTTTGATAGAGTTTTAAAAAAAAATACTATTCACAATCCCTTACATTTGTTCAATATACCATGCAAAATTTTCTGTCATCTATGGTCAGGCCATAATCTATCTATTTGGACTCCATAGACCGACATTCTCAAATAGAACACCTCACAGGGATTTCATAAAACAGGAATATAGTCCAGTGACAAAAATACACAGATGAGGAAAGCGAATAACATCTCCTGAAAAACCTGAAAAACCCCTTTTACACTATCATCAGACAGAAAATGAGAACCTAATACAGGCAGTCCCCGGGTTACAAACAAAATAGGGTCTGTATGTTTGTCCTTAAGTTGAATTTGTTTGTGTAGCACTACCCCCGAAGGAGCTGCTGATAAATGTTCTATTCTGCACCCTGCCTCTCAACCCTCAAGAACGGTCTTGACCCCTCTGGCACACCTATAAAGTGATATGAGTGTGGGACCCAGCAGTAAAGAGAACACAGTAATGATACACTATACAGTATATTTACTGTAACCTTGGAACCCGTCACTTCACCAGCTGTGATAATAGATAGAAACTCACACAGGATATCAATTAACCATTTAGAAAGTTTACTGAAATGGAAATTTAACACAATGAGCAGTGTGATAACTCAGAGATAATAAATGACAATACAAAACAGCCAATATATATGTGAAACTGTGAATTCAATAATCACCATGGGCTGCAGTAGAATGTCATGAACAAACAACAGTACAATGCATATATCCCGTACTCAAGGGCTCCTCCTAGGTTGTAATGCAATGTTCCAAATGCAAAGTAAACTGCAATGCTTTGTAGAAGATGATAAAAGTTCCTTGTCTTCAGAATCTTCAGCTAGCTTATGTATTAGACTGCAGTATTTGTAAATCCAAACAGGGAAACGAGTAGAAAGCAAACTGCATGATAAATGATGCACTGGTAATTGTGCACTTGCAAATATAAGGCACTTATAATCAGGGCTTTTTAGGTTCAGGAACTCCTCTTTTCAAGTCACCCCTTGTCTTCGCCCCCTATCCACCTCTGAGCACTGCCCCTTGGCTCCATCCTCTACCCACCTTCCAGTAGAGAATACAGAACCAAGTATCATTTTGTGGTGCTAAGTAATTTGTATAGATTTTATTAATAAGCATTAAGATATACACCCTTCTTTCAACAATGGACCCCCCTTAACAAAATGACCCTCCAGTAACAAAAGATCCACCCCAGTAACAACAGATCCACCCCAGCAACAATAGACTCTTGTCAGCAACAACAGATCTCCCAGAAGCCAGCATCAATAGACCCTCCAGCAGCCAGCAACAATAAACCCCTCTCTCATCAGTAGATCCCTCCGAGCAACAATTGGCCCCCAGCAACTATAGATCCCCCATCAGCCAGCATCAATGGACCCTCCAGTAGCCAACAACAAAAGACCCTTCCCATCAACAATAGATCTCCCAGCCTCCAGCACACCCAAGCACCCTTTGCTACATACATTCAGTGCAGGAGGTGCCAGAACTGCGTTCCCCCACGTTCCCGCTGAAAAAAAGCCCTGCTTATAATACTTCCTCCTTAGCAGTGGGTATAGTTCAGTATTGACTTTATAGCACAGAGAAACAAATCCTAAAGTTCCACTGTATGCAGCCCGTGAATAAGTGAGATCACTTCTGTGGGACTACAAGTCCCACCAGCAGGTCTGTAGATAACACACTCAGTTAATAATGTACTCTACTGAAATAGGCATGTGCCCTTCTCACCAAGTAGACCCAGAGGATGTGAGGCTCCATCCAGACTCCCCTCCCAGTGTCTCAATCTGATGAAAGATGGCTCCGTCCACGCTGTATCGCTCCTCCGGATAGCTGAGGTGCAGATGGCTTCAAATGCTCTGAAGCGCAGACCGATCCTCCTGCTCGATCAGCAGGGCCATTCACAAGGATCCCTCTGGGGCGGGCGATCCGCTCTCCGCTGTAGGCTGCAGGCTCTCCCAGCTCTGGGTACACACACACAGACCTCCTGCTGTGTGTTGAATGGCGTCCAGAGAGGCCGAAAACCTGCCACGCCTGTCCCTTTATCTGCTTACCCAGCAGGCTGTTCTGTGACTTGGCATTCTGGGTAGGTGAACTGGGGGTCAGTAGTTCCCAGACTGATTTTAGCACAAGAGTCACTTCTTCATTAAACTACATCTCCCACAATGCTTTGCAACGCTGCTTCACAGAAACTGTTCACAGAAACAAAACAAAAGTCTTAATAGCATTAAAAGGACACTAGAGGGAGCCAAACTCTTACTTAAAGAACATCACATTATTTAGCATGATAGCTTGGTCACAACCCCGGCACTACATATGTAAGTCAGAACAGGTACATTTTTTAAGTGTAGCTCCAGTTAAAAAAAACTATTTTTAAGCTTTTTGGATAGCATAGGGAAGCTATGAAGCTATGAAGCTATACCCCTGTAATGTTTGTTTTGCTGTCTGTGCCCCTGTTCGGAAGATTTCACCTCACTTTCTATCCCAATAACAATTTTGAAAATTTGGGGTTGTTGTAGAAACAAGCCTTGGTGATAAAGCATCAGTGGAGACACCTTTTTGCCATAATGTAAAAAGGGGGTGCATTATTTGAGCCCACTTTCTTGGGACAGTGGCCACCCAGCCCTGTTTGTTTAAATGGTTAATGGTATGTATTTTATGTTAATGGTGGTGAGAGTACTGTCCCTATAAATATGTTAAGGAGGGCATCCAGGTCGGATCCAATGGGATTTCAGGGAATATTCTGGAGTTTCCCCTGGGAGGTGATAAAAGGGCTGCAGAGGGTCTCCTCTTCCTCTTGCAGCAGCCAGGACCACAAGGGAAAGAGCTCCCTCTCTCCCTCCCCAGGGAACAGAATATCTGTGGAAGATGGAAGACCTTGTCCGCGTTTTTATGGAAAAGATGGAGTGCTGCTGGGGTGAAGCCTGGCTGCACCGCTTCTTGGCTCTAGCTGAAGCTGAAGAGGAGAGCCAGAATGTCAGCATCAGGCGGTGGAGGAGGAGCAGCAGCTGCAGTGTGCACCAGTGAGAGTGCAGCCTTTCCCTAGGAGAAGAACGAGCCGGAGCATGCCTCCAGAGCATCCATCGGTGAGGGCAGGGGAAGAGGATTGTTCTCACCAAGCAGGAGGAGAAGAAGAGGACAGCGTGGAGGCGGCACCCAGGTCGGGACAGAAGAGGACCCGCTTGCAGTCACCTGCAGGATGGAGAGGTGATGGGCATTCAAGACAGTGGGCAGAGTGGCCAAAGGGAATGGCGCCACCCGCCTTAGCAAGCACTCAGCAAGCGGCGGCTCTCCCACAGCTGCCAACCCTGCACAGTGACCTGGTCCCAGGTGCACTTTTCAGCAATGTGCAGCTGGGTCAACAAGCTCCTGCAGGGACGCTGTTACCAGCTGGGCAGAGTGAGTTGTCTTTGCAAAATGTGTTGCCTGATATTATGGGATATCTGTCCAGTATTGCTACTGCTCTCTCTGCTGCTGGCATTTCTGCCCCTGCTGTTTTTCCTGTCTCTCTGGCAGCATCCACATCTGGGTCTGCCTGGGTCTCTGCCTCTGCCTTGGTTTCTTCAGTCACTGCTCCTGTGTCACTGGGTCAGCTAGAAAGTGCAGGAGATACACACACACACACACACACACACACACACACACACACACACACACACACACACCATTCCTGTTAGTGGGACTGTAAAGTCAGTCAGTTCCGGAATCCTGTATGAAAGAGGTGATGCCTTATGAGATCTCCCCTTTAGGTTACCACTTACCTATGCTAATTAAAGAAAAGACCTGGAGGGGGGATTTTGTAGATGTTTTATCCCACAATCCTGCAGCCAAAGATTTTACTCCTAACAATTGGTTACAAGCGTTTTGTGTTTTTGCCTGTGTGTTAGTGGAGAAGCATCCTAATTTGAGCGGGGGTCTTTTTTAACACCTAGATCACATGTTGGAGGCCTATAAAAGCTTTATAGGCCTGGTCTGGTACTCCTATGATGAGTCATTCCACCAGAAGCTGGCTGTTCATCTATCCCTAAGATGGGGGATGAAGGAAGTAGGCCTATGGCTAAATTTGATCCTTCCACAGAAAGCGAATACGGCTAAGCGGAACCCTGTTAAACCTGTCAGCTCAGATTATCGCAGGGGTTGTTGTTTTTCGAGAAAGCACTTTTGCTTCCTGATTTTCAGTCGGTCTTCCTCTTCCGTCTTTCTCGGGTAAGGGGTGCACTATTGTAGATAATTTAAAGTCGGTTCAACGATTTCCGGACGTGGTGCCGAAGAAAGTTTTTAAGGAGATTGCGGAGGGTCGCATGGCAGGTCCTTTTCCTTTCCACATCTCTCCACTAATTGTGGTTCCTAAGAGGGAACCAAATACCTTCTGGTTAATCCAACATCTCTCTTTCCCAAAAGGGGGATTGTTGAATGACGACATTGATGAGGCTCTGTGTTTGATCAATTATGCGACTTTTGAAGAGGCAATTGTTAAAGTTAAGTTGTGCAGCCGGGGGGGACTTGCTGGCCAAAGCCAGCATCAAGTCGTCTCTCAGGCTTTTGCCAATCTCCCCATCAGCTTTCAGTTCGTTAGGATTTTATTTTGAAGATCATTATTTTTTTGACAAATGCCTCCTTATGGGATGTTCTTTGTCCTGTACATACTTCGAGACATTTTCCACTTTTTTGCATTGGGTTATGCTTTTTGAATCCAGACAGGACTCAATAGTGCATTACCTAGACAATTTCTTATTTATAGGTCCAGCAAAGTCTGGCGTGTGTTCACGGCTGCTACAATTGTTTGGTGTTATTGCGGAACATTTTGGTGTTCATCTGGCAACAGAGAAGACTTGTCTTCTTGCAACTCATTGAACCTCATTGCTTTCTTTTTAAGGAGACGGAAGGTTTTGTTGAAAGAAATGCAGTCGCTGTTGGGCCTCCTGGCTTTCCCTTGTAAAATAATGCCGGTGGGTAGGATTTTCTCTTGGCGTCTATATCTTTCCACTTCGGTTTAAAGTCCCCATTTGCTCACATCTGCTTGACAGCCTCCCTTGAAGATGACTTGGTGATGTGCTTCCGATTCTTTTGAGTTTTTTAACGGAAGGTCCTTTGTTCAGTCGAATTTTATTTTTGTCCCAGACTTCCACTTATTTACAGACGCGGCGGGTTTGAAAGGTTTTGCGGCTATCTGGGGGTTGCATTGGAGTTGTGAGGCGTGGCCAGAATCTTGGATTCGGAAGAAGGCTACTAGGAACATTGTGCTTCTAGAGCTCTTTCCGATATTAGTAGCCGTGTCCCTTTGGGGACAGTTCTTTGCTAACAAACAGATTCTGGTGGAAACTGGCAATAAAGGTGTCCTTTTTGCTATCAACTGCCTTTCTTCTAGCTCTTTATATGTCATCAAGATCTTGTGGCATTTGTTTTTTTTATGTTTGAAATTTAAGATCTGGATTAAGGCCAAGTACACGCCAGGTGTTGAATATCGTATCTGACTCTCTTTCCCATTTCCAGATGCAGCAGTTTCACCAACTGCTTCCTGGGGCAGACGCGGAAGGGATGCAGTGCCCAGTTTACCTTTGGGATCTGATGCCGGTTTTTGATGCTATTAGACGCTCAGTCGCTCATGGTACATGGGCGGATTACTCCGCCACTTGGAGGAAGTGGATACATTTTGCTGTCAATGCTGGTTTTGCTTGGGATGCCCCCACTGAGCAGGCTGTTCTGGCTTTTTTGGCCTTTCTTGATGGGTGGGCAACCTTCATATTGTTTTCTGACAAAGACCCTGGCCGGGGTATCCTTTTTCTTTTGCCTAAGATGACTTCCGCCTTGCTCCTTTTTTTTTACCGTGAAGCAGGCATTGAAGGGTGATAAGAAGGGAAACTTTGCTCCCGATGGAAGACGGCCTATTTCTTTAAATATTCTTAAGCAACTTTGTGAAGCAATGTCTTTTGTCTGCTTTACCAGTTATGAGGCTTTGCTGTTTAAAGCAGCTTTTGTGTTGTCTTATTTTGGGGCTTTTCGGGTTTCTGAATTGCTACCAGCATCCAAAGGAAGTTCTTTGGGAATGTTAGTTTGACCAAGGTCAGTATGCCTTTTTCTGAGGCAGTCTAAAACCGACTTGGGACGTGGGGTATGGGTAACTCTATCTGCTTGTAGTGACCTTTCGGTTTGCGGTGGTGGTGCTGGTGGGTTTCTTGGCTGCTCGTCCGGGCGGGTCGTGCCAGTTTTTCATTCATTTAAATCTACCTCCTCTCACTAAGTATCAATTTTCATATGTCCTTAAGCGCTGTCTGGAGCACTTGGGTTTACATAATTTTAAGTTTTCATTCCATTAATTTAGGATAGGGCAGCCTTCGATGCTGCAGAGAGGGGTTTACCGGCCGAGGCCATAATGGGTATGGGTAGATGGAGGTCCAATTGTGTTAAAAGATATATCAGACCTTTCCCTTTGATTTTGTAGGTTTTCAGCATTGCGTATAGATTCTGGGTCACTCGTATGTATACTGGGCACGGAAGCATGCGAGTCTCAATGCAGGTACTCGATTAATTTTTCCTTACAGCCAGAATCCTTCGCTCTGTACTGGAGGGGTGTGAGAGGTCTGAAGTGGTGCCAAGTTTATTATCTGTTGTCTCAACTGTATCAGATTTTACCGCCACTCTTGATACTGATAATCCATCTGGGAGGTAATGACTTGGGTAACACTCGTACTTTGGATCTGTTGTTCATGATAACGAGAGATCTGTACTGTTTTTATCTGACCTCCCCTGATACAACCATTGTGTTTTCAGAGATAGTTCCCCGCTTGGCTTGACTGTCTTCCCCATTGCACAGAGTAATGGAAAAAATGAGGAATAGGGTCATTAGGACTATGGCTAAGTACATGTCGCTGTTACGTACCGGCACGTGGATCTGGAGGGGGCATCCAGGGGCTGCATAGGCAAGACGGGGTCCACCTTTTGGATGTAGGTGCTGATATTTTCAATCTAGGGCTGCAAACAGCATTGAAATGGCCATGTATGTAGGGTAGGCAGGGTTGTTTTACAAGTCTGGCTGATGGGAACGTTTTTTTTTGGTTAATAAAATTTAAGCTGTCTGAGTTCTGAAAACTGGGCAAAAGCCTGCTATGTTTTTATTTCACCAGTTTGGATTAATATATGTTGTGGTTATGAAATTGTAAACCAGTAAAGTGCCATGGCCATTTTCTGCCAAACACGGTTTGTATGTGTTATTATACTATATGGTTGTATTGGGGGGAATAAGGTGGGGGGGCGGGTGTGGCCTGCGGTCCCATGTAAAAAGGGGGCGCATCATTTGAACCCACTTTCTTGTTACGACGGCCACCCAGCCCTGTTAGTTTAAATGGTTAATTGTGTGTTTTTATGTTAACGGTGGTGGGAGTACGGCGGCCATCCAGCCCTGTTAGTTTAAATGGTTAATTGTGTGTTTTTATGTTAATGGTGGTGGGAGTACTGTCCCTTTAAATATGTTATGGAAGGTATCCAGCTCGGATCCAATGGGATGTCAGGGAATGTTCTGGAGTTTCCCTTGGGAGGTGATAAAAGAGCTGCAGAGGGTCTCCTCTTCCTCTTGCAGAAGCCAGGACCACGTTCGAAAGAGCTCCCTCCATCCCTGTCGCGGGCATTTTGTGTGGTTGGGTCCCCCTGGAATCCGGGGGCACGTGTGTTTTTGGTTAATAAAGTTTAAGCTGCCCAAGTTCTGAAAACTGGGCAAAATCCTGCTATGTTTTTATTTCATCCAAAGTTTGGATCAATATATGTTGTTGATTATGAAATTGTAAACCAATAAAGTGCAGTGGCCATTTTCTGCCAAACACGGTTTGTTTGTGTCATTATACTATATGGTTGTATCGGGGGGAATAAGGTGGGGGGGCGGGTGTGGCCTGCGGTCTCATAACTCTTACAGGAATTAATTTCCCTTCCTAGGGTTAGATTTCCTCTCACTTCCTGTTGTCTCCCTCCATTTGTAAGTAGGAGTCATTTATAAGTCAGATGTTTGTAACTAGGGGACCGCCTGTAGTCATATACAACCCATGCTAAGAATCTGTAAGAAGGATCACAAAAGAGATCCAATTTCTTCTAAATAAAGATGAGACACTTTAGGAAATGTTCCTGGAACTACCTTTACTACCACCCAATGTAGGACAGCTTATTGTGAGAAGTTCCCTAAACAGCCCAACACCAAATGAAACCTCTCCCTGCATGCAGAAGAGATTCCAGACCTGCACACATATCCACAACTCTGATAGGGTACCATTACTAGGATCACAGTAGGAGTGCAGAATACAGTGTAACTTATGCTGCAGATACTCAAATGCATCATAGATTACTGAGCCACACATTACATGTTCATGTTTTCAATAAAGATAGAATGGAAGGGGTTCTGTAAGTATGCGAACAGGGGATTAGGAGGAGTTTTGGGGGAAGGGTAAAACAAGTGGAGGGAAGGAGGTTTGGGTAAAAAAGGGGGAAATTACTAAAATTCATTTTAGCGAACATACAGTATGCCTCAATGGATTTAAGGAGATGATTAAGTTGGGAAGTTTTTATCAAGGACCCTTTATAATTGATTCAGGTGGACCAAATCTTGGAAACCTGCCTGTAGGGTAGGTGGGATGTGTTTGGTCCTCACATCCTCCATGTTTTCCTCCTCATTGGGAGCCAAGCAAGGGTCACATGGGAGGCCTACCCTGGGGTGGGTACTTCTGCGGTACACTAGAACTTACTACACTTACACAGGGAGTACCTTTACTGGACCAGGCGACTCATCTCTAATAAACTGTTTGGATGTTACTGTACATAACCACAGTCACTTGTGCAATTAGGAGCGACACGCAGAGCCCTTGCCCTCTCCACCTGTCCAGCATATCATTGCTACCTCGCTCCCAGAAATGGTATAGGGCCTCACCATGCACCTAGCGTGGACTCGCCTGTCACATGTACATGCTTACAATAGGCTGCTAGAGAGACCTTCATTACTCTTGGTACCCACTGTATCTTCACACTGTATTAACTCTTGTACCATTATCTTTTTACCCTGATGTAGTGACCCGAGCTGTACACTATATATGCCGGTTACTTGCATTACACCCCTTGAGTAACTTCAGACCAGGCAAAGACAATGTTTCAAACGCTTCACTTGAATAAATTAACATGATGACTTATACAGACAACAGTCCAAATTAAAGTACAGTCATTTCTCTAACATTTTTAATCCCCAACTCAGCATACCTGCATAGGAAAGAGTCCATTCTTGGCAGAATCCAGGGATGATATCTTAAGGAAGGACTGCAAGTCCCAACAATCCTCCTAGGCAGTAGGAACACTGACATCTCGGTATGGCACTGAAAATCTGGATTTCGGCAGCCGCAGTGAGTGGGTCCGGCCAAAAAGAACACGTCAGAACTGAACTGAGGGACTTTAGCAGGATACTCTAAAAACAAGAACTATGTACAACTTAAGGACTTAGGTATTGTACCGGACAAGCTATATTAAAGTCTGGGAGTCTACGCTTGTAGCAAACAGTAGACTTCAGCTTTAAGGTAGCAGTAGTAGTAGTAGTTACTGTAAACACCTTTCCTTAGAGCCACAAAAGCAGAGCCCCTTTAACTAGATGCACAGCTGGCTTTCTCTAGCACCCGAGGTGTAGCAAAAGCAAAAAGGTCCCCAAGATCTTTCAAGCGTCTGTACTCACACAAGCCCGAGGACAGCTGGTTGCCTCCTTTTAACTTCCAAGTGACAACTTACTCCAGTGATACCAGACCAGGTCTTCAGTGGACAGCCCCCTCAGTCAGCTTTCTCTAGCTCCAGGGTATCCACATCCAGGCCCTCAGGTGCCCACCTGAGGCCTTACGACAGCAGACATAACAGCATTGCCTGGTAGGGCAGCATGCCCTCCAGGCTTGAACTAATTCTCTCCAGGAAAAGACTCTGAGCTCAGTGTTCACAGAATATATACAGTCTCCCAGCATGCCATAAGAGCCTGCCTCTCTGGGATAGGCCAGGGCTGTATCAATATTCATGCTGCCATCTACATAGCTCTACAACTATCATCCAGAAACTTCTCAAGCTTTCTAGATGCAGAGGGAGAGTACAGTGAGTAAACTATGCTTTTACCTAACAAAAAATCACAGCCACACTGACTACAGTGTAGCAACTAAATTTAGCTATCAAAACACACACAAATACTATCTATCTAAACCTAGCACTTATCCTGATGGGTGCTATAGTTGTGTTGAGGATTTGTTTAGAAGCAACAAGTAGGGCGTTGAATATGTGTGTTGCATTGTGTTCAGATCAGTACAGGGGATTTCAAATTGTGTAAAAGGTTTGCGTACTTTGGAATGTGGATATAGGGCATTATCAAAATGTCTGAGTTGTTTGTAAATGAGCCACAAGCTTTTGCGTGGGGATGCAGTTTTTTGTAAGTAAGGTAGTTATTGGACGTGACATGTCCCAATTAACATAACAGTGACATGTCTCAATTAATTGGTTCAGTACCAATGCAATACTAATATTTGAGGTTTGAAGGTCTACAGGGAAGACTGGGTTGTTTAGTAAGATGGCCATCGAGTTTGAGATGAGAGGAGAGAAAGAACTGATTAAAATTTGTATTCCAGCATTCAATAGTGCTCTTTGCAAATATGAGCTGTTCAATGTGTTTGCCATAGGTACTGTAAATTAGGGAGTCCACCCTAATTGACCTATGTACTCACTATTTACTATGATCATGGTGAAACTAGCTAAGAATTCTTAATAAGACAACTACCTTACACTATGTCTCAAAATCAACCAGGCTTGCTCCTCCATTTTATTTCTGTCTGGCCAGGGTCATTAATTATTTTTAATTTAATCTAGGATGCCAGAAATAGGGAGTTATAGTTCTGAGTTGGCAAAAGACAGAATGTGGAAGAGGGATGGACTTTTGAGTCACTGGAATAAGTATAAGAAAAGGATGGCTTTCAGACAACTACATGTAGCATCATTGGAGACCAGCAATGGAAGCCTCCATATTTCTCTCAAGACAAGTTTGCTATGACTGTTTTTGTGCAAAGTATGTATTTTTAACAGAATGCAAATGAACCTAGTTTTTTGTCTTGGTCTAAAAAAAATGTGCATGTATTCCTATACCTTCCCCTATAAGCAAAAAGGGGAAGGTATAGGAATGCATGCACATTTTTTGTACACCAAGACAAAAAACTAGGTTAATTTGCATTCTGTTAAAAATAGATACTTTGCACACAAAGAGTCGTAGCAAACTTGTTTTTGTGTAAAGTATATATTTTTAACAGAATGTAAATTAACCTAGTTTTTTGTCTTGGTGTAAAAAAATGCATGAATTTCTATACCTTCCCCTATTTGCTTATAAGCAATGTTTAGGCATCCACATTTTCATGCAATGTTGTATAAACTAAAGATACAATATCAGATTAAACTAGCTTTTGTGTTGTGATTTACTCAATTTCTGTGTAGGAAGCTGTTTTTTTTTTGACAAACATCATGTGAAATACAGTTTGGCATCCCTGGCACCATGCAGTGTGGCAAACTTTTCAATCCTATCATACTTCAATACAGTGTGACAGGTTTTAAATTTTATGGCTTCAGATAATGTCGGTGGTGTCACTTTGTAAAACTGATATTTGCAGTGTAAAATTGGCAATGTCAGAGATGGAGAGGACCAGTAAGGAGCCTACTTAGTAAGATTGAACAATTGAATGACGACAAGGCAGAACTGAGACACTTCTCCCTACAAAAAATCTGTACAGAGAGGTGAGACTTAAAACTCTGAAGAGTTTGTTCCTGTCTATTCTCGTTTTGATGTGTCTTGACATCAACCCCCTGATAAAGTTGACCTATAATTTTTAGACTGAATGTGCTCACCAAGGTCCAAAACAAGTTGTCACAAATCTATTTAACAATGTACCAACCAGGTGACAAGCCTGCAAATCACTTATATCCAGCACACACCCATAGGACCTTGGTGCCAACCTGCAATCTGGAGGCTAACGTGGCCGTTTGGCTTTTACTGTGTGCCCTTGTGACCACTGCACACAGCAGTCTGTGCTTTTCTTGCCTAGTTGCTTACTCAGGCCAGTGAAGTGTCTTTTTCAGAAATTTTATAAAGGAATCTTGCTGAGAGATATATCAGATTTGGCATATGTGATTTTTAAGAGGGCTTGATTAGCAATCCTAGAAGTTTAATAAAATGTGTGTATGCTTGTCTCCTGTAGAATTTCCCCAGCATCCAATAACTCCTATACATGTTTGTATTCTCTGATCATCTCCTGTAGCATATATAAAACAGAATTCTATCAGCACAAATTAATTAAAACTTTGTGTGAACTAAGCCTACTAACAGTGAGTGATATCTCAAAGATACCACAAAAATCACACACAAGAAAATACCCCCCCCCCCCCCCCCCACCTGGCTGCTGCACACACAGAAAATGTGTTCACTTCACATAATATATATAACAGAATAGTGATGCGCTGCATAAATAACAAAATTGTTACAGAAAAAACCACATGAGAATATATGATTAACTTGCAAAATAGCAAGATACTTGGTGCACAATCAAATATTTGTGTTCCCAAATTGGGAATAATACACACTGAAAATTAACACAGTGAAAAAAATATAATAAATCGAAGTGATCAAAAGAAAATGTTATATAAAGTCCACAGCAGTCTTCAAAATCTTCTAAACGGAAATTACTTTCAATCATAAAAACATCAGTAGTGCACAAAACTTGAAAAGTGCTCTCCTCCACCTCAGTATCCTAGCCGCTCACCTCAGGCCCTGACCCCTGTTTCACCAGTAGGTCAGAAAAAGCAGGTTCCCTCTCAGGGATACAAACAGGTCAGCTGAACATGAAGCTCCTAATTCATCCGTGCTGCCACAGGCTGATACTAAGGATGGAATGAATATCAGCCAGAAAACACTCCCTCAGTAGGATTTGGCGAATGTAGGAATTAAAAAAAGCAAACCTAGTGCTCTCTGTATACCAAACGGTTTATTCCATCAATAATACATTAAAACGTTATTCAAAAACGCAGCACTTAAGCAGTGCGGACTCAGGTTGCAAAGAAAACGGCAAGAGACTCGCGGGATGATGTCACCACTGCGATTCCTCCCCCTATATGTGTTACGTCAAATGGGCGTGACTTCTTCAGTAAGGGGCGGAGACTAGACGTCTCACTTCTGTTTAAATAGACTGACAATCCCTAATCAGGTGCGGTGTATCCTCCCCATTCCGGCCCACTACGCACGGAAAACAATTAAGGATGAGAACACTTGAGAGTTAGATTTTGGAAATCAAGGAGAAATGTGAGCAGTTTAAAAATGACTCTGAGTTTGTTAAGTTATCAGGAGAGCTAATGAAAAAATTAGACAAACTGGATAAAGAAACGCAAGAAAAGAAAAGAAAGAAGTATAATAGGTATACAGGGGATTTTAAGAATAAAGACATTTTTAAATGACAACCGTGGTAGTGAGGTACCCCACCAGTGTATGAATACAGGATTTTCAACTAAGCAGGTTGAGGGGCTCCAGTGTATTTGCTTGTTTGGGAGGAAACTGGCATTTTAGTTTCCTCATTATTTACTAAAGTCCACTTTGGGACCTGGAGCCCGAGAATTTCTTAGAGATCCGGGTGGGATGAAATCCCCAGTCCTGGGTCCAGGTTTTGAGACTCACCGGCACACTGATTGTTCAGGTGTGTGTGGGCCTGGTGGTAGAGTCAGGACCAGGGTTCTGGGCTCCACCCTCCTGAGGAGTCCAGGCTTGCAAGGGAGAACCCAGAGAGTGCAGGTGTGCACTGAAGTATCCAGAGAGGGCAGGCTGCAAGGTGAAAGCCAGAGACCTGAGTCTGAGGTCGCTGACAGTAGTCAGGAGAGCTCCATGTGGGAGCCCAAGCAGTGGTGCGTCTGCTGATGAAGAGAGCCAGGTGGCTCGGTATTTTTGTTTGCAATACAGCATGTGTCAGCCAGGAGGCTGAATATCCTTTTATTTGTTGCTGGCGGTGAAACTCACCTGTGAGGGAAACCACTTTTGCTGGAACCTTGTTTGATTTTCTTTAATACAATTGTGCCAAAAAGCCCTGAAAAGGAATCATTTGTGTGGACTGTTCTCGCTAGCGGGTGCTACACTTGAGCTAAACAACCCCCAAACTTTACAAGTAGTGTTCGAATGCGGGCAGAACTGGAGATCCCTGGAAAAAGTAAATTCATCTGTTATATGAACTATGTTTGTGTGCATGAGAAAGCACAATCTGTGTGTGCAGGTGAGGAAAGCAACTTGCTTTAAAGAGACGGTGCTTAATTTTTCCTGGACTGTGCAAAGTTGTTCTGAAATGACTAAGTATGGGGGGATCAAAGCTCCTAAAGGAAGCAAGGTTTGCTGAAATGAGAGACAGAGCTCTGTGGCTAGAGGGGTTGTTGCTGTCTGAACGAGCCCCATACATGCCTGATCAGAGTTTGCCAAGGAGAAAAAGGGCTGGGGTTGTCCCTAGCCACACTGGTGCAATGAGGGCACAGCTGACTGCAAGTATGGAGAGTCTACCAAAGTCTGAGTCTGCAGTGGATTAGTGCAAGCGGCACCTGGCAGCACTGAACCAAGTTAAAGGGGAAGTGCATACTGTTGCCTCTGGCAATGCTGGTGCAAGCAGGCCAGCTATCAATGTGCAAAGTCCCAAGCTACAAAATGTAGATACATGGGAATCCTGCCTATATTCAAAAATTGTAGCACTCACTGCATAAATAGCCGGGAGTATGTAATAAAAAAAAATATCAGAAATGATACAGTCTAAGCCACCTATCAAGATCATACAGCAGGACTTTCCATACAAAAAAAAATGTATTTATTTTTTTCTCCCCTAATTGTCTTCAATTTTTGGATTATTCATTTTCTCAGTGTATCCCCATCTATGATTAGTCTATCTTTAAATGATTGTGTGACTGACTGTGGTATGACTTTACACCTCATCATTGGTCGCTTTAGACTGTATCATTTCTGGAAGGTAACAGTGTGACACATTTATGTGTTTACGGAATCACACTGTTCCCTTCAGGAATTATCCAGCCTAGTTCCTCGCCCTAGGTGGCTTGGGGTACTGTTAGGTGCTTTTAGTGGGTGTCTTACATTGGGGGAGGGAGGGATATACCCACTGCATTTATCCCTTTTAATACCTTTAGAGAGATTTTTTTTATCACCCATTTATCTTTGGGGAATTGTTTGTATTAGGAGTTTCCCCCGTTTATAGGGACTCTTTTAGGGATATAGGGATTATAGTATTGGTGTTTTGTTTTCTGCTCTTTCTTAGCGAATAAACATTTTTGTAGTATAACTCTTTAGGGTGTTTGTTTTTATCACTCTGTTTTTTTATTTTTTTTTTATTTTCTTTGTCCCAAAGTCCCAAGCTTACAATAGAATGCAAGTGGGGAGGCCCTGTCAAGAAGCAAGAGCACTGTTTGCGGTGCAGAGAGTTTGGGCATGTTGTCTCCACATTCCCTTTGTCTCAGTCTCCAATACAAGGTGACACAGCCAGACAAAGGTCTTCAATGATGTTTTGGAAGCCTGGTTTGAGTGCTAGAAGTGACCGACAGGCTGACTGGAAGTTCGAGAGGTGTGTGTGGTTGCCCGTTAGCAATGGCAGTGATGTCAACTCTGCGGACCACATGAAAAAAATATTGCCTGCAGAGGATCGTGGCAAGTTAAAAGCAACAATGCTACAAGGAGAGCAAAGTTGTTGTTGTGTTTGGGAGAGTCAGCAAAGTACAGCGGGGAGAGTGCCATCTCCCTTAGCAACGAGAGATCGAGTGTCAACCGGAAGGAGGAGCTACATTAGAGATATGGAGCAGCGTTCCACTAAAGATATGTGCAGAAATGTACCATGCCTGGAATGTGGTCAACTGGGTCATGGAATTTTTTTCTTGTCCCAGTTTATGGAACATGCCTGGAGATATGGCTGCTGAGCAGAAGTCTTTGTCTGCAAGCCCAGATTTTTGTGCAACCATGTTTTCAGTCACCTTCTGGCAACAGTGAGGAAGTACCTGTTGTACCTGCAGGGGGTGCAAGGAATCAGAAGTGGCTCCTGCAGTTTCATCCTATGGCCACCAGAGAGAGGTGGCCCGTGAAAGTGCAACAAAGGATAGACCACATACTCAAGTGAACACGGCAACCCCTGTTACAGTGATGGGTAAGACTGGTGCTGGTAAATGCATAGAAGAGACTGAGTATGTGACTGTGCACACTGGAGTGGAAGTGACCCAAAATGGGAGATCCACTGTCTGTGTGAAAAAGGACTTGCCTCGTTGCAGTGCCCTGTCCAGTGGAGAGGCAAGTGGTAAAATTGAATGTGACAATGCGATGGGTAAAACTGCTAATATTGTGTTGGCTAAAGTGAATGGTCCAGTTGCTAATGGGCTAGTGCAGCTCACTAGAGATAAAAACATTGCTGTGAATGCGGTTAAAGATGTGCTATCTCCCCTAGCAACTGTGACAAAGGCCACAGAGGTGTCCCTAGAAACCCCCAGGAAGCTCTGCATTTTGGAGCCGGAGGTTGCCTGGGACAGCTATGGTGCCGCTCTGAGGGATAAGAGGGTACCTGAACATGGTGACGACCAGATGTTAAATGTTAAAACTGAAATGTTTGAAAACACTCATGGTGGAAATGGGTTAATGCAGCCTGGCAATGACAGGTATCAAAGCATTTATGCGTTTAATGAAGCGCCACTAGAGCAAGGTGGTGAAGGTGTGGTATTGCAGTCTGCTATGGTTAAAAATGTAGTGCCACAATCTTGAACCAAAGTGATATGTGCAATGTGTCCGTTACTGAACCACTTTGTCCCTCTGGGTCTCCTTGTGCAGTAGGAGCGGTACTGTGTGGTACCTCTGGGAGCGCAGAGATAACAGACTGGGACAGGTGGGCAAAAAGCCTGTTGGCTTTGTTGGAAAAGGTCTCTGTTGGGAAAAGTGGAGCAGACATTATTTCTGCAGTGCCAGATGAAGGACCTGCAGAGCAACTTGTATGCAAGGGTGCACTTACTACTGCAGATGATGTTGCTCATGAGATGGAAACGCCAAGTAAGGGGAACGCATAGAAGAGGTCATGTCTTTGATCCACAAAGGGCCTAATGATGTGGTAATGGATAATGCCGTGCCAAATGAGCTGGTGTTGGTGGAAGTGCCAGATGGCACAGCAATAAATGAAGTGATTGTAGTCACAGGTCCAAATGTTGCTTTATGCGATGATGGTCCGGAGTCAGGACAGTTGTTGGCAGAGGATCTCATGCCAGTGGAGTTGGTGTATAGTAAAGCTGCCGTAGACAACCACTCCTCTGGGTGCAGTTCCTCTCTAGACACTGCCCTGCCGAACATGAGTGAAATGAAATATGAGAAATGCTTTTTTTTCTGACCGACATGAAAAATGCAGCGGTTTGGTTACAATGGGTGACAACAAAAATAATGGCATACCTGATGGTCTTGGTCAAGTTGATCTGGTTGTAGCAAACCCTGAAAATGTAATGAGATAGGGAATGGTATGATTGACACAGAAGAGGTAAAAGATACAGCAGAATTAGGCCCCCTACATGTTCAGGAGGGTAGTTCTGGGGAAGATTTCCTGAGGTTTGAGAAATTTCTAAGGTCTGAGAAGGATTGTGATAAACAATGGTCGGAGGAAAATGGCCCAAAGCTCAGCAAGGTGTCGCATGACTTTAAAACCTCAAAATGGCAAGACAGTCAGGATGTCCTTCAGAGGGAGACTAGGAGGCTGCAGTCATATGAGGATGTTAGTGATGAAACTGACAACATTAAGCATGCAGTGTACAGGAGGAAACAAGTGACGCTAAGTTTGGACAGTAAGAGGGTGCCCGTACTTGGAGTACAGAGAGGGACCAGTGTTACCCCAATAAAAGAGCCCCCACTTATCACTAAACCAGTGTTTAAAGATGTGGTTCCTTCTAAATTAAGTAAAGAGAAAAGGGGTGGTCTAGTGGAAATTGAGGGAGCACTTTATAACCTTAAGACCTCTTTCACACTGGGGCATTTTTCAGGCGCTTTAGTGTTAAAAAAAGCACCTGTAAAGCACCTAAAAGAAGCCTCATCTGCAATCCCAATGGGAAAGCGCGAGTGCTTTCACACTGAGGTGCTGCGCTGGCAGGTGCGTCAAAAAAAGTCCTGCAAGCAGCTTCTTTGCAGCGCTTTAGGAGCGGTGAATACACGCTCCTAAAGCGCCCCTTCCTATTGAAATCAATGGGAAGCACTTCCAAAGAGCGTTTGGCAGCTGCGCTTTGTGGGCACTTTTGACCCTTTATTCGGCCACTAGCGGGGGTTAAAAAGCACCCTGCTAGTGCTCGAAAAACACTGGTAAAGTGCCAATAGTTTAAGCGGCGCTTTACCATCATTTTTCGGGTGCTGGCAGTGTAAGAGGGCTCTTAAAGCACTTGGGCTTTCACATTGGGATTGCAGATAAGGCTTCTTTAAGGCGCTTTGCAGGTGCTTTTTTTAACGCTAAAGCGCCCGAAAAACGCCCCAGTGTAAAAGAGGTCTTATGGTATTGGACCCGTAAAATTCAGAAATCAACCTCATGTGCAAAAAGGTACCAAGATTGGTAAAAGGACTAGTGTAGGCCCAAGAGACGTGGAAAAACATCGCTTTTGGAAGCGCACTCGTAAAAAGGCATGGGAGTGTCTTTGTAGAGCCCGAGTAGATGTAGCAGGGGGACATGGAGAAATTCACCTGATGGGACAAGATTTGGCCCATGTGGGTGGTAGCTTGCATGGTCATGCCAAAGTGAGGAGGTTGTACTGGTGTGTTCTGCCGTCTGGGTCGAAACAAAGGGGGGGGGGGATATGTGGTAGTGAGGTACCCCACCAGTGTATGAATACAACCAGGCAGGTTGAGAGGCTCCAGTGTATCAAGTCCACTTTGGGATCTGGAGCCCGGGGATTTCTTAGAGATCTGGGTGGGATGAAATCCCCAGTCCCGGGTCCGGGTTTTGAGACTCACCGGCACACTGATTGTTCAGGTGTGTGTGGGCCTGATGGTAGAGTCAGGACCAGGGTTCTGGGCTCCACCCTCCTGAGGAGTCCAGGCTTGCAAGGGAGAACTCAGAGTGCAGGTGTGCACTGAAGTATCCAGAGAGGACAGGCTGCAAGGTGAAAGCCAGAGACCTGAGTCTAAGGTCGCTGACAGTAGTCAGGAGAGCTCTGTGTGGGAGCCTGAGCAGTGGTGCGTCTGCTGCTGAAGAGAGCCAGGTGGCTCAGTATTTTTGTTTGCAATACTGCATGTGTCAGCCAGGAGGCTGAATATCCTTTTTATTGAAACCCCCCCTGTGAGGGAAACCACTTTTGCTGGAACCTAGTTTGATTTTCTTTAATAAAATTGGGCCAAAAAACCCTGAAAAGGAATCATTTGTGTGGACTGTTCTCGCTAGCGGGTGCTACACTTGAGCTAAACAACCCCCAAACTTTACAAAATGTAATAGTAATGATGAAGTCCAGGGACCTACTCAGTGTAATGCCCAGTTTAATAAAGGTAATAAAAAAGGGGAGATGAAAGTAGTGTCCCAACCCATTCAGGGAGAACCCCAGAAATATATGGGTGGTACACGGAGTAATATAGGTCAGCCGCAAAAGCAGCGCACACCGTCTAGAGAAAATTGGAGAGGAAGAGGGAATGTGAGGGGAACACCGAGGAGGGGGAGAGGGAACTTCAACCCCAATTCCAACCCTTATTCCCACTCTAACCCCAATTATAATCCGAATTATTACTCAGGCTACTTCCCACCCTCAAATGAACACTGGGATCAAAGGAATTCTACTCAGAGAAATTATCCGCAGTCCCAAGGAACTTATAGCACTAATGATCACATGTATAATGTACTGGTGGATAATCGTTACTCTATTCTTACCAACCCACCAGAAGGCTTTCAAGGTTTTTTTTTTTTTTTTGGTTTTTTTTTTAGGGAGACCCCCATCTCAGATGAACCATCCTACCCCGTACGGAAATGTAAGGGGGGGGGGAGAAGAGAGAGAGAGGGAGGAGAGCGGGAAGAAGGACACCAAAAAAGCAAACACCAGTAGGGACTTGGATTTTTAATCTGAGTGATGCTGATATTAAGGAAGAGATTATTCTTTTAGACAAAAGACTCAAATATAAACAGATTAAAAATTTAAATAAATTTGATACCTATGTACAAATCCAGAAGTATGTACGCACACTGAATTTTAAGAAAATATTTTTTGTCTAAACCCGATCCAAGACCCCCACTTAGTGATAGTAGTAGTTTTCACCACTCGTCCCTAAAAAATCTGTTTTTAATCCCCAAAATGTTGCAAATACATTTTTAGATGTTTTAAAAAATATGGTTGTTGAGGATTTAGAAAAATTGATAATTTAGAAAGGTTCATTATCCTCATTGGATCAAAAAGGGAATTGGAGACTTAGAGCAGCGTAAAGATGTGGTCATATGACCTGCTGATAAAGGGGGAGGATTGGTCATCGTGACCAAACAGTACTATAAAACAGAAATAGAGAGGCAGCTAGGTGATTCAGACACCTATCTCAAGTTTGCGGGTAATCCTTTGTTGGAATACAAGAATAAGCTTGGGGAGGTGGTAAACAAGGGGAAAGCGAAATATATCTTGTCTGTAAAGGAAGCAAGATATCTTAACCCTGTATCTTGCTGCACGCCTTTCATTTATTTTTTTGCCAAAAATTCACAAAAGCACTACAGAACGTCTGGGGAGGCCCATTATCAACAGTATAGATTCAGTTTGTTCCTGTTTAGGGCAATATATAGATACCTTTCTGCAACCGTTGGTGGTCAAGACTGATGCATATATTAGGGATACCAAGCATGTGATCCAGTGCCTTGGGTCTCATTTTGATTTGGATTAGTGTATTTTGTCCACTGCGGATGTAGTCATTGTACACTATCATTGGACATCATGAAGCTGTGGTATCTGTCAAATGGGCATTGGAGAATTCCAATCGCCCCAGGAGACAAAAGAAGTTCTTGATTAAATGTTTACATTTCTGTTTAAAGCATAATTATTTTTGGTACAGTGGTGACTATTTACAAATAAGGGGTATTGCAATGGGAGCGAGGTTCGCACCGAGTGTTGCGAACCTCTTTATGGCCCATTGGGAGAATGTGGACGTACTTAACCCCAGACCTAAAGAACTTATTCTGTACAAAAGATTCATAGATGATCTTGTAATCATCTGGAAGGGGGATATTGCATCATTTGAAGTGTTTAAAGAATCTATGGATGGGAATGACAAAAATATGAAATTAACCTGGACTGTCAGCAATGAGTTTGTCACCTTCCTTGATTTGGAGATCTTCAAAGAGGAGGGCAGACTGCTGACAAAAAATTATTTTAAGTCTACAGACAGAAATTCATATCAGTCAGTGGACAGTTGTCGTCATAAGCCCTGGTTGGTGAATATACCAAAGGTCCAGTACATGAAAATACGTAGGAATTGTACCAAAAAGGAAGAATAAAGTATTGACTAGTAGATTTAGAGAGAGAGGGTATGATCTTAATAGAGTTGAAGAAGATAAAATTAAGGTGCTAAATATGGATAGAGACTTATGCCACGTACACACGATCGCACATTCCGACAACAAAATCCATGGGATTTTTTCCGACGGATGTTGGCTCAAACTTGTCATACATACACACAGTCACACAATGTTTTCAGAAATTCTGAACGTCAAGAACGTGGTGACATACAACACGTACGATGGGACTAGAAAGAGGAAGTTCAATACCAAGTGCGCCACCCTTTGGGCTCCTTCTGCTAATCGCGTGTTAGAAGTTTGGTGAGAAACGATTCACGCTTTTCAGACTCGTGCTTTTCCGATCGTTACTGCTCTTCAGTTTGTGCTTGTGGGTTCGTATCTGGTTTTTAGTGCGTGTAGTCAGTTCGCATTTTTTTTTTCAGTGCGTATTTTATAGTACGTATTTGATTTTGAGTGCGTTCTTCTCTGCTTATTTCTGATTTTCAGCTCGCTCCTCTCAGGCCTTTCTGTTTTTCAGTGCGTTCTGTTAGTTCGTTCTGACCAGCCGACCGTTTTGAAGGGGTTTGGTGTTGGGATTCTTGTAACTTTGACCCAAGCCTAGTCCCTGAACAGGGCGGGGAGAAGTTCATGGACCAAGAATTGGTTGCTCCAGCATGACCAATTCTCGCACATGCCTTTTGTTGTGGGAGTTTCAAGAGAATAATCCTGATTTCAGGAATTATCTCCGGATGACGGACCCTGTTTTTCACCATTTGTTGGCTTTGCTGTCCCCTTATATTACGAAGCAGGACACCTGCATGTGGCAAGCCATCACTCCCGAACAGAGGCTAGTCGCCATGTTGCGGTACTTGGTGACTGGGAAAAGTCTGCAGGACATCAAGTTCTCAACAGGCATCTCCCCCCAGGCTCTGGGGATCATTATCTCAGAGACCTGTTCTGCCATCATTCAGGTGCTGCAGAAGGACTATATTAGGGTAAGATTTCTCCTTTAACATCATATTCTATGTATTTAATGTTTGCTAATGTATTGTATTTCATCATTCCCTAATTACCATGATTGTAATATGCTGTGAATGTCCCCTTTGTTCTCATGCATGCTGGAAGTTTTTTAAACTTCCTTTTTTCTCCTTCATGCATATTTGCCTTCACTAACCTCCCCAGCATGCTATCCTGGTCCCATACACACCTAGCCTAGTCACTTAACAATGTATTTTGTCAGTCAAGAACGTGGTGACATACAACACGTACGATGGGACTAGAAAGAGGAAGTTCAATACCAAGTGCGCCACCCTTTGGGCTCCTTCTGCTAATCGCGTGTTAGAAGTTTGGTGAGAAACGATTCACGCTTTTCAGACTCGTGCTTTTCCGATCGTTACTGCTCTTCAGTTTGTGCTTGTGGGTTCGTATCTGGTTTTTAGTGCGTGTAGTCAGTTCGCATTTTTTTTTTCAGTGCGTATTTTATAGTACGTATTTGATTTTGAGTGCGTTCTTCTCTGCTTATTTCTGATTTTCAGCTCGCTCCTCTCAGGCCTTTCTGTTTTTCAGTGCGTTCTGTTAGTTCGTTCTGACCAGCCGACCGTTTTGAAGGGGTTTGGTGTTGGGATTCTTGTAACTTTGACCCAAGCCCAGTCCCTGAACAGGGCGGGGAGAAGTTCATGGACCAAGAATTGGTTGCTCCAGCATGACCAATTCTCGCACATGCCTTTTGTTGTGGGAGTTTCAAGAGAATAATCCTGATTTCAGGAATTATCTCCGGATGACGGACCCTGTTTTTCACCATTTGTTGGCTTTGCTGTCCCCTTATATTACGAAGCAGGACACCTGCATGTGGCAAGCCATCACTCCCGAACAGAGGCTAGTCGCCATGTTGCGGTACTTGGTGACTGGGAAAAGTCTGCAGGACATCAAGTTCTCAACAGGCATCTCCCCCCAGGCTCTGGGGATCATTATCTCAGAGACCTGTTCTGCCATCATTCAGGTGCTGCAGAAGGACTATATTAGGGTAAGATTTCTCCTTTAACATCATATTCTATGTATTTAATGTTTGCTAATGTATTGTATTTCATCATTCCCTAATTACCATGATTGTAATATGCTGTGAATGTCCCCTTTGTTCTCATGCATGCTGGAAGTTTTTTAAACTTCCTTTTTTCTCCTTCATGCATATTTGCCTTCACTAACCTCCCCAGCATGCTATCCTGGTCCCATACACACCTAGCCTAGTCACTTAACAATGTATTTTGTCAGCTCCATAGTGGTGCTTTACCCTAAACACCCCTTAAAATGTGTACAAATGTTATTTGTGTGCTTAAATCCATGCAAAGTGCCAGAGGCTTTTTTTGGGTTCCCAAAATCATTTGAAACCCTCCCTCCCCCTCAACCGCTAAGTCAACCGATATCAATCCTCTATCTGCTGACTTTGCCAAACCCATACACACTATACCTACCTCCTTTGTGGTCAGATTTATGGATGAATTTACCAAAGCATGTAGTGAAAGGGCCTGCCTGAATACTTTCAAATTGTACTGTTTAAAGTTTTGTTCTCCTATTATCTTGATGGGTAATTGTAGAATGTCAAAAAGTGCCTCAATTTGTACAGTGTGTATATATATTTTTGTATTATGACACTTCTTACCTGTCCAGTGGGCTGCCAATAGTGTAAGTAAGGAGGGGCTGGCCAAAGTAAATCACATTATTTATGCATTTAGCTCTCAATGAAGTGGAGACAGTTACCTGTCCAAAACATCCTCTCCCGCCCCCCCCACCCACCCACACTAAAATTTTTACATCAGAGGGGGTGAGTAATCTGATAAGTGGACCTTATACTTTTGTTTTTAAATACTCCTTAAAATAAATGTTATACTGATGTTGGCCAAGAATGTTTGTGTCTAATCTGCTTGCAATGTTATGTGCAAAATTAATATTTTATTTTTTCTTGTTTGACTCCACAGTTTCCTTCAACGCCACAGGAATGGCAGACTATGGCTTCCCAATTTGCCCAGATGTGGGACTTTCCCAACTGTGGAGGGGCAATTGATGGGAAACACGTCCACATAGTCCCACCCCCCAACTCGGGGTCATGCTATTACAACTATAAGGTGTTTAATAGTATTGTGATGTTGGCGGTGGTGTCGGCGACCATATCAGTTTCTCTATGTGGACGTGGGGAAGAATGGCCAGATGTTGGATGGTGGAGTCATCGCCCAGACCAAGTTCTACCGACATCTCCAGAGTGGTGGCTTGGGATTGCCACCTGCTGAAGAGCACGTGGAAGGACTCCCGTTCGTCTTTGTCGCTGATGAAGCGTTTGGGCTGGGTGATCACCTGATGCCGCCTTTTCTGATGAGGACCCTCATCCCAGACCAGAGGGTTTTTAACTACAGGCTGGCCAGAGCCAGAAGAGTGGTGGAGCATGCTTTCGGGATAATGGCCAGCCGGTTCCGCCTATTCCTCACTGCTATTAATATGGTGGAATATAAACTCAATCACATAATTCTTGCATGCTGCATTTTACATAACTTTTTGCGCAAAAATGCAGCAAACTATGTGGCCTCAGTTGGCACTGAGGCTGGCTTATTACCGGATCCAACACTGACGGCACTTGAAGCTGACCGTCCTGGCTTGTCCCCCCAAAGTGCTCATGAAGTTCGCCAAAAGTATCTAGAGTACTTTGTGGGTAGGGGGGCCATTGATATGCCACAAAATGTTGAACAAACATTTTAAAAGTAATTTTTTTTTCAACTGAAATAATATTTCCTTGGATTTACTGCTTGTGATTCTTTTAGCTTTCTCCTAGGTTATCCAATGAGCTTTTCTTTTTGGCCTTTTTTATTCAATAGTGCAAACGTAATTCCTTTTGCATGAGGTGACAATCTCTTCTTCAGCGAACTATTATGTTGTGGGTCTGCTACACACACACACCTTGTTTTTGTTGTTAATGCAATGCATTAATGATAAAAATATTCATCATTTTTAGCACCATGAATGACTTTTTGGGAGTCACGAAAATGGCGTGATTGTGGCAAATTATAAAGCACCGTGGGAGTTATTTTGCACTACAAGTGCACTGCAAAATTGCACGTGAAACTGCACTGAAAGTGCACTTGTAGTGCAAAGTGGATTTGCCTTTAGTAAATAATCCCCATTGTCACTGTTAACACCAACTTAGTACCAAAACTGCTATTGAGCATTGAAAGAAGAAGCCACACATTAATGATTTTCTAATTTTTTACTCTGTGCACATTCACATGTGCTTTAGAAAAGGGTTTTTGAACAAACCAACATCTTTTTGGAATAACATTTTTGCGTTTGACAGTACAAATAGCCTTTTTTTTGTGGTAAACAGGCATGTATAAAACCATAAAACAATACACAACTCAGGAACTTACAAAGGTCAACTTTGAAAAAATGAAGGCAATATCAGACATTAGTATGTCCAAACTATGTTGATATTGCCTTCATCAGATGGGGTGATGTCACCCCTGTGAAAGCCAAGTTTTGAAGATACAAAATGGGTATTTCCCTCCTGATCGCATGCCTAATGTCAACATGTGCTAGCTCCCATCATGGGGGATCAATGGATGTGTTTTGGGGGTGCAACCCCTTCCCCTCAGCTACTTTAGTTGTGAGGAGGAGGTTGCACCCACAAAACGTGTACATTGATATCCCGTGATGGCAGATAGCACATCTTCAAAATTTGGCTTTCAATAGATTTCAAAAAATGTAAAAAATTTTTTGCAAATCTCAACAAATTGAAGAATTTTGGTGTTTTAGATTCTGCCTAAAACATCAATGATGTTTTTGAGTCTTTTTTCCACATCATTGATGTCTTCCTTGATCTTCTGTAAATCACGATTGCACACCATGATCTCCCTGATGAGGACATGTGCACTTGCACTTGTGAAATACGTTTCTTCTTCCACAACATCCACATCACCTAAAATTCAAAAACACACCATGTATTAAAAATATGCAGGCATACATCTATTACCTGAAGCTGTGGTCTCAGACACTCACCTGTTGTGGTCATTATTTCACCAACTTCATAAACGTCTCCCTCCACATCCTCTGGTTGTGTTGGTGGTATTTCCCCTTCATTAGGAGGTGGGGGGTCCCTGGTGTCCTCTGATGTCCCGATTCTTTTCTCCCCTATGTGCCAAAAAAAGGTATACTGAGCAGAAATAGGAATCTGAATCATTGCTTGGAAGTGTCATACAATTGTTTTTTTGGGCAGAGTTCCAAGCTGAAGACATTTCTTTTTCCCTTTCTAAAGCTATACACTTTTTTTGTACTTTTTTTTTCCCCCCATGGAGACACCCCTAGTATCCACTGGAGCACCTGTGTGGGACACCCTAAAAAGTTTGTTCTGGTGTCCCACACTAGTGCTCCTGCATCCAGATGTGTAAACAGCTGCTGAGTGTCCTCTCCTTTATACTGAATCAAGTTTGCATTTCATTCTAGTACAAACCCATCTAGACAACAATGTCTGTAAATGTCTGATATGTAAAACAAAGTTTTTTTGCAAATCAATAGACAGTAGTGGCCAAAAACGATTGGGACAAGAATGACAAATGCTGGGGTCAGAAGGATAGTGTTTTCTATTTGTTAACAATCAATTTGCAACAGTCATGAGCTGAAAATTGTGTGTGATTGATGAACCAAAAACTAAAGCTATGTCCCTTTTTCATACACAGGAAAGCCTCAGCCAGGAGGAGGGCGTGGAATGTGGCAGCCAGGAGGAGGCTGTGAAATGTGGCAGCCAGGAGGTGGCGGGGGTAAGTGGCAGCCAGGAGGTGGCCGTGCCCAGTAGCCTGACCGAATTCCAGGTCCCTCCCCTCCGCCTTCCAACTAAAAGGCCCAGGAAGGGAAGTCATGTGCAGAAGGCAGCGCTTGGGCTGATTCGGGAGGCTAAGGTGGCCCTCAGAGCCACCCCCACGCCTCAAGAGGCCTTTGGCTGCATGACTACCAGCAAAATGCAGGAAATGGGAGGAGGGCCAATGCCTCATCTGTGGGGAAATTATGTATATGACTCTAAATAAGGGGATGAGGGGCCAACTCACAACCAAAACACACCTGTGTGAGTTGGACCATCCTCCTCCTCCACCTCCTGCTACAACACCACCAAAAACACATCCTGGAAGCAAGCGTGTAAGGAAGAGTGGAAGTAAGACAAAGTGATGGCCTGGGTTCAGTCTAGTCTGACAAAAGACGCAGGCTGTTGTATGACCACAGCCTGGGGACATATGTCATCTGCTGCTGTTCCTGATCTCTTGGAGTCCGGGACCAGATTGTGCTCACTATTTATATGGACTCCTCATGCTACCAATGTTGGCTGTAAAATAGTTGATGTGTGCCCTGGGGTACAAAGGTTTCGCCAAGTTCACCAGTTTTTCCAGCATTGCCTTCCTCTTTATTGGATTATGCCCCCTAATAAATGACTATTTATTTTTAACAAATACTTGCCTATGTGTTTTAGTTCAAAAAGGACAGTTTTTGAGTAGGCAGGTACATTTCAAAAAGACAATGTGAAATTAACAAGGGACACCAACACCAACCAACCTCCTTGAGGTTAAAAAATAAAGAGATAATAATGGTGTTGTGGTAACTTGACACAAAAGGAAAGAAAAAATTACGGAGACAAAAAAAAATAATAAACAACACTATAACCAAAAATTCTAAACATTATTATGGAGATCTAACAAAAAAAAAAATTAATGAGATCACGAGAAATAATAATTAATTATTCTAGCATTCTAAAGAAGAAGAGAATGCGCTGCATTAAAAGATTTAAAAAGTTGCAGCATGACGAATGTGCTATCTCCATTACGAACGCTAGTTTTACCAGACCGAGCGCTTTTGTCTTGTAATTGATTCAGAGCATGCGTGGAACTTTGTACGTTGGAATTGTGTACACACGATCGGAATTTACGAGAACTGATTTTTTTTGTCTGAAAATTTGAGATCCAGATCTCAAATTTTGTGTGTCGGAAATTCCTCTTGAAAATGTCCGATGGAGCCTACACATGGTCGGAATTTCTGACAAAAAGCTCACATTGAACATTTTCCTTTGGAAAATCTGACCGTGTGCACGCGACATTATTGTTATTAGATAATAAACAACATGAGTCCTTTTGTCGTGAGTTCAATTTAATTCTGGATTATAATGTACTATTCAGACAGGTGGAAAAAATGGTAAAAAAAAAACATTGGGGCATTTTAAGGAAAGATAGGTTGTTGGGACCCAAATTACCGGCCCTCATAGGGTTTATTTATAGAAAAGCACCCACCTTGAAGGAGCTATTAGCACCAGGGGTCATTGATGAATGCGGCCAAGTACAGGGATATCCTGGATGAAAACCTTCTCTAGAGTGCTCAGGACCTCAGACTCGGCCGAAGGTTTACCTTCCAACAAGACAATGACCCTGAGCACACAGCTAAAATAATGAAGTGGCTTCACAACAACTCCGTGACTGTTCTTGAATGGTCCAGCCAGAGCCCTGACTTAAACCCAATTGAGCATCTCTGGAGAGAGCTAAAAAAAGGCTGTCCACCAACGTTTATCATCCAACCTGACAGAACTGGAGGGGATCTGCAAGGAGGAATGGCAGAAGATCCCCAAATCCAGGTGTGAACAACTTGTTGCATCTTTCCCAAAAAGACTCATTATTAGATCAAAAGGGTGCTTCTACTAAATACTGAGCAAAGGGTCTGAATACTTAGGACCATGTGATATTTCAGTTTTTCTTTTTTAATACATCTGCAAAAATGTCAACAATTCTGTGTTTTTCTGTCAATATGTGGTGCTGTGTGTACATTAATGAGGAAGAAAAATGAACTGCATGTCCGCAGTCTCTGGCTATCTCTTGTAGCGTGCCTGTAATATTTAACTATCTCCTGTTGCATGTCTACAATCTCAGATAGTTTTCTGTAGCATTACATTTACTGAATATTAAGTGCTGCCCTTAGGTAAGGCCAGGGCTGTACTTGGGATTCCATCAAGTTGAACAACTATCACTGCCAGATAGCAAGGATAACTTGCCACAAAATTTGTGGCTGTGTTGCATTGTAAGTCTGCTAACTTTCTGCACATTTTCACTGGCAAGTTGGACACTTGCAGAGCACTTGAAGTTCTAGTTGCCACTTTTCCAATTTGTAGCAAATTTGCGTGGCAAGTCTCTAGCAAGAGTAAAGTTGCATTGGTGAGAATACAGCAAGAGCTCTGCAAGTCTACGGTGTGTAAATTCAGCGACAGTGACCCCTGTGGTTCGATGACTATTGCACAACATAACTGAACCAGAACTTGTAGCAGATTTGCAGGGTGTTTGCAAAGAAAAGTTGATCTGGAGTCATTCAATGTGGACGTGCTGCAATTGTGCAACAAACTTGTGAAGCCTGGCAATTCATTTTTAAACTTGAAGCACTATTGCTTGCTGTGTGGGCTGACATAGGCCAAGGTTTGAGAAAACACCTCCTCCCACCTCTGAGTCGTTTTCTGAGTCTTCTTGACTGCATAATTCATTTGTTTCCCTAAATCCCCTTTGTGCAAACAATTAATTATATTAAAATCAACACTGCATTCCAAAAAAACCCTAATGTGCTTTTGGCTCTTACTTATACTTTATAGCTTAATATATTTTACTACTTGGTATAATATAGCATTATCTATGTGGGTCTACTTTAAACATTTTCAATATCTTTTCTGTTTTGTATGTCTTAAAGGAGCGTTGGGGTTTATTTACTAAAGCTGGAGAGTGCAAAATCTGGTGCAACTCTGCATAGAAACCAATCAGCTTCCAGGTTTTATTGTCAAAGTTTAATTGAACAAGCTGAAGTTAGAAGCTGATTGGCTATCATACACAGTTGCACCAGATTTTGAGTGAACCAGTTTTAGTAAATCTCCCCCATTGTGTTGGTCATTTTGACACATTGCCGGAATTTTTTACTTATACATCTTACAACACATAATATTTTGTAACTTGATTCATACTGTACATACTACAGTCCAATTTTTGCCTTAAAACTTTTTCACACAATTTCAGCACTATGGAGAACTCAGGCCTGTAAATTGAGCTGCCTGGTTACACAATTTTCTTTTATAGTTTACTATACATTTTAAAATTCACTGCCCAGATAGCAAGAATAACTTGCCACAGATCTGTAGCAGCATTTAATTGTAAGTCTGTTAACTTGCTGCACATTTCCAATGGCAAGTTGTACATTTGAGAAGCACTTGAAGCACATGTTCCAGTTGTGGTGCTGAGTCTACAGCAAGAGCTCTGCAAGTCTACAGCATGAAAATTCAGCCACAGGGACCCCTGTGGTGGGATGACTATTGCACAGCATAACTGAACCAGAATTTGCAGAAGACTTGCAGAATGTTTGCAAAAAAAAGTTGATCTGGAGTCATGCAATGCGTACTTGCTGCAATTGTGCAACAAACTTGTGAAGCCTGGCAAGTCTAGCAATAGCTTGGCACGTCATTTTCAAAGGTGCAGCACAATTGCTTGCTATCTGGCTAGTTGTTTATTGGTTGTTACATTAAACCGTAAACATGGGCATGAAATGTCAGGCGAATGTGGATCAATATCATAAGGGGAATTTGTATGTAAGATAAGAATAGTGAATTTGCTGGTAAATATCTTAATAATATAAATCTATCTATAATTACTGTAAAAGAAAAACCCAGGAAGCAAACTATAGCGTGGTCATGGAAAACACCACTTCTTAGCTTTGAAGAGGTTAAAAACTGGGTTCATGGTACACTCATTAGCCAAATACTGACGGCGATCCTTGAGGACAATTATGACAAATTCCAATGGATTTGGCAGCCCTGGATAGCCACATTTCGCCTTTTCAAATGACCTCCAAGGTTCCATGTGGTACAGTTTAAAAACCTCTGGGGTGCCTGTCTCCCTCCCTTCTCTATTTCCCTTCCTTTTTTCACGCTCTTTTTCTCTTTTCTCCCTGCTTCTTGCCATTACATGCTTCCTCCCCTGTTGAGCTCCTGTAAGCTCCAGATGAACCACGTATGGCCATGGCTGGCTATATATTTTTTTTCAGTGCCAGGCCTTTTGCTCATATCTTTTATTTATGTCACAAAATCGCTAGGATATCGGTGGTTTGGGGCATGGTATAGATTTGATTACCTGGATGTTGTCTTTTTTGCCATTTCTTGCAAATAAACAATCCTTATTTATAGTTTTTATAGTGGCTGAGGTTGAAAAAAAGACACAATCCATCAAGTCCAACCTGTTTGTGTGATTATGTCAGTATTACATTGTATATCCCTGTATGTTGCGGTCGTTCAGGTGTTTATCTAATAGTTTTTTGAAACTATTGATGCCCCCCCCGCTGAGACGACCGCCTGTGGAAGGGAATTCCACATCCTTGCCGCGCTTACAATAAAGAACCCTCTATGTAGTTTAAGGTTAAACATCTTTTCTTCTAATTTTAGTGAGTGGCCACGTGTCTTATTAACCTCCCTTCCGTGAAAAAGTTTTGTCTCTATTGTGGGATCACCAGTACGGTATTTGTAAATTTTAAATCATATCCCCTCTCAAGTCTCTCTTCTCCAGAGAGAATAAGTTCAGTGCTCAGCAACCATTCTTCATAAATATCTTCCAGACCCTTTATCATCTACTACCGTGTTTCCCCGATAGTAAGACACCCCCGATTGTAAGACGTATCGGGAGTTTCAGAGGGGTCAGCTAATATAAGCCATACCCCGAAAGTAAGACATATGTCTTACTTTCGGGGAAACACGGGGGGATTTGCCTGCAGTGAAGTGCGGTACCCCTCCTTCTCTGTCCCCCTCCGTTCTCCCCCTCCGTTCCGCTTTCCTCCTCTGTGCCTCCCCGCTGTCCCCTCCGTTCCCCCCTCCTTCTCTGTCCCCTCCGTTCTCCCCCTCCGTTCCGCTTTTCTCCTCTGTGCCTCCCCGCTGTCCCCTCCGTTCCCCCCTCCTTCTCTGTCCCCCTCCGTTCTCCCCCTCCGTTCCGCTTTCCTCCTCTGTGCCTCCCAGCTGTCCCCTCCGTTCTCCCCTCCTTCTCTGTCCCCTCCGTTCTCCCCCTCCTTCTCTGTCCCCTCCGTTCTCCCCCTCCGTTCCGCTTTCCTCCTCTGTGCCTCCCCGCTGTCCCCTCCGTTCCCCCCTCCTTCTCTGTCCCCTCCGTTCTCCCCCTCCGTTCCTCCGTCCTCCCCCTCCTTCCCTTGTGAATAGACAGAGTCAGCTGACTCTGTCCATTCACATAACTGAAACATTGTAATCTCCTGTGATTACAATGTGTCAGTTTATGAATGGAGAGAAGCCGCTGTCTTCTCTCCTTTCATTCTCAGAGCAGCTGACGCTGCAGAGAAAGGGACTGGGGAATCTCTATCCTCTGTCTCTTTCTCTGTCTCAAGGGGGAGATATCAGAGGTCTGTTAAGACCCCTGATATCTCACCAAAGCCCCCCAACAGGGCTGATTAAAAAAAAAAAAAAAAAAAAAAAAATATTGCAATAAAGAATAAAAAAAATTTTTTTTCCCCAATATAAGACATACCCCGAAAGTAAGACATAGTGGGGCTTTTAGGGATAAAAAGAAAGTAAGACACTGTCTTACTTTCGGGGAAACACGGTAGGAACCCCAGGTCCTTTTCCATCCTAGATTCCCCCAGAGGTTCTCCCCCCAGTGTATAGATTGCATTCATATTTTTGCCACCCAAATGCATTATTTTATATCTTTCCACATTAAACCTCATTTACCATGTAGCTGCCCATCCCATTAATTTTTCAGATCTTCTTGCAAGGTTTCCACATCCTGCAGAGAAGTTATTGCCCTGCTTAGCTTAGTATCGTCCGCAAATACAGAGATTGAACTGTTTTACCCCATCCTCCATGGCATTTATGAACAAATTAAATAGTATTGGTCCCAGCACAGAACCCTGTGGGACCCCACTACCCACCCCTGACCATTCAGAAGTTCCAGAGGAGGAGGGACAGCTTGCTAGTGGTGCTGCTTTGGGAACGCTTTCCGCTACTAGTCCTTCAATACTTACTGCCCGCCAGCTGCCTCGTGGGCCAGGTGCTGTTGGTCTCCGGGCATAGCTCCCACAAGCACTGTATATTAATCTGCGAGTTGCTGCCAGTTCTAAGTCACTGCACAGACTCTGTTACTGTATGTTAGAACATTCTTGACAATACAATTCTTGCAACTCGAAAACACTGTGTGTTGTTCCTTCCCTCGGGGGGGGGGGTGTCTTCCACCTGACCTCCCTCCAGTCTACAGGCCCCTTATGTATAAATGTTCCTGGTTTCAGCCCACAGTATCCTGGTTATAATTCACCATTGTGCACTTGGTACAGAGTGGATAAGATACACTGTAAGTTTTTTCCTCTTTCACCTTCACAAAGGTTACATCAGCCTGAACTTCCCTAAAAGTATGTTATAATCTTAATTATAGTATGTTTATGACAAGATGCTAAATAGAATTTCTCCCACTACCTGATTTCCCTGAGGCACTGGTGATGTTGCCCTGGTCTCACAGCTATACCCTGTTAAAGCAAAGCCACCAGTGGTGTTCAGGTAGACCTTGTAGTTAATTTATGAGACCTAAGGATAAAACAATGCATGTATTACTTTCTGAGATCATTGGAACTTGGAAGAAGAGGCTAGCCAACATTGATGCAGATTTTTATAATGGCAGTGAGGGCTTCCTCACGTTACTGGGATAGGAAAGAGCAAGGTCAAAGCAAGTCAGGTTAGGCAAGTCATGCTAAGAATATTTATGTGTATCCTGTATTCATTTAGTTGATGCTGGCATTTGTTAAATGGAGGGTGGGGGGCAGGTTTTAACAGAAATCCGAATGTAGCTGTTGGCTGCCACTTTAAACATTCGGATAGCAGGCTTTAATTGACTTTGAACAAGTTTTAAGTAGTGCTAAAGTTTGCAAACCCTAGCAGCCGTTACAATTTCTAGGCACATTTTATATTTACTTTATCTTTACATTCCTTCTGTCAATGCGGTTGATTTACTAAAATTGGACAGTGCAAAATTGGGTGCATCTGTGTATGGTAGCCAATCACCTTCTTACTTCAGCTAGTTTAATTAAGCTCTGACAACAAAAAAATACTAGAAGCTGATTGGTTTTTATGAAGAGCTGCACCAGATTTTGCACTCTCTAGTTATAGTAAATCAACCCCAATGTGTCTAAAAACAGACTTAGGTGCCCATACACATGTGGTGATTGTCAGCCAATTGAGCAAAGCAATGTGGATGATATGATGGGTGCCATCAGTCACCCACTGTTAACTGGTCTCAAAGGCAATTGGTTGATTGGGATCTTTTAGATCACCTACACATACTGGGAACTAACAGACAATCCGGGTGTGCTTGCTAATGAAAATCTTTCAAAAGTAGATGTTTCAGTGATCAGACCAAGCCTCTGTGTCTGGCTACCTTTTGATGTACTTGACTAGCTTTATATCAATATGATAATTAGTCTGCAGTAGAATAGAATGTAGTGTGCAATCTGCAATGGCTGAATGATTATCACATGCACTCTACACATTTAATTATGCTATGCACGTGGACAAAGATCCTTTGCATACATATGTAAAGACAGTTAGTTATTGTTATTCAGATGTCTTGTTCTCCCTGTATTCCCTTATGTGTTATGACACACTTACATGGTTACAGATGTGTCTCTCTGGACCCAGTTTTCTACCATTGCATCATCCACTACCTGACACAGCTGTGTGAGTGGAGAAGGAACAGCCAGTGCTTGTTAATTATGAATGTATACAATACACCTTTGAGGTTTTCTTCCTGGCACACATGAAGCGCTTACAATGTAACATATATCTATATAATATGTTATTTACAATATCAACAATATTGGACTAGGATGATAGCTTGGTGTTTTTTGTTTTTTTGTTTAACAATTTTTAGGCTTACAAACCATGTTACATTAACTAGCATATCGTGTAAAATGTCATCTGAGATATCTTAAAATTATAGCAGGAGAAAGCTAGTATCATCTCCATTGTACGTATTTTGTTGGGTTCTGTAGGAGTAGAGCAGTGGTTCTCAACTCCTGTCCTCAGGCCCCACTAAGAGGCCAGATTTAGGTATTACCTTGGGGAGATGCAGACTAGAATACTGCAATCACTGAGCAGCAAATGATATCACCTGTGATGTATTTCAGTTATCTTGCAAACCTGGTCTGTTAGTGGGTCCTGAGGACAGGAGTTGAGAGCCACTGGAGTAGAGGGATTGGCCAAAATCAGATGACCCTTGAACCAAATGACCATGAAGTCAAAGACACAAATAAGTATAGCATAAAAATGATGACTGGAGATCAGATGTGGGCCAAGGAGTTACTAGAAGACTGATTGACCAGTGGCAGTGTTGTCTTTCGGAAACTCAAGTATAGCTTCCAGGGATCCATCCAAACCGTATCGCGTGACATAGAGTAAAAGTGAAATAAATCTGTTTAGAAACAAAAAACATTGGCAATAGAATATACCTCAATATTTAGCGAAATAATAAATATATATGCACATAATCAAATAAAAAATCCAGGATGGGTGTAGACATTCCTCAGGATAAGACCCACTAAGCAGTAATGGCAGACTTCCAGCTCCTTAGCCAAGATTTGCATACAGTCACCTGAGATGCTGCAGCGGTTTTAGGAAGATGGAATGAGACTTGGACTGCTATCAGTGGGATATAATCTTGAAAGCCGCAGACATCATATTCCACCCAAAAAGATATGAAAAAAGATATGGTATAATACCGTAGGGAAGAGGATCAGATGCGCATGATAGCGCTACTCACAGAATGGAGACTGCAAACAGGCATTCAGAATTGTCCGTGAACGTCGCTATGATGCCGTGCATTCCACAGAGAACAGGAAACTGCGTCACTGGTTACGAACGTGAGCCGGATATTGCGTCAACGTGTTTCCCCCCTCCTCCAGGGCGACATCAAAGACGCCCTTTTCTGAAATTATACTGCGGAATGTGCATGTTGCTGCCCCTTCCGCTTTAATGACTTGAAGAGAAGTATTGATGCATAAGAACCCTGAGCTTTTAAAAAAAACTTGATAAACACCCATATGTTAGGATTCTGGAATGAAAAATACTTCAACTGTGTGGAGGTTTGGAGTGTAGGAGCACTCAGTGCCACAGGAAATGAAAAAATGGCAAGTTGGCAACTGACTTGCCCCTTAAACATAAAGATGTTTTGTATATAGTAATTTTGCATGAGGACCATCTTTAGGAATAGAAAAACCCTTGGCGTAATAAATAGCAAATGATATTGTCCAAAAGGGTAAAAATAATAGGATGTGGAGAATTACTAACAAACTTGCATTGGATGCATACAGCGCATTGCACTGCCATTCACAGCTACTGTGATAGATCTTTTTAACTGGCCAGGGCCTATTAACCTTTCTCTGGACTTACTTTTTTTCATTAGAACCCATTGAAGCAGGTTGATATTCTGATGGTTACTGAACATTTCACCAGATATACACAAGCATACCTGAATAAAGATATACCGTAGGCACTATCATTGATGCAAAAGTTCTGGTGAAGGAAAAAAACATTCAAGAGGCACTGGGACTTTGATGTGAATTAATTCAAAACATTTGGAGAGGCTGCTCACAACAGACAGGGCTACGCTTCAGTGGGTTACCAGGAAAAAAAACATGCTCCAATGGAAGGAGAGCCAGACCATGGATAAAAAAAAATACAAATGAATCTGTTGGTTTATGCAAAGCTAGGAGTGTATCATAACACAGAGTGGTACTGTGGATACATAAATGGTATGCTGGTGCCGCGTCCTATATCTTATTTTAGTACACAAAAACAAATAGGAGGGACTTTGGACTTTACAGGCACAGTAACAATAAAATATCTATAACAAAATTAATTTATTGAAAAACACATATAGATAAGACATCAATTAAAACCACAAATCATATGTATACATCAAAATGTCATAGGGTGATAGCTATACAAAACCATCTATATGTACAGGGGGTCCCCGGGTTAAAAACAAGATAGGGACTTTAGGTTTGTTCTTAAGTTGAATCTGTTTGTAAGTCGGAACAGGTAATTTTTTTAAGTGTAGCTCCAGCCAAAAAATCTATTTTTAAGTTTTGTAGATAGCATAGGGAAGGGTTATCACCCCTGTAACATTTGTTTTGCTGTCTATGCCCCTGTTCAGAAGATTTCACCTCACTTTCTGTCCCAATGACAATTGGATTTTGAAAATTTGGGGTTATTAGGGAAATAAGGATAGGTGATGAAGCATCAGTGGAGACACCTTTTTCCCATATTAACTCTTACAGGAGTGAATTTCCCTTCCTAGGGGTAGATATCCTCTCACTTCCTGTTGTCTCCCTCCGTTTGTAAGTAGGAGTCGTTTGTAAGTCGGATGTTTGTAAGTAGGGGACCCCCTGTATAACTCTTCGGACATGAGGATAAACATCCTAAGTGGCAACCGGTCCGAGAAGATGGCTGGATAGCAGATCCGCAATCGATTATTTCAAATCGTGTAGATACTCAATGCTCAACATGTTTCGCGTGTCTTCACGCTTCTCCAAAAGCAGAAAGATGTATTGTAGCTATCAAAATACATAGCATATAATAGTATATAAAAACCTTAAAATCTAGCATCTGAGTAGATGCCAAATGCAACAAAAAACAAATCCATGCTGGTCAAACCAATGCGGTGAAGGATGGGACACCAAACGAGGAGGCAGTGAAGGGTTACCATGGGGGCGTGCACAACATAGTACTAGATTTGTATCTGAAGAGTGTGTTCCGGTGGGGGATATCATAAACCAGCTACCGACCAATAAAACGAAGGGGGGGGGGGAAGTAGGGAGGGGATGACGGGGAAGGGGGAAGGAACAAAGGGGGAGGGGGGTTTTATTTAGAGTACTTACAAAATAGATGTATCAAAGGTCATATGAAATAAAAGTAGCCCGCAGGTAAGGGAAAAAAGAAAAAAGTAAACACTGTAGTAAAGCACCACGCGTCTAGTTAGATATGGATTGGTAGTGTATCCTACAAAAAGATATATATAAAAAAAGGGAAAAAAAAGAAAACTAATTATAATGGACAGTGTAAGAACAGGTCTTATATGCTAGTAAAACTAGTAAACCCAAGGCACAAGTCACTCACCAGCCGCTAAAGTAGAAAAAGTTCCTCCATATCACATCCATATAGGTATATATGGATATATGTAAGGAGTTCAAGGAGTCACAGGCAATTATGTAGATACCAAAGCCAGAGTGTTAAAGGAGATCTGTTTTAGAGTGAGAGCTGCTCATACCCACAATACAACAAGGGAGGCAGAGAAGAGAATCCGCCATAAAAAGTGTGCCTAAGATCTAACAATGAACACTCATCTACTGTGGCCACTGCCTAAAACACAGTGGAGGTACCTGCATTCCATAGGAGTCACAAACGAGCGCGTGGTGCCATCCCTTCACTACACTGGTGCGGGTATACACAGTGACAGGACGCCGTCCTATTTGTGTGCACGTCCCTAAAGCTAAAAAGCTAAAACCACATCCAATGTATTTTGTGAGTCAGGAAAAACTCCCCTTTCATCAGGGCCTCAGTTAAAAAAGAACATTGAATAGATGCAAAATAAGGTTTCCTGTTTGAATCTGTGTAGGGTATTCCTTTTTCTTAAACAGGGGCTACTAGTCAAATTTGGTGCAGCTGGGTGGTAGACAACCTTGCCGATTTTTATAGTTTATTTGTTGATTCGGGTTTCCCCTAAATTCAGCGTAGCTGTGGTTTCTCCCTTCTGCCAGTAGGTATCACTGGTGCCGCTAACATTTAGTATGAGGAAATACAATAAACCTGACTTATGAATATTCCAACTTCCTCTAGCCAACCAAAGTTTCCTGGCCACTGGTGCCAGCTGGGGGGGGGAGTATACATATTTGGGGAGGGCCAAGTGATCAGGCTCTTTCACCCAGGCCCTTGCCTGGGGGTGGGTGTACATGGAGCAGCTGTGTAATTAGGTATGAAGACTGAGCCCTATACATGTGCTTGTGCCCTGCAGTTGGGGTCTAGCCTGAGGAGCCATGGAGGACCCCTGCATGATATGAGAGGCCAGAAGAAGCTCAGAAGTGGAGCTTGGCCCCCACTGGAGTAGGTGCTGGTGGCTGATTTTTTTGAGTGCTTTACAGTCGGAAGCTGCTATTACAGATTGCCAGGCCAGTTTAAAGGTACTTCATCTGTGAGGACTTTGTTCCATTGTTGTGAAGTCTGAACGTCAACTTTTTCTGGTGGTGTCCTCTGCCCTGGAGTTTTTGGCGTGAACCAAAAGTGACTGGCACTCATCTGTTCACATCCCACTATTGTCTAAATATTCTGCAAGCCAAGGTAAAATGTCAGCCCACCCTGTTTCTGGAGGTACTACCACATACTTGCTACATAGGGAAGCTAATTGTTGGATCAGAAGAGTTACTGGCGTGCAGTATCTGCATGAGAAAGATAAAACCAAGTTGGGACTTTGAGAGCAGGCTCATCAAATAACAGAAACCTGAAAAAAGAACAAGAAGTTGAGTTTTATATTTAAGTACATCTTTCCTACACATTGCAAACAAGTTTGACATAATGTTCTACCCACAAAATATGCTTCAAAAACTGTGCCACAGGGGAGAGTCTAACAGACACGTACAAACCTAAGCTTAGTCTTTTTTAACAAATAAAACTCTTCCATTGCCTGTTTTCTGCACACAGCCTACCTTACAAATGAACTTCTGGAGTATATAATCTACTAATGCCGCTTACACACAATCGGAAATCCCACCAGCAAAAGACCAATGTGAGCTTTTGGTCAGAAATTCCGACCGTGTGTATGCTCCATTGGACTTTTGCTGGCAGAATTCCCGCCAGCAAAAATTTGAGATCAGGTTCTCTATTTTTCCGTCAGAAAAAGTTCCTATCAGAAATTCTGTTCATCTGTATGCTATTCTGACGCGCAAAAAAAATGCATTCTCAGAATCAAGTACGAAACAGAAGCACTCGGTCTGGTAAAACTAGCGTTCGTAATGGAGATAGTACATTCGTCACACTGTAAATTTTTGGATTTTTTAATGCAGCGCATTCTTTTGTTCTTTATAATGCTAGAAGAATGAAATTGTTTTGCTGCTGATATTCACACAGAGTTCTGACAAACTTATTTCTTTATTATTTCTTTTACTCTCCTTAATATTTTTAGTTTTTAAAGCCAGATCTCCATAATAATATTTTAGAATAATTTTTTATAGTGTTTTTTTTTTTTCTAGTGATCTCCATAATTTTTTTTTGTGTCAAGTTACCACAACAACATTATTATCTTGTATTTGTCATGGTTATGCAATAGAGTTTGTCTGTCAGCTTACCTATCACCATGTGTTCATCTCTAGGGACCAGCTGACTCTCACCTGACTGCTTTTATACCTCTCCTCTAGCATGGCTCCACCCCAGCTCCTATCAGAGAAATCTATATTAACCTGTGCACTGCAGGCCAGCCCTGCTGATCAACCTCTGTGTGTTTGGCTTCCTATTTCCTGCTTGCCGTGTGCTCTACGTTTGTTTACTGTTACCGACCTTGGCGTGTTCTCAACTATTCCTGTTTGCCTGTGACCCTGAACCTTTGGCGTGTCTCTGTTGTCCTTGTCTGCTTGTGGCCCTGACCTTGGCTTATTTCCTTACTATCCCTATCCTCCTGTTGCCTACTGTGGTCCTGAGCTAGGGGACCCTGGGTGTCACGACCTGAAGCCAGTTGCAACGCAGTCCATCCTCACCACTAGAGGATCTGGTGCACACCTGCTGGCTTTTAGACTCCGTGCCCTAGGGAATCTTATGCTCTAACCCCGGTGGGATCCGTGTTGGTGTTCCAGCGGCCCAGCCTTCCTTTTCACCCTGACTCCCATCCGCAGCAGTTAGCCGTAGGGTCCACTACCTTGCGGTGCACCCCTGATCCCAACGGTGTGCATCTGTCACCTAGCCTCAGGTGACCTGACAGTATTTTTTAACCTCAAGGAGGTTGGTGTCCCTTGTTAATTTGACATTGTATTTTTAAAATGTACCTGCCTACTCACAAATAAATTGTCCTTTTTTAATACAAACACATAGGCAAGTATTTGCTGAAAACAAAATTACAATTTATTCTGGGTCATAACAAAAGAAAGAGGGTTGGCAATGCTGGAGAAACTGCAAAAATGTGCGAAGCCTTTGTACCTCCTGGCTGCCACTTCCCCTGCCACCTCCTGGCTCCCACATTCCAGACCCTCATCCTGGCTGAGGCTTTCCTGTGCATAAAAAAGGGAATTGGTTTTTGCTTCATCAATCACACACAATTTTAAGCTCATGACTGTTGAATGTTAATGTGAATTGAATGTTAATAAATAGAAAAGACTATCATTCTGACCCCAGCATTTTTCATTCTTGTCCCAATCATTTCGGCCACTACTGTCTATTGATATGTAAAACACTTTTTGTTCAATCATTAATTTCTTATCAATAATATCTAGTTAACATCATTAATTTTAGGACAAGAAATATGTAGAAAAATACTATACCTGCCTCAAGCTGGGCTCCTCCATTTCTTCCTGGATGGAAGGCCCAGGTTGGTCCTCGGAAGCCTCAGCTGGGGGGGAAAGGAAGTGTGGAAAGTGATGACCTCACTTCAGTCTGGTCTTCCCAAAAAAGTATTTTATTGTAGTACCACAGACTGGGTACATACACATTCTCTGCTGTTATTCCTGACCTCTGGGATGCCAGGACCTTATTACGCTCCTTCTTGAATGTGCTCCTCAAGCTACCAATTTTCCTGTCCAAAAAATCACTGTCTGTGTTGGGGACCTCCCTCTTTACAAATTCCAAAAGTTTCTCCAGCGCTGCACTCCTAGCTGGTCTGTTATGATATAAATTATGTTTTGACTTGCCACAAACTGGGCAGCTCCCTGTACCTATTGATAAACTGGCATAACCTCAGGCTTTTTGAACGGATTCATTATTTCTGCAAGACAAAAAACAAGTGAAAACCCCTAATGTCAGGCTAAACTCTCATAATCTTATCACAATATAGGCCTCAGTCTAGAAGCATTATAGGCCACTGATGCCCCAAGTTAAAATGTTACGTTCGTTCTCACGATCGACACTTCCTCCACTCAGATCGTACGTCCGATGCACGCGCGTTACGCTTTATATACACTGTGCATGCGTGAAATTCCGCATGCGCCGTCCGCCCCTGATGTTCTTTCTAGAATATTCCCCGCCCCTTCTCTTTCGGTGCAGTGGGAGAGGACATGGCGGAGACACAGTAGGTGCTTAATACCAGTAAAGAAAAGGAAAGCCCGGAGCCAGAAACGTCACGAACCCGGAGGAGATTTAAGGCCTCAAATATGGCCTTTGTAGAGATGGTGGACATCTTGAAGAGGGCTGACTATGATGGGAAGTATGGACCTTACCTAAACCCAGATGTGAGACAGGCCAGGATCATGTCTAAAGTTGTGAGAAGTCTGCACAAGAATTTTGGAGTACGACGATCGAAGTAGCAATTGAGGAAATGCTGGTCAGACCTCAAATTGAGGGAGCAGGATCAGTACAGAAGAATCAAGAGTGCTGCAAAAAAGTAAGTAGTTGTCGTGTGTTCCTCTTATATTTATTACTTGCATACGCTCCATGTGCTTTTCTTTACTGTCGTACAGTTTTAAATGGCAACTTTCAGGCTCGTGGGCACAGTAATCGTCGTAGTAAACATTGTTCGTTCTAATAATACAATGTTTTTTCCAGATACAGGGTTAACTACATTTGGTCATGCCTATTTGTATTAAAAACATTTAGTACATTGTTGTCTAGATGTGTTTGTAACTAGAATGAAATGCAAACTTGATTCAGTGTAATCTAAGGAGAGGACACTCAGCAGCTGTTTACACATCTGGATGCAGGAGCAATAGTGTGGAACACCAGAACAAACTTTTTAGGGTGTCCCACACAGGTGCTCCAGGGGATACTAGGGGTGTCTCCATGTGTGAAAATTGTACAAAAAAGGTAAGTATTCCAGCTTTGGTAAGGGAAAAAATCATGTATTCAGCTTGGAACTCTGCCAAAACAGACAATTGTACGACACTTCCAAGCAATGTTTCATATTCCTATTTCTGGCCTCAAATATCTGTGTGCTAAGTATACCTTTTGTTTAATTCTCTTAGGGGAGAAAAGACTCGGGACGTCTGAGGACACCAGGGACCCCCCCACCTCCGAAAGAAGGGGAACTCAGAACACCACAACCTGAGGATGTGGAGGAAGGAGAGGTGGATTACGTGGTTGAAATGGTGACCACAACAGGTGAGTGTCTGAGACCACAGCTTCAGGTAATAGATGTATGCCTGCATATTTATAATACATGATGTGTTTTTTGATTTTAAGTCATGTGCATGTTGTGGAAGAACAATCTCCTCATTTCACCAGTGAAAGTGCACAAATGCTAATTTAGGACATAATGGAGTGTAGTCGGGATTTAGACATCATAAAGCAAAAAAACAATACATTAATACATTTTAAAAGCCAAATTTTGAAGATGCACACAGTGTGTCAACATGTGCTATCTGCCATCATGGGATATCAATGTATGCGTTTTGTGGGTGCAACCCCTTCCTCGCAAATAAAGTAGGTGAGAGGAAAGGGTTGCACCCCCAAAACACGTCCTTTGATCCCCCATGATGGGAGCTAGCACATGTTGACATTAGGCATGGGATCAGGAGGGAAATCCCCATTTTGAATCCCAATTTTTGTGCATGTTTGGCTTTTACAGCGGTGACATCACCCCATCTGATGAAGACAAGATCAACACAGATTTGACATACTAATGTATGATATTGCCTTCACTTTTTGTACGTTGAACTTTGTAAGTTCCAGAGTTGTGAATGTTATGGTTTGAAACATGCCTGTTAAAGCAAAGTATAAAACTAAAAATGTCAAACTTAATTAAACAAAGATGTATTTTTGGGGGAAAAATGTTTTACAACGCACATGTGAATGTGCACAGAGTAAAAGTTTTTATACTCAACAATATGTGGTTTCTTCTTTCAATGCTCAATACCAGTTTTTGTATTAAGTTGGTGTTTACAGTGACAATGGGGGTTATTTAATAAAGCAAAATCCACTTGGCACTACAAGTGCAGTAGGAGAACCTAGGAGACAGCTAAAAGAAACACAAGCAGTAAATCAAATTCAAGATGATTTCAGATCAAAATAATTTTTACTTTTAGAAAAGAATCAAAAATTTGCTGGCATAGCAATGGCCTTCCTACCCGTAAAATAGTCCAGATACTTTTGCCGCACATCACCGGCGCTTTGGGGGGCAAGCCAGGGCGGTCAGCTTCCAGGGTAATCATTGGATTTATGTCCTGAATTGCGGCCTCAGGCCCAACTGAAGCCACATAATTTGGAGCATTTCTCCTTAAATAATTATGTAGAATACAGCATGCTAGCACTATGTGATTCAGTTTATACTCCGCCATGTTGATTGCCATAAGGAATAGGCGGAACCGGCTGGCCATTATACCAAACGCATTCTCCACCACTCTTCTGGCTCTGGCCAGCAGGTGATTAAAAACTCTCTTCTCCGGGGTGAGGGTTCTCTGTGGGAATGGCCTCATCAGATGTTCACCCAGACCAAATGCTTCATCTGCAACAAACACAAATGGGAGTCCTTCCACGTTCTCTTCAGCAGGTGGCAATCCCAAGTCACCACTCTGGAGACGTCGGTAGAACTTGGTCTGGGCAAAGACTCCACCATCCAACATCCAGCCATTCTTCCCCACGTCCACATATAAAAACTCATATGTCACCGACACCACCGCCATCAACACAATACTATGAAACCCCTTATAGTTAAAATAGTATGCCCCGGAGTGGGGTGGTGGGATGATGTGGACATGTTTCCCATCGATTGCCCCTCCGCAGTTGGGAAAGTCCCACCGCTAGGCAAAATGGGAGGCCAGAGTCTGCCCTTCCTGTGGTGTTAAAGGAAACTGTGAAGTAAAACCAGAAAAAATAAAATTACTACTTTTGCACATACCATTGCAAGCAGATTAGACACAAACATTCTTGGCCAACATCAGTATAACATTTATTTTAAGGAGTATTTAAAGACAAAAAGATAAGGTCCTCTTATCAGATTCCTCATCCCTTCTGATGGCCCATTGTAAAAATTTTAGGGGGGTTCTAGATAAGTTTGGGACCCCAAAAAAAAGATTATGACACTCTGCCTGAATTTAAGGACAACAATAACATTTGTACACATTTTAGGGGGTGTTTAGGGTAAAGCACTACTATGGAGCTGACAAAATACATTAAGTGACCAGGCTAGGTGTGTATGGGCCCAGGATAGCATGCTGGGGAGGTAAGTGAAGGCAAATATGCATGAAGGACAAAAAAGAGCATTAAAAGCTTACAGCATGCATGAGGACAAAGGGGACATTCAAAGCATATTACAATCATGGTAATTAGCAATAATGAAAGAAATACAATACATTAAATACAAACCCTAAACTTAAACTTACCCTAATATAGTCCTTCTGTAGGACCTGTATGATTGCAGAACAGGTCTCTGGAATAATGATCCCCAGAGCCTGGGGGGAGATGCCTGTCTAGAACTTGAAGTCCTGCAGACTTCTCCCTGTCGCCCAGTACCACAAGGTGGCGACTAGCCTTTGTTCCGGAGTGATGGCTTGCCACATGCAGGTGTCCTGCTTCATAATATAAGGGGACAGCAAAGCCAACGGACGGTGAAAAACGGGGTCATCATCCAGAGAAAATTCCTGAAATCATCAGGATTATTCTCCTAGATTTCCCACAACAAAGGCATATGACAGAATTGGTCACGCTGGAGCAACCACTTCTTCGTCCATAAACTCCTCCCCACCCTGTTCATTGACTGGGCTTGGGTCAAAACAAGAACCCCAACACCAAGACCCCACACAGCACGAACTCTACAACGAGTACGTAACCACAACATGGTTTCAAAACGGTCGGCTGGTCAGAACGAACTAACAGAAAGCACTGAAAAATAGAGAGGCCTGAGAAGAGCGGGCTGAAAATCAGAAATGAGCGGACAAGAAAAAACAAATACGTACTATAATAATACGCACTGAAACCCAGATGCAAACTGACTACACGCACTGAAGAACAGATACAAACCCACAAGCAAAAACTGAAGAGCAGTAATGACCTGAAAAGCACAAGGCTGAAAAGCGCGAATCATCTCTCACCAAACTTCTACTAACACGAGATTAGCAGAAGTAGCCCAAAGGGTGGTCGTACGTGTTGTACGTCACCGCATTCTTGACGGTCGAAAGTTCAGAGAACTTTTGTGTGACCGTGTGTTTGCAAGCCAAGCTTGAGCGGAATTCCGTCGAAAAAACCATCCAAGGTTTTTCCGATGAAAATTCCGATCGTGTGTACACGGCATTAGAGTGCATTGCTCAGGAGTGTGTCACAAAAACCCCAGCATACAGAATGCAGTATGAAATGTACAACACAGAGTCTGTCATGTAGGGCTCAGGAGAGCGTAACACCCTAAGGGCAGGGGTTAGGAAAACATAAAACACTGTGTGCTGGGATCAGTACAGCATAACGAGCTGAGTGCATGGGTCAGAAAAGCGTAACACACAAAGCACAGGGGTCAGGTGTGTGAAGCGTTGAGACTGCCAGGCTCAGCAGTATGTGATAGGGAGTGCAGGGATTTGGACTGCAAGACACAGAGAGGTTGCAGGGACCAGTAGTTTGTAACGCACAGTCTAGTACACAGAGTACAACCAAAAATTACCCTCTCCTCCCAGTACAAATCTCTCCCCCAACTCTTATCCCCTACAATACAGATCTCCCTCAACAGCCCCAAGTCCCACCAGAACAAACCCCTCTCCCAGCTCACTCTCAGTGCAGACCCCTCCAGTACAGACCCCCTCCCAGCCCACCCCTTCAGTACAGACCCCCCCCCCCTCACAGTACAGACCCCCTTTCTCAGCTCACCCTTCTCAGTACAGACCCCTCTCCCAGCCCCTTCTTAGTACAGACTGTCCTCTCATACAGACCCCCAATATAGACCCCTTTCCCCCTTAAACTCAACAGTGAGTGATCTGAAATGCAGTGACAAAGGGAAGTCTTCCGCGCAGCTGTGGATATGACAGGTGCAGAGGAGTAGGCACCCTCTGCTTTTGCATTTTTCAGAGGTGGGATTTGCATATATAAGAGCCACTATAGCTTATTCGTATGCAAACCCCACCATCAGATCATTTCTACGCAAATAACATTGTGATTTTATGTATATGCAAATTGCACATCGATTTGCTTATGAATGCACTGTGGGCATAATGCATGGGGCAGAGCCTTTGGGGGACAAAACCCCTGTATTCAGTACAGCAGGACATTGCTTAAAAGGCAGGACAGTCCCACACACTCCAGGACTGTTGGGAGGTATGTAATCATTAAAAATGCATGAGCAAAATGTTTATAAAATCTTTAATTTCATTTGGAAATAACGTTGTCATCCTTTTGTACCGGAAACAATATTTTTATGTAAACCTAACTCATGCATTTTGCTGCATGAAAATGCATGTCAAGTTAAAATCTTATACTTTTCCTTAGAGCTGGTTCACATCTCTGTGCTACAGTTTAATGTAAAAGGGAGTGGGAAGAGGGAGAGGAAAACTATATAGGACCTACTCACACCTATGCTTGTGCATTACCATATTCTTCAATGAACATGAAAAACTCCATATTACATTTCACCTGCAAATCAGTCCCAATAAAACAGAGGCTGCAGGAAATGGGACCTGAGTATCTTTATATTTTCTAAGCTCAAGAAAAAGAAATCTTTGTCAAAGTAATGTATCACATGGTAAACTTACTTTGCTTGATTTTATATATATGAGTACATTGTTTTCTGTAATGTGTTATTGATCAGTAGCAGATCCCCAGTTTAGTAAAGCGATGTGAATATTAAATCAGTCCTATTTTCCTCCTCCATTTTCTAAAAGCACAATATCCTCACCAGAAAGCCTATGCAACAACACAAGAGATGACACCCACAAGATATGTTTCCCACAATCCACAGCATAGAGAACATATTGTACTCGATGACACATCTCTGAGCTTCACAAATGTTATGCAGAGAGAATTTTGGCATGTTATAATTATGTTTAAAAAATATACTTAGCCCTAATGTTTAACTCAACACCTAATTGGCTTTCATGGCTTCTTTTTGGACAGTAAAATGGGCTTAATGTATAATGCTGAAATTATATGAACACCTTTAACCCTCAAATTGACAATGCTTACATTTTGCTGTCTCCAGCATAGTATGTAGGCTTAGTTACTGTTTATTTGCCTCTTTTTAGAGAGAATATAGATTTCGCTACTCACTGTGCTTGTTTAAAAGATATTATATTATATTCCATGCCCATTCCTCAAGAGTCAGTAATGATAACTATATCCACTATAAAAATACTTCTGTTTCAACCGCAGATATGACACACATCTTGCCAAGGGGAAACTAAATGAGGGTGTGCTCAGGTAGTCTTTAGCTCAAGATGACCACAACCCTAAAACTAGTATTTATATTTTGCACAGCTGTTGGCAAGCTAAACCCCTTTCCACCCACCCCAGGGCCGGGGGAAGGAAGGATCAGCAATTATGTAGCTACTGTGATTGGATGTCACATGATCAAAATCCAGCGCCTCCGATTACCAAACGTTAGCAGGGACTGAGAGCTGTCTGTGGCAACATAGAAACATTGACACATATGTGAGCTGTGTGGGTATTAAAACCCACCATTTTGCACACATATATGTTATGCTGGCAACAAAAGCTAATTACATACTGTTTTCTTATATCTCCCGGAGACCCAGTGGTGTTAGTGTCAGAATATGCAGCTTGCCACCTTACTTTTTGTCTCTGGGAGATTCCAGTGCAGATCCTGGCACAAAATTGCCTGATGGAGCATTGGCAGAAGGCAATCCGGTGCTCAGGGCAAAGCCAAACTGTGCCCTCCTTTACCACCACCATGAAACAGTAAAAAACTAAACACAAAAAATGGGGAAAAAGGCTTGTTTGGCCCTACTTCTCCTCAGGATCACAGGAGTACAGTTCATTCTATACTCCTTTGACCCATTTTCAGCCAACAGCAGACTGTTACTGCAAAGCCAAATGATAGTGTCACATTCTCCCCATGGATTATCTGTAATGTAAAACAAATTGAGGTGTCCAACCCAAGAGAGTGAGTCTTCTATTATGGTATTTTAGGAGGGAGAAGACACAAACTACTGGAAAGAAATCTTATGTTAAAGAATAAAAGTGTAAAGTACCAGATTATTCGCCCTCCTGTTGAACTTTTGACTTATGAACCTAAAACTAAAGCCTAAAAAATTGTAAATCTAGTATTTTAAATGCTCACTTGCAATGTTATTTTTTCCATGTATTAATGTGTATTTACTTGCAATGCTCCTTTGAAATTATTATAAGATTTGACTAATTCAAGAGTCAATTCCTCCTTGCCTCCTTGCACATTATAGCCCTCTCCACTCTATGAATATCTAGTTACCCTTTGTGAGGACCCAGCATCTCTGCCCTTCCCTCACCTCCCTACATGGCCTTTAATGTAGCTCCTGGGGAAGAGAAGAGAATAAATTTAGAGTGTCACTTCAGTGACAGCTTTTACTCTGCTGGGGTTGCTGACAACACATCCAAGATGGCAGTGTCCAGCAGGAATCTCCGTTTTTTTTTATGTCTACACAATGGAGGCTTTTATAGGTAAAAAAACAAGCATAAATATGGTAAATGCATATAAAATCTTAGGAGACATTTTTGTTGTTGAAATTAATGGTCTGGCAATGGCGTTTCTTTAAAGTGGACCTTAACCTTCCCACCTACTTTCTCCTATTGCACTCTCCTCCCCCTTCCTTTTTACAATGGGAACTTCCTGGTATACACATCTCATGCATCTCAGGAAGCCACGAGGTATTCTACGGTGCATGCACCATGCAATGTCATTAGGGGGCCGGTAGTCTCTTCCTGTTTTAGGCAGCCGTCCCCATGATGATGTGCTGCAGAGCATGCATGTCCTTGGGGGGGGGGGGTGCTGTCTGCAAGAATCCAGGAAAAGGCAGCCAACTTCCTGATAAATGTCACAGGAAGAGAAGGCAGCGTGGGACCCAATGTGGTGCAGCAGATCACTACATCACTGGATAGGTGTGGGAGTATTTTTTTTTTTTGTGCATAACACAGCTTTAAGAGGTAAGGGGGGGGAATATTCTATTAAGCTTTTGCACTGACATGCTTTACGTGTCTAAAGGCCTGTACACACAATCGGACTTTTTGACAACAAACATGCAAATTAGCTGTTTTGGAGCAACATCCGACCGTGTGTACGCTCCATCGGACAAACTTTTTCTGTTTCCATCGGACAACAATACAGAAGTTGACCAAAGGGTGGTGGTAAAGAGCTGAAAAACCACGTGATTTGGTGAAAGTTGGCTGGAAAAGTCCTGTCGTCTGTATGCAAGACAAACTTCTGGCCAACGCCCTTTGTATAAAAAGTTTGTACAAAGTCCTATCGTGTGTATGGGGCTTTAGATGTAAAATAGGCCTGTTTCTGTGGATGGACATAATACGTTTTCTTTTTCTGCTGCTCTGTTTATTGACAGGTATATTTTATATCTGACAAGGAAACAGTAGAGAATGTAAGGAAGTGGGCATTTAAGTGGTGATTCCCTGATGATATAGCATACATATATATTCGTAAAAACAAATGTTTATTGAAATATGCATAGAAGATACAAATCCAAATACATACACAAAGAGTGCCCTATATCTATAAAAGTACCACATGTGTAACAAAACATCAAATGGTATAATATAAAAACTTTTTAAAGCATAATGTCAAATGGGTGTTGTATGGAGCTTGCCAACATGTTTCCCAGCGCAATGGCTCAGGGCTTCATTTCATAGAATATACAGTGCCTTGCAAAAGTATTCGCCCCCTTGACATTTTTCGTGTTTTGTTGTTTCACAACCTGGAATTCACAAGGATTGTTTGAGGATTTGCATCATTTCATTTACAGAACATGCCCACAACTTTGAAGATTTTTTTTCATTGTGAAGCAAACAACAATTAGAACAAAATAACAGAAAAAGTCAATGTGCATAACTATTCACCCCCCTAAAGTCAATACTTTGTAGAGCCACCTTTTGCGGCTATCACAGTTCTAAGTCACTTTGGATAAGTCTCTATGAGCTTGCCACATCTTAACACTGGGATTTTTGCCCATTCCTCCTTGCAAAACTGCTCCAGCTCCTTCAAGTTGGATGGTTTGCGCTTGTGAACAGCAATCTTTAAGTCTGACCACAGATTTTCTATTAGATTGAGGTCTGGGCTTTTTACTAGGCCATTCCAACACATTTACATGTTTCCTCTTAAACCACTCAAGTGTTGCTTTAGCAGTGTGTTTGGGGTCATTTTCCTGCTGGAAGGTAAACCTCCATCATAGCCTCAAATCACACACAGAGTGGTACAGGTTTAGCTCAAGAATATCCCTGTATTTAGCACCATCCATCTTTCCCTCAACCCTGACCAGTTTCCCTCTCCGGACTGCTGAAAAACATCCCCACAGCATAATGCTGCCACCACCATGTTTGACTGTGGGGATGGTGTTCTTTGGGTGATGTGATGTGTTGGGTTTGCACCAGACATAGCGTTTTCTTTAATGGCCAAAAAGTTCAATTTTAGTCTCATCAGACTAGAGCACCTTCCTCCATACATTTTGGGAGTCTCCCACATTCCTTTTCACAAACTCAAAACGTGCCATTTTGTTTTTTGCTGAAAGTAATGGCTTTCTTCTGGCCACTCAGCCATAAAGCCCAACTCTATGGAGCGTACGGCTTATTATCGTCCTAAGTACAGATACTCCAGTCACTACTGTGGAACTCTGCAGCTCCTCCAGGGTTACCTTAGGTCTCTGTGCTGCCTATCTGATAATTGCCCTCTTTGCCTTGTCCGTGAGTTTTGGTGTGCCCAGTGGCAGTGCTGTCGGCAGGTTTGCTGTTGTGCCATGTTCTTTCCATTTGGTTATAATAGATTTGATGGTGCTCCTAGGGATCATCAAAGATTTGGATATTTTTTTTATAACCTAACCCTGACTTGTACTTCTCAACAACATTGTCCCTTACTTGTTTGGAGAGTTCCTTGGTCTTCATGGCAGTGTTTGGTTAGTGGTGCCTCTTGCTTAGGTGTTGCAGCCTCTGGAGCCTTTCAAAAAGGTGTGTATATGTAATGACAGATCATGTGACACTTAGATTGCACACAGGTGGACATCATTTCACTAATTATGTGACTTCTGAAGGTAATTGGTTGCACCAGAGCTTTTTATGGGCTTCATAACAAAGGGAGTGAATACATACGCACATGCCAATTATCAGTTTTTTATTTCTGAAAAATAGTTTTATGTACCGTATATACTCGAGTATAAGTCGTTCTGAGTATAAGTCGAGGCCCTAATTTACCACAAAAAAAATGGGAAAAACTTATTGACCCGAGTATAAGACGAGGGTGAGAAATGCACAGCTACTGTAAGTGGAAAAGAGGGTCAACAATGCCCATTTGCAGCCTCACTGTGCCCATTTGCAGCCATAGGTCCCCTGAACTTCAAACTCGGTAGTTAAGGGTTCCTAGATGCCCCCTAGCTGCAGCCAAACTTTGGGGTCTCTGAACCCAAAGGGTCCCGAAATGACATTGCAGCAGATGGACACAGTTGACCAAATTTGGGGCCCTGTATCTCAGGGCCACTTAGTGCTAAGAACCCCCAAATTTGGTGTGCAAACCCAGTGGAACTAGCACCATAAAATTTCCAAAGCTGGGGTTTCTAGCACCAAGTGGCCCCGAGATACAGGGCCCCAAAAATCAGTTCAGAAAATGTCAAGCACTTTTCTACAGCAGAGAATGACATTTTCCAAACCGGTTTGGGGGCCCTGTATCTCAGGGCCACTTAGTGCTAGGAACTTCAGAACTATGTTGTGGTACCAGGTCCACTGGGTTTGCACACCAAATTTGGAGTTCCTAGCATCAAGTGGCTTTGAGATACGGGGCCCTAAACTCGGTTCAGAAAATGTCAAGCACTTTTCTGCAGCAGAGAATGACATTTTCCGAACCGGTTGGGGGCCCTGTATCTCAGGGCCACTTAGTGCTAGGAACTTCAGCTTTGGATATGTTATGGTACCAGGTCCACTGGGTTTGCACACTAAATTTGGAGTTTCTAGCATCAAGTGGCCCTGAGATACGGGGCCCCAAACTTGGTTCAGAAAATGTCAAGCACTTTTCTGCAGCAGAGAATGACATTTTCCGAACCGATTTTGGGGCCCCGTATCTCGGGGCCACTTAGTGCTAGGAACTTCAGCTTTAGATATGTTGTGGTACCAGGTCCACTGGGTTTGCACATCAAATATGGAGTTCCTAGCATTAAGTGGCCCTGAGATACGGGGCCCCAAACTCGGTTCAGAAAATGTCAAGCACTTTTCTGCAGCAGAGAATGACATTTTCCAAACCGATTTTGGGGCCCTGTATCTCAGGGCCACTTAGTGCTAGGAACTTCAGCTTTGGATGTTTTGTGGTACCAGGTCCACTGGGTTTGCACACCAAATTTGGAGTTCCTAGCATCAAGTGGCCCTGAGATACGGGGCCCCAAATTCGGTTCGGAAAATGAAATTTTTTGCTGCAGAAAAGTGCTTGACTCGAGTATAAGTCGAGGGGGGCACATTCAGCACTAAAAAATGTGCTGAAAAATTCGACTTATACTCGAGTATATACGGTATATATTTTTCTAATTTTACTTCACCAACTTCACCAACAACGTGTTCTGATCTATGACATATAATTCAGATTAAAAAAATATTGAACTAAAGGCTGTAATGTAACAAAATGGGTAAAAAGTCAAGGGGGGTGAATAATTTTTTGCAAGGCACTGTAACTCCACACCTATGCTGTGTATAGAAAATATAAACATTATCAACATACAGTGTTATACATAAAGCTATATAACTACCTATCACTCGCAATAGAGGGATAAATTGTCTGGTGCATCCGAGCTAAGGAGAGACCAAAGAAAAACCTGTCCAGTCAGCCACAAACATACAGGAAAGGAAACCCAGCTATATCAGAGGATACATGCTATTTACCCTTAAACCTTGGAAGAATAAAGGAGAAGAGCACATAATATTTAAAGAATTCCGTATCATCTATACCGGGATAAAGCACTATGCATATGTGTTAAAAAAAAAGGATCACATCAAACTCACTGCTGTGTTGTAAAAAACACAGATGACCGACCTGGATATGATGAGCCACTTAAAATTCAATCAGAGGTTAGGCAATCCCTGCAACAAGTGCATATCATCCAATGGCTCAGTCAATCAAAGGATCCTTATTCCAATTACAAATAAATATACGTATCAGTACCTACTAGACCAGAGAAACAGACATCCAGCCAACAATGCTTACCAATATTGAGATATATATCGCCCACCAATGACATGAATAAAGGGTAAAGATGTCTCACATCTCTGCAAAATGCATGGAAATACCTCCCATATGTGGCGGGGTACCACTGTATTTTACACAACTCTAATCAAAGCTGGCCATACAATTGTAGATATTCGAATGAACATTGATATCAACATTTTTATAAAAATTCTAATTGGATTCTAATTCTAAAGTACATTTGATGACATAACGAATATCATTCAAAAGGACTTATAACATTTGCTTTTACATTTTGAAATGAATGGACTTTTCCAAATGAAAATACACACATAAATACACTCAGGTTGAATTAGGTGCACCAGTATCTTTATTTAACCTTACCAACTACAAAAACCATATTCATTGTTACAAATGTGTTTGTTTGTGAAAAATTATCTATCCTGCTTCTTTTGAATTTTTTCATCACTACGGTCATAAAAAAAATGCAGATTTGATCCCAGTAACAAATTGAGGATTAAACAGACATTCTTGAAATGAAAATTTTCAAACAAAATTTTATTATGGGCAGCACAGTGGCTAAGTGATTATCTCTTCTGCCTAGCAGCGGAAGAGGGTCTTTGGTTCAAGAGGGTCCTTGGTTCAAATCCCAACCATAGCACTACTTGTATGAAGTTTGCCTGTTATCCCTTCGCCTACATAGGTTTCCTCCCACACTCCAAGGACGTGTTGGTAGGTTTATTGGCTCCTGTCTAAATTGCCCCTAGTACTTGTGAATGTGAGTTAAGTGCCTTAGATTGAAAGCTCCTTGAGGGCAGGGACTGATGTGAATATACAATATATATGTAAAGCACTGTGTTAATTGTTGGTGCTATATAGATACCTGTAATAAATAAATACTAGTGTGTGGCCAGCTTAATTGATTTGACTGGCCTTCCCTGTGTAGTGCAGTGGTGTAACAATAGGGAGCTTCCTGTATTCTATGTATAAATGGTCAGCATGAAAAGCTCCTTAGAACTGATTTCTTGTTTCCTTGCTTGATGGATGCACTTGCTGTAAGATAAAGTCAGTGTACTCCCGATGCTTTGAACTGTTAAATCGCGCATAGCAGTTGCAGCCCCCATGGAAAGAGGGAGGATGAGCACAGTGCAGTGTGAAAGAGGTACTTGCTTGCATCTGTGATTCCTCCATTCTCCTTAGGCAATGTGTGCATGGACTCTGTTCAGCTCCTGATGAATAGCAGAGTGGATTCAGGCTCTGCTGCTGCAATGTATTATTTCACATTCTAGCTGCGAGCTGTTTCTCTCAATTCATTCCCGGTTCATTTTGCACAGAGAATTATTACTAATACAATATTATTCCTTCCTTGGCTTGGCTTTCATCTCTTTTTTTACGCTCTGCTTACATTTTCCTTGTTCATGGTCCATCAGGGTCTGGCTGACTCCTGAAGATTTACGCAACTGCAGCAGCGTATTGAAGATTTTGTCAGTTTTTTGGTTAGCATCGGAAAGACCATGTCCTCGCTTCGGCAGGACAAATAATAAAATTGGAACGTTACGGAGAAGATTAGCATTAGAATGACCCCGTGGACCTTTGCGCATTGTCCTGACCTTTCTTTCCCACCACCTTTTCTTCAAGTGACCTTAATATAAAAAGGACTTGCTGGGCTAAAACCTGAATTTTATTTTTTATTCAGCAAACTACACATCTTGCTTCTCGGCTCATGTGCTGTACAGAAATGAGGTAGAAAAGAGATGATAACTGTATAATGTATTCGGATAATTGTGCACTCTATTTCATGTTGCCAACCTTCTGCCACAGGTAAGACTCAACATTGTGTGTGAAGGCTTTTAATGACTTGGCTTAGACCAAGTATATGTTCTCACCATCTCCCCTTTATCTGGACTTTATGTATTATGCAGAAGCTGCCTGCATTCTGTGCTGACACTCTGTGGGATGAATGCAGATGTGTGTTCTGAAAGAATTGCTGTTTTGTTTCTCGCAATGTTTCGGAGCAGAAAATTGCCATTGGCTATGTTGGATAATTGTGGTTTATTTTATCTGGAAAGCCATCGCCTCAGTAGGATGGCACAAATAGTTCTTTGTGGTATCTTGTACCGGTGGAATTTCAGAATAATACAACGTCGAGATGACTTGTTTTCTTGTTTGTGACCCCGGGAATGGAAGAAGGTAAACGAGTTGGAAGCAGTAGTGAGATATAATAGCTTAAAGGTAAAACAAGCCAAGAAAAGAAAATGCATACAAAATAGGGGGCAGGGCAGGTAATTGACTGAAAAATATATCCAGCATGACAGGTCACAAGCATTGTAACTGTTAACTAAGGCAGCCTTGCGCGTGCTTGGCTGTTTTACGATTCTAAAAGGGTCCGTCAAATTTTTGGAGTGTAAAAAGTGCCCACCAGGGATTGATTTAGTATCACATATTCTTGGCTCATGTGTAGGGAATTGCTGGTTTGAAAGCATTTTATTTTTTTTAATTTCCCTGCATCTTTCAGCTGTCCCTCGTTTGGACCCAAATCGCTTCCTTTGCCCATAGTTGTCATTCACTTTGATTTGGTGTGTAGACATTTATAAATAATACTAGTACTAAACCAAAAAGCAAACATTTATTATATTGCAGCTTACCATTTCTTAGATGTAATAGCTGCATTAGTTTTCTGTTTTAGACTTTCATTCTTTTATTTTCCCTGGTGATCCAGCCAGTAATTCTGTTGGTTTTTCAACAGGACAAGCTGTGCTGCAAATGTAGCAGTTAGAATGTTGAGACAAACCATTTAACATTGACAGAGGTCCTTACAATGATCAGCTTTTATTTATTCATGCAAAACCTTTATCCCGAAAGAAAAAAACTGTTACTGTAACCACAGTGTGAGCAGGAGTTTGGCTTTAACTTGTTAGCGTATTTAAATGTGCTGGTATTTAAATCAAATGCTCCTCTCTGTGCTGACAATGCTGCAGTCTATAGATGCCTCTGTGCTCCTTCACAGAGATTGAGGGTGCTCTAATACAGGAGGTGTGTGGTAAACACATGTGTGTGTGTGTGGAGGAGTTAGAGAGGGACTTCACTTAAAAGTGAAAGATCCGTTTATCCTTCCCCTCCCCACCCCACCTAACAATTATTGGTTTCTTTTTTTTACAAGGCCGGTACAAGGCAGGGGCGGAAGGGACGGATGCCCTGGGTGGTACAATTTGCTGGAGGGAGGGGGTGCAGATGAAGTGCCAGCAGTGTGCTTCACAGTAAACACTAGCCTGCGCTGCTAGCTGTACTGTAGTTGTCTGTACCTTACTGCTGTAATGTGCCAAGTGCACTCCAGCCATACCTGTCAGTGCTGCCCCTTCACTCCCCCTATGAAGGCGCTTTGTAGTCCTGTCCCAGCAGCGTGACGTCACTTACGGCCAGAATCGGGATGGGAGGAGTGTAGAGAGCTGCTACCAAAGCTGCAACCTAGAGGAGCCACCGAGGAGGAACCAGGGAGTTCAGCAACAAAGTGTGTATCGCAAAAGTAAGCAAGCACTAAGCTGATAATGAATGATTGCCAATGCCATTGCCATGGGGCACGCGGCCATCTGCAGATTCATAACTGTCTGGGTCCAATTGGGGGAGGAGGCTGAGGGGACATTCATTACAAATGCTACCTATTTTTAATTTCTGTAATATGCAGCATGAGGGGGTTAATGTACTGCCACTGGTCACTGATGAATTAATGGCTGATCAATGGCAGTTAATTAACCCTGACATTGGTCCCACTAATGCAGCACAAAGGGGTTAATCAACTGCCACTGGTCAGCCACTAATGCATCAGTGATCAGTGGCAGCGTTCAGCATAGATCAAGTGACAGAGGAGTCAAACAAGATAATACATGGCAGGTACAGGTAGTCATGCATGACAGCTCCGACCCCATGCATAAGACATATGGCAGGAGCTTGACATGTCCTCGGGGCAGGACAGGAGGAATAAGGAGGACATTCTCATTAAAAGGTCATAGGAAAAGCCCCAGGGAAGCAAGAAAGACTGGCTTCCAGGCTTCTAGGGTACTTTGTTTCAAAGTAGTGTAAGAAAAAGAGGTTCCCCCCAAGTAAAATACAGTGGGCAAAAAGCATACAGTAACTACCACTGTTAGGAGTAGCCAGAAAGAAAATGATCCATTCTTGCAAAGGCCCTTTATAAGAAAGGAGTACCTTTTTAGCAAAAGGGAAGGGTTCTGAGTGGGCAAGAATACCTGCAGAAATCCCCAGAGAGGCACAGATAGTCACAATGGTGACAATGAATGGTGACGATAAAATGTGTGAGTGAACTCTGTTCCTATCAAATTAAACCTAATTTAACCACTTACGGACCGCCGCACACTGATATACGTCCTAACTTTGAAGAGGGATATCGTTGTTATGGCAGCAGCTAGCTGCCATTACCTCGGTATCCTCTTCTTCAGGGCTGGCGGTCTGGTTTCCAATAATAGTGGTCTCTGCGGCTGATTCGCAGCAAGATCACTTTTATCGGTGGCCGGAGAGGGGCCCCCCGCTCCGGAGCCCTCGGCATCGGTGGAGGCGATAGGATCCTCTCACGTCAGTGGCATGAAGACGAGTGAGGGGAAGATGGCCCCCACCCGTCTCCATACCATTGCAGAGAGGAAGCGACGTCAAAACATCATTTCCGCCCATAGCTCTTTTTTTCTAATACAAGGGATGTTTACATTCCTTGTAATAGAAATAAAAGTGACACAATTTTTTTTTTTCAAAAGAATAGTGTAAAAATAAAGAATAAAAGGTAAAATAAATAAGACTTTTTTTTAACTGGTCCCCATTCCGCAAGTTTGCCTGCAGAAGAGAATGCACATGTGAATAGCACCCACATATGAAAACGTGTTCAAACCACACATGTGAGTATTGCTGTGATCGGTAGAGCGAGAGCAATATTTCTAGCCCTAGACCTCCTCTGTAACTCAAAACATGCAACCTGTAGAATTTTTTAAAAGTCGCCTATGGAGATTTTTAAGGGTAAAAGTTTGTCCACATTCCACGAGCGGGTGCAATTTTGAAGTGTGACACGTTGGGCTTACTTTACTGTTGTCTTATTTTTTAATTTTTAATTTAAAAAACTGTGTTTTTTCCAAATAAAGTGCGCTTGTAAGACCGCTGCACAAATACAATGTGACAAAGTATTGCAACGACAGCCATTTTATTCTCTAGGGTGTTAGAAAAAAAAGTATAATGTTTGGGGGTTCTATGTAATTTTCTAGAAAAAAAAAACCTGTTATGGAAGTTCACCCCCCCTCCCCCACCAACTCCTGGGGCAAATCATAAGTCCCAGGAGGCTGCAGAAGCAATGTGAAAGCGCAGTGCGATCTCAAGCATGCACAGTGGGGAGCCTGTTGTGATACAGCCGGCTCCCACAGTCAAGATGGTGAGTGCCTGTTTAATAAAAGTAAGCAGCTACAGTATTTCTAGTAGTGCAGAGTGAATGAAAACTGTAAACGATGCTATCTGATAAGAAGACAGTGCAGAAAGAGAGTTTAGGCAGTTACCAGCTCACAAGATTTCTGATAAGAAAGTTCACTCTTTGGCTGTACATACTGTTTAATACACATGTGCTGTAAAATGCATATTGCGTTGTTAATGCACATAAGTTCTGTGCAGATTCCGCACTGCATGCAAATCGCACCCCATTAATGTGGATCGATGCGGGTGTGTATGGGTTCACAAAACGCAGTGCAATTTGCAGAATCGGATTGCATGGGTGTGAACACCCATGCAATCCTAATCTGGTTCGGCCAAAAAAAGGGTCCTGCACGTACAGAAATAATGGCTCAAATCACTCTGCTGCAGATTCACATGTGATCAGAACAGGAATGCGGTGCGATTCCTGTTCAAATCACATACAGCTCCCCGCACTGCATAGTGTGAACCGAGGCTAAAAACTAAAAAAAAAAAAGGTGGGGACTGGATACCATATGTTTCACCCACAAGGTTTGCGAAGTAAGGATTGAAGGGTTAATATGCATACGCTGGGGCAGTGGTCATCAACTCCTGTCCTCAGGGCCCACTAACAGGCCAGGTTTGCAAGATAACTGAAATACATCACAGGTGATATCATTTGCTGCTCAGTGATTGCAGTATTCTAGTCTGCATCTCCCCAAGATAATATAAAAAACCTGGTCTGTTAGTGGGTCCTGAGGACAGGGTTGATGACCACTGCTCTGGGGACTATGTGCATTAGTGGTTAAAACGTGTTCTCTGGATTGACTACAGAGTGAGTAATGTATATGCACTGGGTACTGCCTTTCTGAAATTTTAGAAGGATCAACTTCTTCCTGATGCTTTGTATAGTATAAAAGCATTAAACATGACCAATTGAAATAAATATACAGACACTTTCTTGTACCAGCGTCCAGCTTTACAGGAAACTAAGTACAACTTCATCATCTGGTCATTGAAGTCCACCCCTCCTAACTAGGATCCTACTCATGGATACAGAGGGGCTTCTCAATAACACCAGAAGCCATTGTAATGTGGACTGTTGTGTTTGTGTGAATGGAAGACACAACGAAAACATCCCGTTTGTCCTTCCACTTCACTGCGAGCAATTAATCATTTTTCAAGCAAGCTTTCTCCACTTTTCTAAGTCGGGTTGATTACAAGCCATTGGGGGAAGCCCCAGAGATTAATGCCGCGTACACACAAGCAGACTTTACGGCAGACTTTGTCCAGCGTACTTTTCGACGGACTTTACGACGGACTTTCCAAATGAATGGACTTGCCTACACACAATCAACCAAAGTCCGACGGATTCGTACGTGATGAAGTACGACCGGACTACAACAAGGATGTTCATAGCCAGTAGCCAATAGCTGCCCTAGTGTCGTTTTTTGTCCGTCGGACTAGCATACAGACGAGCGGACTTTTCGACCGGATTCGAGTCCGTCGAGTTGATTTGAAACATGTTTAATTTCTAGGTCCGTCAAACTTTTGAGAAAACAAAGTCTGCTGGAGCCCACACACGATTGAATTGTCCGATGGACTCCGGTTCGCCGGACCAAGTATGCCGTAAAGTCTGATCGTGTGTATGTGGCATTAGTCGCATGGTGTCATATGAGCCAATTCCAGAATTAAAAAGTTGTCTAAAAAGTGGCATAATTGTATAAAAATTGCCCATGTACAAGTGGAAACCTTTACGGAACAAGGGTGACACCGAGACCCAAACAATCTTGCCACTGCTCCCCATGTAGTCTGGGCATCCGGGGGGCTCCACTTTTCCATCCTAAACTTTGAAAATTACATGTATAGCCTGTTGTCCTCTCACAGGGCTTATACATTTTGACCCCATATCTGGCACACTTGCTGGGGAGAAACTGTTTGAATGCAAGTGGCCAGAAAAATTATTGAGGGACTCCTCTACACAGACATTTTGTTGGGGCATCCACAAGTCTGCAAATTTCTGGTTAAGGTGATCTACGAGGGGCTGAATTTTGTGGAGCCGATCATATCCAGGGTCAAAAATAAATATAATTATATATATATATATATATATATATATATATATATATATATATATATATATATAGCGAAACAATACAAATATCAAATTAATGATTTAATTAATTTGTCAGTATAATTAATTAATTAATATGTCAGTATATGTCAGTATTACATTGTATATCCCTGTATGTTGTGGTCGTTCAGGTGCTTATCTAATAGTTTTTTGAAACTATCAATGCTCCGTGCTGAGAGCACTGCCTGTGGAAGGGAATTGCACATCCTTGCCACTCTTAAACCTCTTTTCTTCTAATTTTAATGAGTGGCCACGTGTCTTGTTAAACTCCCTTCCGCAAAAAAGTTTTATTCCTATTGTGGGATCACCAGTACGGTATTTATAAATTGAAATCATATCCCCTCTCAAGCGTCTCTTCTCCAGAGAGAATAGGTTCAGTGCTCGCAACCTTTCCTCATAACTAATATCCTCCAGTCCCTCTCAATTAGCTTTGTTGCCCTTCTTTGTACTCGCTCCATTTCCAGTACATTCTTCCTGAGGACTGGTGCCCAGAACTGGACAGCATACTCTAGGTGCCGCCGGACCTGAGTCTTGTAGAGCGGGAGAATTATCTTGCCTGAACCACTAAAAATAAAATGTACTGCTAGTGCTAGCAGAGATCAGGCGGTTTTGTGTGCAATATCAGTTGTAATCAGAAGTGATGAAGTAACAGTAATTTACTGACACTGCCAGGGATGGACTGGCCATCGGGACTACCGGGAGATTCCCGGTGGGCCGATGGCTCAGTGGGCCAGTTTCAGAGACAGGGAAGGAGAGATACATAGCGCCAAATGTAGCATTAAAACAACTTTTAATCCACTTAAAAAACATTACTGACAAAGTAGGGTGAAAGGCATTGAAACACTGGCAAGAATCCAGGCTTGTCAACAATTTGAATTAGGAGCGGCCACTGGGAACCGATCGGGCCAGTAGATGCAGAGCGCATCGGTGTGTACTACTACTTCCTGGTGGCGGAGCAAGGATGGCCTGAAGGATGAGTCACCTCCCACATCTTGCATCATTTCCGGATGATGACATCACGTCCGCCCCATCATGCGTTCCACCGCTACCAGGAAGTAGTAGTATACACCGATGCTCTGCATCTACTGGCCCGTTCGGTTCCCGGTGGCGGCTCCTAACTCATATCACAGTGTCTCAATGCCTTTCCACCCTACTAACTTTGTCAGTAACGTTCTTTAAGTGGAATACAAGTTGTTTTAATGCTACAATTGGCGCTGTGTATCTCTCTCTCTCCTCCCCTGTCACGTTGTGTGTTGGGGGGGTTACAGAGCTGGGTTGGAGGTGCCCATCAAGTCATGTAGTAGCACTGCATCTGCCATCTGGTGACAAGTGACTTGGCAGGATACAGGCGACGGGGCAAGTGATATGCGGCATCTGGTGGCAGGTGACGTGGCAAGTGACAAGCTGCCTCTGCTGACAAATGACGTGGCAAGTGACGTTTTGCATCTGGTGGCAGGTAACATGGCAAGTGACATGTGGCATCTGGTGGCAGGCGATGGTGGCAAGTGACATGCAGCACCTGGTGGCAGGCAATGTGGCAAGTGACATGCAGCATCTGGTGGCAGGCAACGTGGCAAGTGACAAGCTGCCTCTGCTGACAAGTGACGTGGCAAGTGACGTTTTGCATCTGGTGGCATGTAACGTGGCAAGTGACATGCGGCATTTGGTGGCAGGTGACGTGGCAAGTGACAAGCTGCCTCTGCTGACAAGTGACGTGGCAAGTGACGTTTTGCATCTGGTGGCATGTAACGTGGCAAGTGACATGCAGCATCTGGTGGCAGGCAATGTGGCAAGTGACAAGCTGCCTCTGCTGACAAGTGACGTGGCAAGTGACGTTTTGCATCTGGTGGCATGTAACGTGGCAAGTGACATGCGGCATTTGGTGGCAGGTGACGTGGCAAGTGACATGCAGCACCTGGTGCCAGGCGACGTGGCAAATGACAAGTTGCCTTTGCTGACAAGTGATGTGGCAAATGACATTCTGCATCTGGTGGCAGGCAACGTGGCAAATGACAAGCTGCCTCTGCTGACAAGTGACGTGGCAAGTGACATTCTGCATCTGGTGGCAGGTAACGTGGCAAATGACATGCAGCATCTGGTGGCAGGCGATGTGGCAAGTGACAAGCTGCTTCTGCTGACAAGTGCCGTGGCAAGTGAAACACTGCATCTGGTGGCAGGCAACATGGCAAATGACAAGCTGCCTCTGCTGACAAGTGACGTGGCAAGTGAAACACTGCATCTGGTGGCAGGCGATGTGGCAAGTGAGGTGGCAGGTGACACACTTAAGGCTCCCACTGATTCTGCATTATGGTGAGTTGAACTATTTCATGTTATATTACAATGTAATAATAGAAATAATGCGCTTCAATCATCCTGACACCATATGAACCATGGTGCCGAGAAGTTTGAAGCGCCAACACCAGGTGTTTGGAGTAAAGTGGGCCGGTCTGGATGAAGTCCAGGGCCAAATTTTTGTCCCAGTCCAGCCCTGGACACTGCACACGTTGAGGGGGTGGAGGGGCTGATCATAGATCTTGATCTGTTCAGACACTATACTAATAATGGAGATTTATAGTGTGTCTGTAATATTGTTGCCACTATCAAAGAGTTAAATGTGATAGTAAATATGTGATGGACAAACTGACGCTATCTGGAATTGATACTAACTGACGCTAACGCTATCTGGTGTCACCCGTGACACTAATATATTGATCAATAAAAAAAATCTGTACACTGTACTATTGACACTGTGACAGGGCACTAAAAGGGTTAACTGGGGGGCGATCAGGGGGTTATGAGCCTATTTATGTGTGCTGATTTTACTCACAGATCTGATCTCTTCTCACGCTTGAACCGAAAAGGGCTCCAGTAGAGAAGAGACCGTCATTTAGTGTGCCTGTGTTTTGTAAACACACGCACATGCTGATCTGTGAATCATTGGTATGAACCTGGTAACCGATCCGTGCATGGATCAAATCACAGCACCGCCTAGCTGGGGCGTGTGCGCCCCCAGCTCAGAGACACAGAGGGAACGCAGATTAAGTATTTATAAGTGATCCTGCACAAGGCTGCCGCCATGTAGCAGTAAATGTGCTGCAGTCAACAACTAGTTAATAAGTGCAAAAAAACCTGTTGGTCTTGTCAAAAATTCAGAGCTGTCCTGTGTCCTTTGCACAATTTCTGTGCTATCTCAATGAGTCTATTTAACCCTCCTGGTTGTAATTTTGGACTACACAATGATTAGCCTTTATTGTGCTTTATAGAGATCTGAGAGTGGTTCAACAGTTTAGAAAAAGACACAGGGCAGGGCTGAAAACTATCAGTCACAAAAATGCTGTGTTCTCAGCCCAAAACAGGACTTAAAGCGTTATGTCCACTTTTGCACCTAAAGTGGAGTAACAATTAGATTTTACTTAAACTAGATTTGAACGCTGTCTGTCCGACTGTAACAAAGGGGTAAAGGTGTAGAGGCTTGGTTCTTGTAGTGTATGTTAATGAGGACAGACTTGGGACAGGCTCACTCTAACATTGTTCAAAAAAACTTTCAGTAAGCCATGGTACCTCCTCCCAAGAAACATCTAAAAGTTAAGAAATATATTTATATTTTTTTTAAACATGCTGTGTAGATGAGAACACATACCGAATATATAGTGGGCTTTTCTGAAATCTTACTGCAAACGTGTAAATATGCTTTACAAACTGAGTGTATATCTGGCAGATTAACCACTTCTGGACCGCCGCACGCCGATATACGTCCTAAATTTGAAGGGGGATATCTTTGTTATCCATAACCCTGGCATCCTCTTCTTCGGCGGTTTCTGATAATAGTGGTCTCTGTGGCGGATTTGCCGCAAGATCACTTTTATTGGCGGCAGGAGAGGGGGCCCCCCTCCTGCCGCTCTCCGGTGCCCTCCGCCGCTTACCGGAGCCGTCGGTAGCAGCTGAGGCAATCGGATCCTTCTCCTTCCTGGGTATGGAGATGAGTGAGGGGAAGATGGCCTCCACCCGTCTCCATACTATTGCAGGGCGGATGTGAAGTCAAAACGTCACTTCCGCCCATAGCTCTTAAAGGGCCATTTTTTATTTTTATTTTTTCAAATGACTTTTTTTTTTATTGCATTTTAATGTAAATATGAGATCTGAGATCTTTTTGACCCCAGATCACATATTTAAGAGGTCCTGTCATGCTTTTTTTCTATTAAAAGCTATGTTTACATTCCTTGTAATATGAATAAAAGTGAAATTTTTTTTTAAAAGAACAGTGTAAAAATAAAAGGTAAAATAAATAAGAAAAAATTTTTTAAGCGCACCCCGTCCCGCCAAGCTCGTGTGCAGAAGCGAACGCATACATGAGTAGCGCCCCCATATGAAAAGGGTGTCCGAACCACACATGTGAGGTATCACCGCTATTTTTAATACAAATAGCGACAGGAGGGGGGGCGGAGACAGAGACGCAGACACAGAGCTGATACACAGGGAAGGAGGGGGTGAGGAGGACAGAGGAGAGCTACGGATGATGGAGGGACGTAAGCAGACTACGGTAGTCAGGGCTCAGCAGCCCTGATTATCATGGTCAGCTCACAGAGGGGGACACGGGAAGTGACGGGATCAGTCAGGTTTTTTACAGTTTAGAAATGGGCAGATTAGACAGCACAAGCACTGTGCTGTTTAATCTGCTACAAGGTAACACAAGCTCTATTTTTTTTTTTTTTTTTAGGGTTACAAACACTTAGCCACTGTATGGGAGGACAGAAAAAAGGGACTAAAAGGTATGCAAGTAGTAAGGATCCTGATTAGTTGCTATACCTAACTCATAGCTAAAGGATCCTATATGACAGTCCAAACAAGTACCAAATCCAATTACTATAAAATGCACATCCCTCATAAAATCTGCCTTTGCCTTACTATGACTAAGCCAACTCCTCTATTTGTGTTTCACATGTTTCCCTTTCCAGGCACTGCAGCCAAAAGAGGGAGTGTTTGGGGAGCAGAGAATAGTGGCAGTGATGTCTCTTCAGTAAGCAGTGGGGCTGAGTGCTGACTGACAGGCTTGTGGATCAGTAGTGACAATGCTGATATCCACACACCCTCAACATTTCTTCATTCCTCTGTATTGCAAGAAGGCACAGCCTACATGAGATTGGCACCTCTGCTATAAATTCAGGAGCAGTGCAGTATTGTTGTCACACCACCCCTTTTTGCATGTCACAATAGACACCAGCCCACATGCTAAAACTGTTTGCAGGTTGTGTGAACGGGCCCTGACACTTTTAGTCATTGATTAGTCATTGATTTAAAAAAAAATTCTGCGCTTAATGCTATGTGCTGACCTGAGTTAGTACATCCTTCTGTTCTAGGATGAATGTGGTAGTACAGTACTGCAATGTAAACCACTATCTTACTGCAATGGATATTTTTCTCATCATTTAGAAATATATGATAGATGTAGATTTAACCTTCAGTTGACCACCTTCTGACCTGCATTGCATCTCCATTGAATGGATTTTCAATCCCTATAGCATGTATGGGAATGCAAAACCCCGTTCAAAAACCTGTCAAAATAGGTACTTACCAAAACTTTAATATAAAGGCCGGGTTTTCCAAAACTATCCATTCAGTTTGTACCTAATCATGCAGGTCCCCACTCAGTTGTTGAAAGATCTAAATGAAATTATAAATAAAAATGTGAACAAAATGTAATTTTGTGACATTTCAATGAAGTTGAAAAAAGAAAAAGTGAGATGAGTAATTTAAAACGCACCACTCCCCTCACGGTACACACACATAGTTGCTGGTGTGAGCGCACACTTCCACATATAATGAATAGACTTTACAGTTAGATAGTGGGTGCTTTAACCATTTGCCTACAGGGCACTTATAGCCCCTTCCTGCCAAGACCAATTGTCAGCTTTCAGCGCTCTCTCACATTTTGAATGACAATTACTCAGTCATGCAACACTGTACCCATATGAAATGAGTTTCCTTTTTTTCCACAGAAATAGAGCTTTCTTTTGGTGGTATTAATCACCACTGGGTTTTTCATTTTTTGCGCTGTAAATAAAAATAGACCGAAAATGTAAAAAAGGTACATTTTTTTTCTTCGATTCTGTTTTTTTGCAAATTAGTAATTTTTCCTTATACATTTTGGCCAAAAGTTATACTGCTACATATATTTGGTAAAAATAATCCAAATTAGTGTATATTATTTGGTCTTTGTGAATGTTATAGAGTCTATAAGCTATGGTGCCAGTCATTGAAAATTGATCACACCTGATGTACTGACAGCCTCATCTAATTGACATATCATTTCTTGAGACATTAACAAGTCAGGAAAGTACAAATACCCCCAAAATGACCCCTTTTTGGACATTCCAAGGTATTTAGTAAGAGACATGGTGAGTTTTTTGAAGTTGTAATTTTTCCCACAAATATTTTTTTTCCACAAAATTGTCATATATTAACAGCTTGTTTCTCTCACATGGCATATGCATATATTCAACTATACCCCAAAACACATTCTGCTACTCCTCCTGATGTGGCAATACCACATGTGAGACTTTTTCACAGCCTGGCCACATAGAGATGCCCAACATGCAGGGAGCACCGTCAGGTGTTCTAGGGTCATAAATTACACGTCTAATTTCTTGACTACCTGTTATTCCGCGTACACACGACCGTTTTTTCCATCAGAATAAACTCTGACGGTTTTTCTGACGGAGTTCCGATGGAGTTCCGCTGAAATGGACTTGCGTACACACGATCACACCAAAGTCCGATCTTTTAGAACGCGGTGACTTACAACACGTACGAGGGGATTAGAAAAAGGAAGTTAAATAGCCAGTAGCCAATAGCTGCCCTTGCGTTGTTTTTGGTCCCTTGGAATAGCAAACAGACAAATGGTTTTCCCGTTAGGAATTGATTCCTTCGGAATGATTTAAAACAAAACATGTTCCATTTCTAGGTCCGTCAGAATTTTCAAAAGGAAAAGTCAGATGAAGCCCACACACGATCAGAATATCCGATGAAATGATTCCGTCTGACCTTTTCTGCCGGAAAGTCCGGTCATGTGTACGCGGCGTAACACTTTTGAAGGCCCTATAGTTCATATAGTTCATTGCATTACTGCAGGTTTAACATCATATAGTTCTGTGCATTACTGCAAGTTTAACACTGTATATTTCATTGCGTTACTGCAAGTTTAACACTGCATATTTAATTACATTACTGCAAGTTTAACACCATATAGTTCTGTGCGTTACTGCACGTTTGACACAGTATATTGCAGTATATTATATAGTATCCGTGGCGTGTGTTTATTTAGTGAATACTCAAATTAAAGTGCACCAAACAGCACATTCCATTGATTAAAGTGCATCCACGTACACATTTACACATCTTTTTTACATTCTGTTAATAAGCACGACCCCCCAGCATCATGACTGGGAGGACAGCAAGGAGAGGCAAACGTTCTCATGGCACTGTAAGGGGGCCAGCAGCGTATGTGTCCATAGGAAAAGGTGGACGTGGTCAGTCCTCAGGTAGGGCATCATTTCCTCTGTTTAGTGATGTTGCCCGTGCTATCCAGCCACAGCATGCAGAGGAGGTGGTGGACTGGCTTACTAAACCGTCTTCATCCTCCGTCACCCAAACAGAGACTAGTGCGCAGTCCCCTGCAGCTGCCAGATTGGCTAAACCTGTCTTTTTTGTCCACAGCTATACCTGCCATAGCCCCAGCATCAGGCATTGAGGAGTCAGTGGAGTTATTTGAACACAGCGTCAGCCACTTGCTCCTTGACAATGCACAGCCATTACTTGATTCATAAATTGGTTCTGAGGTTGAGAAAGCAGGAACATGAGCCTACAGAGAGGGGAGAACACTTGTAAACAAATTGGCATTCATGTTCCCCCAGCCTCAGGGTATTGCCAAATTGTCTCCAGTGGTAATGAGGCACAACCCCAACGAGGTAGCCATCATGAGTAGAGAGCAGTCACCCTATGCCATCACATTATGGAGCTGTTATCTCCCAGCCCACTTCCCACAGCTCAGCTGTCTGGGCCTTTTTTAGTACATGTGCAGCCGATCACACTGTTGCTATTTGCAAACTTTGTCTCAAGCACATCAAGCGTGGCAAAAACAGCAACCATTTGGGTACCACATGCTTGACAAGGCATTTAACCTTCCATCACTCAGCCCCTTGACAAGAGCACCTAAAAGCCACACAAAAGGGGCACAAATCTGTCCCTCCACCCTACTCACCTCAGTCTGTCCCTGCTATACCTCATGACCTCTCAGCAGCCTCTACTGACATGGATAATAGTATAGTGCAGGGTGTCCCAGGTCCTTGCAGCAGATCTGCCAGCAGCATACCACCAGCTGTAGACTAAGTTTTTCTGCCCCATCTGCTGCATCGGAAAAAAAATACAGTCCCTGTCTCCCACATGCCCAGCGTCTAAATGCAAACTTGTCAAAGCTGCTGGCTCTACAACTTCTGCCTTTCCACCTGGTGGATTCTGCCCCCTTCCATGAATTTGCAGAATGTGCTGTACCACAATGTCAGGTTCCCAGTCGCTATTTCTTTTCACGTAAGGCCATTCCAGCTCTCTACCATCACGTGAAAGGCAATGTTGTGGCATCGTTAGGGAAGGCATTCAGCCGCAAAGTCCACGTTACTGCTGATGCGTGGCCCAGCAAGTATGGGCAGGGATGATATATTTCATTCACAGCACACTGGGTAACTCCTGCAACTGGGAAGGATGCAGGACAGGGCTCAGTGCTGCAGCTTTTTTGCCCCCACATCTCCATACAGCTGGTGATCATGCAAGATTTGTCAGCTCTACCCCCTTCTCCTTCTCCATGCTCCCCTCTGCTGAATTGAACATGAAGTATCCCCTCTTAAGAGTTCAAAGGGCTATTCAATGAGCCATGCTAAAAGGTATCATGCAGTGCTTCATCTTGTGTGTCTGCAGGGACAGGCCCCGGAGCTCTGCAGGGACAGGCACAGATGTGGTTCAAGCCATGCCAGCTGGAGCCAGGAAGGGTGGTGTGTGATAATGGCACAAACTTCCTGTCTGCCTTTAGACAGGGAAAGTTGACACATGTGCCATGCCTGGCATATGTCCTCAATTTGGTGGTGCAGCACTTCCTAAATAAGTACCCAGGGTTGAAAGATCTACTAAAGCAGGCCAGATAAGTCTGTAGCTATTTTAGGCCATCATACACAGCCACTGCTCGGTTGGCTGAAATTCAGCAGGAATTCCACCTTCCTTTAAACCGCCTGATTTGTGACATGCCCACCAGGTGGAACTTGACTTTGGCAATGCAGTAATGCTTTAGCAGCTGCACATGCAGCAGAGGGCCATCAATGAGTATCTGTGTGAGTATGGCACAACGACAGGCTCAGGCCGGCTCTGCTTTTTTTCCCCACACCAATGGTATAATAAAATATAGCATGCATATACTCTACTGTCACCATTTGAGGAGTCCACAAGGATGGTGAGCCGTGACAATGCATGCATCAGTGACACAATCCCTGTTGTGTTCCTGCTGGAGCAGACTCTGCATGGAATTATGGACAGGGCACTCGAGGCAGAGCAGCGACGAAGAGGAGGACTTCCTTTCTTCTCAAGGCCCACTTTATGCAGACACCATTGTTCCTATGCCACATAACACACAAGAGGAGAGATAGGAGGAGGATTCTGGCAGTTTCGGAGGCATTGAAGCAGAGAAAGACATACGTATCCCAGAACCCTTGCAGTGGCGTAACTATAGGGGTCGCTGCAGTCGCACTTGCGACTGGGACCTGCCATTCTGCCGCTGTGGGGGGGCCCAAGACCCGGCATCTCCCCCTGCACCTCTGGCTTGCCGTTTGGAATGCAGTGGGGGGAGGTGGGAGGCAGTGATCGGCAGCTCTATTGTTCCTGTGGGCGGTGGGATCTCCCTGCAGCTGGTAGTTCTTCCCAAGTGTCAGTGTAACAGTGGAGAGAGGAGGGGAGGGGCCTCTGACCCGGGCAGGTATCAGTTTCACTTTGAGTGAGTCGGCTCTGCTTGTGCTGCTGATACATGCCCGGGTCAGAGGCCCCTCCCCTCTCCACTGTATACACTCAGGAGAAGAGCTACAAGCCACATGGAGATTCCCCTGCCTGTGGACACCATAAAGCTGCTGATCGCGGCCTCCCACCTCCACCAGCCAGGTACATGGGGAGCCTCTTGAAGGAGGGGGGGTCAGCAGTCTGGGGACCCTGATGTAAGAGGGGGGGGGTTTCTGGGGACATTAATGTAAGGAGGGGCTCTCTGGGGACCCCGTTGTATGGGGGGGGCTCTCTGGGGACCCTGATGTATGGGGGGGCTCTCTGGGAACCCTGATGTATGGGGGGGGGCTCTCTGGGAACCCTGAAGTATGGGGGGGGGCTCTCTGGGGACCCTGATGTATAGGGGGGCTCTCTGGGGACCCTGATGTCTTGGGGGGCTCTCTGGGTACCCTGATGTAAGGGGGGATCCCTGGGGACCCTGATGTAAGGAGGGAGGCTCTCTGGGGACCCTAATATAGGGGGAGCTCTCTAAGGACCCTGATGTAAGGGGAGGCTCTCTAGGGACCCTAATGTAGAGAAAGGAGTCTCTGGGCGACCTGATGTAAGGAGGGGCTCTCTGGGGACCCTGATGTAAGGAGGGAGGCTCTCTGGGGACCCTGATGTAAGAGGGGCTCTCTGGGGACCCTGATGTAAGGAGGGGGCTCTCTGGGGACCCTGATGTAAGGGGGGCTCTCTGGGGACCCTGATGTATGGGGGGGGCTCTCTGGGGACCCTGATATAAGCAGGGGCTCTCTGGGGACCCTGATGTAAGGGGGGCTCTCTGGGGACCCTGTTGTAAGGAAAGGGGTCTCTGGGGACCCTGACGTAAGGAGGGAACTCTCTGGGGACCCTGATGTAAGGGAGGCTCTCTGGGGACCCTAATGTAGGGGGGCTCTCTGGGAACCCTGATGTAAGTGGGGCTCTCTGGGTACCCTGATGTAAGGGGGATCCCTGGGGACCCTGATGTAAGGAGGGAGGCTCTCTGGGGACCCTAATATAAGTAGGGAGGCTCTCTTGGGACCCTGATGTAAGGGGAGGCTCTCTAGGGACCCTAATGTAGGGGGGGACTCTCTGGGGACCACGATGTAAGGAGGGCTCCCTGGGGACCCTGATGTAAGGAGGGCTCCCTGGGGACCCTGATGTAAGGGGAGGCTCTCTGGGGACCCTGATGTAAGGGGAGGCTCTCTGGGGACCATAATATAGGGGGAGGCTCTCTAAGGACCCTGATGTAAGGGGAGGCTCTCTGGGGACCCTGATGTAAGGGGGGGGCTCTCTGGGGACCCTGATGTAAGGAGGGGCTCCCTGGGAACCCTGATGTAAGTGGGGCTCTCTGGGTACCCTGATGTAAGGGAGGGTCCCTGGGGACCCTGATGTAAGGAGGGAGGCTCTCTGGAGACCCTAATATAGAGGGAGGCTCTCTAAGGACCCTGATGTAAGGGGGGGCTCTCTGGGGACCCTGATGTAGGTGGTGGATCCCTGGGGACCCTGATGTAAGTGGGGGATTCGCATTCAGATATGTAACGATATATATATATATACACACACATATATATTATATATATGTGTATGCCCGCCAAAGTGTATGACTTTCCTTACTTAGCTGCTATGGGCTCTAGCCCGAGATCTTTTGTAGACCTAGCAACGCCACTGGTGGGGGTCCCTTCATGGTTTCTTGCACCAGGGCCCTGAAGTTTCTAGTTACGCCTCTGAACCCTTGGGAGTAGTACGTGGCTGGGAGGAGGTTTCATGGGCACAATTAACACTCAAAGACCAATTTTTGAGCACCTGTTTGATTTTGAGACAGCAAAGCCAATTCTTGCTTTCATCAAGAGTACCTCTATAAGGTTACGGTGTGAAGGTGCCAGCGACACCCAAAGACCAATTTTTCCGCACCTGTTTGACATGTGCATATCATTGCAATTTTTGACAGCAAGGCCAATTCTTGCTTTCATCAAGAGTACCTCTATAGGGTTACAGTGTGAAGGCGGTCACCAACACCCAGAGACCAATTTTTCCGCACCTGTTACTTCTATCCAAAGTCTGTGGTAGAGAGTAGAGACACAAGACTTTACCCAAAAAATCTCTAATCTTGTTCCCAGTTCACTACATTGTGGCCTCATCATACAGACTGGCTCCCTACGCTGTTGGTTACAAAATAAAGAAAGCTTGCAGGGAAAATGTCATTCTTTTGGGCTTTATAAATGCAATTATTGCTGCAGCAGCTTTTATACACAGTACAGATACAGATGTGACACTTTACAGGTGGACTAAAGGGACCCCCAGACACTATATTAAAAGGAATTTTTCTTTTGTAGGCTTTCACTTTAACCACTTCAGCCCTGGAAGGATTTGCCCCCTTTATGACCAGACCATTTTTTGCGATACGGCACTGCATCAGTTTAAGTGACAATTGCGCGGTCGTACGACGTTGCACCCATACAAAATTGATGTCCTTTTTTTCCCACAAATAGAGCTTTCTTTTGGTGGTATTTGATCACCTCTGTGGTTTTAATTTTTTGCGCTATAAACAAAAAAGAGCGACTATTTTGAAAAAAAAGCAATATTTTTTAATTTTTTTACTTTTTTTTTTTTACTAGAAAACAAATTTCTTCCTCAGTTTAGGCCGATATGTATTCTTCTACATGTTTTTGTTTTTAAAAAAAACAAAAACAAAATAAGCATATATGGATTGATTTGTGCAAAAGTTTTAGCGTCTACAAAATAGGGGATAGATTTATGGCATTTTTATTATTATTTTTTTTTACTAGTAATGACGGCGATCTGCGATTTTCATTGGGATTGCGGCGGACAGACACTCAGACACTTTTGACAGTTTTTTGGGACCAGTGACATTTATACAACGATCAGAGCTAAAAAATAGCCACTGATTACTGTAAAAATGTCACGGGCAGGGAAGGGGTTAACACTAGGGGGCGATCAAGGGGTTAAATGTGTGTCCAACTCGCTGATTCTAACTGTGGGGGGGATGGGACTGCCTGAAGGAGGAGACATATCGCTGTTCATACTTAGTATGAATAACAGACATGTCTCCTCACCCCAGACAGAACGGAGATCTGTCTGTTTAGATTGACAGATCTCTGTTCTCTGTCTCTCAGGAGCAATTGCAGGTGCCCGGCAAACATCGCAGCCACCAGGCACGTGCAGCGGCTCTGTCGTTGCGCGAACGCCCCCTAGTGGTCTTAAAGCGGCCGATGTATACCTACGGCGATTTGCCCAGGCGAGCCAACCTGCTGCAGTGTAACTGCGGCGGCTGGTCGTCTAGTGGTTAAGCTTTAATAAATTACTGCTCATAACCATTGTATGCTCAATTACTTGCAAATAAGCCTTCAAAAAGGACACTTTTGATTTTTTAAGTTCGGGGTCCCATAGACTTTAATGCGGTTCGTTATTTGGTTCCGAACTTCTGCAATGTTTGAACGTTCTGGTGTGAACCGAACAGAGGGTCATTCGGTGCATCCCTACTAGACACTTTGGGTGTGGAATATAGTATGCTGATTGATTATATTCACTAAGAGGCTCACAAAAAAAGCTTAGTTTTAATATAAATCTTTATTAAATATGTCTAATGTAATTGCTAATACATTTAAAGTAAAAAAAGAGCCTTGGATGCAGATACCGTCTAAACAAAATGAAATCTAGTGTCAATCATCTTTGAATCTACCTACACCATATTAACCACTAGCTGACCAGCTCACGCAGATATAGTGCGGCAGGTCAGCTCTCCTGCGCGAACCGCCATTACTGTAGGGTGGCTAATGCAGTTGCGGGCATTTTTTCAAAATTGTCACTCTTTGTTTATAGAGCAAAAAATAAAAACAGCCAAAGTGATCAAAAACCACCAAAAGAAATCTCTATTTGTGGGAAAAGAAGGACGTTATTTTGTTTGAGTACAGCATTGCACGACCGTGCAATTGTCAGTTAAAGTGATGCAGTGCCGTATCACAAAAAATGGCCTGGTCACTAAGGGGGCAAATCCATCTGGGGCTGAAGTCGTTCATGCACAAAAAATATACATTTGACAGTCAATAAAGATTTATAGGGAGTTACAAAATACAGTGGCATGATATATGAATTATGTGAATGAATTATGGCAAATAACGTTTCTCTGCTTAGTATCACTATAATGTAAAAAAAACATTGTCCCAGTGTTTGTATCGCCCCCTCACCCCCTGTGTACTTACCTGTTCTATATCGATCCAGCACTGTGCCCACCTGCAGCAACTCTCTCCTCTTTCTTAGTTCACAAAGGCTGCAGTGGGACTCTTTGGCTCCTGCTGTCAATCAAATCCTCTGAGCACAGAGCAGGTGGGGCTTGGCTGAGCTACACTATGTGTGTCAATAGATGCACACAGCCTGGTTCAGGATCGAGCTTTCAGGTGCGCCCCCATAGGAAGCAGCTTTCTATGGGGGCACATTGAGACGAGGAGGAGCCAAGAGCTCCCCAGAAGAAATGGTTCATGGCTGCTCTGTGCAACATCATTGCACAGAGCAGGCAAAGATAACATGTTTGCTATTTTAGAAAAAAAAGGCATTTACAACCACTTTATTAGGAATTAGCTATCTGAAAATAATTGGAGGATACCCATCTCACTGAAGAAACTGCATGCATTGCACACCGTTCAGGACAATTGAAGAGTGCCCCATTTCACTTGATTGGGTCACGTTCAGCGAGCAACAGCACCTGCCGAAAGCATCAGGGTGTATATTCCTACCATGGCATGTGTACACTCCCCAGCTAAAGGGGGAGGCAGTTTGGAAGTACTAAAAACGTAGTTCAACTGCAAGGTTTTACCCCACCCCAAACCACTAGTGTAAACAGACATGTACAAACCTCACCATGCTCATTTTAATATGAAACCCTTCCATTACATATGATTTTCTACACACAGGACACTTTACAACAGTGGCGGCTGTTGCTTAAAATTTTTTGGGGGGCGGCGCAAACAAACTGAAAAATACTGAAACCCCCCTCCCCATCAATTGCAGCCTCACTGTGCCCATCAAATGCAGCCATTGTTCCCATTAAATGCAGCCATTATGCCCATCAAATGCAGCCACTTTTGCCCATCATGTGCAGCCACTGTGCCCATCATATGCAGCCACTTGTGCCCATCATATGCTGCCACTTTGCCCATCATATGCAGCCACTTGTGCCCATCAAATGCAGCCTCTTGTGCCCATCATTTGCAGCCACTTGTGCCCATCATACGCAGCCACCGTGCCCAAACGCAGCCACTGTGCCCATCATATGCAGCCATTGTGCCCATCAAATACAGCCACTTGTGCCCGTCATATGCAGCCATTTGTGCCTGTCAAATGCAGCCACTTTACCCCCCCTGGCACTTACCTCCAGGCAGCAGCTCCTAGAACCCGTGAGTGCAGTCCATACACCCCATATATAACATTTACATTGTCCATAGGTAATCAGAATATTGGATTTTATGATACAGATGATAAGAGCCAGCATTTAGAGCCATGAACCTTGGGACTGTCCCTGGACACCATGGAAGACCTGTAGTACAATAAAAGCTGACTGCAGTCCATCCCCAAGACATTGGCCCTATAGGAGGTGATGGGCCCCTTACCTGTCTGACACTGGTGTGGCCGGTTTGGGTCTCAGCCTCTATACAGCTGTGATGTCAGGGCTCCTTGTGATCTTTCCTGGAGCCGGTCCTTGTAGCAGACGGCGGCGGGTAGCGGCTCTGATAGGCGAGTACAGAGGGGATGTGTCGGGGGCGGCGGTTTTTATAAAGAGCCCGTGTAGGGTGGCCGTGGTGCCCTGGGAGATGGTGGTGGTCTGGAGTGGAGAGTTGAACTCATCTGAGTCCCTGCAGTAGAAGACCCCGCTCTGAGAGACGTGGATCTCAGTGCACCAGAGCAGGGGCGACGTGTCTTCTCCGCTCCTCTTCCTAAGCACCATACATCCAATAGGGTGGCCTGGTGCTTTGGCCAATCAGGAAACAGGTCGAACGCCCTGCCTCCTGATTGGCGGGGAGGAAGATTAGTGTGAAAATAGTGAAAATTAATTCGCTATTGTCACACAATTGGGTGGGATCAGGGCACACTCTCTGCGCCCCGAGCCCACCCTATTTACAAGCACCCCTGCCCCATGTACAGACCCCTCAGCACAGACACCCCCTCAGTCATCAGTACAGATCCCTCTGCACAGAAACACCTGCCCTCACCCAGGGTACAGAGCCCTAAGAACAGACAACCATCTCCACTCCCCGCCCCCCACCCACACTCACTCACTATATGTATATCATTATTAAATATTTTATTCACCTTCGGAGGTGTTTGTGCATATTTCGTTTTTTACTAGAAGCCAGAAGGGAAATGTCATTTGCTGCCAATTTAAAACCATTTTTCAATTGTATATGTCAGTGCCTTAAAAAAGTACTAATCCCAGCTAAATGAGATGTTTTGTTTTTTTTTGGCACTGGCACATGTTCCCCAGGTTATTGCCCACCTCCTTATGCTATTTTTTTTAAAAACCCTTTACCTTTTTGCTCAGAAAATGGGCATTTTTGATTTAACAGATTTTGGCTTCCATGGATTTTCATGGGGTTCGGGTTCAACATCTTAACTTCCTTGAACTTCAGCAAACCCTGCTCATATCAAACTCACAGCAGTTTGGCTCAAGCATCTAACAGAAAACCACAAAATGTATTATTTGCTTCACTAAAATTGAAATCTGAAGAGGCCTGGTATAGATTGGGGGGGGGGGCACTTTATTTTTTATTATTTTTTCTTTGCCAGCAATTATTATTTCTACGTTCCCCGCTGACAGCTGATGACTCATCAGTTGTTAAGGACACGGCGGCTGCCCACTCCTTAACAACCAGCTATTCACAGTTATGGGAAAAAAAAATGCAAAACGCATGTAAAAATGCATCTAAACGCAACACTTGCATTTTTTGGGTGGGTCCACTGAAGTCATAACACGCAAAACGCAATCTTCTGCGGGAAAAAAAAATTCTCTGACCCTTTTCCAAAACGCAGCTGCTAAAAAACACATAAATGTGAAAGTGTCCTATAGGAAACCATGTTAAATGAACTGTAGTGCAGTTCATTTCTGCAAACCGCAAAATGCACAAAAAAACACATAGGCCTAAAGTACTAAACGCATATACTGTAGGTGAATATTTAGACCATCAGTTTCACAATTACAGGTTGATGCATTTCATATAGTTAACTGATTCTTCCAGTCTATGCGTTTATCTAAACTACATAAACAACAGAAATAACATATCAATACTAATACAAACAACAATTTATATTGTTATATTATTGGGACTGGGGGAAATCGGGCATCAAAAATACAGTGTTGTGAAAGCAAAAGTCGGTTTTATTAGTCTTCAAACACAAAGAAAAGGCTTTCTTCAGAATAGACATTTACAGCACAAACACGTGTCCATCAGTACAATACAAGCTTGTAGTAGCACAGGTACAAGGCTCACCAGACTTGAAAGAGTCTAATGCCGCATACACATGAGCAGAATGTCCGACAGAAAAAGCTTTTCATCATATATTCCGATCGTGTGTATGCCCCACCAGACTTTGTACGTCGAAAATTCTGACAGACCTAGAATGAGAACATGTTCTAAATTTTTCTGATGGAACCAATTCCTATCGGGAAAACCGCTCGTCTGTATGCTGTTCCAACGCACCAAAAATTACGCATGCTCTGAACCAAGTACGAGACGGAAGCTATTGGTTACTGGCTATTGAACTTCCATTTTCTAGTCCCCTCATACGTGTTGTACATCACTGTGTTCGGGACGGTCGGAATTTGGCGTGACCGTGTGTATGCAAGACAGCTTTAGCGGAATTCCGTCGGAAAAACCTTCAGAGTTTATTCCGACGGCAAAACCGGTCGTGTGTACAGGGCATTAGCCTTTTCCTAGGGCGCAGGCTTGCAAACAGCACTCATTTTTTCATACTGCTACAATTTTTTGTACTAGATATATTATGTGGAGGTTGGACACCTTTAAGGCTGCAACTTGATTGTGTGTGGTTGATTTTGATTGTTGATTTTAGTTTTTAATATTATTTCACATTTTGAGCGCAAAAAGGTTTTTGATTCATTAAAATATTGTCTATGCGAGAATAAAAGGCAGGGCTGTTGGGGAAGTATGTGCCCTCCCAATTTAACCCCAGTTTAGTCCTGCTTCAGCCTGACTTGCTACAATATACACCAATCAGCTATAACATTATGATAACTCACCTAAAATTAGGTAGAACCCCCTTTTTCTGCCAAAACAACTCTGACCTATTAAGATATGGACGCCGCTAGACCTCTAAAGGTTTGATGGCGTATCTGATACCAAGCTGTCAGTGACATATCCTCAGTGGCCAGCAGGACCTGCAGGTCAGTGGCCAGCAGGACCCACAGGTCAGTGGCCAGCAGAACCCACAGGTCAGTTACCAGCTCCCAGCAGGACCCACATCCTCAGTGGCCAGCAGGACCCGCAGGTCAGTGGCCAGCAGGACCCACAGGTCAGTGGCCAGCAGGACCCACAGGTCAGTTACCAGCTCCCAGCAGGACCCACATGCTGAGGACCTGTGGGTCCTGCTGGCCACTGACCTGTGGGTCCTGCTGGCCACTGACCTGTGGGTCCTGCTGGCCACTGACCTGTGGGTCATGGTCGGAGGTCCTGCTGGCCTCAGTGGCCTGTAGGCCATGGGCAACTCCTAGCAGGAATCACAGGCCATGAAGGGCATGGTAGATGAGGTGTATGGGAGGGAGATCGAATGATCGATCCTGTGAAGGTGTCAGGGTCTCTCACCTACCTTGCTCGGCAGACTCAGAGCTCAGCAGGACAGGACAGGTCCTCTCTTCCAAGTTCCACCTTCTCCATCCTTGCACTGCTGCTTCCTCCAGTCGTGAGTGTCGGTCAATGATGTTGCTCCTGGGGGGTCGGTCTCCACTTCACAGTACTCTGTACTGTCTGCAGCCACAAGGCGCACCCAGGCCAGCCACATGGTGTCCAGGCAGGCCAGGCAATATCCCACTGCGGCGATGGGAGTTGTAGGTAGCACATAGGCTCAGGCTGGCTGCTCTTCTCTGACTCCATCCCCCGGGATCTTGAGCATGCAGCTGCCGCCACCGCGAACTACAATTCCCATAAACAACAGTGGCTGTCATGTGACGGCGACGTCACCTGGGCTAGTCCCGCTTACTGGCTCACACAGTCACAGTGAGTCCTTCAAGACGTACGGACAGCCGCGGCACCGGCCATTATTAAATTAATACATTTATTATGAACGGTGCTTAATTGGGGGGGTACATGGGGGGCACACTGTAAAATTGGGGGGTCGTGGCTCCCTCAGGCCCCACCCTGGTGATGCCCATGGGAGAAAGTAGAGTGATTGAGAGATGAGTTCATCAATCTGAAGCTTCTCCTTTTAACATCCAGTCACAGGTTTGATCTTTAAGTGTGTTTCAAACAGTTAGGGACTAACCAGTTCTTAGGATTAGGGATGGGCGATTGGTCCCCCGGGCTGAACTTTCTTTGTTCGGTTGTTTGGCGAACAGCCCCCGAAGCAACCACAATGCATTGCGGCGCTGAACAGTGCATTGCAAACCCTGATTGGCTGAAGCAGTGAAAGCTTCAGCCAACCAGAGCACAGAGCACTGTCAGAGTCATGATTGGACACTGTCATCATGACTTTATCTAATCATGACTCATTCCCGCCCCTCACTATAAAAGTATTCTTTCAATGGCAGCTATTTTCAGTGTGATTTCGGCATTGAAAGAGGTAGAACAGGGCTCTGTTCAGGGCTATCAGTTAGTTGGTGTGCTATACTGTGCTATTTTGCTTCAATTGTCAGTGTAGAATATTAGTTTAGTGTCAGTCTAGGGATAGTGTGAGTGTAGTGAGGAGGACCATCATTTAGCTTTGCATAGTTTGCAGCTAGAGTAGGGACAGCACAGATAGTTTCAGTGTAGTGTAATGAAACCGTGTCATTCATACATACATTAGTGTAGAGTAGGGACAGTTGAGATATCGTCAGTGTAGTGACGGTTGAACACCGTCTATTTGATTGTGTTACTGCCAGTTTAACACCATTTACGTCTGTGTGCGTTACTGCCAGTTTAACGCCATATCGTTTTGCGTGCATTACTGACAGTTTAGTAGCTTTGTGCATTACTGCCAGTTTAACGCCATATAGTTTTGTGTGCGTTACTGCCAGTTTAATGCCATATCATTTTGCGTGCATTACTGCTAGTTTAACGACATATAGTTCTGTGTGCGTTACTGCAAGTTTAACGCCATATTGTTTTGTGTGCGTTAATGCCAGTTTAACGCCATATCGTTTTGTGTGTGTTAATGGCAGTTTAACGCCATATAGTTTTGCGTGTGTTACTGACAGTTTAACGCCATATAGTTCTGAGTGCGTCACTGCCAGTTTAATGCTATATAGTTTTGTGTGCGTTACTGCCAGTTTAACACCATATAGTTCTGTGCATCACTGTACGTTTGGTGCATTATATTGCAGTATATTATAGTGTATCCATGGAGTGTGTCTGTGTAGTGTGAGTACTCAAATTAAAGTGCACCAAACACCTCTTTACATTGATTAAAGTGCATCTACGTACAGATTTCAACTTCTTCTTTACATATGCTTATAAGCACCGCCCCCTCCCTCCCAATAATGTCTGAGAGGACAACAAGGAGAGGCAGATGTTCCCATGGCACTGCCAGGGGGCCAGCAACAAATGTGTCCACAGACAAAGGTGAACGTGGTGGTCAGTCCTCAGGCAGGGCATAATTTCCTCTGTTTAGTGAGTTTGCCCGTGCTATCCAGCCACAGCATGCAGAGGATGTGGTGGACTGGCTTACTAAACCTTTTCATCCTTCTCATCCTCTGTCACGCAAGTAGAGACAAGTGTACAGTCCCCTGCAGTTGCCAGAGTTGGCCACATCTATTCCTGCCATAGCCCCAACATCAGCTATTGAGGAGTCAGCTGAGTTATTTGACCACAGCTTCAGCCACTTGCTCCTTGATGATGCCCAGCCATTACTGGATTCAGATGTTGGTTCTGAGGTTGAGGATGACAGGAACATGAGCCTAGCGAGAGGGAAGAACATTGGTAGATAAATTGGCATTCATGTTCCCCAAGCCGCAGCATATTGCCAAGTTGTCTCCAGTGGTAATGATGAAGATGGAGGAGATGGAGATGATGACGATGATGATGATGAGGTCACTGATGTGACTTGGGTGCTGGATAGAGCAGAGGAGGAAACTGAAGATGAGGCTGCACAACCCCAAGGAGGTCGACATCAAGAAAGAGTAGAGAGTAGCCATACTTTTCTCTCACATTCTGCAGCTGTTATCTCCCGGCCCACTCCCCAAAGCTCAACTGTCTGGGCCTTTTTCAGCAGATCGCACTGTTGCTATCAGCAAACTGTGTCTCAGGCACATCAAACATGGCAAAAACACCAATCATTTGGGTACCACATGCCTAACAAGGCATTTAACATCCAACCACTCCCCTGAGCCCGTTGGCAAAAGCACCTAAAAGCCACACAAAAGGGGCACAAATCTTTCCCTCCTCCTCTTCCTTACCCACTTCAGTCTGCCCCTGTGATACCGAGTCATTACCTTTCAGCAGCCTCCACTGACAGGAATGATGGTATAGCACAGGGTGTCCCAGGTCCTAGCAGCACATCTGCCAGCAGCATACCACCAGCTGGAGACTGTAGCCGGCAAATTTCTCTGCCCCATCTGCTGCAGCGGAAAAAAAATACAGTCCCTGCCACCCACATGCCCAGCGTCTGAATGCAAGCTTGTCAAATCTCCAACTTCTGCCTTTCAGCCTGGCGGATTCTGCCTCTTGAATTTGCACAATGTGCTGTACCACAATGGCAGGTTCCCAGTCACTACTACTTTTCACGTAAGGCCGTTCCATATCTCTACCATCACGTGGAAGGGAATGTTCTGGCATTAATGGGTAAGGCAGTCAACCGTAAAATCAACCTTACTGCTGACACGTGGTCCAGCAAGCATGGGCAGGGACAATATATTTAGTTCACTGCACACTGGCTAACGCTGCTTGCAACTCGAAAGGATGCAGGACAGAGCTCGGTGCTGTAACTTGTTGTGCCCCCACGTCTCAATACAGCTGGTGGTGCTGATGCCAGACCTGTGAGCTCTACCCCCTCCTCCTCCTCCTCCGCCACCACCATGTCCCCCTCTTCAGAATTGTCCTATGAACATCAGGTACCCCTTAAGCGTTCAAAGGGCTATTCCTAGAGCCAGGCTAAAAGGTGCCATGCAGTGCTTCAGCTGGTGTGTTTAGGGGACAGGAACCACACCAGAGCAGAGATTTTTGCAGCTCTGCAGGGACAGGCCCAGAGGTGGTTCACACCACACCAGCTGGAGCCAGGAATGGTGGTGTCCGATAATGGCTCAAACCTCCTGTCCGCCCTTAGATAGGGAAAGTTGACACATGTGCCATGCCTAGCACATGGCCTCAATTTGGTGGTGCAGCGTTTCCTAAGTACGTACCCAGGGTTGCAAGATGTACTAAAACAGGCCAGAAGAGTCTGTAGCCATTTCAGGCGGTCATACACATCCAGTGCTCGGTTGGCCGAAAGTCAGCGGGAATTCCACCTGCCCATAAACCGCCTGATCTGTGACATGACCACCAGGTGGAACTCAACTTTGGGGTTGTTGCAGCGGCTATACATACAGCAGAGGGCCATCAACGAGTATCTGTGCCAGTATGGCACTACAACAGGCTCAGGTCGCCATGGCTTTTTTAGCCCACGCCATTGGCTGATCATTAAGGATGCATGTACTGTATTGTCACCATTTGAGGAGGCCACAAGGATGGTGAGCAGTGACCGTGCATGCATCAGTGACACAATCCCTGTTGTGTTCCTGCTGGAGCAGACTCTGCATGGCATTATGGGCAGGGCACTGGAGGCAGAGGAGGACTTCTTTTCTGCTCAAGGCCCACTTTATCCAGACACCATCATTCCTGTGTCACAGAACACACAGGAGGAGAGAGGGGAGGAGGATGAGGAGGAGGATTCTGGCACTTTCATAGGCTTTGAAGAAGAGGAAGACATGCGTCAATCTGTAAGCGATGGCTTTCCAACCCCATGACCATTGGGAGTAGTATGTGGCTGGGAGGAGGAAGTTCCAGATGCTGTCATCCTGAGTAGGGATGAGCCGAACACCCCCCGGTTCGGTTCGTGGCAGAACATGCGAACAGACCAAAAATTTGTACGAACACACAAACCCCCGTTAAAGTCTATGGGACTCGAATGTGAAAAATCAAAAGTGCTAATTTTAAAGGCTAATATGCAAGTTATTGTCCTAAAAGTGTTTGGGGACCCGGGTCCTGCCCCAGGGGACATGTATCAATGCAAAAAAATGTTTTAAAAACGTCCGTTTTTTCGGGAGCAGTGATTTTAATAATGCTTTAAGTGAAAAAATAAAAGTGAAATATTCCTTTAAATATCATACCTGGGGGGTGTCTATAGTATGCCTGTAAAGTGGTGCGTGTTTCCTGTGTTTAGAACAGTCCCTGCACAAAATGACATTTCTAAAGGGAAAAAAAAGTAACTTAAAATCGCTTGCGGTTGTAATGTAATGTTGCCCCCCCCCCCCCCCCAGCCCATTAATGGGCCCTTTGGGTCTGGTATGGATATTAAGGGGAACCCCGCACCCAAATAAAAAAAAAAGGCTTGGGGCCCCCAGGCTCTATATACTCTGAACAGCAGTATACAGGCAGTCCCTGGGTTACAAACAAGAAAGGGACTGTAGGTTTGTTGTTAAGTTGAATCTGTTTGTAATTTGGAACAGGTACATTTTTTTAAGTGTAGCTCCAGCCCCAAAATCTATGTTTAAGCCTTTTAGGTAATATAGGGCAGGGTTATCACCCCTGTAACATTTTTTTTCTGTCTGTGCCATTGTTCAGAAGATTTCACCTCACTTTCTGTCCCAATGCCAATTGGATTTTGAAAATTTGGGGTTATTAGGGAAAGAAGGATTGGTGATAAAGCATCAGTGGAGACACCTTTTTCCCATAACTCTTACAGGAGAGAATTTCCCTTCCTAGGGGTAGATTTCCTCTTACTTCCTGTTGTCTCCCTCCATTTGTAAGTAGGAGTCGTTTGTAAGTCGGATGTTTGAAAATAGAGGACCGCCTGTATATACTTTACAGCCTGCCCTATACACTCTGCATAAAATTGGGCCTTAGGTGTTGGTGGTACCAGAACACTGTAAGCCCTCACAGCTACTCTTGGTGGGTGCTGGAACGGGTCCTGCTGCCAAATATTATATCAAGAATTGTAATTACACGCCCCTGTTAAACAGGGGCAGAAAAATTGGGTTTTAGGCACTGGTAGTGGTGCCACAACACTGCAACCCCTCACAGATACTCTAGTTGAGCGCAAGAACGAGCCCTGCTGTGAAATATTACAGCAAAAATTATAATTATACGCCCCTGTTAAACAGGGGCAGAAAAATTGGGCCTTAGGCACTGGTGGTGGTGCCCTGAAACAAAAAATGTTCTTAGAAGCTATCAACATGAACATTGAGGAGGAATAGGATATCCACTCAGCATAACAGGATAGTCACTCAGCATAGGCAGTCTTCAAGGGATCTCACATTCATAGAAAAATTAATCGGTTACATCAGCATCAGCTGCTTGGTAGCTGGTGATCCAAGACTGATTCATTTTTATGAAGGTGAGACGATCAACTGAGTCTGTGGACAGGCGCACTCTGTGACCGGTACAAAGCCTCCAGCAGCACTGAATGTGCGTTCAGAAAGAACGCTGGACACAGCACAGGCCAGTAGCTCAATTGCATATTGTGCAAGCTCTGGCCAGTGATCCATCCTCAACACCCAGTAACCCAGTGGATTTTCGGTTGGAAAGGTCTCCAAGTCTGATCTTGCCCCTAGGTATTCCTGCACCATGTAAATCAGACGCTGGCGATGGTTTCTGGAACCGATCAGACTTTGGGGCTGCGGACTAAAGAATTGTCTGAACGCATCGGTCCGACGTCCACCTTCTCCACCGCTCCTTCTCTGACTGACCGAAGCCTCAGCAACACGTTGTCCAGGAGGACCAGGAAATTGTAACCTCCCAGGCTCTGGAAATGCATTGCACAAACCTTTCTGCAAAGCCTCCTGAAGATGTTTCACCCTCTGCTCCCTCTGCGAAGGCTGGATAAGTTCCCCAACCTTACCCTTGTAACGTGGATCAAGAAGGGTTGCCAGCCAGTAATGATCCCTCTCCTTGATACCACAAATCCGAGGGTCCTTTCGCAGGCTTTGCAGGATCAGGGAGGCCATGCAGCGAAGGTTTGTTGAGGCATTCGATTCAGAGTCCTCTGGGTCACTAAGGATGACATGATCCACAGCCACCTCCTCCCAGCCACGTACAAGTCCATGGGTTTCTGGGGACTGAAAACGATCCCTTGAAGACTGCTGCTGATGCGGAGTGCCAGGCTCCACCTCCATGGTGACACAATCCTCATCCTCCTCCTCCTCCTCCTGTGTGATTTGCGGGTCCTCAGGAATACTGTCAGGAAAAAGGGGGCCTTAAGAGGCAAGAAAGTCCTCCTCTTCCTCCCTCTGTTCTGCCTAAAGTGCCCTGTCCATAATTCCACCAAGTGTGTGCTCCAACAGGAAGACAAGAGGGACAGTATCACTGATGCATGCACTGTCACTGCTCACCATCCTTGTTGCCTCCTCAAATGGTGACAGAACAGTGCATGCATCCTTGATCAGTAGCCACTGGCGTGGCGAAAAAAAGCCAAGCTCCCCTGACCCTGTCCTGGTGCCATACTCACACAGGTACTCATTGATGGCCCTCTGCTGCATGTGCAGCCGCTGCAGCATTGCTAACGTTGAGTTCCACCTGGTGGGCATGTCACAAATGAGGCAGGTTGCATTCCTTCTGAAGGTCAGCCAACCGAGCACTGGCATTATATGACTGACGGAAATGCCCACAGACTTTTCTGGCTTGCCTCAGGAGATCCTGTAAGCCCGGGTACCTGCACAAAAACCGCTCCAAATTAAGGACGTAAGCCAAACAGGGAACATGGGTCAAGTGTCCCTGTCGGAGGGCAGAGAGGAGGTTGGTGCCATTGTCGCAAACCACCATTCCTTCGTGAAGCTGGCATGGCATCAACCACCTCTGAGTCTGCCCCTGCAGAGCTGAGAGAATCTCTGCCCCAGTGTGTCTCCTGTCCCCTAAGCAGACCAACTCAAGCACAGCATGGCATCTTTTTACCTGAGTGCTTGCGTAGCCCCTTGAATGCCTACGGAGCACCGCTGGTTCAGAGGAGAAGTCTGCAGAGGAAGAGGCCATAGAGGAATAAGAAGAGGAGGGGATGGAGAAGAGAGGTGTAGCAGAATCAGAACTACTAGCATTTTGGAGGCATGGTGGCGGAACAAGCTCCAACAATACTGCACCCTGTCCTGCATTCTTCCCAGCTGCCAGTAGACTTACCCAGTGCACCGTGAAAGAAAGGTAACGTCCCTGTCCATGCCTGCTGGACCATGAGTCAGTGGTAATATGCACCTTACCGCTGACCGCCCTGTCCAACGAGGCCAAGACATTGCCTTCCACATGCCAGTAGAGAGCCAGAATGGCCTTCCGTGAAAAGAAATGGCGTTTGGGAACCTACAATGAGGTACTGCACATTCCACAAATTCACGAAAGGGGGCAGAGTCTACCAGCTGAAAAGGCAGCAGTTGGAGTGCTAGCAATTTAACCAAGCTAGCATTCAGCCGCTGACCATGTGGATGGCTGGGACCGAATTTCTTTTGATGGTTTAGCAACTGGGGTAGGGAAATTTGCCTGCTACAATCGGATGTTGGTGTAGCGTTAGCAGATTGCCCGCAAGTACTTGGCACACCTAATTCTACACCTTCATTCCTCTCAGTGCAAGTTTCTGAGAGGACTAAGGGTATAGTAGGGTTGGAGATCCCAGCTGATGAGGAGCAAGGAGAGGTCCACCTTGTTCTTTGGTGTGGGTCTTTTAAGTACTGTTGCCAATGAACTGCATGGGAGGTCGTCGTATGTCTGGTCAAGCATGTGGTATTCAAGCGGCTGCTGTTTTGGCCACACTTGATACGCTTCAGACATGAGTTGCAAACAGCAATGGTGCAATCTGCTGCACACGTATCAAAAAAGGCCCACACCAAAGAACTTTTCAAAATACGCGGGGAGTCAGCAGCACCCTGCTCATGCGGAACTCAGTGAACACAGTGTGATGCAGTCTTGTGGCTGCCCTTAAACTGGCCCCTGGAGGGCATCCTGCCTCGTTGGAAATGTGCCTCCTCCTCCTCTCGTCTATCAGGCACCCACGTAGAGTCAGTGACCTCATCATCCCTTCCCTTCTCGTCACTGGAGCAAACCTGATAGGATGCTGCAGCTAGGGGAACATGACTGCCAGTGTCTTGTCCTTCTTGGGCACCTCCTCTCTCTTTGTTCACGTTACTGCCTTCCTCAACCTGGGTACCATCATCGAAACCTTCAAAACGCTGCGCATCCTCCTGCAGCATGTAGCCAACACTGTGGTCGAACAGTTCAGGGGAATCCTCCATGCATGATGGTGGGGCTAGGGAAGGAGTGACTGATGACATTGAGCCGATGGAATAGGCCACTTTGGCAGCTGCATTGGCAGGAAAACTGCTCTGAGCCTGGGTGACAGAGGATGAGGAGGATGATGACGGCTTAGTTATCCAGTCTACCAACTCTTCTGCATGTTGTGGATCAACACGGCCAGCTGCCGTAAAAAAGGACAAGCGTGCCCCACGGCCACATGCTGAGGATGCACCGTGTCCACGACCAGCACTGTTGGCTGTAAACACAGAGCCTGCTTGCCCTCTTTTAGTGGCCTTCCAGACATGCTGTAAAATTTTATTAGCAAAACACCTCCTGAAGTTTACTAGAAAAAGTACACCAGGAATGGCCTGCAGTCAGATATAGGCTTGGCTAGACTAGAATGCAGTGGATATATATATGTAGGCGACTGTATATATATTTTATGCACTGCAGATGACTGAATCACCTGCCTGCCTGCCTGCCTGAAAGTGTATTTGAAAACGTACACCAGGAAAGGCCTACAATCATATATAGGCTTGGCTAGACTAGAATGCAGTGGATATATATATGTAGGAGACTGTGTATATATATTTTATGCACTGCAGATCACTGAATCGCCTGCCTGAAAGTGTATTTGAAAACGTACACCAGGAACGGCCTGCAGTCAGATATAGGCTTGGCTAGACTAGAATGCAGTGGATATATATATGTAGGAGACTGTGTATATATATTTTATGCACTGCAAACCACTGAATCGCCTGCCTGCCTGAAAGTGTATTTGAAAACGTACACCAGGAACGGCCTGCAGTCAGATATAGGCTTGGCTAGACTAGAATGCAGTAGATATATATATATATATATGTCCTTTATTAAAAAATAAAAAAATTAAAATGTCCCACGAAGTTCATTCATCTTCTTCTCTCGCTCCGCTCATTTAAATAACCGGGTGGCCCCACCCCCTCTGACGCCCTGGGAAAGCCATGGGGAAGTCCCCGTGCGTCAGAGGGGGCGGGGTTACCTGGGAACGTCACTGCGTGGCCCCGCCCTCAGTTATAAAAGAACTGTCATCAGCGCTGAAGCGCCATACGACGGGTGCCTCCCACGGGGCCGGGTCGGTCGCTGCTTTTTTTTTTTTCTTTTTAGGTCCATCGGCGGAGCGAGAGAAGAAGATGAATGGTCTTCGTGGGACATTTTAATTTTTTTATAAAGAACTTGTCCCAAGCCGTGCCTTGTCATTTGTACCATTTTGACACTTTTTTTTGTTTCACTTTAAGCATTATTAAAATCACTGCTCCCGAAAAAAACGTCAGTTTTTAAAACTTTTTTTTGCATTGATACATGTCCCCTGGGGCAGGACTCAGGTCCCCAAACACTTTTTATGGCAATAACTTGCATAAAAGCCTTTAAAATTTGCACTTTTGATTATTCATGTTCGTGTCCCATAGACTTTAACGGTGTTCGTGTGTTCTGCCAAATTTTTTGTCTGTTCAGTATGTTCTGGTGTGAACCGAACAGGGGGTGTTCGGCCCATCCCTATTCATCTGCATAGACTATTTAATGTTCCTTATCCTATAGTATGCTATATGTACCACCAATATATACCAATTGGTCTGCTACGTCAAGACCTGCAGATTACCACGTTGCACTACTTCATTTGGACATGCAAACTTACAAGATGAAAGTGACATGCAGTACAAGCAAGAAAGATCAGATGACCTGGAAAATGGCTCTAGACAGGGTATTGTAGGCATGCCAGAATGAATAGAGAGTAAAAACCTTTAACCTTTAACATTGGGTCATCGATGCCTAGATGCCCAGGCCAAATTTACCAATGTCCACTGATGTATAAAACTTACGCAATCATGAAAGGGTCAATCCTAGGACCAAGCACATAAACGTCAAGTATCGCCTACTGAGGGACAATCAAGAGCAAGTTGTTATTGACATTCAATATCGCCCATCAGAGGAGATGACTGCTGATGCACACAGCAAACCTTTGTTGAAGGAACATCATAGTTACTTCCAGAAGAAGCTGAATATATTTTGACAAAGCACATGCTGTTGTTCTTTCCAACACATTTAACACTTAATAAAACTATGTCCATAGGGATTGGTTTCCTATTGCATATCTGACAACAGCTGTTACCTGATAGAGAACTATAACAGAGCTAATGGCTGCTACCGGAGCTGGCTTATAGTTCTGTAATACAATTTTAACAAATGTATTCACACCATGGGACACCATGCTGTGGAAAGTGTATATACAAGGGGGCATGAATTAGATGTGGACTTCTCCAGCAAGTTTGCTACTGAGCATTTACACAGTCCTAGCATCAACTGGAAACTCTTTCTTGCCAACTTGGCATACTCCACGGCATATCCTGCTTGCTTGGAAGCAGCAGACTGCCTGGACCAAATAGTCAGTTATGGCGAGGACCCAAAATTGTTAAAACACTTGAAGTTATTCATGTGTACCCTTGAACTGTTGCACCTACATTTATAGATTATTTTCTACCCCACGTCCTCTGTTGCTGGCTGGCTCCCGCATCCTCTGTGGCTGGCTCCTGTGAGTGGCTGGCTGGTTCCCTGGTGTGGGTGGGTCACTGTGGATGGCTGGCTGGCTGGCCCTGCTGTGGGTGGGTCACCATGGGTGGCTGGCACCCTGGCCCTGATGTGGGTGAGTCACCGTGGGTGGTTGGCTGGCAGCCTGGCCCTGCTGTGGGTGGGTCACCGGAGTAGGTGGCTGCCTGGCTTGCACCCTGGCCCTGCTGTGGCTGGCTGGTGTGTCCTCTCCTCTTCTGCCGTTCCGGACACTGTTTGCCGAGGTGAGGGAGGGACTTGGAGGGAGACATCGGCCTTTGCCCTATCCTAGACGGTAGAACTAGAAGGTTTGCAGCAGGCCCAATGTGCGAAGGCGTGCGGAGCAACACATAATGTTGTTGCATGCATGTGTGCGGGTCCACTCTGTGTCCATTTGAGGGTATATGTTGGAAAGAGCACCCATCAGTGCCCATCAATACAGCCTCATCAGTGACCATCAATGCTGCCTTACCAGTGCCCCTCAATGCAGTCTCACCAGTGTCCATCAATGCAGTGCCTGATCAGTGTCCATCAATGCAGCCTCACCAGTGCCCATCAATGCAGCCTCACCAGTGCCCCTCAAAGCAGTCTCAGCAGTGCCCCTCAAAGCAGTCTCAGCAGTGCTCCTCAATGCAGCCTCATCAGTGTCCATCAACGCAGCCTCACCAGTGCCCATCAATGCAACCTCACCAGTGCCCCTCAATGCAGCCTCACCAGTGCCCCTCAATGCAGCCTCACCAGTGCCCCTCAATGCAGCCTCACCAGTGCCCCTCAATGCAGCCTCACCAGTGCCCCTCAATGCAGCCTCACCAGTGCCCCTCAATGCAGCCTTACCAGTGCCCCTCAATGCAATTTTACCAATGCCCATCAATGCAGCCTCACCAGTGCCCATCAATGCAGCCTCACCAGTGCCCATCAGTGCAGCCTCACTAGTGCCTATCAATGCAGCCTCACCAGTGTCCCCTCAGTGCAGCCTCACCAATGCCCCTCAATGCAATCTCACCAGAGCCCATGAATGCAGCCTCACCAATGCCCATGAATGCAGCCTGATCAGTGCCCATCAATGCAGCCTCACCAGTGTCCCCTCAGTGCAACCTCACCAGTGCCCATGAATGCAGCCTCACCAGTGCCCATGAATGCAGCCTGATCAGTGCCCATGAATGCAGCCTCACCAGTGCCCATCAATTCAGCCTCACCAGTGCCAAATAATGCAGCTTTACCAGTGCCCATGAATGCAGCCTCACCACCAGTGCCCATGAATGCAACCTCATCACCAGTGCCCCTCAATGCAGCCTCATCAGTGCATGTGGGTTAGAGAGGATAGCAGCCAGATCACACAGATCTCCTGCTGTGACACCTGGCAGCCACTGTCATCCGATGTCCCGCCTGATAGATGTCACACATCCCCCGGCATTGGACCAGTGTGACGTCTGTCAAAGGAGCCAGGAGGCGGGATATCTGATGACATTGGTCGCTAGGTAAACGGGACATCCACGCTCTGTGTGATCCAGCAGGGCTCGCCCTGCCACCTTACTCTCCGAGGCAGCGCTGGGGCCCGGGTGGGCCCGAAAATATGGTCCCCAGGGCCCTCAGGAGTCCTGAGAGTTTCAGCAGGTAGCACTGGCGGGCCCCCTTCAGCGGCTGGGCCCTTGGACCACAGCCGAACTGACCGGCCGGGCTATTAACTTTGTTAATGCTGTTTTAACTTATTGCATGTTACCACTACTTAATTTAAGTACTCCAACCTACATTATTTAGCTGAGGTCCTTGCATCACTTTTTTATGTTGAATCTGTATTGTTAAGTTTTAAACAGTACCTAACATAGCATAAAGGGGAGAGGGAAGGGAGGAGCCACCTACTCAAGGGAGGTCCCAGGGGAAGCATTGTCAATTTGATCTGCTACAAAAACTTCAAAATCGGAGGAAACCCATTATGTGTAACCACACGGTCCACATAATGGTATGAGATTCATTTTTATCGGCATCCCAGGCTGTCATATGTTCTAGGTGTTCAATTGTGTCTATTTCACAAGCCCAATCAGCGAAACAGGGATTCGCCTGTTGGTGCCAAGATCTAGCGATAACAGAGCCAGCAGCTGTAAGAAAATTACGAATTAAGCTTTTCTTGATTTGTTTATAGAAGCCCAGCAACATGGAAAGTATGGTTATGTGAGGTTCGTTTGGGAATTTATCCCCAACAAGTTTGTCATATAGCTGTAGTATTTTATTCCAAAAAGGGATAATGCGCAGACACATGCCCCATACAGTATGTGCGTCCCGGTGCCAGGGGCCTGTAAACATTTCCAGCACCTATCTGGCATGGTAGGATCAATTTTATGGAGGACAGTAGGGCAGCGATACCACCTAGACACAATTTGGTAATTCTATTCTTGGGCATGAGATGATAATCACAGCTTAAAGGAGAGCGCCAGTGTTTTGCCCCAGTCCATATCATAAAGGGATACATTTAGCTCCTGTTCCCATTTCAAAAGAAATGGTGGTGGATCTGGGTAGGAGGCCTGTAACAAAATCTGGTAAATCTGAGATAACGAGTGTTCCAGTCTGTGAGGCTGGGATAACAATGACTCAAAGGCTGTCTGAGGTCTAGTCAGACCGTCAATGCTTGGTATTCTAGTTCAATATTTTTATTGAAGTTTTTGCAATGTAGAAGTAACAATGACATAACATACATAACATTATTCCTCATTGACTAAGGCAGCCAAAAGCGGTAAATACAGTGGAAAACGAAATATCTTTTACAAGGGTAATATAACATTAAGGCACTTGTACGGTTTCAGATGTAACGCTATATTTCCAACTAGGAGCCTTCCTCTTTTGTAATTGGGAAGTCCGAACTAAGGAGAAGAGGAGGGAGTAATACCAGGAACCCTAGAAATGATAAAAATTCGAACTAGGGAGAACATTAAATCTCAGGGTATAGCGTGTCCCCAAGTACAGCCAATATAATGTATATCGTGTGTTGAGTCACCTGAAGAGGGTTCCCTCAGATTTTAATGAGTCACCGGGCAGGAGGGGCGTAACGCTCCGTCTCCCCGCGCCTGTTGCTTTGTTTAGCCGGTAACCCAAGTATTCTACCATAGATAATGGTCAGCCTGAGAGGAATTTCAACAGGGAGGCCCCCCCCCGAGCAGGTCCCCGAGATCATCACCCCACCCCAATGGGAACATTCTGTGGAGTGAGATAGCTCCAGGACCCTTCCTGGGTGAAACACCCTCTTATCTCCCATCGGCTCCCCCAGGAGGACGCTCCCGCCGGGAAGTTCCCCGGGCGTCGCAACCCCCGGGATGGAGCCGATGGTACCATTGCCTTGGTGAGATGAGTAAAAGTGATTGGCTGTCCCCTGTGCTGGGTAACCAAACTAACAGTTGAGGACAATCCATGTAAAGCCTAAAGAATGATCTAATCCTTGTAAATCCATTATCTGAAGAAAGAGAGTGCGAAGAAAGAAGAGGAGAAAAAGAGTAAAAAAGGAGGAAGCAAGAAGAGGGAAGAGGGAAGGAGGTGAGGTGGGGTATGTGGAGAAGGAGTGTGTTCTCGCTGAACTCCCCCCTACATTAGTAGGTGGCCCAGGTAGAGTGGGATCCCGACGTATTTAGCCCAAGGTTCCCAGATCCCTTTAAAGCATTGGACCGTGTCCCGCAGTTTCGCCACTATTTGTTCCTGTGACATTATCCACAAAATTTTCCGTTTGGTGGCCAAAAATGGACGCTGAGGGGGTTTTCCCAGGCTTTCGCTAATGTGACTTTGGCTCCCAAACACATAAAGAAGATAAGTTGTTGTCTGGTTTTAGGCGTGTCGTGTACTCTGCGGTTTAGCAGGATGTATGAGAGATCCTGTGGTACATCTATCCCAGAGACCCTCCGTAGAAGATGAAGAAATCTATTCCAGTAGCTCCGTATGCGGGGGCATGTCCACCAAATATAATGCATCGTGCCCATATGGCCACATCCCCTGTAACATAGAGGGGAGGAGTCCGGGAATATCTTGGAGAGCCTGGCTGGGACATAGTACCATTTAGTGAAGACTTTAATGTTAGCCTCTATCAGAGCAATATTTAAGATACCTTTGGATGATCTGCTGAAGGCTTGGAACCACATGTCAGGATCCCACTGGATGTCCAGATCCGACTCCCAGGATCGAGCGTCTGCCGGGACGTCTGACCTATCTGCCAGGGAAGCGTAAATAATGGAGATCCCGCCTTTTTGAGGACCTATAGAGGAGCACCATAGCTCGTACATCGTGGCCTTAGGATTGTTTAATTTGTCAGTCCAGAGAGAGCATAGGAAGTGCCTGATCTGCGACAGTCTGAATGTTTCTGAGGCTGGCATTTCTAGTGTGCTCAGGCAATGGCCCAGGGAAATAGGGCCATTAGGTGTAAAGAAATGGCCTATCCTGAAGAGGCCTTTGTTCAGCCACCAATGAAATGCATATATATTCATCCCTGGGGGGAAGTCGGTGAAGTTGTGAAACAGGTGCGTGAGAGGCCTTAGGGGGGATATCAAGTTAGCATTTTTATGTAATTGATCACAGAGGGCCAAGGAGTGAGATAAGGTAGGGGCTAAAATGGCCGGTCTATGTTTCGAAGGTCTCCATGCTAAAAAGTCGAGTGTGAAATGTGGGACGGCCTGCCTCTCAAGGGAGATCCAATGAGGTCTGCGATTTTTTGCATATATGGCTGAAAACTGAGCCAGCTATGCTGCCTGTTAGTAAAGCCATAAATTCGGTAGACATAGGCCACCTTGAGTCTTAAGTCTGAACAGAATATCCTTAGCAAAGCGGTGACCCCGGTCTCCCCAGACAAATCTAACCACCTTGCATTGAAGTTTGGATAGGATAGATTTTTTAATTGGAATAGGAAGTGAGCGGAACAGGTATAAAAGACGGGGCAAGAGATTCATTTTGACTGCGTTGGGTCTACCCAGCCAGGACAGGCCCTCCCTCGACCATTTCTGTAGGTCCAGCTCTAGAGAGCGGAGCATGGGGGGGTAGTTGGCGGCATATAAGTCACCAGTGGTTTTAGTCAGCTTGATACCTAGATAGGGGACTGAGTCTCCTGTCCACGTGAAGGGAAAGTGTCGTTTGAGTTGGTCGATTAGTGGCGCCTGGACCGAAACGTTGAGGGCCACAGATTTAGTTACGTTCACCTGAAGACCTGAGACGACGCCGAAGTCCCTGAGAGGGCTGAAGACATTTGGAGTGGAAATAAGAGGGGCTGTCAAGAACAATAACATGTCGTCAGCAAAGAGGGCACACTTGTGTATTTCGAGTCCGCAATTCACTCCTTTGATGTTCTCGTTTGTTCTTATGGCTATAGCCAGTGTCTCGATCGCAATAGCAAAAATCAAGGGCGAAAGGGGGTAGCCCTGTCTGGTTCCCCTACGAATGTCAAAGGGCTCGGAGTAGTGACCCATTAAGCGTACCTGAGCTGTGGGTGATGAATACAGTGTGTGAATTATTGTAAGAAAACTGGCACCGAACCCCCAGCGTTCTAGAATATCAAAAAGGTAGGGCCACGACACAGAGTCAAAGGCCTTCTGCAGATCCAGTGACAACAAGAAACCCTCTTGAGCAGGGCCGTCGTCCCACTGGGTCTGCAGAAGGGAGATCAAGTCAATAGCTCTGCGAACCTGGTCCGGGCCCTGTCTCCCCAGGATGAAGCCCACTTGGTCCCTGTGTATGTAACTTGCTATGAAGATAGACATCCTATTTGCTAGGATTTTTGTCATTATTTTGAGATCGTTATTAATGGGTCTTTACCCTGTTTGGGTATAACCGATATAAAAGCTGAGTTTAAATCACTTGGGAGAGGGGCTCCATCCCGGAGGGAGTTGAAGAACCTGGCCATGTAAGGGGCCAATTGTGGGCTGAACTTCTTATAATAACAAACCGAAAAAAACGTCCGGACCCGGGGCCGAGTTCGATTTCAAGGATTTAATAACATCTAATATTTCATCTGAGGAGAAGGGTGTGTCTAGAAGTTCTCGGTGTGTTTGCTGCAGGTGAGGCAGGTTAATGTCTTGGAGGAACAGCCCTCTGGCCTTGTGATGAGTGTGAGGTAATTTCTCATAAAGGTGTGAGTAGAAATTATGGAATGATTCCATAATGCTTGTTGGATTTTGTGTTAAATTGCCTGTCAAGGTACGAAATTTGGGAAATACCGAGGTGTGAACCCTCGGGCTTAGTTTGGTTGCTAACTTAGAGTCTATCTTATCTGTTTGGTAATAGAAGCGTGCGCCTGACCACCTCAAATGTTTCTCAGCTGAAGTAGTGAGAGAGAGATTAAGTTTTACTCAAGCAGAGTCAAGTTTGGCCAGGCTGTCCGGCGTGGGATTTTGTTTATGTCTTTTACTCAACAGGCGGAAATCTGCTGTGAGTCGTGAGACTTCTGCCCTGCTCTCCCTCTTAAGTTGAGAGGAGAGTTGTAAGAGCCTGCCCCTCATCACCGCCTTGTGCGCTGCCCACAGACAGCCCGGCGAAACCGACTCTGTGTCATTCTCGCCAAAGTAATCCGTTAAGGCTTTTACTAGTATTGTGCAATGAGTTGGATTGCTCAAGAGAGTTTCATTGAGGCGCCATCTAAAGGGTCCCTTCACTCCCGACCCACCCCTTAGCATCAGTGTCATTATGGAATGATCAGATAGTGGCATGTCATATATTTTGGAGGCTACTACCCTCGGGATTACGTGTGGTGGGACAAAGATGTGGTCTATCCTGGAAAAAGTATGGTGGGGAATAGAATAGTGCGTGTAGTCTCTAGTTTGGGGATTCATTTCCCTCCAGATATCAATCAGGCCAAAAGATTGGACAATCTGCTCCACTCAAAGGCTGCGTTTAGGGGGCCATTTGGTTTTGGGCTTCAGGAGAAGTCGAATGGGGTGTTGGAGTCTCCCCCCCACTATCACTGTGCCAACGAAATGCGGCTTTAGGATCTTTAGGGTAGTGTAAAAAAAAAGGTCTTGATGTGTGTTCGGTGTATAGTATGAGAGAAACGTGTAAGCCTCACCATTAATCATTCCAGTCACTAGTATGTAACGCCCCTCGGGGTCTGTGATGGTTTTCAAGTGAGAAAAATTAGTTCTGTTTGAGAAGCAGACCGCCACTCCTCTCTTTTGTTGTCAGCATTAGCTAGATGGAAATGAATGAAGTTTTTGTGAAGAAACTTGGGCAGATAGGTAGCAGGAAAATGAGTCTCCTGGAGCAGTACTACATCTGCCTTCTGTGTGTGAAGCTGTTGCAGTATTTTGCATCTCTTCACAGGGGAATTAAGGCCCTGTACGTTGTGGGAGAATATCTTGAGCGTCCCGATCGTCAGTGTGTCGTCAGTCATGGGGAAACAGTAGGTGTAGTAATATGTGCGTGTGACTCTCACCTGACTCCGTTGCTGTCCCTGGCAGATAGGTGGCGACCCCAGTAGCATGGTGGATTCGATCTGTGTTACGGCAAGAAGGATATCCAGCGAGTTCCTGTAACTGAAGAGGGGGGAGGGAGGTGGGGGAGAGGGAAAGGGATAAAAGAGTGAAAAGGAGCAATAATGTAGAGATAGAGAGAGGAGTGAAAAGACAAGTCATTAGATAGTGCATCATACAGTAGTTACCCCAATCCCCACGGACCAGGGAGGGACCCATCCCTGGGTGGACAGGTACCCAAAAGAAGTGCCCTACGACCCGAGGGTCGAGAGAGTCTGGGTCCAATAGGTGAAAGAACTAGAGTTCAACTATCGGGGCCAGAGGGAGGCGCACTACAACCACTTCGGTCAACGCCGCCTCTTAGCAAACCTGTGGGGGTATATAAATTTTGCAGTCTAAGCCCTGCTAGCGCATAGTGGGAATGATCACAAATCCTTGAAAAGCTTAAAAAAAAAAATAATAATAATTTTATGAAAGTTAAACCTGTAAGGGTTCTTGAAGAAATCCTGGGGAGAACTCAGGTGAAGTAAGTCGCCATTAGTATGGCAGTAGACCGGTCACCGACGCAGTCCAAAGGGAAGACCGTAGACAGGTTCTGAACAGACCGCATTCCTGGTCATGGGGGAAAGGATTCTTTCAATCGTTTGGGAAGTTGTTTCTGCCATACTGGAGACACTGGGCTGGTGGGTGATGATCTCTTGACAGACGATGCTCCTCGAGAAGAAGAACTCTGGAATTTCCTGAGTAATCAATCCAAGGCGTAGAAGGAGTCGTTCCCCGTCTTGGAATGAAGAGAAGCTATATGGTTTGTTGCATTAGGAGAAGTTTAATCGTAGCAGGAAGGCCCATCTATATGTGATCTCCTTGCCCGCCAGGACTAGCAGTAGCGGTTTCAGGGCCCTTCGTTTTTGTACTGTGTATTGGGATAGATCCGCGAAGATTTGAATCTGGTGCCCGACCTGGAAAGTTTCATCACTTCTTCCTTAACCGCATAGAAATGCGGTTTCGCGATGATGTCCCTTGGCAGACCATCAGGGCGAGGGGGTTGTAGTGCCCTGTGGGCTCTGTCAAGCTCCAACCGATGGGCTGAAATGTTAGGGATTCAACTTTTGATAAAGTCCTGGACTGCCATGTGGGTGTCTTTAACGGTTTTGAGGAGCCCCCTAATGCGGGTTGTAACGTCTCGACCTGTTCTCGAGGTCGTCTATTTTAGAGGTGACAGATTCTAGTTGGTCCTGAAGATCCTGGATTCTAGTAGTATTTTGGTTAATTCTCAGGATCGACTGGTCAGATTTTTGCTCGATCGCTTCAATCCTGGCACCAATCTGCTGCATATCTGCGTGTATGGAGGCTGTGATCTGTGCTGCTGTTTGGGAAAGGCCTTTTGAGAGCATCTGAGAGAATGCGGCCATCATGGAGGGAAAATCAGTAGGGGAGAGAGAGGAATCCCTGGCCTGTGTGTCCCATGGATCCAGGCTATGTAGCAAGCCCTGCTGAGGGGTGAGAGGGCCCCCTCCTAGTGTCCTCTTTAAAAGAGATTCGGTGGATGCGGGTGAGGGGACCCCAGGGAGAGTACTCACTGTGGCATCAGAGGATTGAGAGGACGGAAGGGCTTCTTGATCCTGGTCTGCGATGGAGTCAGACAGGCAGGGCATGCCTCGTGAGAGGATGGTCGCCATTTTGGGATGGCCTGTGGAGTCGTTCAGTGCGGCGATGAGATTCCTCCGGGTGGGATTAAAAGACATCTAGCGGTAGCTGGAGGTGTCCGCGGTCAGCTGGTACGTGTGCCGGGCCGGAACGAGGGCTTAGGCTGCAGCTGTGACAGGCGTTAGGTCGGAGTAGCGCGGAGCTCCCGGTCTAAGAGGCCATCTTGGGCGCCGCCGCGCATGCACCTCCAATGCTTGGTATTCTGTCTAGAAAGTGTGTCAATTGAGTATGTTCAAGCCATGCTCCCAATGGATTGTGACAGGCAGAGAGTATTTGGGAAAGAGGAATTAATTTTCCGTCCTGAAGTGTATAATTCAGTAGAGGAGCATCAGGTTTGCACCATGACAGGAATTTGGAAGTAGTAAAAGACGGAGAGAAAGATGCAATCCTAAACAGCGGGTTCAGTGACTTGAGGACAGTAAACTTCTGGTGAGGTATTTGTCCCAGATTCGTAGTGTGGCATAAGTTACCAGGGGTAATAGGTCATTAGAGGGTCATTTTAGAACTCTTTTTAAGTTTCATGGCATATAGTCTTTCTGCTTGGTCGGCTAGATAAAATTGGACAGTTTCTCATCATTGCTATTACACAGTGAATGGAGCTGACACTTTTGGTACACCAGTCACTTTTCACAACATATCACCTTTTATGCTTGAGGAAGCAGTCACATTACAGTCATGTTACAGTAAAACAACCTTGAATTTTCCATTTCCTCCTAACAATGCTTTAAAAGCCCTACGATTTTAAACTCCAGAAGTCTCTGAACAGTCATGTGGAAAATGTTACAGGCCTGTTGGTAATGCAACAGTAATTTACAGTGTCTTAACATTCAAAAATTACACACCGTTCCTGGCTATTAACGCTATTGGGGTTATTTACTAAAGGAAAATCTACTTTGCACTGCAAGTGCACTTGGAAGTGCAGTCGCTGTAGATCCGATGGGGACATGCAAGGAAAATAAAAAACAGCATTTTAGCTTGCGCATGATTGGATTATAAAATCAGCAGAGCTTCCACTCATTTCAGTTCTACCCCTCAGACTGCACTTCCAAGTGCACTTGCAGTGGAAAGTGGATTTTCCTTTCATAAATAACCCCTATGCAGTGCTTTGTAGTGTTGTTTTGTTAATTCTAGATTGGGTTGATATGTGATGCAGTTTGGGGTCATCTGGTATCAGGTAGTGAGGTGTTTTTGATTATTTTGTTCAAATTTATCCTGCATGTACTGTATAGCACTTTTACAAGGGCAAATTTACTGTATGCCTGCATACATTATTGTTGGGATTTAAATTTTTTTTATCATGTTTAAATCCAGCACTCAGACAACACTTCCTAGTTGGTTAGATTCAACACAGCTCAACTGTCTAAAAGAGCCTAAAAATATGATCTCACCTGACTTACGTGGAGGCAGACTACATGTTTGGCTAGTTGGCCATTTGTGCTATGTTCTTCATTTATACAAATAAGGATTCAGTAGATGTTAAGGTGCAACTTCACCAATAGGAAAGCCATGAGTTTTATTACATAGAAAATACACTTCTGCTTAAGAAAGCCAGTAGGCAACCATTTTAATTTGGAAATGTTACTTCAAATCAAATATTTAGTTAGCATCTTTGTTAGCCCTCGTTGTGCAGTGAGTGCTACCATAATACTATCTGGAACAGATGAACTTGGTTTATTCTCAAGCAATAGTTTACTGTTTTCTATTTTATTATGCCCAGCTTCACATTGGGTTGATTTACTAAAGGCAAATAGACTGTGCACTTTACAAAGTGCAGTGGCACTCTGCAAGAGCAGTTGCTCCAGAGTTTAGTAAATGAGCAGAAGCTCTGCTGTCTTCCATTGGGCAATCATGTGCAAGCAAAAATATATTTTTTTATTTCCCTTGCACGTGATTGGGTATTCTTTGCAAAGTGAAGGTTTACCTCATTTACTAAGCTCTGGCGCAACTGCACAGTCTATTTGCCTTTAGTAAATCACCCCATTATGTGTCTTTTATTGTCAGAACAGCAAGTAGCCTTTCTTTACTCCTAATTATAGTGAAAATTAAAGTATAAATAAAACATATTGCTCCTAGCAAAGCAGCATGCACAGACAAGACCCTCATGCATATGCCTCTGGCCATCATTCTATGCAGTTAAAGTGATTCTAAAGGATTTTTTTTGTTATAATAAACATGTCATAATTACCTGCTCTGTGCAATGGTTTTGCACAGAGTGGCCCCAAGCCTTCTTTTCTAGGGTCCCCCACTAGTGTTCCTGGCTCCCCCCCCCCCCCGAGTGTCCCCACAGCAATTTGCTATGGGGGCACTCATGCAGGCCCAGTCACAAGCTGCGCTCTGTGGGGTTGATTTACTAAAGACAAATAGACAGTGCAGTTGCACTCTGCAAGAGCAGTTGCTCCAGAGCTTAGTAAATGAGAAGAAACTCTGCTGACTTCCATCATCCAATCGTGCACAAGCACAAATGCTGTTTTTTTTTATTTTCCTTGTACGTGATTGGGTACTCTTTGCAAAGTGAACCTTTACCTCATTTACTAAGCTCTAGCCAATCCCCTCCCCAGGGATTGGGTAGAGTTCCATAAGTATTCAAACTTAAGATCTGCCTTCCAGCCCACTACATTCCTGAGCCAACTGGAAGGCAGGGAGAAGTAGTGAATCCTGCAGCCTGTGAGACCCAGAACAGACAAAAACAATCACACTCTGCTCCACTGGCGAGAGAAGAGGAGGCAAAAAAAACAAAATCTACCTTAACCTCCCTAGCAACCTAACCTAGGATGGCGAAACATGGCTATTATGATACGTTTAATAGTTACGAGGTTTGGCAATTATGTCATTTTTTTTAAACCAGTGTTTTAAACCTTTTTCCAGTCGGGGCACCCTTGAAAAGTGTTCCTGACACACAGACATATGTGTGGCTCTTTAGAGGTATCATTAATTATTAATGGTACCCCACACATTGGCACACAAAGGATGTTTGTTTTTGTTTTTTAACCATTTACGGACCGCCTGCCGTCATTATATGGCGGCTCTTTAAAGAGGGATATCATTATGGCAGCTGCCATAACCCCAGTATCCTCTTCTTCAATGGGCAGTCCGCTTTCAGATAAAAGTGGTCTCTGCGGCTGATTCAGTGCAAGATCACTTTTATCGGCGGCCAGAGAGGAGCCCCCCCTCCCGCCACGCTCCGGGGGTCTCCGCCGCTTACCGGACCCGCGGAGACAGTCACGCCCTTTCCCGTGGTGGCCTGACTGAGTGAGGGAAAGATGGTCCCCCCTCGGCTCCATAGCATTGACTGGCAAAAGTGACGTCCAACGTCACTTCTGCCCAATGCTCTTAAAGGAGAAATTTTTTAAATTACATTTTTTTAAATTTTTTTTTTCTGAGGTCTTTTTGACCCCAGAACGCACATTTAAGAGGTCCTGTTTTTGTATTACATTTTCTATTACATGGGATGTTACAAGGGATGTAGCGCCCGCATATGAAAACGATGTTCAAACCACACATGTGAGGTATCGCCACGATCGTTAGAGGAGAGCAATAATTGTTTGCCCTAGACCTCCTCTGTAACTCAAAACTGCTAACCTGTAGACATTTTTAAACATCGAGATTTTTAACAGTAAAAGTTTGTCGCCATTCTACGAGCAGGCGCAATTTTGAAGCGTGACATGTTGGGTATCAATTTACTCGGCATAACATTATCTTTCACAGTATAAAAAAAAAATGGGCTAACTTTACTGTTGTTTTTTTTTTTTTTTAGTAAAAAAAAATATTTTCCCCCCAAAAAGTGCGCTTGTAAGACCACTCCACAAATACGGTGTGACATAAAGTATTGCAACAACCGCCATTTTATTCTCTAGGGTGTTAGAAAAAAATATATATTGTTTGAGGGTTCTAAGTAATTTTCTAGCAAAAAAAATGATTTTAACTTGTAAACACCAAGTCTGAAAAATAGACCCGATCCTTAAGTGGTTAAAAGGGTCAGGGACTTCTTTCCCTGCATGGGCTGCCCTATACGCGGCATGCAGACACACATATGTGAACCAAGGGTTTGTTCCCATGTGAGGTTGGAGGGGTGGTAGCACAACATGGTTGAGCTGTTTTTACCACCCCAAGCTGCTCCACCTTTAGCTGCAGAGGCAGCAGCTAGGGGTGTACAGATGATAAGACTGCAGCTGGAGGTATACCGAGGATGAATGGTGCTGCACTGCAACCAACTCCACAACTGTGTGCATTGCACAGGGTTGCGGTGCGGTGATGCTGTATTTAGGCTGTTTTAAACAATGTGTTTCTGGCTGGCTTATAAGGTCATTAAGATGTTAAGGGGAGAGGTAGACCCAATTCTTTGCTCACTGATTGGTGGATGGTTCTTTAAATACATTTTTTTTTCTGTTCTGCACTGCATTTGTCACATGCCTGATGAAGCGGTACCTTAGGCTCCAAAATTAGATCCTTGGTGTGCTGGTAACATACTTCTCGCTTTGAATGTCTTTGGTTCCAGCCAGTGGTCGCTGCAGCACCCACTTACATCTACAGCCACTCAGGAATGTGTGCGTTGGGAATATTGTGCCGGCACTCCTAGTGCAAAACTCCTCGGCCGTGCCCCTGTCAGTGTGTGCCACCCAACAGGCTCAGCTGTCATGAATTTGAGTTGTCAGGTGGGCAGAACCTGATGGGAATTCTGAGACTAGTTCCACATCAGGTCCATTTTGCTTGTAATCAACATCGAATGGCAGTGGACAGATTCCAAAGCTGTTGGACTTAATAGCGGCTATGAAATCTGCCCACTGCCATCCGCTGTGAATCACAGGCAGGGCTGACCTAATTGGGAACTAGGCTTTCAGAGTTTCCCATCAGGGTCTGCCCACTGTCAGTTCAGTGTGGCCTGCGTCTTGCTTGCTGGGAAATGGGCAGCCTTCATCCTAGCAGCTAGTGCAGTAAGTGTAAAACATATTTGAATAAATTGATAACGTGATAAACATACAACACCCCGTCCAACTGTATACCAACTTTGAGTTGGTCTTAATTACTGACAGTTTGCCTATTTGCAAGCTGGCAGTAATTCTTTTAGCCATACTGATAAATTGTAAAAGTGTCAGTAGTAAGAGCTACCTGAATCTGGTGCTCATGTTGGTACGCAAGCCATGTTAAAGGGTCCATATAGTCAGAAAGGGAATGTTACTGCTTTATTAAATTACCCTGTATATTTCTGGCACAATTATTTCATATTCACAGCATGTTTAAGGGGCTAAAACATAGAGAAATGGGCATGTATTCTAGAGGTGTACTAAGTGTGTTTTTTTGCAATGTAGCCAGGTGCATGATATGGATGAAATTTAAAGCCAATCTGCAGGCTAGTTTTAACTGGAGCATAATGGTTTAGGCATTGGGTGATCACATAGTTGCTCTCTAGCTTACCAGTCCATCTGGCTTGTGGCAGCCTTACCCATTTAACAGTAACCACTGTCTATTATTATTACTGGAAAGGTTTATGTGCAGGTGCAATCTTTCAAAAATAATACAAGCAGAATCTCTTCTATAAACCAGCAGTCTTCATGCTACATATTAATTTACTGCTATTTTTCCGAGTGTAATGGTAGTGCTGTCAATCTGTCTGCTTAGTCATTTGAATCAAATGGTGCAAATTAATTAAACATTGCACATTTAAACAGGCAGAAAACATTTTCAATGTTTTATCTTTAATGAGGCCTTGATGATTGTGTCTGATAGTCCTATTGATGGCATCCTTCTGTTAGTCCTGCTGCCCATTCTGTGGCTGAGGTACGCTCTATGTATTGCATGGCACACAACCTCCTCTCACAAGCTTGGCAATAGGCAACTGAGTTGACACAGCATGGAAGGAGACCGGCGTGATCAATGTGAACCGTGTAAGATTTTCTCAGAAATCGATGGATCCTGCATATCGCTCTCCTAGCTCGGCTGAGGCAGCACAATCATTCTTTGATGTTTAGCTAGCGAGCTGCGTATCCTGCGGCCTGCTTACTGAAAGGCCCTCTCCTGAATGTTAATTTTACATAATGATTGTGTTTATTTTCCATCCTTCATCTTTAGGCCTCTACCTCCTTTTTCCATTAATTCACAAATGTTCATTTCTTATCACTATAAGTCTTTCATCTGTCTTTTCCCTGTCACACTTCCTATCTCCTCATCTCTTATCACTCATTATCTTTTTTTCCCATCTACTTCTGTGCTCACTTCCATCTGTTACATTCTCTCCTTTTATCTCTATCTCCTGTATTCTCTTCATAGTAGGCCTATTCCAGGATTGCCTATCTCGTTCTAATTTTTTCTGTTTGTCCCTTGTTCTCCTCATAACTCTCCTTCTTAATTCTCCTATGACCCTGTCTCTCCACCACTTATCATTTCATTCATTGCCGCATTAGACGCTCTATCCTCTTCTTGGTAACCTTCTTATCCTTCCACTTTTTTTCTTTTTTTCCATGCTTCTTTTCTTCCCCTTCCTTTGCCTGACTGAGGAATAAATACCAAAGACATTGCAGTATACTGTTGGAAAATGCCAGCACATATATCAGATAGCATTATACTTAATCTCATCCTTTTCCTTCAATGCATTCTGTAATGCCGAATGAAAATTATAGTGCACAGGAGTCTCGAGGGCCAGATCCAGATTAGGACTTGTAGCTGACTTAAAACATAAAGAATCACTCCCTAGGACACACATTTAACCCCTTGATTGCCGCTTAGTGTGAACCCCTTCCCTGCCAATGACATTTATACAGTAATCAGTGGCTATTTTTAGCTTTGATCGCTGTATAAATGTCAATGGTCCCAAAAAAGTGTCCAATCTGTCTGCCACAATATCACAGTCCCAAATAAAAATTGCAGATCGCCGCCATTACTGGTAAAAAAAAAAAATTATAATAAAAATGTCATAGATATATCCCCTATTTTGTAGACGCAATAACTTTTGTGCAAACCAATCAATATACGCTCATTTCGATTTTTTTTTTTTACCAAAAATATGTAGAGGAATACATATCGGCCTAAACTGAGGAAGAAATTTGTTTTTTTATTTTTTTGGGTGATATTTATTATAGCAAAAAGTAAAAAATATTGCTTTTTTTAAAAAAATTGTTGCTCTTTTTTGTTTATAGCGCAAAAAATAGAAAATTGCAGAGGTGATCAAATACCACCAAAAGAAAGCTCTATTCGTGGGAAAAAAAAGGACATCAATTTTGTTTGGGTACAACGTTGCACGACCGCGCAATTGTCAGTTAAAGCGACGCAGTGCCGTATTGCAAAGAATGGCCTGGTCATTAAGGGGGCAATTCCTTCTGGGGCTGAAGTGGTGAACCTTCTAGCCGCCTTTGTCCTAACAACCAATGACATCATCGGTTTATAAGGAGGACGTTGGGCACCTGCTCCTCTTCCCCTCTCTGTCAATACTGGGGTCAAATTAGCTGAGTAAGGCTTGTTTCACACCTATGCATTTTTAACGCTTTTTGCATTTTGCATATTTGCTCTACAGAACGTGTTTCATAGGAAACCATGTTAAATGAACTGTAGTGCAAATCTGCAAAATGCAAAAAGCACTAAAAATGCATAGGTGTGAATCAAGCCTAAAGGAAAGAAACTTGCGTGGGGGTCCCCCTAAATTCCATACCAGGCCCTTCAGGTCTGGTATGAATATTAAGGTGAACCCTGCGCCAAAATTTAAGAAAAAAATGGCGTGGGGGTCCCCCTCAAAATCCATACCAGACCCTTCAGGTCTGGTATGGATTTTGAGGGGAACCCCGCGCCAAAATAAAAAAAATGGCATGGGGGTCAGACCCTTATCCGAACACGCAACCTGGCAGGCCGCAGGAAAAGAGGGGGCAGACGAGAGAGCACCCCCTCTCCTGAACCTTACCAGGCCACATGCCCTCAACATGGGAAGGGTGCTTTGGGGTAGCCAAAGCACCATGTCCCCATGTTGATGGGGACAAGGGCCCCATCCCCACAACCCTTGCCCGGTGGTTGTGGGGGTCTGCGGGCGGGGGGCTTATCGGAATCTGGAAGCCCCCTTTAACAAGGGGACCCCCAGATCCCGGCCTCCCCCCTGTGTGAAATGGTAACTGGGTACAAATGTACCCCTACCATTTCACAAAAAAAGTGTGAAAATGGTAAAAATGACATGACACCATCCTCTCAGATGACAGCACTTTTATAACTGAGGGTGGGGCCACACGGTGACATCGCCAGGTGACCACGCCCCCCGAGGCAAGGGGACATCCCTATGGCTTCCCTGTAGTGTCAGAGGGGGGCGGGGCCATTCGGATACCCTGTTGAGGGCATGTGGCCTAGACGGTTCAGGAGTGGGGGAGTGCTCTCTTGTCTGCCCCCTCTTTTCCTGTGACCTGCCAGGTTGCATGCTCAGATAAGGGTCTGGTATGGATTTTTGGGGGACCCCCACACCATTTTTTAAAAAATTTTGGCACGGGGTTCCCCTTAAAATCCCTACCAGACCTGAAGGGTCTGGTAGGGATTTTTAAGGGGGACCCCCACGCCATTTTTTTTTAAATTTTGGCGTTGGGTTCTCCTTAATATTCAAACCAGACTTGAAGGGCCTGGTATGGAATTTAGGGGGGCGCCCACGCAATTTTTTTTTTTTAATTTTGGTTCGGGGTTCCCCTTAATATTCATACCAGACCCAAAGGGCCTGGTAATGGACTGTGGGGGAATCCCATGCCGTTTTTTTCAATGACTTTTATGTGTATTGAAGAATGTACCAAATAATTTTGCGCTGCCCTAAAAACACAAATAAGCAGCTAACACGGCCAACAGGATATATGCCAATAGAAAGGAAACAAAATAAGTGTAGCGCTATACTTATTTTGTTTACTTTTATGTGTATTGCCAGGACCAACAATTCATTAAAGCCGCGAGTACTTTTAAATTAACTTTTCTTCCTTTTAGAAATGTCATTTTGTGCAGGGACTGTTGTAAACACGGGAAACATGCGCCACTTTACAGGCATGCTATAGACACCCCTCAGATACGAAATTTAAAGGAATATTTCACTTTTATTGTTTCACTTTAAGCATTATTAAAATTACTGCTCCCAAAAAAATGGCCATTTTTAAAACTTTTTTTTGCATTGATACATGTCCCCTGGGGCAGGACCCGGGTTCCCAAACACTTTTTATGACAATAATTTGCATATAAGCCTTTAAAAATAGGACTTTTGATTTTTCATGCTTGTGGCCCATAGACTTTAATGGTGTTTGCGTGTTCGAACAAATTTTTTGCCTGTTCGCATGTTCTGCTGCGAACTGAACCGGGGGGTGTTCGGCTCATCCCTACTCTTGATATCTTGGGACAATGTTGACGCTGCTGTGGGAGAATACTCAACCTTAAGGCAGACCTCTACACCTAGAGATGAACGTACACCATGTGCACTGCACTGCAACTGATCTCCACTCAACTCTTATTTCTCCGAGACAATGTGCACCTTCACAGTAACTTGCATTTTGGAGGGACACGCTGAGCCAATATCCACAACCACCTGTCTAGCGTTTTCCACTACTACTCCCACGTAGTGGAGTGGGCCCTGCCGTGCCTTCTGCACGGGCTCTACATGTGCATTCAACTTAACACTTGGACTTCCTTATCTCTATACAGGATGGGGAACCTCTGCAGTGCAATCCACTCACTTTGCTATGGGAGACAGACTTCTGGCGGAAGGAGTGCCTACAACATCTCCCTCGCAGCCAGAGGCCGTGTCACCTATAACAGGTACATGCCTTCGACAGGTCCTTGTTACACTTCCGTTAAGCCGCGTACACACGATCGGATTTTCCGACAGGAAATGTGTGATGACAAGCTGTTGGCGGAAAATCCGACCGTATGTATGCTCCATCGAACAATTGTTGTCGGATTTTCCGCAGACAAATGTTGAATAGCAGGTTTTAAAATTTTCCTCGGACAAATGTCTGTTGTCGGATTTTCCGAGCGTGTGTACACAAGTCCGTCGGACAAAAGTCCAAAGTACAAACACGGTTGGTCTTGTAAACTAGCGTTCGTAATGGGGAATTAACATTCGTGACGTGGCAAATTATGAAATCTCGAAATGCAGCACATAATTCTCTTCTTCTTTAATGTGATAATAATTAAGCTGCTTTGCTGGTGATACTTATGCAGTTATTGCAAACAAATCTTCAAAGCCTTTTTTTACTAGTGATATCAAGAATAATATTATTGGGGCAAGTTACCACAACATCATTATCCCGTAGTTTTTAAGATCAAAGATACAACTATGTTGGTGTCCCTTGTCAATTTTACATTGTATTTTTTAAATGTAACTGCCTACTCCCAAACTGTCATTTGAAGTAAAACACATAGCCAAGTATTATTCTCCACATTTTTTTTTATTGTGCATTAAAAAAAGAAAACAAATAAAACAAGACATGCTATCTTCCAATAGAACTTAACCAAAAAGTGCATTCTATGCATCCAAAAATATAGAAAATATACCAAATCAAATCATTATTCAACCAAAAAAATAATGTCAAAGCAATCATTCCAAGGCCAATAATAAATAACACGTTATTTCCTCCGATTCCGCAACATGTCTGGTTGACGAACGGCCATTCAGAAACGAACTGAAAAGCGTGAAATGAAAAGCTCAAATCAACACTCACCAAACTTCTACTAACATGAAATTAGCAGAAGGAGCCCAAAGGGTGGCGCTAAAGAGCTGAAAAACCATGTAGTAGTACGTCAGTACGTTCGTGTTTGTTGGCCGACAATTCCTTTCCGTTTGTATGCAAGACGAGTTTTGGCCAACGCCCTTTGGACAAAAGTCCACGGTTTTGTTGGCCAACAATCTAATCGTGTAGTACGAGGCTTAACTCTTGGCAACTACTTGTGTCTTCACATTACTCTACTCCACTCTGATGTCTTCATACCCCAATGTGTTAAAGACCCACTTGTTAAGTGTATGTGTGCCGGTTACTTGCCATACGGCCTCTTTAACCCCTTGGCTCTGGCCCCTCCCGGCCCTTAAAGGGGTTTCAGATGCTAGGAAGCGGGGTGGGACTTCTGATCATGTGCCTGTTGTGATTGGCTGTCACAGTGGTCACATGATCGGAAATCTCCCAATTGCAAGTATGCATCAGGTGCTTTCCAGTACCCGTCAGCTGTGGGGAGTGCGGTAAGTTGTTTTAACAGGCCGCATATATACATCCGCTCAGTGTTAAGGCCCAGCTAGAGGCCACATATATGCTGCGGCCAGCGTCAAGGGGTTAATAACTGCAGATCAGGCAGGGACAACTCTCAGCATGATTTAATTCATTCCAGTGGAGGAAAAAAAAAATTCATGATCCTCTAGGAAGCCAATGGATATTCACAGGATCAACTACCCCTAGTGTTATTACCTAACATGGGTACAATGTTGTCTATATGTCAGTGCACACAGCTGCATAAAAAGCCGTAAATGCAGCAATGCCTTTAGAGCCGTGAAAAAGACATTTGAAATGTTATATTTGATGCAATAACGTATGGGTATACACAAGTACATACTAGCATAAACATGTAAATTGAAACAATGGCAGCTAGATGAGGTTGAAGAAGAATTGTTTGCGTGTATATGCAACATAACTTGCATTTTTTTCCCTCAGGATCTGTATGCCAGCAAGATCCTTCATATAAACACCAGTAAATTATTACATTTGTGTGCAAGAGACCTTATAAAATAGCAGCACTGCAGTGGATTATTTTGAATGTGGGCCCATTACTATAACCGCATACCTTTTTTTTTAATAGGCTCTGTAAAATGATTTCCCTTGCTTTGAAAGGTTTCCTGATATAATTAGACTATTTTTAAGATAAGGATCAGAATCATGACTGTAATGGCTAGAAATGGAATCATGTTTTGATGCCTGTCATACACCTCATTCGAAAGCCTCTGCAGTGGCAGTTTTATTTTTGCTGCAGGATTGCAGAGTGAATTTGAGTTCTCATCGAGTACTACTAAAGGCAGAGGGGTTATATGAATTGGATGGACCATTTCCATGCAAATGAAAACATGTATCTGCTTAGTGTGCTTGCTGTAATGCACATTGCTAATTTTCCTACCTAGTTCCTAATATGTGAAGCTGATGAATGTGCGCTTTCGCTTTGCTGTGCCGAAGGACATGGCCAAGTGAAGCATTTTTGCTGTCCTTTTGTTCCTGTAATTCTCTCCAACAATAAGGACACAAGCTGCCAGGCACGTTCAACCTCCCATGCGTGTAATTACTAGCCAAGGGCTGAGCAATGATGTGCTCAAAGCTTCAGGGTGGATGTTTTTTTTTGTCTTGTTTGACTGGCCCATTTGATCCAGCAGGCAGCTACTACAGAGGTTGGAAGAGTGAACCGAGAAAACTAATGAATGATAAAGACTCAGAACATTACTCAGGTCACTGACTTACAAGATGCATTTTTCCTGGACATAACTTCTGCATTAGCAGTAAAAATGTAATGTGTTATTTCCACTAAGTTATTCTTTATTTTGATTGTATTTGCAATTATTTATAAATTTGCAGATTAGTTATATTTCATTGCCCAATTCTTGTTAGATTTGTATTTTTAATGGAATTCATTAGTCAGTCTAGTCTTGCCTTTTCTAAAGACAAACTCTCATGATAGCTAAACAATTAAATTAAAAAATGTCCAAATCTCTTGTCTGCCTTTCAGTCTGATTGGCTATTATTTTCTTACCTAATAATGTGTCTTTATGTGTTCAGTTCCATCATCAGATTCCTTATTTGAGGAAGTTACTCTTGGCGGTGCACAGTTGCCCCTGTCCCCTTGTGTAGTGAGCCACAGTCTGTGTGCTACAGTAGTGCAGCCTCAATATGGCACCCCAGTCTGTCGCTGCATGTACACTGACCAGGCATGTGTGAGCAGCACAGGTGGAGCTCTGTTGTGTGCACCTGTGTTCATTATTGTGACAGCACCCTCTTCTTTGGGAAGCGCAAAGGGCAGGAAACAAGTGTTTTTGATAAAGATTTTCATCTCCTTTGTCCAATTGAGATGCCCCCCTAATCCATGCACCCGACGCCGGACAACGGAGCGATCCCCACTGAGCAAGCGGATGTTCACGGGACGGATCATCACGGATCCGTCCCATGTGAAAGGGGCCTTAGAAGCTAAATTGGCTACCGTGCACAGCTGCACCAGATTTTTGCACTTTTGAGTTTTATTAAATCAACCCCAATGTGTCAGTATCAGCATGTGTCAATAGAAAACATTTCATTTGAAAGGATAAGTTCACTTTTTAGAAAAAAATAATAAATGCACATTTTTTTGCAGGTAAAAAAAAAGTGCATTTTTTATTTATTTATTTTGGAGCCTGTAAAGCATTGCACCAGCGATCAGTAGATCGCTGGTGCCATGCAGGTTCCCAGTAGATCTGCCAGTGTATTGGCTTGCCCAAACATACCGTACGACCAAGCAGATACATTCAAGCAGACTTTAAAAAGCAACTTTACTCCCCACTCCTCATCCCCCCATGTGTTTTTTTGCTGTGTTATTTACAAAAAACGGCGTGCCCACCAAATCCAGTGGTGCACTGTATTGGATTTCACATTCTGTCCCATTCTTCTATTTTCCTTTCTGACATTATTGGGAGCTGGCTTTCTCTGTCTGGTTCTTGCAGCCTGCTTTCTGATAATGCACATGTGCCGCAGTGTGTCGTGGCATGCCATGGCACATGTACAAATGCTTTGGATTGCCCTGAAGCCTCCTTGGGCATTATCCTGGAGTGTCCTTGGCATGTGTGACATGAGTATCCAAGGACGCCACATTCAGCAGGATTATGTAATTCTTGCCTAGATGAAAAAACGGTAGAGAAGTGTAAAGGAGTAGAAAGAGGTACACAATAGTAATACTGAAAAGGGAAGAGGAAAGGTGTGGAAGTGCTAATGAAGGTTCAGCAAGTCTACTGTAAACATCTCTGAAGGCTTACAAATGTAAAGCAAAAGTTACAAGTAACTGGTTACTACATTTCTGTCCTTGCAGACCCACTATGTCCCAGAGTGATGAAAGGCATCTTCCTTTTATAAGATTGCTGGACTGTTCTAGTGTTCAGTTGACTTTTGTGCAGTAAAAATGAAAACACATCTGATTATATGGGCTATGCACTAAATATGCTTTCCTATGAAAAAACATCAAACCTTGTAAAATTATAACTAAATGCCAAACTTTTATTTTAGTGGCCATGGGATATAACCACAGTTAGATTTTTATTGATGTGTTTATTGATGTCTCGTTAGGGAAATCCACTCTCTCTAAGTGGCCTGATAACCAGTGTAACAAGGAATGAAAGTGAAGGTAAATCCAAAATTTTAAGTTGCCACCAGAACAGGATTAATGGGGAAATATTCTAGTCATGTTCCCATGACAATTAAGAACTTATTCATATCCCACACATTAGAAATATATCTTCTGATTGTTGGGTCTGTCAGACAGAAAGTGAAGGGAAATCGCTCTAATGAGACACAGATGGCAAAAAAAGAATGAAAAAAGTTTTGGGAGAAAGGCAACTTTTTTAACAAAAAATCATCTTTTTGTTATATTCTTTATACTGTATATTTCTCATATAACAAGTCTTACATTTTCACAATCAGAAATCTGATATTCAGATATTAAAACTGGAATAATTACAATGTTATTTGTATGAAACAAAGAAATATACGAAATATCCTGTTTTAAACATTCTTGCACTTAAGCTCATCTTTTTCATTTCCCTATGCCTGACTACAGGGACGGCCCGTCCATTAAGGGCGCACAGGCACCGCCCCCCCTATCCATCACCAACTCCCCTTGTCCATGCATCCGGCCCCTTTCAGGACACCAGAAGCATGAATTCCAATGTGAGGTGGGTGTTTTTTTAAAGCACCTTATTAGAGTCAGAGGCTCTACTAGGCTTCAAAATAGGGTGGTGCAGAGAATGCCCACCCAGGAATGTTATAACAGCGAATGAGTATTCCCTATTGTAACACTGACCCTCCTCCTGGCCTATCAGGAAGTGGGTTTTGAGATCCGTCACCCAATTGGCTGAAAGGACAGGCTTTTGGACGCCTAGGAGGAGGGGAGGAGCCGCACGCTGGAAGCCGCTGAAGGAGGAGAGGACACGGAGCCACTGCACGCTGCCTGCCACGGATCTGCCTAGATGGGGTAAGTGCTGGACCGACCGGCCAACATTAGGGGGGAGGTACCGCTGGCCTCTCGGGAGGGGGATTGTTTGCCGCCCCCCCCTGCAAAAAAACAACCACCAGCCACCACTGCCTGACTATTGTATGCTCAATATGCAGAATCCTAGTCTTTGTAATTGTATCTGTTCACATTTGTACAGTCAATCAGCCTATGCTCTACGCACTACAGTCTAAAAAGTATATACGATTTTTTTAGATTGTATAGGAATTCTAGGCCCCCATAGTTTAATGGGAACACCTGTAAATGCACATTTTTGCATGCATTTTTGTGCCTGGAACTCCATTCTAACTGCTCTCCTCCGCTTGTCCAACCCAGGTAACAAATAAATTGAAGCTTGGTACACATGTAAAAATGCTTGTAAAATGCCTGTAAAATGCGTGAAAATTGCATGAAAAAAATGCTTCAAAATCACCAGGAATACTCTGTGCTCAGGTGTAATTGCAGGCACTACCTCTCCAATCACCTCTAGACAGGCAGTTCTCAGGAATGTGTATTTAGTGTGGCATTCAGAAGGAAATGGTTAGCCATTCTGAAAGCACTGCATAAAAGTCCTGTCAGAGCGATCTTTAATGGCTCTGCTTGTTATTCTTTTATCATTTACTTTTCATTTCTGGCCAAAGGTGATGCTTAGTAGTTAATGATGCATGAAGGGAACATGGGAAAAGCAGGGCAAGTGAAAAGAACAGAGCAGTATTGTTCATTTAGTTATAATATAGGTGTCATTCAGCCAAGATGTGGTGTAATGCTAGTAATATAATGGATATAATATTAATATTACTATGTTTCTAGGTACATGTAGCATTTTCCAGAACACCTTACATAGCAACGTATAAATTATATGTGTTTTGTTAACTATTTGGCTGTAGCAGGAGGCAGTTTGTTTGCCCAAAGGGCTGTTGAGCAGTACAATCATGAGTATCTGCAGGCAACAGTGAAACATGGTGGAGGTTCCTTGCAAGTTTGGGGCTGTATTTCTGCAAATAGAGTTAAAGATTTGGCCAGGATCAATGATGTCCTCAATGCTCAGAAAGATAGGCAGTGCCCTGATCTTAACATCATCGAGTCTGTCTGGAATTACATGAAGAGATAGAAGGATTTGAGGTAGCCTACATCCGAAGAAGATCTGTAGTCAGTTCTACAGGATGTTTGGAGCAACCTATCTGTCAAGTTCCTTCAAACACTGTGTGCAAGTGTGCCTAGAATGCTGTTTGGAAGGCAAAGCGTGGTCACACCAAATATTGACTTGATTTGGATATCTCTTCTGTTCATTTACTTTCCATTTTGTTAATTGATTTGTATGGCTCAAACCAGAATCGGATTGCATGGGTGTTCACACCTATGTGATCCGATTCTGGAAATTGTGCTGTGTTTTGCAAACCGATTGCGGGGTGTAGTTAACATAAACTCCGGAAGCAGTTTCCATGGATGGGTTGTAAGTTAGATGCAGTGTCGAATCTGCAGCAAATTCCCTGTGAATTCGTACCGCATCTAGTGTGAACCCAGGCTTACACTTCTATTTCTGAAAGCATTCCTAATTTACAGCATTTTTCATACCTGCCTAAAACTTTTGCAAATTAGTGTATAGCAATAGGTAAATTAAGGGTAGGTATGCCTTAAAATAACCCATTTCTTCTTAGAGGTATCGGGACATACTAGAAGCCTAGCAAGTAAAGACATCCATTTAAAGTGTCATTGAACCCATATCATTGAAAGGCATCAATAATTACATGCTGTTCATACTCATTATTGGATTTGTTTTCTGTATTCTGCAAAAAACATGGTTGATCCTGTTGTTCTCTATTCCTCCCTCCTGTCTGTGTCCCCACTGCAGCTGGAGATTCTGCAGAGCAACTGTTGACAACTAGTGCACACACAACACTGCTTAGTTTTAATATAAATCAGTATTAAATGTATCAAATGTAAAGCCCCTCCCAAAGATCTTTCCCTGCAGATGCCACAGAACAGAGAAAGATCATGTGACCACACAACAGCACTGCAGAAATAAGGTACTTAGAGAATTAAAAGGAATACAGTGGCATGATATATATAATTTCATGTGAATGAATTATGGCAATTAACACTTCTCTGTTTAGTATCACTTTAAGAAGTGTTCAATTTGAATACTTGATGATGTGCAAGAAAAATAAAGAAAATGTTTTTTTTTCAAAAGATCAAATGATTGAATAAGCACAGCTTCACTTTGCAAAAAGAACAGTCTTTATATCTGTCATCAGAATGCAAAACAGTGTCAATAGGGAATCCCAGAGATTGAAATCAGTATAATATTCCGCTCTAAGGTGATATAATAATGGCTGCTGCCCACCCCAAACACATCCCACAGGTGTGAGATCAGTATATATATATATATATATATATATATATATATATATATATATATATATATATATATATATATATACATATATATATTTTTTTTATGTCATAATGTAGAGTATAAAATTTCCTTTCATTTGAGCCCAGTCTTGCCACAAAGAGTTAATCCAGCTCTGAGCAATCCTCTTTTATTGTTCAGTGAGATAAAACTTGACAAACAGAGAAAAACTTAGTCAAATCCTCCCCCTTGCTGTGAGTGACAGGTGATTTACATATCTCGTGCACTAGCCTAAGACATGCATTATTTTTTAATTCCCACCCCCACTCCTTTCTTCAGCAGCTCTGCAAGGATTGGCTGTTTAACACCCTTAGCATTATTTGGCATGCTGAAGTCATGTGGTTAGTTTCCTGTCTTTTCACTGGATGTTAGAGATCATAGCAGAAGTTCAGTGTAAGAAATACACAGGAGAAAATGCATATTGACAAGGGGAGTGTAGAGGTGGGCGGGAGTCTACTGACATCACGACTCCGTGCGTACTCGGCTTTCCGGGATTATACCGGGATAATGCCCACAGCTGCAGGCATTACCCTGGTACTGTTTTTTAGAGCCGGCGATCGGCTATCCAGTTATAACAACCAATGCGGCTAAAAGCCGCTCGGATGTTATACCGGAGGAGCGGGAGGGGACGTCCCCCCCCTCCCACCAACTCCCGCCACTCTTACCTAGACTCCAGTTCCATCGGCTGGGGACGGACTGGAACGAAGCCGTGAGCGGCTTCGTTCCAGCCTCCTAATCGTAAACACAGAAGCAACGTCATGATGTCACTTCCCGTTTACTCGGCTGCCTATGGCGCCGGTCTTAAAAAAATATACAGTATTCAGAATCGCCGTTTTCAGCGATCTGATCTGATCTGAATACTTTGAAGTGGAAAGGAGGGATCGGGGGTCTTTTAGACCCCCGATCCCTCAATAAAGAGTACCTGTCACCACCTATTACTGTCACAAGGGATGTTTACAAATGATCAAAAAAATTTTTAAAACACAATTTATAAATATAAAAATAAATAAAATAAGAAAAAATTATTTTTAAAGCGCCCCAGTCCCCGCGAGCTCGCGTGAAATGTTTGGTATCTTTTTACTCGGTGTAACATCATCTTTCACATTATACAAAAAATTGGGGTAACTTTACTGTTTGGTTTTATAAAATTCATGAAAGTGTCCTTTTCCAAAAAAGTTTGCGTTTAAAACACTGCACAAATACCGTGTGACATAAAATATTGCAACAATCGCCATTTTATTCTCTCTCTCTCTCTCTCTCTCTCTCTCTCTCTCTCTCTCTCTCTCTATATATATATATATATATATATATATATATATATATATATATATAATGTTTGGGGGCTCTAAGTAATTTTCTAGCAAAAAATACGGATTTTAACTTGTAAACACCAAATTTCAAAAATAGGCTTAGTCATGAAAGGGTTAAGGACTGAGCCTCTTTCTGAGATTTGTTGTTTACAAGTTAAAAACATTTTTTTTTGCTAGAAAATTACTTAGAACCCCCAAAGATTATATATATATATTTTTTCTAACACCCTAGAGAATAAAATGGCGCTCGTTCCAATACTTTATGTCACACCGTATTTGCACAGCGGTCTTACAAGCGCACTTTTTTTGGAAAAAATACACTATTTTGAATTAAAAAATAAGACAATAGTAAAGTTAGCCCAATTTTTGTGTTATATATTTGTGTTATATTGTGAAAGAAAATGTTACGCCGAGTAAATTACCCAACATGTCACGCGACAAACTTTTACCCTTAAAAATCTCCATAGGCGACGTTTAAAAAAATTCTACAGGTTGCATGTTTTGAGTTACAGAGGAGGTCCAGGGCTAGAATTATTGCTATCACTCTACTGATCGTGGCGATACCTCACACTCACATGTGTGGTTTGAACACTGTTTTCATATGCGGGCTCTACTCACGTATGCGTTCGCTTCTGCACGCAAGCTTATTTTACTTTTTTTTTTTTTTTTTTACACTGTTCTTTAAAAAAAAAAAAAATGTGTCACTTTTATTCCTATTACAAAGAATGTAAACATCCCTTGTAATAGAAAAAAAGCATGACAGGACCTCTTAAATATGAGTTCTGGGGTCAAAAAGTCCTCAGATCTCATATTTACACTAAAATGCAATAAAAAAAAATAATAAATTTTGCATTTGAAAAAATTCCCCAAAAAAATATGGCCCTTTAAGAGCTATGGACAGAAGTGACGTTTTAATGTCGCTTCTGCCCTGAAATGATATGGAGATGGGTGGGCATCTTCCCCTCACTCGTCTCCATGTCAGGCTAGAGAGAGGATATGATCACCGCTACCGACGGCTCCGGTAAGTGGCAAAGGGCACCAGAGCGCGGCAGGAGGGGGGCCCTCTCCCGCCGCCGATTAAAAGTGATCTTGTAGCGAATCCACCGCAGAGACCACTTTTATCTTGAAGCAGACTGCCCGCTGAAGAAGAGGAGCAGCTAGCTGCTGCTATAACAACGATATTCCTCTTCAAAGTACCGACGTATAACGACGGTGGGCGGTCCGGAAGTGGTTAAACTAGATGGACTTGTGTCTTTTTCAACCAGACTAACTATTATTTTGCCAAATACTTTAGTGGTAGCAATGAAAATGCTACTCTAGATCCAAGTATCCTCACTTTTTAAAGAGTAACCTCACCTTTTGGACATACAGTAAAACATACTTGGTAAGTAATACCTGACAAATATGTGTATTTACCTTTTCTGCTGTTTTTCTTTTTACGTGCTGTGAAAGGGGTTCTGGTTTCCTAAGAAGACTGTAAATTAGACCCAAATTCTTGTCAAGACTGATATATTTATTATCATCAATAATAAGGATAAGTTAATTACACTGACAATTTGATACAGTTTGTCATGACCAATGCTACATCCTATGACCATTACTTCACTGTCTCTGCACTGCACTGCGCTCCAAGCCCACCCAGTTGTGTGAGAATAGCGAATGAATATTTGCTATTCTCACACTGATCCTCCTCCCGGCCAATCAGGAAGCGGGACCCATCACTCGATTGGCTGAAAGGATAGGCGATCCTATTGGACGCCTGGGATGAGAAGGGAAGAGACACATGGCAGAAGCAGCCGTGATGCAGAGGAGGAGGAGGCGCCCACCCGTCGTCGTTGCCTGTAGGAGCGCTGCCCGTTTGCAACCTAGATGGGGTAGGTGCTGGGCTGGATGACCGACCACGAGACCCCCTGGGTTGGGGGGGTGCGGGTAACCCAATTGATTTGGGGGGGTAACACCGGCCAACCAAGGGTCCCCCCCAAAACCACCAGCCACCACTGGCGTGAAGGGATTAAAGTAACCATAAATATAACCAAAAATTCCTCATTTCGTGACAGTGGGAAGATCCATACAAATCATTGCTTTCTTTTCTTCCCTGGCTAGATTTATATCCATTAAATGGTCATCATTAGTAAAATGTAATGAAACAGTTATGTTCTAAGCCCTACTTCATAGAAGCCATACACTGCACTGATGATGACCAAATAGCCTAAAACAGCTGTATGCAGTTTGGAATGCATTGCTGTATAATATTGGGCTATATTTCCATTATACGTCACCAGATTTGGATGTACATCTGGGAAGGGGGCAAAAAGCAATGATTTGTATGGCTCCTCTCACTGTCGTGAACTGAGGGAAATCATTTTATTTTGAGATATATGAAGGAATGAGACATGTGACTACTTTCTGTTTTATACAGGCTTTAGCGTGCTAGATCTAAATAATAATAGAAACTGTTTTCTCATTGTCTTATGATCTTGAGTAGCATGTCTGCATGAGTCAGGAGGGAGTCTTTACTAGCCAGGTTGCTCATTTTTAGAAAATTAAAAATACATAAAGAAATAAGGAGCAAAAAAAAACCTCCCAAGACTGAATAAAACAAATAAAGAACATCTCCAGCAGTATATCGTTTTTTAGTGCATAGAATAGTTATTTTCGTAAAGGGCCTAAGATTCACAGTGCTGCACTGTGACAGCTGACTAGCATTTTAAAAATGCTTGTAGCACCCTCTACCATAGGTAGGTGCTAGAGTGAGGATTTTGGTAAGGAACTGTCAGCACAGGTAAATTTAAGCAGGTCTATGCTGCAAGCTAGGCCTGTTTGTTTTTTATCTGGGGGCAGGGAGTGGTTAGCGTAGCAGTGGGTGTGACCACCTGTACTTATGTTCTGAGGCACCTCCTCTGCTTCCAGTGAGAATGTTCTGGAAGAGGGGCAGGGCCTAGAACTGGAGTGGCAGGCGGCTCATGTGAGGAGCCCTGACCAATCTCCAACTGGAATTGGCAGGGGGCAGGCCTCCCATATAAGCTGAGGTAACAGGCCACTGGGAGGAGTTGTCGGCTGGGAGAAGTGGAGAAGGGAGTACTAGACAGCAGCAGGAGGGCACCCCCATCTGGGGGGGGGGGGTCCGCTGATCACGGGAGGAGGCCCGAGAGAGCTGTGAGGGAGCTTCACCCTTACATGGTCATGGGTGAAGTCCTCATCATTACACGGTCATTGATGAGGAGTTCCTGGAGCAGAGGGGCAGGAGAAGCTGTTGGAACATACAGTCCAGTTAAGTTCTCCATCATGGACTCGGGGCAGAGAAAAGTCGGTGAGTGTACCACAGTGGAAGGCTGGATGTGGAGACATGCCAGGAAGTCTGTGAGGGAACTTCGTTCTTACATAGACATGGATGAAGTCCTCATCATTACACGGTCATTGATGAGGAGTCTTGGAACAGAGGAGAGACTGTGGGGCATAGTGTCAAATCGATGCAGCCCGAGGGCGCAGGATTTGCAGCCTGGACTATCTGGGAACCGTAGTCCACCGTTCAGCACATGATACTAAACTACTAGGCCTCTGGGGAGCGGTACTGCAGACCTCTGGCCTAGTAGCAGCAACTAATCAGAGTCAGCATTAGAGACTATTCAGAGTGGGTTCTTTTGCATATAGAAGAGGATGTGACAAGAAACAAATAATATAAATAGATGGAAGGATTCCTGGGAGCAATAGTCTGCAAGAGTTACGCAGAGGGGGAGCAATAATCTGCATGGTGATGCAGGGAAGAGGCTGTAGATGTTATACATGCGCATCATTTCTTCAAGGCTCAAACAAAGTTCTAATCTATAAACATGATGGCAAAGTAATTTGATCTATGGGCATCCCATATACCCTTTTCCCCAACTAAGTTATATCCCCCCGAATAAACAAAAACAAAACAAAGCAAATGACCATTTATTGTCTCAGAGGTGATATATGGAGGTCTGGCAGCAGGGTGATATGGTGGATGTTAGTTACTAGTGGCAACACACCGCTACATGCTTAATACTGCACTTCATTTTTTATTTCATTTTTGCTAACAGACTTCCCTCCTGTAGTAGAGATATTTTTCCTTTTCCCTGAAGTAAATGAGTCATGACTGAAGGAAGGAGACATGTGGCTGACTTGTTGCATTGGTTAACAAGCTCTGCACTGAGCCTATCCTCCCTTAAAAAAAAAGTGTAATTATTCACTGGTCCATATGTAATGCATTTTTGTAACATTTCTTGAACAGAAGAAGACAATAATCAAAATCACTGTTTGGTAAAGAGGATTCTAATTACCGTATGTAGTTATTAAGGGCATGTTAATTGGCTAAGTGACCACCAAATTCCTATAAATGCCTAGATCTGTTTCTGATGCTGCAGCAATGGCATTTTTAGGCAGATGAATAGTACATTTCTTGGAGCTGTCTTGTAGTACAAAATCTAATGAATACCTCATGAAGGTTTTTTTTGTGTCTGATTATATAGTGTTCCTTATTTATTGCGCATCTTACCCATCTCATCAAATAATAACTGTAATGAATGTGTCCTACAAGTTGGTTCCTAATTAGTGATGTCTAGGAACTACAAACCAGTTAGCCTAATGTCCATAGTTTGAAAGCTCTTGGAGGGGATGATAGGGGACTATATACAAGATTTTAGTAATGACAAAGGTATCTTTAGCAGTAATCGGCATGGATTCATGAAGAATCGTTCTTGCCAAACCAATCTTTTAACCTTCTATGAGGAAGTGAGTTGCCATCTAGCTAAAGGAAGGCCCGTAGACGTGGTGTATCTGGATTTTGCAAAGGCATTTGATACAGTTCCCCATAAACGTTTACTCTACAAAGTAAGGTCTGTCAGCATGGACCATCGGGTGAGTACATGTATTGAAAACTGGCTACAGGGGCAAGTTCGGATGGTAGTGATAAATGGGGATTACTCGGAAAGGTCCTATGTGGAAAGTGGGGTCCCCCAGGGTTCTGTCCTGGGACCAATCCGTTTACTGTATTTATCGGCCTATAACATGCATAGGCATATAACACACACCCTAACTTTAAGAGGGAAGTTTCGGGAAAAAAACATCTACAGGAAAAACTTTCCACAGCCCCCGGAAAAGTACACAGACCCATGCATAGTAAACAGACACCTGCACATTACACAGACCCCTGAACAGTACACAGACCTGCTGCATAGTACACAGACCCCCTGCATAGTACACAGAGCCCCTGCACATTCCATAGACCCCCTGCATAGTACACAGACCCCCTGCACATTACACAGACCCCTACATAGCACACAGACTCCTTTCCCTGCACAGTATGCAGACCCCTGAACAGTACACAGACCCCCTGCACATTATACAGACCCCCTGCATGGTACATAGACCCCCTGCACATTACACAGAGCCCTGTATAATACACAGACCCCTTTCCCTGCACAGTAAACAGCCCCATTTCCCTGCACATCACACCCCTTGCATCATAAAGCCCCCCTGCACTCCCAGGAGACCCCCAGTCTCCTGGGACAGCACTGCCAGCATACTCTAAAGTTGAGAAAACATCACTGCCAGCCCCTTCTCATACACTGCTCCTCCTGTGTCACTTTCATTCTAAATCGAAGCTTCTAAATACCTTAATGAACACTGCTCTTTCGTGGACCCGGTCATGAGATTGCTCTCCTCTAATGTTTCATTGACCGTCATGTGACCGCTCTCTTCCTCCAATCAAAAGCTACACTCGAGGATGAGGCGGAGTGGGAGGAGGAGAGCGGCCAGAAAGAGCGGCGTTAATTGAGGTATTTAGAGGCTTCAGTTTACACTGAGAGTGAGACAGGAGGAGCAGTGTATGAAAAGGGCTGGCAGTAATGTTTTGTTAACTTTAAAGTATACTGGCAGTGTTGTCCCAGGGCCAGGAGAGGTGGGGCATCTGGCCTGGACCACCCAATCCCCGTCCCCCATTGGTAAAAAAAAAAAAAAATTGGCTTATAACTTGCAGGCACTATTTACCCTCTATTTTCAGGGCACAAAAGTGCATGTCATACACCGATAAATACGGTAATTTATTCATAAAAGACCTGGAGGATGGGATAAACAGCTCAGTCTCGGTATTTGCGGACCATACTAAGCTAAGCAGGGCAATCATTTCTCTGGAGGATGTGGAAACCTTGTAAGAAGATCTGATCAAATTAATGGGGTGGGCAACTACATGGCAAATGAGGTTTAATGTAGAAAAAGGTAAAATAATGCATATGGGTGGCAAAAATATGAATGCAATCTATACACTAGGGGGAGAACCTCTGGGGGAATCTTGGATGGAAAGGGTCCTTGTAGATGGCAGGCTCACCAATGGCATGCAATGTCGGGCTGCTGCAAGCAAAACCAACAGAATATTGGCATGCATTAGAAAGGGGATTAACTCCAGAGATAAAGCAATAATTCTCCCACTCTACAAGACTCTGGTCCAGCCTCACCTGGAGTATGCCATCCAGTTCTGGGTACCAGTACTCAGGAAAGATGTGCTGGAACTGGAGAGAGTCCAGAGAAGGGCAACAAAGCTAATAAAGGGACTGGAGCAGCTTAATTATGAGGAAATATTACAAGCATTGAACTTTTTCTCTCTGGAGATGAGATCTTTGAGAGGGGATATAATTTCAATGTACAAATACTTGTGACCCCACAATAGAGATAAAATTTTTCTGCAATAGGGGAATTTAAAAGACACGCGGCCATTCACTAAAATTAGAAGAGAAGCGGTTTAACCTTAAACAACGTAGAGGGCTCTTTACAGTAAGAGCAGTAAGAATGTGGAATTCTCTTCCACAAGCAGTGGTTTCAGCAGGGAGCAAAGATCATTTCAAAAAACTATTAGATAGGCACTTAAACGACCTTAACATACAGGGATATACAATGTAATACTGACATAAAAGCACACACATAGGTTGGACTTGATGGTCTTTTTCAACCTCACCAACTATGTAACTATGTCAATTATAACTGCCTTCCCCTTTTCAATTAAATGGTCGATGATAAAATAATGTTTTCTAGTCCAGTTTGCAATCAGCTGGTGTTAAATTTATCCATCATTCACAGACCGGACCAACATTACCTAAACACTCCAGAACATAATATATATTATTTCCCAGTTTACTAAACATTGTAAGAATCACCTTTTTCTTATACAAGCAAAGCAAGCATTTCACCTCCAATTATAAACACGGCACCATCATTATTGTAGTTTTAATCTTCTCTTATTGATTGGTTTAAAAGCCTTTGTTAAAATCTAAAGTCAGTAACCCGTGTTTTTAACACGGGTTTAACAATTGAATTTAACAACTGAAATTATTTTCATGAGCCATTAATGTGTGTTAGAATTGTGCATCAATAATGACAGTCAATTGTCTCTGTGATAAAGGAGCCCGCAGTGTAATTGTCAGAGAGAGCACCAGGGTATTAACTGATCTACTTTATAATCTGTGAAACCAGATTTTTGTTTTTTGCTATTTTTTTTATTTTCTTTGTTTTCTTTCATCTTTTTCATTTTTTGTTTGTTTTATTTCTTTTTTTGCACTTTGTCCTTTCTTACCAATTCATATACTCCTAGAAAAAAACAATCAAACACTAAGTAGGATGAACCAGCGTAGAAGCTGACCTCTCTCTTGGTAGTCTGATGAACAGAGAAATTGCCTGTTTCTGTAGCTGTACACTCCACCAGGAGCTGTGTGACAAGCAGTTTTGCTTGAAAACATAGATTCAAGAACAGATTTATAGCTGGGTATGATGGGCTCCTGTCTAGAGACACCAGTATAAGAAGGACATCAGCATTTGGAACCCCAAACCTGCGCCCACTGCTGAGATGACAGTGTCCATCTGACAATCTAAGTATGTACAACGCATAGTAGTTTTCTTTCAGCTGTTTACTTATGACATAAGAAAATGTTGAAATAAATATATATACGCTGCGCTTTCAAATATACTCTTCACATTATATATATGTGATAACCAAAGTGCAAATATGCATGTGAATCACACACCGTGATACATCCAGTAACTAGTGACTGTAAAAAGTGACAATAGTGCAACAAATAGTTATGAATACTTAAAAATGAACATATAAATGAAAATAAATAATCACACTAGTAAAAAGTGCTATAACATGCATCCATATGGTGATTGGTTGTATCAAAATTATTGTTCATAAAATCATATAGTGTTCATAAAAATATATAGTGGACTCAATCCACTAAAACATATAGATGAATAAAAAGTGCTTCTATGTGCATATGTGTCATCCAATTATTTCAATTCAAAAGTGCTTCTAAAGTCCATGCGATTTGGAAACTGTTGTGTAGATAATCCAAAACAAGCCGCAGTGATCCGTGCGATTTGGAAACTGCTGTGTAGCAAACCACAGTGATCACACTCAAAATGTTCTTATATATTTTTTATATATAAGAAAATGTTGCCTGTATGATATTCATCCACTCTTCCCTCCACCTGATTTGCACTTGAATTTGCTACTAAAGAAAAGTGGTAGAGTGCCTGCTCGGAAGTGGATGTGGTGGCTGTTTGGGGATTGTGGAAGCAACTATAATACGTGTCTGTTTTTATTGGAGGGGTGCAAACAGGTGGCTGTGGGCTGTTGATTGTATAGGCTATATTGTTAAATGTACAGGCTACACAGAAGGGGGATACATTCGGGACTAAGTCTGGGTTCACACTATCTTTGCATGCGGCTCACAGCATGTGTCTGGTGCGTCCTGGTTCACCATTTCAGGTCCGATTTCAGCTTAAATTTTTGTCTGAATTCTGAGCTGAAATGGACCAAAAGACGCACAGGGCTCCTGTGCAAATTCACACCGAAGCCGCAGCAGAGATATGTTAACCGGCTCCAGAGAAAGCAGGTCAGAATCCCCTGCTATTGCGAATTGGAATGCGGGGATTTGCATCCAATTCGCAATAGTGTGAAGCCAGTCGTAGCCTCCCTGGCGGTTTTCCCGAGTGTGGCTCGGGGTTAAAATTCAGGACCATTAGCGGTAACCCCGAGCCACACTCGGGATTACATCGCAGGATCCTGGTGCCTCCTTACTTACCTTGTCCCCGGGATCCTGCGATGTCCCCCGCAGTGTCCAAGGGCTTCGTCTTCCTCCGAAGCCTCTCCGTGCCAGGCTCCGTTCCCTGCGTGCGTCGCGACGCACGGGGGCGGAGCCTGGCGGCAAATTTAAAAAAAAAAGTAAAAATCCTAACACATACAGTTCTGTAATCTTACAGATTACAGTACTGTATGAAATTCTTTCACATCCCTTTTGTCCCCAGTGCTTTGGCCCATGCCCTGCATGCAGTTTTACATGATATACACTGTTCTTTCTGCCTGGAAACTGGAGATTGTCCATAGCAACCAAAAAGTGTCCCTTTACGCCAAAAGTGGCTTTAGACCAGCTAGAAAACAGCGATAGTAAATTAGAACACTTGCAGAATTGAGCAATAGTGAATTGTGGGGAAATTTATTTTATTACTATTTATTTTTATTTTTTTTTAATTATTTATTTTTATTTATTATATTATAATTTATGTTTTTGTGTTTCAAACTTTATCATACCCGGGATATCTACTAGACTCTGGTTTGGACAGATTTAAGTGTGTTATTGTTAAGATTTACAGACCTACAATATAAAACGCCAAATTTCCATGCAAAATAATTGTACCGCTTTCAGCACCTAAAATCCGAAATAATCATACCGCCAGGGAGGTTAAGGATATATATACTTCTGGTTGAGGGGGATGTACTGTTGGATGAGAATATTACAGTGCCTTGAAAAAGTATTCATACCCTTTGATATTTTCCACATTTTGTCATCTTACAACCAAAAATGTAAATGTATTTTATTGGGATTTTATGTGATAGACCAACACAAAGTGGCACATAATTATGAAGTGGAAGGAAAATGATAAATGATTTTTACATTTTTTTTTTACAAATAAATATCTGAAAACGCGTCAGCTTACCTTGGACGTTTCTCATCCTGCCTAAGTCTACTGGTTAGCAGATTCTGCTGGATGAGGACAATGATGGACTTTATATTCTCTGCCTGATTGTATCACTTGTTTGTGAGTACATTATTGTATCTTTAATAAATTTCAGTGTTGCAAAGGTAATACTCAAGGCTAGGGTGCCGTCTGTCCTTGTTTCCTTTTAGATTATTTCCTGGGTTCTTCCCAACCCATTGAGAGTGGCAGCACAGCTGGTGCAGTGACGTGAATTGTGAAGATATCCTTCTTCTCTTTTTCAATTTACCCAATGGCAAGCTTTTGAGCACAGGAGCATGTATTTCTTTTAGTAAACATGATCAGCAATACAGGTCTTGAGGAGACTTTTAGTTCTCCCCACATAATAGAGGCCACATGGGCACCACAATAAATACACCACACGTGATGTATTACAAGTGATGAATTCATCAATGGTGAATGGTGGTGGGGATATCTCTAAGAAGACTTATTCATCATGGACACTTTCATTGAATATGTTTATGGTTTCTTAATTTGAGGACTTATTTTCACTGGACTTTATTCACTTTTTTGTTCACTTGGTGATTTCATATCACTATTCATCTGCTTTGGCACTTTTTCAATTAGTTCAAGTTAGCGCCACTATTTACCGATGTATATATGTGCTCTTGTGTTCATTTTTTGGCAGATGTGCTGATATTAATTTTTTATTCAAAGTTGCAGCTACATGCACTTACTTTCTTTTACACCTTGGCGCAGTGGTGGGATCAATAGTATAGGAGGGCTTTGTTTTTAGATCCTGTGGTCTGATAATGTTATAAATGTAATAGTGAATTTGAATGCATAAAAAAATGTATGCATCATATTATTTTGACCTCTAAATATCAAGGAAGTATCCTAAATTCAAAAAATTGTGTTTTACACATTCCTTTAACACTTATGCCCCGTACACACGGTCGGATTTTCCGACGGAAAATGTGTGATAGGACCTTGTTGTCGGAAATTCCGACCGTGTGTAGGCTCCATCACACATTTTCCATCGGATTTTCCGACACACAAAGTTTGAGAGCAGGATATAAAATTTTCCGACAACAAAATCCATTGTTGGAAATTCCGATCGTGTGTACACAAATCTGACGGACAAAGTGCCACGCATGCTCAGAATAAATAAAGAGATGAAAGTTATTGGCCACTGCCCCGTTTATAGTCCCGACGTACGTGTTTTACGTCACCGCGTTCAGAATGATTGGATTTTCCGACAACTTGTATGCCATGTGTATGCAAGACAAGTTTGAGCCAACATCCGTCGGAAAAAATCCTAGGATTTTGTTGTCGGAATGTCCGAACAAAGTCCGACCGTGTGTACGGGGCATAAGAAGATGGACCTTGGTTCAAATATAGGATTACCACAGAGGCAGTTAATAACAGTGTTTAATGTCTATACCTTTTGTCGCTACATGCCTTAAAGGACAACTGCACCTTCGTTTTAAAAATCAATATTGGAATAAGCTTAGCACATTGATTAATCAGCAGTATAGATGTTATATCTTTTTTTCACAAATACTACGATTTTGCCATGGACATCCTAACCTAATCAATGGCTCTACCACTGTGAGAGCAGGGAGAGGGGAGATCACTGCTGAAGATGGGCACAGCACTGGATCGAGAAAGGACTCACAACTACTGGGACATTTTTTACCTTAATGCAGGCAATGCATTAAGGTAAAAAATGTCTTGCTTTTAGAACAACTTTAATTCCATTCATCAATTAGAAAAAGGAAAGCAGCAGAACACTGATTTGTTTTTGTTTTTTTTTTGTCCACAATAGACAATACAAATTCTAGCTTAATTGTTCTGTTAAATGAGGGGGGGAAACTTCGTTGTTTGCTATGGTCAACACGTTTGAACTGTTTTTTCCAGTTTTAGAAAATTCAGTACTGGTATGGCTAATAATCGTTAATATTGCTGTAATTTGCAGACTAGCTTGTGAAGGCTATTCAGTAATTTGACAAAAAGATAAATCAATAGATCAAATAGCATTTCAACTGATGTTTGTTTTGACAGATTCCCCAGTTATAAGGAGTGAATAATAAGACGCCAACCTATTCATTCATAGAGCATGTTACATTGACATCAGTTTAACCTGGGACTTTCCCAAGGCCACAATGATAGGCCTTGATAAGTTTTGAAAAACCTGAATTGTCTATGACTGTTTGGGAACTGCAGAGGCTGCGGGTGACCCAGAAGGCTCTTAGTGTTTCGCAACCTTTTTTCCATCAAGGCACTCTTTAAAATATTAAATATATTAAAAGTGTAACTAAAGGCAAAACTTTTTTTTTCGTTTTGGATAGAGTGGAGAGGGATTAGAAAACTTGTCAATTTGTATTACTGTCTGTGACCCGTTAAAGCAATTCACCCTCTCTACCTGTTTTCCATTATCATTGGAAGTGAAAGTAAAAGAAAATCCCACATTTTGGGTTGTCCCCAGAAAAGTAATAGGGGGGAAATCTTCCAGATGGGATAATAGTTTTGGTGACCGAGGGGTCCCTAAGGAATTCCCTCAATGTGCAGGAATTCCTCTCACTTCCTTTTTTGGCTATGGGACAGAAAGTGAAGGAAAATCTCTGCAATGGGACACAGTTGGTGAAAATAAATCTGCTAGGGTATATAACTCTCCCTTGCTCTATCCAAAATCAAAGAAAAAGTTTTGCCTATACTTTAAGCACATAAAACAGCATCATCCACACATTTAGGACACTCAATGTTACAGGTGATTTATTCTTCCAAAGCAAATACACCTTTGCACACTGATACTGACTAGTATTCCAGTGTTTCTCTCCTCCCTCAGTTTCTCTCCTTCACTCAATGTGACCCCATTCCTACAGTCAGGGGCAGGGATGGGCAAACAAGGAAGTTGTGCAGGTGCTTGACATCCTCATATTAACCGATGACATCATTGGTTGTTAGGACGTCGGTGGCTAGAAGGTTACAATGGTGAACAATGAAAATCTGTGGCTTTGTGTAATTAAAGGTAGGCTTGATCTACCCGTTGGCTTGTATACAATTTTTTGGCATCTTTTAGGCATTTTGCCATGACACCCTGAAGAAACTTGAAGACCCCTTGGTTGAAAAAGGCTACTCTACCCAACATTCCCATAAGTGTTGAATTTGCAGCAAGATTGCTACCCTAATATATTTGTTTAGTATAGTCAAATCACCACAGCAGGCCATGTGCCTCTAAGTATTTCTAATACAGATTGCCTACCTGTGTTTAGTTTCCCATGCAGCAGCTGATAGCAAGGTCTCCTTCACTACAGGAAGCTATTTTTACACACACATGATTTTTGGCTTAATTTTTATCAGCAAAAAAGAAGTTAGATGAATTGACATCAGATTAACAAATGAGGAAGATCTTCAATTCACAGCATTCACATTCAACTTTCTTGGAAATAAATAATTAAAACACTAGATGAATCAATCCTTCCCCCTTTGCAAATATGAATAATGAATCAAGGTTTAGAAGACAGATAGGGAAAGGTTGCATAAAGAAATCTTGACAATTGCTCTAGATGAGTGTAAAAGGTAGATGTATATCACATGAGTAACAGACCATGTTCAAAGGCATGTCAATAGCACAGGTGTAGCCATGTTTATCTAATGCCTGACCTTGACATCCTGTTCAGATTCAGCACTTCTTTAACTCCATCTGAGTAACAAATTAATAGCTTCCTCTGTATGATTCATGTACATTCAAAAAATGAATTGAGCTGTGTATTTCGGTACTATAATTTGTAACTGAATCACTGAACATTTATTTATTACAGTTATCTGTATAGCACTGTCAATTTATGTAGCACTTTACATACGGTACATTGACATTAGCCTCTGCCCATAAGGAGCTTATAATCTTCCCTACATCACATGAGCACACATACTAGGGGCAATTTAAACAGGATTCTGTTAACCTACAAGCATGTTTTTTGGCGTGTTGTGGAAAAACCATGCAAACACAGGAAGAACATGCAAACTCCATGCAATTAGTGTCCTGACTAAACCCCTAGTGTTGCAAGCCACTAAGCGAGCATGTTTAGCACCCAACCACTGTCCCATGGAGCTCAGTGTACAGTCTTGTCACGATTCGGGTCCTGGGTTGTGCTTGACACTAGTGTGGGTGTTACATCATTCCAGCCTGGTCAATCAATATGGCTAAGGACTCTGAACCAGTGGCGGCTGGTGCTCAATATTTTGGGGGGGGCGGCAAACCAATGACGAATGGGAAGGCGGCGATCTCCGCACCAACCCCCCTCCCCACGCGGGAGAAGAAAGGGAAGACCGTGATCATCCAATCCCCCCCTCCACCCCCCCGCGGGAGACGAATGTGAAGGCGGCGATCAACCCCCCCTCACGTGGGAGATGGACAGACAGAGGCCTCCTTACCTTAGGAGGCAGATGACAGGGATCTCACTCATCGCTCCAGGGCCGTTGCTTCTCCGGCTGAATAGGAAGTGGGCCCTGAGACTTCCTGGCCAATCGGGTCTCAGGTCCCACTACCTAATTACCAGGGAGGGGAAGCAGGAAGACAATAGTGAATATTAATTTGCTATTGTCACACAAGTGGGTGGGTTCATGCGTTCGGTGCCCTGCATGTAGATTAGGGGCCAGGCGCATGGATTAGGGGTGCGGCGTCCCTGCACCCTGTATGGAAGGGCCGCCACTACTCTGAACCTGTGGATATTGCAGTGCTGGAGAGGGTCACTTTGCTTTGTATATCCGTTATAATGTGCAAAATGTGCTGTGCATGTTTGCACATAATGGCAAAAAGCTCCCGGGGGGAAAAAAACTGTTCATTTTGTTTGGCGGATTACTTACGCTTTAAAATAATAAGGATGTTACAGAAACAAAAGATACAAGCATGACTCCTTACAGTAGGAGATATAAACTGCTATAGTGTATGAATATTCACAAGTGAATGCCAAAACATCTTTTTATTGTGTGATATACTTCTGTCATTACAATCCTAAAAGAATACTTCTCTGTGATGTACTTTATATTGTTATATGCAAGTCAAAATAAGTGCTTTGTGAAATGGAATGTATTGTTCTTTCTAGTTTCTAGCTAATATTATATTTAAAAAAAGGAATCTTTCCTCTTTATAAAAAAGGGGGGTCTATATGCAAGTCTTTTGGAAGACCTCACTAATCAGGTGGTCCTGAGCGAACTGCCCGTTTCCTCCTTTTTATAGTAGGCCTAGAAGGTCCAATAAGATCTAAAGCACAGACTATGCACCCTAGTAAAATAATCTATTGGCCTGAATATCCTAATGGGAGGAATTTTGGGTACATTCGCTAGTGGAGATTTAAAAAAAATTGTACCTAGACTGTGTTTAAGAATGTCCAAATTGTATATTTAAACACAATTCAGAGAAAGCGGTGAAGGCAACCTATGCTGCACATTTACCTGATATTATTTTAACCTATTTTTCACTGGTTGAGCTGACAAATTGAAAATGCAATGATTGTGGAAAGCGCTGAACCTTTATTCAACCTTTGCAACTCTGCAAAGTATATTTTAAATGCCACTTCCATGGTAACTTTTATTTTTTAGGTTTTTATTGCCCTCTGTTGAGGAAGTTATGACAAATGGCCCTCCCCAAACAGGATATTGCCCTAAACCTGTGGGCAAATAAGAGAACCAGGACCTTCGCTGCATACATCCAATGTACTGACAGGTATTATCAGCAAAGGTCTCAACAAGGGTCCTGGTGGAATTGTGCACATATACCCAGGTATACACGGTATAGCTATTAATTAAGGTAGCACCGGAGAAATGTTGCAGGGGCCCCTGAGGATGACCGTGATGCAGTGTCCGTCCTGGTGTCAGAAACCTGAAGACAAGATGAGGGTGATGGGGAGGTCCTTCAACCGTTGTCCAACCAGTCTTGATCACAGCTTCTCATCAACAGGAATCATGAACAGGTTCCAGCAGTGTCCAATGTAGGACCTTTGTTCTTTCTTTGACACTCTATTTGACACTGAATAAAATACCAGGGGACAGATTCAGACATATGTGTAACCACCAATTTCCCTCCCCATCTCTCTCCTTTCCTACCCCCCCCCCACCCCCTCATTTCCCATAGTGTCTCTTCCTATTTATCTTTTTTTCTCAGTTCTTCTCTACTTTTCTTTTCTTTCCTTATACAGTATATTTGCACAGAAATGAAATTGCAGGATGTCCCCTCCCCAATTACTGTACATAACACCTATGCCGTGCTGGAACACTTGCACACTTATGGCATTCCTGATACTTCAGTGCACTTGCACTTGGATTTCACTTATGTATACTATGCTATGCTGTGTATTTCATTATGTTTCAAATCAATTTGTGTTTCTGTATATTGTATATTGTTTATGAAAATTCTTTTTGACATAAACTAACTTAAATAGAAAGACATCACTGGAACAAGCAAAGTGAATATTAGTAAAATTTTGACCTGTAAAAGTGTTTTTCAACCTGCCTGGTATCTTTATTTACACAATGTCGACAAACTTCTAAGAGAGAGTGACCACCTATGTGGGCCCTTTTGGGGGCAGGTAGTTGGAACATTGATGTAAACTGTGCTCAGGATGAAGGTCACACATAATTATGTTCAAATGGGTGACACCAATCCTCCACCAGACCCCCAAGGGTGTGCTCTCCTGGTTTATTGATGCACACTACAAAGGTCAAATTCACATGTACAGTAAAGTACAGGGCTCCTGAATCAACCAGGTGGATGCAATGAGCACTCAACAAACCGGTCAGGATTTTTCTCCCCAACAGCTCCTCAATTCAATGGTTCTTAAGCTTCAGAATCAAAAAAGAAGGAACTCTATAGTGCTGTTTGTTAAAATTACCTTCTTTAAATAATATAATGCACTCACATAAAAAAGTAAAAGGATATGAGCCTTTAAAACACTGGGACCTGTTACTGCTTCAAACTGTATGGTAAACAGCCACCGTCGCTGCTGCAGCTTGATGTGTATGCCACTCAGGAATCGCTCTCTCAACAATGTCTTGAGTGCTCTCTCCCGGACCAACAAGCTCTGCCCTACGCATTACATGTTAATGATGTCATCAAGGGCATGGAACTCAATGAACAGAGAGAGAGAGATCTTTATACCGAATGCAAAGACACACCTCTCATGCTAATTCATATGTGGGGATCAATTCCCGCTGTTAAAGCAGGTACCCTTCGCAGTATGAAACTTACTAAATGCACACATGGATCGCACCATAGCTGCCATCCATGAGCTGTGACCATCATGTAATATCTCACTCGATGAAGCATACCATGAACAATCCTGCCTTGGAAAATAATCGCTCACCATCCTTGATACCATTTCCTTCTGTAGTATAAAAATAATCAAAAATACAGCATTACAATAGCGGTAAGTATACATTATACAGATATATAAAAATACAATTTCAAAATAAAATATGCTCTATGCACTAAAATGGATAAAATATTATAATAACACGAGAAGTAAAATATTCATGGTTAAAATCATCCTAGAAAAATATGTATGATCACAAGGACAGAAAAACAGGTAATCAGTCAGATTATTGAATCACAGATAGCTAATGTAATAATTTAGATCTACTGTATATCAATATTTAAACCTAAACATTAACGTATAGATAATGCCCCTTTTGAAATGTCCTACTCCAATGTTTGCGTGTTTTTTCAACTCCCCAAAATTTGAAACCGCTAGGGCCTTGATTATAAAATTGGTGGAAATGTTTAGAACTTCTGTGCCCCCTGAAGCCTCTCTTGATGGTATAATTATGTTCCCTTATTTGGGCTGCTAATTACCTAGTCATTCTCCCAACATATCTTTCTGGACTGAATTCAATTCTTCCAACATTCATAGAAGCCACTTAACTGATGTTAATGCCTCCCAGTGGTCAATGATGGTATAGAGGGAGCTGACATCTGCTGAAACTAAAAAGCAGCCTGGCTCTATAGGATATCCTTCAACAGTTTAAGCAAATGCTTAGTGTCTCTAATGCCGTGTACACATGGCCAGACTTTCGATGGACTGAATCACATCGGACTTTGACGGACTTTCGTGGACTTCCAACGGAGTTTCGACGAACTTCCGTCGAATCGAATGACAACCGTGATGACGTACGACCGGACTAAAATAAGGAAGTTCATAGCCAGTAGCCAATAGCTGCCCTAGCGTCGGTTTTCTTCCGTCAGACTAGCATACAGATGAGCAGATTTTTCAACTCGAGTCAGTCGGAAAGATTTGAAACATGTTCCAAATCTAAAGTCCGTCTGATTTTCAACAGAAAAGATCCGCTGCAGGTCCGATGAAGCCCACACACGGTCAAATTGTCCAACGGATTCGTTCCGTCGGACCAGTTTGGTCGAAAAGTCTGGCCGTGTGTACACGGCATAAGATATAATGTGGTGTTCTGCACCAGGGGCTGCAAGTAAAAGTCAACATTCTCATCCAACCTGGCTGACAGTGAGTTGATACTGTTTACTATGGGTCTGCCAGCCGGGTTATTTTGAGCTTTATGGATTTTTGGTTGGTAATAAATAATGGTTATTTTACAATCTGTTGGGATCATGTATTTTTTTCGCTTTCTTTTTCAAAACTCTTAAAGGTCTACCCTCGTTCACCAGTTGGACCAACTGTTTCTTTTATTCTAATGTGGGATCTTTTCTGAGTATTTCATATATGTTTCTATCAGAAAGTGGGGCATTTCATTTCTTTACAGTGGTTGTAAAGGTAAAAGGTTTTTCACCTTAATGCATTCTCATTTTTACATGCAGCTCCCTCGGCTGCCCCCCTAAATACTCAACTGGGCTTGATCTCGGCCCAACACTGTGCACATCTGCAGGAGCTTCTCTCTCCTCTCCCGACTTTCGCAGGCTTGGCTAAGAGCAGCGGGAGCCATTGGCTCCTGCTGCTGTCAGTCAAAACCTGTGATCAGAGAGTGGGGGGGGCTGAGCCAGACTGTATGTTTGAATAGACACCCAGCTCAGGAGCGTGCCCGCACAGGAAGTGGCTTCCTATGGGGGCACTCAGTGGGGATTGGGGCAAGATGAAGAGGATCAGGGCTGTTCTGTGCAAAACCATTGCATGGAGCAGGTAAGTATGACATGTTTATTATTTTAATGAAAAAAAAAATGTAAGGCTTACAATTGCTTTAATGTAGTCTTATTTATTAAGCACCGCATTAGCGCCCCCTTTATCTGCTGATTTGATAACAACATCTTTCTTCTTTTCAAGGGGGCTTATCCTTCTTTTAACACAATTGAAACGTTTACTAGTCTGCATTTGGCTGGTGCACATTTATCCTGTAAACAGGGTGAATGTGACTGCAGAATACCAAGTGATAGCCACTGTATCTGGAGTCAATGTCAGTACATTTTCCATTTAATTCTTAATAAACAAATCAATTAGTGTTTTGCAACATGTAAAGTAGCAATAGTGTAATTTTTACTACCACTTTTTTTCATTGGAATGTAATGTTAGGTGAGTATCAAGTTTGCAGGGTTTTAGTATCCATTTTGTCCTTTCATGTTATCTATATTGGCTTACTTGTGTTTACCTGTGTTTTTAAATATGCCTTTTCAAATTTGGCTTGTGGTTCTCTATATTATGGTTTAGAGCAGTTGAATAACTTTCAATCAAAAGGGTCTTACTAAAGGTTTTTCCATTTCCTTGCCATTGTTTCTGTTATTAATATGAGTCAATTATGGTTGCTGTGTCCGTGGTTTAAATTTGGCCATACATGGGCAATTTTTTTCATTCAACCAGTAGGTTGAATGAAAAAACTGACTTGATTCCTCCATCCACACATGTGGATGCAGGAATCCTACACACTGTGTCATTGTATTGTGACAGCAGGTAAACTCCCCTGCTATCAGAATACACAGTTCAGTGCTGCAGCCTATTGCCTGCAATGCTGATCGAGTGTAAATATATCGACAGGGTGGTTGAACAGAAGTCAATTGGTAGATCGACTTCTGTTTAACCGCAGTGGCCACACATGGATTGAAACCTGGCCAGTGCCTGCTGAACCAGCCAATTTTCAATCCAGCTTAAGAAGCGAGATAGCCAGTCACAAACCAGCAAGAAAGGAGAGAGACGTTAATTATGCCATTTGGCTGGAATGACTGAAGAAAGTGGGCAAAAAACCCTTTAATATCCAAATAGAAACATGTTACACTGCCATTATTCATATTTGCTTACACAGCCATATATTTAGTATACAAGGTGTGTCCAGAAAGTAATGAGAATGATATTTTAAAAATTATTTTATTGAAACATTTTACAACTGAACATTACCTCCTTCAAAGTATGCACCTTGAGAGTGTACACAACGCTCCCATTGATTTTTCCATTCTTAATAGCATCCCTGGAAGTCTTCAAGTGGGATGGTGTTCAGAGCCTACGTAGTGGCTCTTTGGACGTTAGGAGTCATGATTTCATGAACAATTGACTTGGTAATTCCCATTTCCTCTGCAATCATTTTCATAGTGAGCCGTCTGACTGTGGGCTTACTATCAGATTGATTGCAAAGGAAACGGGAATTACCAAGTCAATAGTTCATTAATATGTGATTCAGGATTTGAACATGAAAAAGGACACCATTTTGGTAGTGTGGATAACGTCCAAAGAGCCACTACACAGGCTCTGAACGACATACCACTTGAAGACTTCCAGGGATGCTATGAAGGCTGGAAAAATCACTGGGAGCGTTGTGTACATTCACAAGGTGCATAATTTGAAGGAGACAATGTTCAATTGTAAAATTTTTCAATAAAAAATTTTTTAAAATACCATTCTCGTTACTTTCTGGATACACCTCGCATGTGTAATATATTTAATTTCTAAAGTAAACTGCCAGTATTTCAGTCATACCCTCTTAGGTTGACTGACCTATGTGCTGTTACATTGTAGCAAAACATTCTAATGTCAAACAATTCTTGCAATCTCTAAAATTAATGTCTATAGGATTAGATATATCCTTACTGTTACCTCTCTCTGCAGATTCCAGCCGGTCTGGGACACACATGATCTCTGCCGATGATGCTGAATACCCCCGAGAGTACCGTACTCTTGGTAACGGGACCAGGCGTTTCTCCAATGTGGGCTTGGTGCATACTTCAGAGCGTCGGCACACTGTGATTGCTGCCCAAAGCCTGGAGGCACTGACCAATCTCCAGAAGTCTGACATGGACAGGAAGAGGGATGCTTTCATGGATCATCTCAAGAACAAATACCCTCAACATGCTCTAGCCATCCGAGGTCAGCAAGAGAGGATACGAGATCAGGTGAGTACATGTTGATAAGTCTAGTCCATTTAGTAGCATGGAAATCATAGTTCCTGCTTTGTGTAAGCATTTACACTACATGTGGCCAGATTTTCATGTTTGATTTTAGCATTGTATATTGGGTATATTAAACATTGGGGCCCAGAGCAAACTGATCAATACTGTATTACAAACATTCTTCATCTGCTCTGATTAACCAAAGAAACAAAATCAGTTCCTATCAGTGAAAAGTCTTTTAAACATGTACATGCCTGTATTGTCCATGGTCATTAACAGATTCTACATTGTGTTTACAACCTTCACTAGGAAAATTACATTTTGAATGTGATTGCTTATAGGTAGTGATGAGCTGATTGTACCTGGGTTTGGTTTGTGGCAGGTTCGGGTGCTGAACCCAAACATCACTAAAGTCAATGGGAGCCAAATGTTAAAAAACAGTAATGCCTATTTTTAAGGCTAATATCCTAGCCTTGTATCAAGGCAATTCTTTTTTTTAATTATGTGTTTGAGGTGGGGGGTGTTTGGGGGGAGCAGCAATTTTAGAAATGCTTAAATGGAAACTTTAAGATGCAAAATTCATTTAAATAACATGCCTGGGGGATGCCCTTACCCTGCTTGAGAAGTGGTGCATCTGTATTTTGTAAACATTCTACAGGTTTAAAGGAAAAGCATAGCCAAAGCAATTTTGGCTATACCTCTCCTATGGATCACAGGAGTGCTGTTTGTTCTGCATTCCTGTGACCTGTTTTCATGTTTGTAAGCAGGTTGAACTGCATGTAATTAGTTTCTGGCAGGGAAAAGGGTTAAGCATTTTCAGCTTAGTTCCTGGGCTTTTGTTTTTGGTGGGCCCATCTGTTATGTATAAAGAGGAGGACTGCTGAAATCAGAGTGCCCCCAGAGAATGGCGAAGGGTGCTGTAAAGTTCTGCCACTGAGCTGGGAGCCGGAGAGAAGACGTGAACATACCGGGAGTCACAGACAGCATCCAATTCATGGACCATGCCTATATGGACTCTCACCTAACAGAGATATGCCTGGGCGACTACATCATGTAAATAAAGATTAGAGAAAGGACATAGTTCATTCTGCATTATCATGCTGCACCCCTTGAATAACTTCAGCCTGGTCTGAAGTTATTCTAAGCTGTGCATGTTGGTCCTGGCATATTCCAAAGAACCGCGTTTGTAGCACTATGGGGTATAAAAGTGACACTACTACAGAAGGTTAATTCGGCAAGACAAGGTAGAGAAGAAGTGTATTTGCTATGGGTAACCAAGTGAAGGAACAAGCTACGAGCAACCAGTCGTTAAGCATGGTACCTGGTGACAGGTCCTCAGGTAGCGAGTGGGTCGGTGTTCTGGCTCCCTCCCTAGCAGTCTGTTTGCCATGGTAACCGGGAGCAGACTAGTGTTACGGAGATCTATGGCCTGGTCAGGAGGTACAGGAAGGAAAGAGTTAAGTGAGAGAACACATGAGGTCAGCGCTAGATGCTTATTGGGACCCCATTCTGTTACTGGGAGTGGGGTAACAGAGGTACGCTGGACTGGTGGCGTCAGCACAGGCTTAGCCCGTTCCTCCCAATGCAAACATACACGTTAGTGTGTAGTGACATGGGACAAGTCGCTTTTCAGAGGAACACTTTACTTTAATTTCTGCACACAGTAAAAGCTGTGAAGTCGGAGAATTGCCTTAATGTTTGATTTTTCAGTTCGCAGTCTCCGCCTGGTCCCAGACATTGACGAGCACGTTTCGCGTGTTACCCCACATGCATGGGCACAGTGGACCCCGCCCACATGTTAATGAGGACAACTGCATTTTTTTCCACAACCCTGACCAGGCTGTTGTGTGGATCTGCAGGAGCGGGGGGCTTATTAGAATCTGGAAGCTCCCAATAACAATAAAAGGGGACCAAGATACCAACCCTCACTTTGTGAATGAATAAGGGGTACACAGTTTTTGACAAGTCTATTGATTATAACACACCCGACTATGTTGGATTTACCAAGGAACACCTAATAATTAACCCTGGTCGTTCCAAAACACATTATTTTGGACAACTGCAGAAAAGGTATCTGTTTTTACCTCTTCAACTAGGCCCATATTGACCTTGTTTGTTGTTGGCCTAGTTTTGGTAGCGATTATAAGTCCTGGACAGGAGCACCAGTTTAATTCTGAGAGCCCTCCTATCGATCATTGCAATTTCCAAATTGGCTGGCTGTCCATTCTAGCCTTCATTCAGCTGTCGATTCCTTCAGATGCTCTTATAGTATTACCTCTACATCTGTTGGATCTCTTAGTGGCTTTTGCCTTCCCCTCAGTTGGACTGCTTTTGGATGCCTCAACTGTTAAAAAATGCCTACAATTCCTATGTCCTTCAATGAACGATAAAGAAAATAAGATTTTCTTGAAATTCATTGAGTGACACAGGTCCTTTCCCTCTCCATAATTGGCTTTTGTACTGCTTGCTCACAAAGCTGAAACATGATGATCGGAACCAGGCTTATATGGGGAATGACTTTTTTGTTTATCAGTGTCCAAGCCTCCTGTAGGTGGTATCATAGCCTGATTGTGTAAGAATTTCTACTATTAACCGCTTCCGGAGCAGCCGCCGCAGTTTTACTGCGGCAGGCTGGCTCCCCTGCTCGAAATCACGTTATTGTACGTGATCTTGCGAGGTCTGGATAGCACAGTGGGGGTGCCGATGCTCGTGGCCGACGGTCGCGATGACCGCCGACCACTAGCGATCGTGACCAGGAGAGATAGAACAGGGACGAGTGTGTGTAAGCACATCCCTGTTCTGACAGGAGTGACAGATCATGTGTTCCTATTAGCTATGAACCACGATCCGTCACTTCCTGTAGTTAGTCCCTCCCCTTTCAGTTAGAATCACCTCCCAGGGAACACTGTTAACCCCTTCACCGCCCCCTAGTGTTAATCTCTTCATTGCCAGTGACATTTTTACAGTAATCAATGCATTTTTAATCGCACTGATCGCTGTATTAATGCCAATGGTTCAAAAAATGTGTCAAAATTGTCCGATGCGTCCGCCATAATGTCGCAGTCATGATAAAAATCGCAGATCACTGTCATTACTAGTTAAAAAAAAAATATTGATAAAAATGCTATAAATCTATCCCCTATTTTGTAGACACTATAACTTTTGTGCAAACCAATCAATATACGTTTATTGCAAATTTTTTTACCAAAAATATGTAGAAGAATACATATCGGCCTAAACTGAGAAAAAAAATTGGGTTTTTTTATATATTTTTGGGGGACATTTATTATTGCAAAATGTTAAAAATAATGCGATTTTTTTCAAAATTGTCACTTTTTTTTTGTTTATAGCAAGAAAATAAAAACCGCAGAGGCGATCAAATACCCCCAAAAGAAAGCTCTATTTGTGGGGAAAAAAGGACGTTAATTTTGTTTGGGTACAACGTCGCACGACTGCGCATTTGTCAGTTAAAGCGACACAGTGCCGAATCGCAAAAAGTGCTCTTGTCAGTAAGGGAGTAAATTCTTCCGGGGCTGAAGCGGTTAAATGAGGTTGAGCCTAGGTTCACATTAATGCAATTTGGCATGCGATTTGACATGCCGGCAATGGCACCATCCCAAAAATAGTTTTTGTACTACTTTTGGCGACTTTTGGTGCAATTTCAATAGACATCTGTGCAGGAACCCGCCCAGATGTCTCTGAAATCGCCCCCTGAAGTCGGACTAACATGCGGGTATGAAATTGTGCGAGTTCAGCTGAACTTGCACGATTTCAATCCCGCTGTCAGTGTGAACCTAGGTTTAATGTTAATAAATGTAAAGTTATGCACTAGGGTGCTAAGAGTATGCATGCATCATACATACTAGGGGGAGTACAACTAGGGGAATCCATACTGAAGAAAGATCTGGGGGTTTTGGTAGATCATAAGTTTAATAATAGCAAAGCTGCACAATGCAAGCAAAGTCCTTTCTTGTATTAAGAGAGGTATGGACTCCAGAGAGAGAGATATCATTTTGGCCCTGTACAAATCATTAGTAAGACCTCATCTGGAATATGTAGTTCAGTTTTGGGCACCAGTTCTCAAAAAGGATATCAGGGAACTGGAGAAAATGCAAAGAAGGGCAACCAAACTGATAAGAGACATGGAGGAGCTCAGCTATGAGGAAAGATTAGAGGAACTGAATTTATTCACTCTTGAGATGAGGAGATTAAGGATGGATATGATCAACATGTACAAATACATAAGTGGTCCATATCGTGAACTTGGTGTTGAGTTATTCACATTAAGGTCATCACAGAGGACAAGGGGGCACTCTTTACGTCTAGTGGAAAAGAGATTTAATCTCCAAATATAGAAAGGTTTCTTCACAGTAAGAGCTGGGAAAATGTGGAATAGACTCCCTCCAGAGGTGGTTCTGTCCAGCTCAGTAGATTGCTTAAAAAAAAAAGGCCTGGATACTTTCCTAAATGTACATAATATATAGTAACTGAATACTAACATGTATATGTAAAGTTCAAATTCAGGAAATAATTTTTTCTCCTGCTGTAGCAAATTGGATCATGCTTTGCTGGGGTTTTTCACCTTCCTCTGGATCAACTGTGGGTATAGGATTGTGTATATGGGATTGTATGTTTGTTTTTTGTTTTTTCATAGATGGACTTGTGTCTTTTTTCAACCTGACTAACTATGTAACTATTCCTGTGTCCCTCAATAAACCTAAAGTAAAAGATTTCATGTTAAGTACAAATATATTATTTTGAAATTATATTACCATGTTAAAGCTTATATGATTCTACACCGATTGAGTATTTTAAATTAAATAATATTTGTTCAGGCTGTGTGTGAGTATATAACTGGGAATTACTTCTGGCCAATGTAGTATATAACTGCTAATTACTTTTGACCAATGTAGTACATGCTATAACAATGGAAGGTGTAAAAATGTTCTATAGTAACTTTACAAGTACAAACGCACAGGTCACAAATTGCAAATGGATAAAATGATCTTCCTCAGCACTTGCACAATATACCTTTGACTTGAAAATTCACTTTATGTCAGCAGCTTAGGTTTTTAGGCTTGTGCCCAAATGTATTTTTTTATACACATAGGGTACCAGGCAGACTTTCACAGTAACTAGTTTAAGCCACGTCTGTAGATTGTTTAAAAAAAAAAACTGGATGTGTTTCTAAATGCACAAAATATGACTGGTTATTAATATTTAAGCCTCATGAACACTGAATGTTATAAAAACGCCAGTAGCGTTAGCTGTAGAAAGCTGTAGCTATAGTATTGCAGCGTTTTTGCAGTAGCCTTTTTTTTAGAAAAACTATACTCCCACAAAAGCTTATGGCCTCAAAAGCGCTCATGAACGCAGAATAGCCATGTTTTTCTGCATTTTTCAGCATTTTTTAGCATTAGAGCATTTTTACAGCTGAAAAACTCCTCTTCAAACCCACCAGTTCTGTGTTTTTTTTCCAGCCAGAATACGCCCCTGCCAAAAAACACTGATAAACACCTATGTGTTAATGGACACATAGGATAACATGCTGGGTAGTTTACTGGCTGCAGAAAAAAATGCCTGAAGCCAAATACAGCTGCTGTTAAAACATCCAGCATGCATGAGGCCTTATAAGTAATGATACAAAGGCTTCATGTGCACATAGCGTATTATGAATGCAGAACGCAGCAAAATCGCCCCATGATTTTGCTGCGATTATGCAACCGGCATTTTGCTATCCTGAATGCGATTTTTCCATGTTCAGGAGAGAGATGTTGAACCTCCCCTAATCACAGCAGCTCCTAAACAATCCTAAAAGACTATGTGTACACATACATAGGCTTTTATAGAGTTGAGTTTAGTTTAGCTTTGGCAAAAAAAACGCCAAAGCTCCTAAACTTAAGTTTAAGAGCTGTAGTATACATGGAGCCTAAAGATTGTTGGTTCAGGTAGTATCAAATTGTCTTTATGCAGCAGTGGTTAATTTACTTGACACTGGGAACCTTAAAGCGGACCTTCAGTCATTTTTTCAACTTTCCATCTATTAAATCTTCTGCCCTTGTTGTTTTCCCTTTGGGTAGTAAAACTTTTTTTTTCTGCCAGCACATATCTTATACAGCCCACTTCCTGTTTCTTGTCTAGGCTTATGAAATCATGCACAGCTTTCTCTCTCACTCTTGTGAGAGTTTGCCAGGTGTGCGTGTGTGGGGGGGTGAGTCATAAGAGGGCCAATGAGAGCTGCAGTGCTGCAGAGCTGAAGGTGTGCCACCGTGTGTCTGTGTAAATCCAGGAAGTGAACAGACAGCAGCTTCAGCTGCCCACAGTTAAAATGGTTGCAGCCAGACTCAGTGGAGGCAGCATATTTGGGAAGTACAGAGTCACAGTATATATAAATTAATATGCAAAGTGTTTGGAGGGAAGCTTCAGAATGGCAAATGTGTTTTTATTACAAATTATGTGAGCAGACTGCAGTTCCTCTTTAAGTGAAATCACCAAAGGGCTGCACATGATATTTGGTGAATGTAATGGCGTGTACACACGAGCTGACTTTTTGACTGGACTGGTCCGATGGACTTTCGACGGATTTCCAACAGACTTTCCGAATGAACGACTTGCCTACATACGATCACACCAAAGTCTGATGGATTCGTAAGTGATGACGTACGACCGGACTAAAATAAGGAAGTTGATAACCATTAGCCAATAGCTGCCCTAGCGTCGGTTTTAGCCCTTCGGACTAGCATACAGACGAGCAGATTTTTCGACCGGACTCGAGTCCGTCGGAAAGATTTGAAACATGTTTTATTTCTAGGTCCGTCGGACTTTTGGGGAAAAAAAGTCAGCTGGAGCCCACACAAGATCGAATTGTCTGACGGAGTTCTGTCCGCCGAACCAAGTCTGCCAGAAAGTCTATGGGATAAACATAGATCTATAGTCAGACAACAAAGTTAATGGAACAAAAAAAAATCCCAAAAAACAAAAAATAAATAAATAAACTACTCAGTCTTTTTCTGCCGTCACTTTTCTATCTTTCTATGTTTCTAAGAAAAATCAGACAGACAGCTGTGAAAAAGTAAGAATAGTGTTAGAGAAATAAACAAAACAACTACTAGATTCTAAAGAATATTTTCCCTTCACAGGATTGAGTAAGCACTAAAACAATTTGTCCGCAGGGGCCCTTATGAGCTGCAGAGTAATGCCCCGTACACACCAGTCGGATTTTCCGACGGAAAATGTGCGATCGGAGCGTGTTGTCGGAAATTCCGACCGTGTGTGGGCTCCATCGGACTTTTTCCATCGGATTTTCCGACACACAGGGTTTGAGAGCAGGCTATAAAATTTTCCGACCGTTGTCGGAATTTCCGATCGTGTGTACGTAAATCCGACGCACAAAGTGCCACGCATGCTCAGAATAAATAAAGAGATGAAAGCTATTGGCTACTGCCCCGTTTATAGTCCCGACGTACGTGTTTTACGTCACCGCGTTCAGAATGATCGGATTTTCCGACAACTTTGTGTGACCGTGTGTATGCAAGACAATTTGAGCCAACATCCGTCGGGAAAAAATCCTAGGATTTTGTTGTCGGAATGTCCGTTCAATGTCCGACTGTGTGTACGGGGCATTAGTGTCAAATGGTCATCTGGGCCACAGGTTAGGCACTAGGGCCTTAGGGGATCAGGAAGGCATTTTTACCTAATTGGACTGCACTGTATCCATGGTTTTTTTTTTAGCTGGCATTAAAATGTGTATGTATTTTTCTAAATAATTATGTTTAATTGCAACTTACTTAATTTTTTTTATGTGTTTATATTTGGTGTATTCCAAGCTTAACAAGGTGGCTTATGCAACATGAACATATTTTATGTCTTTTGGTAAACAAAATGTAAAGTTTTTATTTTTAAATGTAAGAATTTGGAAACATATTTTTAACCCTTCTCATTTTTTGTGGGTCACTGTGATTTTCTTGTTAGATAATGCAGGATGACCCTGCTTGCAATGGCTCCTAACAACTGTCTTGTCAAGCAGCTAGCAATCAAGCTCCAGAAAACCCCTCCTGCCTGTTACTGCTTTACTTTGTGCATTTTCTACAACTTGAAGACAAAGTGTGTGCACACAGCCCAGTTTGCATGTCAAAATGTTCTCCCTCTATTTTGACAGATCTATGTACAGAATTTTGCACCTTTTTGCAACTTTCTTTAATCAGGAGCTAAGCCATCCGCACCTTTCAGTTTGTACTTATGTGTATGCAAATAGAAAGGAAATGCCTGTATGAATATACAAAAAGAAAATAAATGTCCATGGTATTGTTTAGTATGTGCTTTCATTCAAAACATGTTATTTTCTGTATTCAGAAAAAAGTATTCCTTTTCCTAAGTGAGAGTTAGTAATAGCAATAGAAATTCTCTACAAAATGCAAAAAGTTTGTTCTGACCATTCTGACCATTTGGAAAATTAGAATTTTGCACCTTATATATATATATATATATATATATATATATATATATATATATATATATATATATATATATATATATATATATATATATATATATACATATACATATATATATATATACACAAGAAAAGCTACTTTGGGGGTATCTAAGACACTACAGCTTCATCTTTAGACTCAAGCCCCAGAGAAACGTAGCTCTTCATAGTTACATAGTTACATAGTAGGTGAGGTTGAAAAAAGACACAAGTCCATCAAGTCCAACCTATGTGTGTGATTATGTGTCAGTATTACATTACAGTTCTTAAAGTGTTACTAACATCAGTCTGTATATGCAATAAAGCATGCGTGCTATACTCACTTACTCACCGTGGAACTTAAGGGGTTAATCCTCTGCATTGTTTAACCACTTCAGCCCCGGAAGGATTTACCCCCTTCCTGACCAACCCCTTTTTTGCGATACGGCACTGCAACCCTTTAACTGACAATTGCACAGTCGTGCACGTTGTACCCAAACAAAATTGACATTCTTTTTTTCTTACATATAGAGCTTTCTTTTGGTGGTATTTGATCACCTCTGTGGTTTTTACTTTTTGTGCTATAAACAAAGCGACAATTTTGAAAAAAAAGCAATATTTTTTTTTGCTATAATAAATATAAAAAAAAAATTCTTTCACAGTTTAGGCCAATATGTATTCTTCTACATATTTTTGGTAAAAAAAATCGCAATAAGCGTATATTGATTGGGTAATACAGTTAAATGGCGCAAAAGACTAAGACAATATATATCCCTGAATATTGAATAAAAGTTCTAAGTAGGCATGAAAATAAATGCAAGCAATGACAACCCAAGTCCACAATCTAGGTGATTGTATATAGAGGAAATCCATAAATCAAATTGATAAATAAAGGTGGGGGGGAGGGGGGGTTTAAAAGGGAAGATCGTCCACGCTCACGGCAGCCATCCAGGGGGAACAGAAACCATGTTCCCAGTACACTGTAACAACAAAAGAGGGAGAGGAGGCGCCTCTGGGTGCAGATTTTTAATATGAGGTAAAACTGGTGAAATGGCAACTCGCATTTCAGTTGATAAAAAACGGGCAATGTACTGTCCCCAAACAGCGGTGGGGTTCTGTTCATCATCAGTTCAGGCAGTCCCTTGCGCTCCTGTGGATTGGCGCTGTGTTGTTGTCTCCTGCACTGCTAGATGGATCCCTGCCAGTGTCTTGCCGTGAAAGTTCCCCCGGTTGGATAAGGACCCCCCTGTACTGCGCAGGCGCAGCGCTTGCGCAGTACGAACGTCTAAGGAGCCCGCGAAAATAGCCGAACCTGAAAACCTTCAGTCAGCTGTACACGGCGCCTGCGCCCTGAGTCCTAGAGGTAGAATGAAAAAGTGCCGAGCGAAGAGAGGCCGTGCCCGAAGCGTGGCGAGCGAAGCGTGGCGAGCGAAGCGTGGCGAGCAAAGCGAGCCCGGGAGGGGCCCTCTTACAGGCGCCGTGTACAGCTCATTTACAACTATTCGGCTTCGGCTATTTCCGCCGGCTCGTACTGCGCAAGCACTGCGCCTGCGCAGTACAGGGGGTCCTTATCCGCCGAGGGGAACTTTCTTGGCAGAACACCGGCCGCGGTGGAGTGTTCATCAACACGAGGCTTCGAGCGCAAGCTGGTATCCAGGCGCTGGGTGATGACATCACCGGTATTGCAACGCGTTTCCTGAGCGTACAGGACGTGAATGACGTGACCGCCGCGCTCCTTCTTCAAAGCTGATGGGCTGGGACTAGCTCGAGTGGAATATAAGGGGTGGGGGGGAATGGCTGGAAAATCGAATGCACCGTGATTGGATGCATCGCAAAAAAAAATGGGGGAGTGATGCGGAATGTAAGGGGACAATGTAAAAATGAAAGTGCAAGATGGTAACAATAATACAGGCAAGATAATAACACAATAATAACACATTAAGAACGTGTTTAAGGGAACAATCACTGGCAGAAAAGTAATACTTAAATATAAAATAAAAAATAAAAATGAACGTGCAGCGCATGAAAAGTGTATGTGACTGAGCACATATCAGCAATGTAGGGAGAAATAAAGAACGAAGGGGAATGCAGAGAGGAGATTATGGGGATTAATATATAAACATACATATATACACAAATGTATGTATATATATCTACATTTTTGGTCGCTGTTATGCACGTAGTGCAAGGCGGTGGACAGGAAGAAGAATGTAGGTACATGTTGATTCTGATAAAATATTTATGGTAAATAAAATTCCTTTACTAATTAATTAAATTAAAATGGCGATAAATGGGGGGAATTAATTGATATTTAATAGTAAAGAAAATATGGCAGGTAATAGAACCAGATTGGTTCTCTCCCTCTTTTGTTGTTACCGTATATTGATTGGGTTGCGCAAAAGTTATTGCGTCTACAAAATAGGGGATAGATTTATGGCATTTTTATTAATAATTTTTTTTTATTAGTAATGGCAACGATTTTTATCATGAATGCAAAATTGCGGCAGACAGATCGGACACTACTTTGGGACCATTGGCATGTATACAGCGATCAGTGCTATAAAAATGCACTGATTACAGTGTAAATGTTACTGGCAGGGAAGGGGTTAAACACTAGGGGGTGATCAAGGGGTTCACTGTGTTCCCTCAGCAAGTTCTAGTTGTAGGGGGGATGGGCTCACTAGAACATGACGTTGTTTTGCGCACCCATGCCACTTTGCCGACATATATCGGCGTGAGCCGGTCAGCAAGTTGTTAAAAAGGCCATTTGATCCTGTCTTCTCTGTTCCTCCCCTTCTTTCACAGTCTCCAAACCATCTCCTAATAGAACAGACACTAGGGGACAAGTTGCACATGCTCAGTTTGGTGTGTATTGTAGAGAGTTTTTTTTTGCATGTGATCCACACAGGGCCAATCAGAACAAGACTGCTCTAACTGCTGATGAAAAATATACAGTATCTCACAAAAGTGAGGACACCCCACATATTTTTGTAAATATTTTATTATATCTTTTCATATGACAACACTGAAGAAATGACACTTTGCTACAATGTAATGTAGTGAGTGTACAACTTGTATAACAGTGTAAATTTGCTGTCCCCTCACAATAACTCAACACACAGCCATAATTGTCTAAACCGCTGGCAACAAAAGTGAGTACACCCCTAAGTGAAAATGTCCAAATTGGGACAAGGTGTCAATATTTTGTGTGGCCACCGTTATTTTCCAGCACTGCCTTAACAATATTGGGCATGGAGTTCACCAGAGCTTCACAGGTTGCCACTGGAGTCCTCTTCCACTCCTCCATGACGACATCACAAGGCTGGTGGATGTTAGAGACCTTGTGCTCCTCCACCTTCCGTTTGAGGATGCCCCACAGATGCTCAATAGGCTTTAGGTCTGGAGATATGCTTGGCCAGTCCATCACCTTTACCTTCTTTAGCAAGGTAATGGTTGTCTTAGAGGTGTGTTTGGGGTCCTTCTCATGTTGGAATACTGCCCTGCGGCCCAGTCGACGAAGGGAGGGGATCATGCTCTGCTTCAGTGTGTCACAGTACATGTTGGCATTCATGGTTCCCTCAATGAACTGTAGCTCCCCAGTGCCGGCAGCACTCATGCAGCCCCAGACCATAACACTCCCACCACCATGCTTGACTGCAGGCAAGACACACTTGTCTTTGTACTCCTCACATGATTGTCACCACACACGCTTGACACCATCTGGACCAAATAAGTTTATCTTGGTCTCATTAGACCACAGGACATGGTTCCAGTAATCCATGTCCTTAGTCTGCTTGTCTTCAGCAAACTGTGGGCTTTCTTGTGCATCATCTTTATAAGAGGCTTCTTTCTGGGACGACAGCCATGCAGACCAATTTGATGCAGTGTGCGGCGTATGGTCTGAGCACTGACAGGCTGACCCTCCCAACCCTTCAACCTCTGCAGCAATGCTGGCAGCATTCATACGTCTATCTTCCAAAGATAACCTCTGGATATGACGCTGAGAACGTGCACTCAACTTCTTTGGTCGACCATGGCGAGGCCAGTTCTGAGTGGAACCTGTCCTGTTAAACCGCTGTATGGTCTTGGCCACCGTGCTGCAGCTTAGTTTCAGGGTCTTGGCAATCCTCTTATAGCCTAGGCCATCTTTATGTAGAGCAACAATTCTTTTTTTGCCATGAGGTACAATGAGGTGCCATGTTGAACTTCCAGTGACCAGTATGTGAGAGTGAGAGTGATAACACCAAATTTAACACACCTGCTCCCCATTCACACCTGAGACCTTGTAACACTAATGAGTCACATGACATTGGGAAGGGAAAATGGCTAATTGGGCCCAATTTGGACATTTTCACTTGGGGGTGTACTCACTTTTGTTGCCAGCGGTTTAGACATTAATGGCTGTGTTGAGTTATTTTGAGGGGACAGCAAATTTACACTGTTATACAAGCTGTACTCACTACTTTACGTAGCAAAGTGTCATTTCTCCAGTGTTGTCACATGAAAAGATATAATAAAATATTTACAAAAATGTGAGGGGTATACTAACTTTTGTGAGATACTGTATATATTTATATTTACTAAAACAATTGCATTTCCTTGTTCTGTGTACTGTGGGAGACCAGACAGAGTGAATGCAGGGTCCTGGGTTTAGTTACACTTTAACCTTTGTACTAAATCTACTATGGTGTCCTCAAATCTTTACAAAACTCTGTCTGATACACAATGGTGTGACACACAACAACGTTTTAGGGGGCATGGTCACTGGGTGATGTTAACTACGCCCCCTAAAATGTCACAGTCCCAGCATGCCCAGGGACTGTGACATCAAAAGGGGGCGGGGTCTCCGCCTATATAAGTCACAACGCAGCCCTCAGAGAGCAGTCCAGCCGGAGAGAGCGTCGTGTCAACATCTGGAGAAGAGAAGAGAAGACAAGAAAAGAAGCCCAGAAGCCAAGAAGCCCAGAAGTCCGGACCTCTGCTGGCAAGAGAGCTACCTCAAGACAGCGGAGGAGCCGGCTGAAGAACTGGAACACCGGGAGAAGAGAGCAGAGAAGAACCAACCGGACGCCGGGAGAAGATGAACCGGAGGGACCCCCCGAAGCCGGAGGAAGATCCCCCCCCGGAGCTGTTTAATAAAACATTTTAAAAACCTATGTAGTGTTTTATTATTTACACTTTTTCCCTAGGTGAATGGGTAGGGGTACCATGTACCCCATACTCATTCACATAGGGTGGGGGGGCCGTTATCTGGGGGCCCTCTTATAGGGGGCTCCCGGATTCTGATAAGCCCCCCGCCCGCAGACCCCGACAACCAACGGCCAGGGTTGTCGGGAAGAGGCCCTTGTCCTCATCAACATGGGGGCAAGGTGCTTTGGGGTGGGTGGGGCCCGCAGGGCGTCCCCCTCCCCCAAAGCACCCATCCCCCATGTTGAGGGCATGCGGCCTGGTACGGTTCAGGGGGGGGGCGCTCGCTCGTCCCCACCCCCTTTCCTGACCGGCCAGGCTGCGTGCTCGGATCGGGGTCTGGTATGGATACTAGGGGGGACCCCACGCCGTTTTTTTGGCGTAGGGGGTTCCCTTTATAATCCATACCAGACCTAAGGGCCTGGTATGCCCCGCGCTCGCAGCAATAGGAAAATTTGTTTTTCCTATTGCAGCGAGCGCGAGATGCAATACCCTGCCCTCGCGTCGTATCTGGTCCGTTGGACCAGCATACACACGAGCGGGCTTTCCGTCGGACCAGCACACAGACGAGCGGACTTTCCGCCCAAAACTGAGTCCGACGGCAAGATTTAAAACTTGTTTCAAATCTAGGTCCGGCGGGCTTTTGGGAAAAAGTCCGCTGGAAAAGTCCGCCGGAGCCTACACACGGGCGGATTGTCCGGCACACTCTGGTCCGCCGGACCAAGTATGCCGGAAAGTCCGACCATGTGTACGGGGCATTAGTCTTGAAGTTCCCTTTCTCTCTACAGATTTCCATAAATCTTATTTTGACTGGACTAGAGTTTGACCAGCTCAAAGTTGAGATCCTAGCACATTTGTTGGGTCACCCTCAGTCTACTTACCATTATCAGTGTGAGGTTCACAGACATGAACTTATAGATTACTGAATGTATGCCTTCATTCACCTTGATAAAAAATTGCTGCAGACTGAGACCTTTTCGTGTGGAAAGTTGATTCAGGCACCAATATCTACCAAAAAACTCTGTAAACGTTATTGAGGTATGGTGATCCCCAAACTGTGAATTAACTTGTGGAGATGGTGGAATCACAGCCCCAGATGCTTAAAGCATGACCTTCCCATGAGAAGATGCTCAAACAAGCAACCTTATTGAAGTGTATGTAAACTCTAATGCCGCGTACACACGAGCGGACTTTCCGGCATACTTGGTCCGGCGTACCAGAGTCCGTCGGACAATTCGATCGTGTGTGGGCTCCAGCGGACTTTTTTTCTCAAAAGTTTGACGGACTTAGATTTGAAACATGTTTCAAATCTATCCGACGGACTCGAGTCCGGTCGAAAAGTCCGCTCGTCTGTATGCTAGTCCGACGGACAAAAACCGACGCTAGGGCAGCTATTGGCTACTGACTATGAACTTCCTTTAGTCCGGTCGTATGTCATCACGTACGAATCCGTCGGACTTTGGTTGATCGTGTGTAGGCAAGTCCGTTCATTCGGAAAGTCCATCGTAAAGTCCGACGAAAAGTCCGCCGGGCAAAGTATGCCGTAAAGTCCGGTCGTGTGTACGCGGCATTACAATACATTTGTCTTATTTGCTTTCTTTTAGTCTGTTAAATATATGTTGTACAATTGAAAGTGTTTTATTATATCTGTTCAACAAGTGCACCGAGAACAGTATGTTCAGCCAGATATCTTTTCGCTGATAACTTCCTGTGCTTTCTACTTTTGGGAAATCATCATTTACCATTATTACCTGCTATTTCTGTAAACTATAAAACAACCCCCCATCCCCTCCTCCATTATGGAGAAGAGAGGGAGGTGTTACGTGGCCCTAACACACTCCCTGTCCTAACATGACAACACTGCTTAGTATGGTTGTCACCCTTGGACAGGAAGTGTGTTAATGGTAGGATTACCAAGTTAAAATAAAGGGATAAAAATGTGAAATGCAGCCACCACATCTAAGGACTGCCAAGCTGCAATGTTATCAATTTTTGTTCTTGGGTTTAGATATCCTTTAATGCCACCTATGCGGAAAACCTTGCAAGACTGTTACTTTATTTATAATTCACCTCAATACTCAGACAGCTACCAGGACTAATAAATGCCCAGACCTAAATTGTGATATGAGGTGAATAAATTCCATATTTATCTTGCAAACATACACAAGAGAATCCCATAAAGTGTTCCTTGCTAGATTGTGCCAGTGTTCACAAGCACGTTGAAAAGATACATCTTTTTATATACTGGTGAGGTAACGCAGCTTGTGCATCTATGCTAGCAGAGGTGGCAAAGTCAGCTTGGCTAGAAAAGGTTTCTATTCTATATGTACATTAGAGACTGGAATAACGAAGGGAAATACCCTTGTGCTGTGACTGTTCTTTATAGAAGAGGAAGCCACGCTCCAATCTCCCTCAATATTCTTGCAAACCTTGGTGATGTAGGCGCATAGTGTGCTGAATTGAGACACCGTATGGCAGCAGCTTTGAAACGTCGAAACTTCTCTTTTAAAGCGGTAGTAAACTTTTTTTTTTTAAAAACCCGTAAGACAATAACATCACATACTAGCACACTAAGAAATACTTAGCTTAGAACAAAGCCCCCGCAGCGGCGCCCGGTCACCACTGAGGGGGTTGACATGCTCCCTCTGTGTTTCTTCTGGGTTCGTGGGCTCCAGCGATGTGAGTGGCCGGAGCCGCAATGACCTCACTCCCGCGCATAGGTAAAAATACCAAGCGGGCAATAAAACCGCTTTAAGGTTCTGATCATGGTCAATTTCCCTACTATACGTGGATTTTGTTGATTTAGTTCAGTGTTTATTAACCTGTTGTTTCTTCTCTGCAGCACATAGCTCATACTCAAGAGTGACAGAGATCTTGACGAGCCCAGTTTTTGACAACTCTTCGGTTGTCAGGAAACTCATAAGATTTGCAAATGGAGGCTTAGTCTCTCCTACTGGACCCCTATACTAAACTGCTAGAGAACACCAAACTTAAAGCATATTCCTTTTTTCACCACAATTCTGAAGTGAAACTAAAGTCTGTGTCGGAAGGACACAAGCGTGTGGTTAGGGGTATCCCTATCTCACAAGCACAAATCAAAAAGATGAGAGCAGGTCAAATTACGCCCCTTCTGTCTCAAATACACAATCTGGAAACAGTCCACAAAAAATCTTAGGCCTCCTCAGTTCTTGCTGGACTATGCATTTTACGTGACAGACTAAACAACCTTCTCCTCCATAAACAACACCTATCTCGAAATATCTGTCATCTTTAGACCTCCCCCACTTCTCTCAAGAGGAATGCCAGTCTTTGGGAGGAATTCCAGTCTTTGGAAGCACCCATATCAGTGGAGGAATGATCAAGAGCCCTTTCAGAAACTATACCACCCATTGCTTATTAAAGTGGTTGTAAACCCTTACTACTTTTACCTACAGGTAAGCCTATAATAAGGTTCACCTACATTTAATGGAAATATCTCCTAAACCTGCGCAGTTTAGGAGATATTTACCATATATGCTTGGGCCGAGCTCATCGGCGCATGCGCACTGAAGAAAGGGCACGATCGTGCCGTTTCTACAGGGCCCATGCCATGACCGTCGGCTCCCGCACGCATGCGCGGGAGTGATGTCATGTGACTCCAGCCAGTCACAGAGCCGAGGTGCACACCCCCGGAAGGAAGAGGGTCGAAGATGGGCGTGACCACCAGCTGGGACATCGGGGACTTCGCTGGCTTTATTTGCAGATAAGTGGCACATAATGGGCTAGTATGTGATGCATAACCCTGTTATGCCCATGTGCATCCTCAATTCAATCCAAATAACATATTGATTGATTTATGTTAGTATTGTTTCCTATAACATTTCACATACATACGTGTCTATTTTGATATTTTTGCCCAAATTTATCTAGCATATGACGTAATGCTTCCTGGCTCATACTTGTTTCACCCCCTCCTCTTTTGACTTTTCATGTTTGATTTTCGATTTTCTGAGTCATTAGCATATTATCAGATTTTCAGAATTTATCAGAATTTTTCCAGTGCTTCTGCCACTTTTTGTGATATAGTTTGTGATTTTGCTATTTTTTTGCGTTTATTGCGACTTTTTGCGATTTTTGTGACTTTTTGCTATTTTTTGCTGTTTTTTCTTTTTTATACATATTTTTTGGTGACTTGTTGCTTTTGTGATCTATTTAGAGCCTGGTAGTTTAAATTACTGCTTTCATAGCAAGATTATTCCCTGTACATGAAGTGACTGCATTTGGATTTTACTTTTTCATATTAATAAAGATGCCCTCTATGGTGTGCGGCCGTCCAGGATCCTCTTTTTTCCTCAAGCTTGTGCAGAGCCAGCACCTTTGAGTTCTATTAGGGTGGGTGTTTTGTTACAGATTTGGGAGATTGGAGCGGCAATCTTTTGCTTTGAAGTTCTATTGGACCGAGCTTACTTTCTAAGAAAACTACCAAACCCTAATGTCATCCATTTGCTAGGTGACTACTCTCGCTGACACCTACAACACGAAGTATCCATCACAGGGAGACTTGCACAGCGTCTCTTTTGATTTAGCCTCTTTGGTGTCCCCCCACTCCTTTCATCTTTGAATCTACTTATTTATCTACTGTAGAAAAAGAAGCCTTTGTGTGTGTTTGGGCCACAGAAAAATGGAGATCATACCTGTGGGGTGGACAGTTTATCTTGTGAACTGACTATAGTCCTAACTTCACTGCTTACCAGAAAGGGAGTAGGGCAAGCAGGAAAGTGCATAGCCAGATGGTTAGCAAGGCAGTACAATACTTTAACAGCACAATACAAACTTGCTATGAAAAATGTTACTGTTAATTTTTTTTAGCAAGTTTACTCTTTACCCACAGCTCCTAGTTAATAGGATAAAGATGTTGAAGTTGTTCCATTTACTGTTATACATGCAGTTAAGTCATCTGAGTTAAAATAAGTATGTCTTGTATGCCCAGTTTAAAGCAGTAGTAAACCACGGGAAAAAAACAAACTGCAAGACAATTGCATAATGTGCTAGTATGCATCGCATACTAGCACATTATGAAATACTTACCTTAGAACGAAGCCCTGCAGTGGCGACCAGTCACCCCTGCTGGCTCTGGCGCTGTGAGTGGCTGGAACCGCGATAACGCCACTCCCGTGCGTGGGAGCCCTCTGCTTTGGCAAGTTTCTGCAGGATACTCCGGACCTGCAGAGCGAATGTGCTGCTGATGTCGGCAGCTGCATGCAGGGTCAATATCTCCTAAACCATGCAGGTTTAGCAGATATTCTTTTATCCTTTTAGCCTTATTACAGGCTTACCTGTAGGTAAAAATTACCAAGCGGGGTATACAACTTTTTAAGTACAATTATGGGACATTCTACAAAGCAAAACAACAGACCAAAATGTAATAATGCATTAAAGTGTTTGTTCACCAATGCGAGAAGTCTGCCAAGCAAAATAGGTGAGTTGGAAGCTCTGGTGCATGAGGTGAACTACGATGTAATCGGCATTGCTGAAACTTGGCTTCAATCCTCACATGACTGGGCTATTAATATTCCTGGCTATGCACTCTTTCGGAGGGACAGGGTAAAAAGGAAAGGTGGCGGGGTCTGTCTCTATGTGAGAAGTGATCTCAAAGCAAGTGTGAAAGAGGACCTGATTGATGGAGAGTGTGATGAGTCTGAAGCATTATGGGTGGAACTACATATAGATGTGAGTAGTTCAAAGTTAATCATTGGAGTTTGTTATAGACCACCCAATGTTAACGAGGAAGTGGAGACTCAGCTCCTTGCACAGATGGAAAGGGCTGCAAGGGCTGGGACAGTGATAATAATGGGGGATTTTAACTACCCAGAAATTGACTGGAGTAATGGCACTGCTGGGACAGTTAAAGGGCAAAAATTTATAAACCTAGTACAGGACAATTTTATGGTCCAGTTTATTGAGGCCCCAACTAGGAATGAAGCTCTGTTGGACCTAGTAATCTCAAACCATGCAGTGCTTATTACTAATGTTCAGATAAAGGAACACCTGGGTAGCAGTGACCATAACATGATTTCATTTGATGTTAGCTGTAAACAAGAAATACATACGGGAAAGATAAAAACACTTAACTTCAAGAGAGCAAATTTTCCAAGGATGAGGGCTGCTCTCCAGGACTTAGGCTGGCCATACACTATACAATTTTCTGATTCAATTTCCTTTAGATTTACCTTCAACTATGTAGTGCAAGGGCCTGTCTGATTGCATACAAATTGAAAGGGTTTAGGTTTGACCTCATATTATATGGTTTTGGTAAATCTAAAGGAAGGTTGAACAGGAAAATTGTATAGTGTATGGCCAGCTTAAGACTGGGAGGGAATATTGGCAGCGATTAACACAGAACAGAAATGGGAATTTTTCAAAAAGACTGTTTGGGACCTCACTGCAAAGTATATTCCCATGGGCAATAAGTTTAAAAGGCTAAAAATAAAACCTATGTGGCTCACGGTCAAAGTTAGAAAAGCTATAAACAATAAGAAAAGAGCTTTTAAAAAATATAAAAATGAAGGAACACTAGTGTTGTTTAAATGCTACAAAGAATTTAACATAATATGTAAAAAGGAAATCAAGGGTGCAAAAATTCAAAATGAACGACAGATCGCAAAAAATAGTAGGACAAACCCCCAAAAATTCTTCAAATATATTAATAGTAAAAAGGTTAGGTCTGAGCATGTAGGCCCTTTACAAAATAATCTAGAGTGGGTGACTGGGGACAAGGAGAAGGCTAATTTATTAAATACTTTCTTCAGCTCTGTGTATACAAAAGAGCATGGGGAAGCTCATGTCCATAATGGGGGTGGTATTGACACAGCCCCCAATGATCCACAATGGCTCAAAAGGGATATGGTCCAGAAATATTTAGACAGAATAAAGGTGGATAAAGCACCTGGACCTGATGGCATCCACCCACGGATCCTAAAAGAATTGAGCTCTGTAATTTCAAAGCCATTGTATCTAATTTTTAGGGACTCATTAATGACGGGAATAGTACCACTGGATTGGCGCAGGGCGAACGTGGTGCCTATATTTAAAAAGGGATCAAAGTCTTTACCAAGTAACTATAGACCTGTTAGTTTAACTTCTATAGTCGGGAAGATACTGGAGCATTTAATAAAAGACCACATAGATGAGTTCTTGCTAGAAAAAAACATTTTAGGCAACAGACAGCATGGGTTCATGAAAGACAGAAGTTGTCAGACAAACCTGATTTCTTTTTATGAAGAGGTAAGTAAAACCTTGGACAGAGGGGTGGCTGTGGACGTGGTTTACTTGGATTTTGCAAAAGCGTTCGATACAGTTCCGCACACACGGCTCATGTGTAAGTTAAAGTCTACAGGCTTGGAAATATCAGTTTGTAAATGGATAGAAAACTGGCTAAAAGACAGAATTCAGAGAGTAGTGGTTAATGATTCTTACTCTGAATGGTCTAAGGTTATCAGTGGTGTACCCCAAGGTTCAGTGCTGTGACCCTTACTCTTTAATATCTTTATAAATGATATTGGGTCTGGGATCAAAAGTAACATTTCTGTCTTTGATGATGACACCAAGCTATGCAGTGGAATAACGTCCTTACAGGATGTCTCCAATTTACAAGCTGACCTCAATGCTCTGTCTAATTGGATGTCTATGTGGCAGATGAGGTTTAATGTTGAGAAATGTAAAGTTATGCACTTGGGGGCTAAGAATATGCATGCATCATACATACTAGGGGGAGTACAACTGGGGGAATCCATGGTGGAGAAGGATCTGGGGGTTTTGGTAGATCATAAGCTCAATAATAGCATGCAATGTCAAGCTGCGGTTTCCAAAGCGAGCAAAGTCCTTTCTTGTATTAAGAGAGGTATGGACTCCAGAGAGAGAGATATCATTTTGCCCCTGTTCAAATCATTAGTAAGACCTCATCTGGAATATGCAGTTCAGTTTTGGGCACCAGTTCTCAAAAAGGATATCGGGGAACTGGAGAAAGTGCAGAGAAGGGCAACCAAACTGATAAGAGGCATGGAGGAGCTCAGCTATGAGGAGAGATTAGAGGAACTGAATTTGTTCACTCTTGAGAATAGGAGAATAAGGGGGGATATGATCAACGTGTTCAAATATATAAGGGGTCCATATAGTGAACTTGGTGTTGAGTTATTCACTTTACGGTCAACACAGAGGACAAGGGGACACTCTTTACGACTGGAGGAAAAGAGATTTAGTCTCCCAATACGGAAAGGTTTCTTCACAGTAAGAGCTGTGAAAATGTGGAATAGACTCCCTCCAGAGGTGGTTCTGGCCAGCTTAGTAGATTGCTTTAAGAAAGGCCTGGCTACTTTCCTAAGTGTACATAATATAACTGGGTACTGACATTTATAGGTAAAGTTGATCCAGGGAAAATCTGATTGCCTCTTGGGGGATCAGGAAGGAATTTTTTCCCCTGCTGTAGCAAATTGGAGCATGCTCTGCTGGGGTTTTTTGCCTTCCTCTGGATCAACTGTGGGTATAGTATTGGGTATATTGGATTGTACAATTTTTTTTTTTTTTTTATGGTTGAACTGGATGGACTTGTGTCTTTTTTCAACCTGACTAACTATGTAACTATGTAACCCAAATTATTATTTTTTTTTTTTTTACAATCTTACTGCAGGATTAGACATGAACTGTCTTTACTCGATAGCTATATTGTCTGTGGATCTTAATGCTTACTAGTACCAGAATCCCAGAGAAAGCACTTTATACAATTTGCACATGAGAATCACCAAGGAATTGTGAGAACAAAACAGTAGTAAAGTACAGTAGTAAAACAGATCACTGAAATGCAAATATTGCACTACCAATAGGCCAAACTTGACTAGTGTATTCATATTAAAAATCTATTTGTTTTTAGTTCTTCCCTCGGCAGTGGGGATGAGAAAATCTGCCTGGATTCAATTTTTAGGGGGTTTGTTGAATCCTGCTTGAAATCTGTGAAATACTGAACTTAGCAATGAACCCTATTGCAGTCTATGAATGACCATTCTTCGTGCTAAATTCTGGCAATGGCATGGCTAATAGGATACTGTACAGCAGGGAAAGGGGTCCTTTAATGTGATTTTGAGGGCACATTGTAAAAAAACACCAATCCTTTAACCTTTTCCCTGCCATAGCCGTTTTTGCGTTTTTTTTTTTTTTTGTTTTGTTTTGTTTTTCTGGCACACGTTTAAAAAAAATCACTTTAGACATGAAGAGTAGTTAAACCAAAACATTGTATATTTTATGAAAGCAGACACCCTTGCGAATAAAATAGTAGTAGATCCAATTTTTATGTCATGCAATATTTGCACAATGGTTTATCATGTACAAAATTTTTATTAAAAAGAATACTAAAATTAATTTAAGGGCATACAAATACAATAAATTACCTATTCTTTTTATATAATATAGATGAGGTTGTAAATAGATACTGAACATGTCAAGCTTTAAAATTGTGCATGTCCGCAAAATGACAACAAAGTTTGGTACCATATAATTTCCATAGGCGACACTTTAAAAGGATACTGGCCCTTGATCTTTTGCTCTCACTCCAGCATGTGTGGCAATATGTAACATGTGTAGCGCAAGTGATATTTTTGTATGAAGGTGCAGATGTGTTTACATTTATGTATCTGCATATCTGGAGCAGGCGGACTCAAAATTTATGGGGGGGTTTCTAAATGCTTGAGTGTAACTTTATTTTCTGACGCTTATTATGATCATCCTGTATAAGAAGAGGGATGGCCACCCTATTAGATCTCTGATACAAGGGTAGAATTGCCAATCTACTGCCACTATACAGGAGGGAGCACAAAATGCGGCACTTTGAGGAGGCGCTTCTTAGAAACCTTTTTACTGCATTCCCTGATGGTGGCAGGATCCCCTCTGATGACCAACTTGCCACCAAATTGTAGATTTTTAAACCACAGCAGCTAGACCTAGCTGCAGACAGCCACCACATGCAGTTCCTGAGCCACATCAATTCTGACTACATTGAATCCTGGGCTGATAGGCCACTCTCAGAAGTGAGAACCCCATGGACTATCGGGTGCCTACTGACAAGTGTGCTGACTGACAAGACCCATCTGGAGCTGCAGAAAATGAATGAATAAATTAAATAAATAAATAAATAAATAAATAAGACTAAAATAAAACTACTCTATAAGCACCCCCAAGTCTGGTGGTCTGACCCCAAGGTCCGCCTAAAGCCCTCAACAATTAGGAAATATGCCCTATGAGAAAAAACATTTAGCCTATTATCACTGCAGTATATTATATTATATTATCAGCCCTTAAAATTTCCACTTGCCTGCTTGCATTTGGCGAGTGGAAAAAACTTGAGGGCAAGTGTGTGGCTGCCTTGGAGGGGGAGGGGGGAGTGCCGCCAGCAGGCGGGGTTGAATGGGAGCCATTCTCCCCCCCAGTGATTGGCCAGGAAGTCCTGGGGAAGAGAGAGGAGAGGAAGAGGAGAGGAGAGGAGAGGAGAGGAGAGGAAGAGGAGAGCCGGCTGTATCACACAGAGCAGGGATCTCCAGCTGTGACACAGCTTGTTAAACGAAGTCCTGCCTCCTGGACCGGCTCCTATGATAGACAGCACACTGATCCAATGCTGGGAAATTTAAGTAGTGTGACATCTTTCATAGGAGCTGGTCCAGGAGGCGGGACATTGTTTGACTGCAGCCGCTGGGCAATTAAAATCTAAGCTGTGCCACAGCAGGAGATCCCCGCTCAGTGTGATCGGGCCGGCTCTCCTCTCTCTGATTCCGTGCACTGGTGAGGCTGCGCTGATGGGCACTGGTGAGGCTGCATTGATGGGCACCGATCAGGCTGCATTGATGGGCACCAATAAGGCTGCATTGATGGACACTGATGAGGCTGCATTGATGGGCACTGATGAGGCTACATTGATGGGCACTAATGAGGCTACATTGAGGGGCACTGATGAGGCTGCATCAATGGCCACTGATGAGCCTGCACTAATGGGCACTGGTGAGGTTGCATTGATGGGCACTGATCAGGCTTTGCTGATGGGCACTGGTGAGGCTGCATTGATGGGCACTGGTGAGGCTGCATTGATGGCCACTGGTGAGGCTGATGGGCACTGATGAGGATGCATTGATGGGCACTGATAAAGCTGCGCTGATGGGCACTAGTGAGGTTGCGTTGATGGGCAATGATGAGGCGGCATCGATGGGCACTGGTGAGGCTGTATTGATGGGCACTGATCAGGCTACGTGCATGGGCACTGGTGAGGCTGCATTGATGGGCACTGATGAGGCTGCATTGATGGGCACTGATGAGGCTGCATTGATGGGCACTGATTAGGCTGCATTGATGGGCACTGATCAGGCCGCATTGATGGGCACTGGTGAGGCTGCATTAATGGGCACTAAAAAGGCTGCATTGATGGACACTGATCAGGCCGCATTGATGGGCACTGGTGAGGCTGCATTATGGGCACTACTGAGGCTGGATTGATGGGCACTGCTGAGGCTGCATTGATGGGCACTGCTGAGGCTGCACTGGTGAGGCTGCATTGATGGGCACGGACAAGGCTGCACTGATGGGTACTGATAAAGTTGTTGTTAATATTTATTTTTGTAACTTAAATCTTCATAAAACATTTAACAGTGTCATTTCATGAGCTAATTTATGAGGGTGTGTTTAGGAGCAGGGGGTGGTAGGGGTTGGGTGGGGAAACTGGTGTCGAGTAACTCTTAAGGCCTGGCTAGTAGCTCAGGACTTGAAATTTTGAGTCCTGATATTACTGTATATTATATTATATTATATTATTCCCATATGCTAACCTGTAGTGGTCAAGGAGTGGCTGCATTTTGTTTCTACCCAAAATATTTTGAAAATGTTCCCTGATTCTTTTCCTTTCATTCCTCCTTAGTGTGACAATCATATTCCCTGGAATTCATATAGACTAGCGCAAGCAGAATTTGCAAAAGTATCTCTCATAACAACATAAAAGTGGAGCATTCAGTATGACACAATGTAAAAATGGCACATTTAGTATTACCTACATTTGGAGCACGAGTTGCTGTCAGAACCAAAGGTGTCGCAAATGCTTCAGGAATTTGGCGCAGTGCATTGCCAAGAGAGACTAGCGCCAGAAAAGCGGTGCAGCTGCTTTATTGACCCCCCCCCCCCCCCATTATATTTGTCAGGGGTATTGTATCACCTAAATTACCTATTTTATGTTACAGGTGATCACATCTTAAATGTTATAAATCTCATGCATGCCAGTACAATTAAAAGATTTAAAAAAGGGAATTTTGGCTTAAACCAATTAAAATTCCTAAAACAGTATATACTGTATGTTCTGAAATCAGAGCACCCGTAGAATAAAAAAAGCTGGTAGTTTCAATTTTTTGTTGTATGATATTTGCGCAAATGTTTTTTAGATCGATATTTTTAGTAAAAATGTACGAATATGAATTGTAGTGCACACAAATGCACTCCAAAATTCTCAATTTTTTCATTAAATATAAAAGGACAAAACTCTGTTGAGTAAAGTATAAAAAATATGTCAAGCCTTAAGCTCCAGTTAGGAGACATGGAATACAGAGAGGGTCATTCAAAATGTATGCCTACAGGATGATCTGATGGCTGGAGGAAGAGCAAGATTTTACTGTTGATGATGTTCTCCAGACTTTTCTAAAAGGACAGTTCTATAGTAAATGCTCTGTAGAGATATGTGAGTGGGTTAAAGAAAGGAAGCCAGTCACAGTCAACATTACAGCCCGTTTGGCAGGCGAGCTTTTAACTATTAACTAATGGACAATTAAATTCATGAAGCAAATGTCTTCTGTGTCTCTCTCTCTACCACCACAAAAAGAAATGTTATTCTCTTCTGGGATGCACAGCCTGGTCCCTCTATCCACCAAAAGGCTTTAAAGACTGTGTATAACAAATGATACAAGTGGAGTATATAATCATACTGTCATTCTAGAAGTCATCACAAGCTTTAAGGTGTGCGTTATCCAGTAGGTAGAGGCCTTGCTCATAGAAGAAAGATTTTTACCCGCATTGAAAGGGCATCCTATACAGTATACATCCCAGCTCAACATGCTTTCCTTCTGGGATTTGTGAAGTTGTTCCATTCATCAGTCAAGCAAAGCAAAGTCAGCAGTGGCATTTAAGTGGCCAGTACACAGAACAAAAAGAGCTTCCTACCTCACCACATTTTTTCCTAGACCCAATCCAGCAAAGGCCACCTGAAGTATAAAGCTACATGAACACAGGGCGTTTTTTCTGACTCTTTTAGGAACGCCAGGCTTTTTTTTTTTTTTTTTTTTTTCAGCTTCAAAACGCCTCTTTTAGGCTTTTAGAAGTTTTTAGTGGCATGGGGGTTTAGAAGCTGTAAAAAAAAAGGGCCAGCACGTTCTGAAGAGGAAATCAGGAGCTGTACAAATGCTTGATGCTTCTAATTGTGGCTAAACACGTGTTAAGACTGTATTCTGCATTTAGCCCCTTCAAGCGGTTTTAGGCTTTAGTAATGTGATTGGTCACTGTATCATCAGCCAAATCATGAAATACCTGTCTGTATATTACTCAAGTGTCCTTTGCTCAGCCGTGTGGTAGTGTCCCAGGCAGAGCTCATCACTGCTGCAGAGGCCTACGCAGAATTGTGAGAGTTATCTCATCCCCCCTACAACAATTGCTTAAGGAAAGCGAATATATGGATGGACATTACATCAGCCTTCACGCCAAACTGGGAGCGATTGAGTTCTTTGCAGCAAAAGGAAAGAAGTAAGTCCATTGTACAGAAGGCATGATGTGCATGTTATAATGTTACTGATGATTGCAAATTAACCTTCTTTTCCACATTATTTTTTTTTTGCAGCCCATATATTGGCCAAGCAGTGGAAATCCCTACGGGATAGGTTTAGGAGAGATCTTACAGAGGAGGAGAAAGCCATATACAGTGGGGCACCAGTTCCACAGAAGAAACAGCATGTGTACCATAGCAACTTGGCATTCCTTCATCAATCTATGATTTCAAACACAGGATAGTAAGTATATTTTTTTCTTTCTTAAATTTTTTGGTAATGTACCGGTATGTTTTATTATTATGATTCTTTCATTTTTTTATTTATATGATTTTCTTTCCTAATGTTCTTCAGCCTTTTTTCATTTTTCATTTTTTTTACAGGATAGAGTATAAATTAATTGTTTTTGCAAATTTTTCAGAATCATTTGTTTTTCAAGTTTATTATAGAATATTTTTTCTTTACATGGGTATATATAGTTACATAAGTCCATCTAGTTCAACCAATAAAAGGGGGAAAAAATATATCCTTAAGGAAAAATAAATTAAAAATCATACAATCCTATGTACACAACCCTATACCCACAGTTGATCCAGAGGAAGACAAAAAACCAGAGCATAGCAGGAACCAATTTTCTCCGGCAGGGGAAAAAATCCTTCCTGATCCTTCGAGAGGCAATCAGTTATTCCCTGGATCAACTTTACCTATAAATGTTAGTGTCCAGTTATATTATGTGCATTTAGGAAAGATTCCAGGCTTTTTTAAAGCAATCTACTGAGCAGGCCAGAACCAGCTCTTGAGGAAGTCTATTCCACATTTTCACAGCTCTTACTGTGAAGAAACCTTTCTGTATTTGGAGATGAAATCTCTTTTCCTCTAGATGTAAAGAGTGCCCTCTTGTCTTCTGTGATGACCTTAATGTGAATAACTCAACACCAAGTTCACTATATGGACCACTTATGTGTTTATACATGTCGATCATAGCCCCCCTTAAAGTGGTTGTGAAGACAGAAGGTCTTTTATCCTAATGCATTCTATGCATTAAGATAAAAAATCCTCGAGTGCGCATGCGCGAGGCTTCAAAGATGACCACTTAGACAGGGAGCTCCGCACTGCTCCGGTCGTCTCAGGCCCCATATTATGGACAGAACAACCGCAGCCCTTCATCAACCCCCCCCCCCCCCCCCCCCGGGATCAGGGGAACACAGGAGGCACAGTTTGAGGCCATTGGGAACTGTCCGCCGTGCCCTGGAAGCCCCGTTACTACAGGCCAGGGATCCGGCCTACACATCCAAGATGGCGGCCACGACATCACCTCAAGAGCAGACTGAGCAGAGACTCAGCACGGCAGACGCTCTCACGGATCTACTGCCTCTCAGCTCACTTAGTGGGGCACACGTGAGTATCCACATACAGATCCCAGCTTCCCCAGCATCCACGGAATCCCTCATTGGACACACCATGGATGACCTTTTATTGTTCCCCATGGAGGCAAGCCTAACACTACATTATAGCAGGGAGACATTCACAGCACGTCACTCTGAACTGCCTTTTTATACAGCTTCCATGTTTCTAAAGTTCCCCGAGATGCTGGAACGGGGCTTATCCTCCATTGCAGGTAAAATAACTGGGGAAATTAAATCGGACCTACAGAATCTGTGTTCCCGCATGGAGGCGATAGAAAGCAAACTGGATTCTACTGTAGCCAGGGCTAACCAAAATACAGACCGGATACAAGACATCAAAGACTAACTCGATACTGCACTTTCTAAAGTAGATAATCTTGAAAACAGATCCAGAAGGTACAACTTTCAGATCAAGGGGATCCCCGAAACTGTCACTGATGCTCCTGCTGTAGTCTGCTCCCTCATTCAGGAGCTTATCCTGGACATTCCACAGCACAGACTGGAATTAGACTGGGCACACAGAGCCCTAGGACCACCTAGATCTGACGGGCTGCCAAGAGACATAGTAGAGATGCCCCACTTTATGCGGCAAAGAAGAGGTCATGCAGCATGCCCACTCCAAACCCCAGCTGCAGTACCAGTCCCACCCCATCCAAATATTTGCAGATTTATCACCGACCACCATTCATAAACAGAGGACTTTCAAACCACTCCTGTTGGCTTTAACTCAAAAGGAAATAAAATACTGGTGGCTATTCCCTTTTAGCCTCAAGTTTCAACACAAGAACAAGTCCTACACGTTCTCCAAATTTCTGGATGGTGAAAAAATACATTTACACCTGGGAATCATCTCACAAGCCACTGTTTCCCTGCTGATCCCTGTATGTTCCTGCTGTAATGTCTTGTACATTCTATGATCCAGTTTTTTATCAATAAAGGCACTTGTTATCTAGTCCGGTGTGCGGCTATCCAGATCACTTCCTCTACCTCCGCTCAACTCAGCATCAGCCAGCACCTGGGGCTCTTTTCCTTTGAAGGATTCCAATTTGTTCATTCTCTCATCGGTTCAGACCTGCCTGAGCGGTGGAGTACCCTTCACTGTTTCCCCGCCACCAGGATCAGCTGCCGGAACATCGAAAAGCCAATTCCTCACTAGCCTGATAGTACCGCTGGGGCAGAAGCACAAACCTAAAAGGTCTAAGGACTCCAACCCCGCCTGATAAGGTGGCTACCCGCAGAAGGCCTTCTGCTCTCTAACTTCATCCACACCGGGGTTCCAACCCTGTCCACGAACTCTGATATGGCACCTTAGAGTCTTGATTTCCAAACCAACTTCTGGACTACCTTACCTCTCCAGGGAAGACGACCATACCACTTTTATATGCTCATCCCCAACCACTCCGAACTAAGTGGCTCTACACATCCTGAGAACCTCCTCCTCTCTCTCCATGGCTAACATTGACAGTCCACCCCTATGCTAAGAGTCGTTATGCACAATACACAGGGACTAAATTCCCCTATCCAACGTAGAAAAATATTTCAATACTATCACAGCCAAAAAATTGACGTGGTACTGCTCCAAGAAATGCACTTTCCAAGACTGTACAACCCCAAGTTCATTCACTCCAAATTCCTCAACTTCTTCTTGGCTAACGCTGAGGACAAATCAAAGGGTGTAGCCATATTTTTCTCACATAACTGTAAATTCTCCCTGGTCTCAGCGGGGAGCATTGATAGTTTGAAAAAACTTTTAGATAGGCACCTGAATGACCACAACATACAGGGATATACAATGTAATACTGACATATAATCACACACATAGTTTGAACTTGATGGACTTGTGCCTTTTTTCAACCTCACCTACTATGTAACTATGTGTCCTCCTCCCTTCCTGTCAGCTAGTCTGTGGTGTGTGAGCCACCCCTCCCCTTGTAGCACCGCTCTGAGCAGTGCACACTCTACCACACACAAGCACTGCCAGCCCCACAGCTAGTATAACATGTAGTATATACTGTATGTCTTTTTGTAAAATTCTTCTTCTAAATAGCTTATTCCTTCTCCCCAATCAGCGGTCACGTGACTGATCGTCCCTCTCTTCCTCTGATGTATACACTATGGAGGGAGGTCACGTGACTGCCCAGCAGACGTCAGAGGGAGATCCCGGCTCCTCCCTCCCTAGTACATACAGCGGAGAGAGAGAACGACAGGCAGTTATGTGACTGCTGATCGGGGAGAAGTAATAAGGTATTTAGAAGACGAATTTTACAAAAAGGAATGCAGTATAAACTACAGGTTATACTAGAAGTGGGGCTGGCAGTGCTTAAGCTTATAATCTACCAAAACACCCAGATCCTTCCCCACCACTGATTCCCCCAGTTGTACTCCTTCTCATATGTAAGATGCATGCATATTCTTAGTCCCCAAGTGCATAACTTTACATTTTTCAACATTAAACCTCATCTGCCACATAGTTGCCCAATTAAACAGTGCATTGAGGTCGGCTTGTAAGTTGGAGACATTCTGTAAGGACATTATTCCACCGCACAGCTTGGTATCATCTGCAAAGACTGAATTGGTACTTTAAATCCCAGGCCCTATATCATTTAAAAGTATATTAGCCACTTGCAGACCACCCGACGTCGTTTTACGTCGGTACTTTGACGTAGAATACCATTATGGCTAACCCTGATATATTCTTAAATAGCAGACGGTCCTCTTTTTGATAAACATGGTCTCCGCGGCGGATTCACCACAAGATCACTTTTATCGTGGGCGGGAGCAGAGGCATTGCTAGGGGGGTGCGGTCTGCACCTGGGTGACACCCGCTAGAGGAGTGACACCATCCCGACGGTGAGGAAAGCCCTGGTATTTTTTTTTTCAGCTGACCCGTTCACCCCGCAGCCCGCTGGGCTTGAACAACACACCTCTAGTGCCACGGCCTGCGCCTGGTGTGTCACTGTGTGAGTGTGCCCTCCTTCCTCTTCTTCCTCCTGCCTACCCTACTGAGCCAGCGAGCCTCAGCCTGTGACATCTCACACTGCACTGCAGACATGATGATGACGTCACTACACACAGTACTAGTATCTCCGCTCAGGTGGCGCGGCGGCTGCACGTTGTGAAGCTGCCCTCCTTTCCAGACTCCAGCTGCCACCCGGTGCCCAGGTTCGGAACAGGTGCGTGGGGGTGTGTCCTGGTGTCCACCGCCGGCCCGAGCCCAGGGTGAGATGTGTGTGTGGGGGGGTGACACCATGTTATACTGCACCAGGTGACACCAGCCCTAATGACATCACTGGGCGGGAGATTGCCCTCCTTCCTGCTGTGCTCCGATTGTCTCTGCCGTTTACCGGAGCCGTTGGCAGCGGCAGAGCCGATCCGGTCCTCTCCACTCTGAGACATGGAGCCAAGTGAGGGAAAGATGGCCCCTGCTCGGCTCCATAACAATGGATGGCGGAAGCAACGTCACTTCCACCCAATGGTCTTAAAGGGGAATATTTTTTTTTTAAATACTTTTTTTCATTTTATTTCTTTATTGCATTTAAGTGTAAGTGTGAGATCTGAGGTCTTTTTGACCCCAGATCTCCAATGACAGAGCTCAATTCTTTTAGAATCTGTGGGTGTATGCCACCTGGTCTAGGTGCTTTATTCACCATTATTCTGTCTAAATATTTCTGGACCATATACATTTTGAGTCATTGTGGATCATTTAGGGCTGTGTCAATACCATCCCCATTATGAACATGAGCTCCTCCATGCTCATTTGTATGCACAGAGCTGAAGAAGGTATTATATTTGCCTTCTCTTTGTCCCCAGGCACCCACTCTCGATTATTTTGTAAAGGGCTTACATGCTCAGACCTGACCTTTTTACTAATAATATATTTGAAGATTTTTTGGGGGTTTGTCCTATATTTTGCAATCTGACATTCATTTTGAATTTTTGCAGCCTTGATTCCTTTTTACATATTCTGTTATATTCTTTGTAACATTTAAACGATGATAGTGTTCCTTCATTTTTATATTTTTTTAAAGGCTCTTTCTTATTATTTATAGCTTTTTTTTACTTTGGTTGTGAGCCACATAGGTTTTATTTTTAGCCTTTTAAACTTATTGCCCATGGGAATATACTTTTCAGTGTGTTTACATACAGTCTTTTTGATGAATTTCCATTTCTGTTCTGTGTTCACCGATGCCAATATTCCCTCCCAGTCTAAATCTTGGAGAGCAGCCCTCGTCCTTGGAAAATTTGCTCTCTTAAAGTTAAGTGTTGTTATATTTCCAGTAGGTGCTTGTTGCTTACAGATTACTTTAAAATGGTTGTAAACTCTGTTACACCACTTGTACCTACAGGTAAGCCTATAATGCTTACCTGTAGGTACTGTGAATATCTCCTAAGCTTGCACAGTTTAGGAGATATTCAGAGTGCATGCAGTCGATGACATCATTGGCGCATGCGCTCTGAAGGTCCGGCTTGCAGTGCTGCAGTGCTGGACCTTCAGAGCCTGTGCCTGAATCTGCGACTCCGGCCACTCACAGTGCCAGAGCCCCGAACCTGGAAGAAACACCGGGGGAAGCCATCTCAGTGGGGAGTGGGCACCGCTGGAAGGGCTTTATTCTAAGGTATTTCATAATGTGCTAGTATGCGATGCATGCTAGCACATTATGCCGTTGTCTTGCAGGTTTTATTTTTTTTTTCATTTTTTCTTGCGGTTTACAACCGCTTTTAATGAAATCATGTTATGGACACTGCTAACAAGATATTTATATGAACATTAGTAGTAATAAGCTCTGCATGGTTTGAGATTACCAGGTCCAGCAGACCATCATTCCTAGTCGGGGTCTCTATAAACTGTACCATAAAAAATTTTTGTAGTAGGTATACATTTTTGTCCTTTAACTGTTCCTGCCATGCCATTTCTCTAGTCAATTTCCAGGTAGTTAAAATCCCCCATTATTATCACTGTCACAGTCCTTGACACTGGGTGGCCTATAACAAACCCTGATGATTACCTTTGTATCAACTAGGTCCTCATTCACACTCACTTTGAGATTACTTCTCACATAGAGACAGACACACACAACCTCTACCCCCGTGTGGGGTCTTTGGTTTGCTAAGTTATCTGAAGCCTTTTTTAATTCTTTTTTAAATAATATATAGTTTTATATAGTCATTTTTATCTACTTTATCCTTTTTTTAATTATATATATTTTATTTTAGATATTTAAATCCATTTTTCTCCTTTCAGAACAACATCAAACATCCAGGATGAGAGTGAGGCTGTGGAAGAGGCAGTGGATCTAGATGTGCTAGCAGGGGAATCGTCCACGAGTACCTCAGTCAGCAATGTTCCCTCCCTTCCAACACCTGAGCCCACTGATGACTCACTGTGTCAGATATATATCTATCAGTGTCTGTCTATCTAAACATTTTCCATGGTTTTGTGTAATTGTTTTCTACTTTTTTTTAGAATTCTATGGAACCGAATCCCATCGCAACATCATCCAGCCAAGGAAGTGTCGTTGCCCATGGCCGTGGACGCAATCAGCATCAGAGGAGGCCTGGTTTCAGCAATAAAACTGAGGAGAAGGTATTAGCGTTGCTGCAGGAAGAGGCGCAGTGTGGGTGCCTTTTTAGATCTGGGGAACCTACGTGCCTGCGTCTGCCGTACTTTGTACCATATCCTGGAGCACATTAGCGATGACCAGGAGAAGCAGTGCATGGATAGTATTTATGCAGTGGCAATGCAGTTTTGCACTGCCAGAATAAGTAGTGTGCCACCTCTTACCCATCCATTCACTGCTTTTCAATGCACTCCAGGTTTGCAGCAGCACTAATACCCCCCTCTCATCAGCTCACTCATCATCAGCCCACTCCTCAAAGCCAGCCTTCATCGCCCCAGTCAGATTATCTTTTGGCTTCTTAAGTTCCACCTCCTTCCAACTTCTGTGCTAATCCCTCACATCCTCATTCCATGGCCCCCAATCTCAACCCAAATTTGTTCCTACATGAATGTCCCTACTCCCCCATTCCTTTACCATACCTCCCAACATTTTGAGATGGGAATGAGGGACACTTACTAGCAAATGTATGTAGGCATATGACACGCCCCCTGCCACACCCCCTTTAAAGTAGAATTAACCAAAAAAAGTTTAATTAAATCCACAAGGGACTTTTTTACCACTACTTTTCCTTTATATTGGCTTTTAAAATTTACAAATGCTGCAATTTATAATTTGGATGAAAGGTTTAGCATTGGGAAACACTTTTTGAAAGATAAAAAGTGCATTTTATATACAACTATATAGATCAGACCAAAATGAGGGACAAATGAGGGGGAACGAGGGGCAGAGGGAAATTGCTCCAAATCAGGGACAGTTGTGAGCTTTGCCTATACCGAATCCTCTTTCCCCATCCCCAAGTGGAACACAAGGAGATAGTTCATCCCCCAACCCATCTACTATCAGATGTAATATCTTATCCTTTCCCTAAATAAAGTTCTTTTAAACTGATATATCTTGTTGCGTTTTCACTTTATTTTTTTCTTTAAAGTCGCTCTGATGCACTGCACACTAGTCCATTTTTACTTAAACACATTTTCCTCTGTGTGGGGTAAATGTATGCAGAGCCCAAAGCAAAGGGCACTGCATACATTTGCTTTTCACAGAGGAAAAGGACAAGTTTTCCTCTGTGTGGGGTAAACATATGCAGAGCCCAAAGCAGGACAGTATATGCTTGCCTCATGCAGAAGTAAAGGACAATGAAAAAAGCCGACTGTACCTCCAACATAATGTGTATGTGGGTAGCGCTGAGAGCCACAAGAGAAATAAAAAGACAAAATGTACCTTTGAAAAAATGTATTCAAAGAAAAAACATTTTTGCTAAAGACAGTAAATAGAGATAATGCAGAAACAATAGAATATATTACACGTATTGATCCTACCATGATGCTTCTCTCTTCAGTAATACAAAAAAAACTTGCTAACTGATTGTGGATGGTCATGACCCATGCAGTTGATCGTAAATACATAAGCTGCACACGTTGACTTGGATTATGGAGCTACAGTTCAAAAGTGCCTCTCTCCTTGTCCTGCAGAAAGTTATGAAGGACACAACATGCCAGTACCACTTTGATGGCATTTTCCACGTCTAGCTGCATACATGACAGCAATATTCTCTACTTTGCGGTGCAGACAGCGAAGGCACAATCAACAACAAGGCAGACACTGCTGAACTGATAATTGAAGATTTTTTGCTTATGGCTAAGACCATAGCCACTGTATGGCCTCATAAAGTTTTCTGCTAGTCCAAACGTTTTATCCGCTACCATGACCAAGGGTAGACTGGGTCTTTTGTACAAGGTAGAGGCCTGCTGGGTAGAATGTTAAGGCATTCTTCATGTAAACGACATCCAAAGTCTGACTTGCGAAAGATAAAGGCATCACCTTGGCTGCTGTACACTCCGAGCTATGAATTTTAGGTTGGCATCAGCCAATGCCAGGAGAACCACAGAGAAATACTTTTTATAATTGAAGTATAGTGATCCAGACTTGTCCTTGATGTGCATGCCGTCAAGGGCACCAATGCAATTGGCGAACTGGGTCTTCTCCCAAAACTCTTCTGCTATAGCTTCCCAGATATCTTCGGCAGGCTCAGGCATGACTACTTCCTTCAACTCCTCCCATAGTCCTGCACAGGTTTCCCTGGTTACCTTGGCCACCGTGGAGACGCCCAGTAGAAAATAGTGGTGTAAAGACACAAAGGTTTGTCCTGTAGCAAGAAACTTAAAAAAAACTATTTTTAAAAATATATAAAAAAAATATTCAGAAAAAAAAATACAACTATAAACATTTCAAATATAGTATAAATTTAAACAGAAAAAAAGGGGATGAAAATCATATAAACTAAAATAAATAAATTAAAACAAAAATTATATATCTGTACATTTTTCATGATAACAAAAATGGAACATACCTAAGTGTCACAAGCAGCCATTCATCATGTGACACACTGGTTGGCATCTGAGTGTCCATTCTTGCCAGCCTTGGTCTGAGCCTCTCCAGCAGGTCATCAAATGCAGGAAAGGACACCTGCGTGAAGTTTACTATATTTTCTGGATGTATGCGTAGTTGGGCATACGAATTGGAAAAGTACTCAAACGAGAGATGCTGGGATACAATAGGATGCGTCCAGAAACTATGATGATGACTACTTCTCTCCTGCCTGCTTCTCCTCAGCCTCCGTAAGCCATTCAGCAAGATGGCCTTATCGATTTTCAGAACGAGGGGATCCATTATAGCAATCAAATACTCGCAGATGCTCTCTCTCCTCTCTCCCCACTCAAAATGGCGCAAAAAATTCTGATTAGAATATTTATTTAGGCATTGAAGGAGTTTTGGGAGTAGAAAATAGAAGAAGGCAGTGTTTAAAAAAAAAAACACTTCTAAACGCTAACGCGGCTAAACATGCATTAACACCAGGGCAAAACGTGGCTAAAAGCACTTTTTTTATGCTGCTTTTTCCTGGCAGCAATACTGGTGTTGCAGCTCACTTTTTTAACGCCATGTGTGCATGTGGTCTAAAGAGTTGTTAAAGAGGAACTGCAGTCTGCTGGCAGAATTTGTAATAAAAACTTCTTTGCCATTCTGAAGCTTCCCTCCAACCACTTTGCATATTTTATATATACTGTGATTCTGTACTTGCCGAATATGCTGCAGAAATCTCCCTCCACTGAGTCTGGCTGCAGTCATTTTAACTGTGGGCATTCAGAGAGGGCTGGAGGTAGGGGGGGGATCGGGATGTAGAGGTTGTGAAAGTTTTAAATGTGGGGCGATGCACGATGTAGGTTGTGGAGTGTTTTGTTTTGTTTTTGTTTTTCATCACTGATTCAGCACCTCGGGGCTCTCCCTGGGGGCACTGGTGGGGGCGGGGGGAGGGGAGGGGGGGAGCGGGAGGAGGCTGAAGGGAGGGTATGGTTGGTAGTTGGTGTGACAGGGAGGCACTGGGTAGTTTGGGTCACAATAAAAGCCCCCAGGGCTAGCCGAAATGGGCATGGGGGGTTAAAGGGAAACTCACTGGATAAAGAGTCACGTAGTCCCCATGTGGGACTTAAACACATTAATAAAATGAATCAGGGGGGGAGGGAGGGTAGTAATTTGTATAAAGGTTCGGGTTATATCCTCATGCACGTAGAAGGAATAAGAGTAGAGGGGGCTTGCGGGGATTGGGAGGAGTGGGGTTTTCCCCCCCTCCCCTCCCTCCACGCCCCCCCAAAACAAAGTTGCAACACTGTTGGCAGGCTTGGGATTCAGAGCGGAGCTATAATAAATATTAAGAAGCTTGGTACCCCGGGGCGGGAGCTAGAATGTGGTACGCGTTGTACACTGAACAATATGGTTGCTACTTGTATTCCTGTTAAAAATCTTTTTTTTATTTTTCCCTTTACTGATGCTTAGTACAAGGGGAATATGTTCATGGAATGTCAGGGGCCTGGGCAATCCTGATAAAAGGTCCGCTGTCTTGTCTGAGTTGGAGGCCCAGGGTGCCGCTCTGCTTTGCTTACAGGAAACGCATCTAACAAATGAAACTAAGACAAAACTGGGGGGTAGGAAATTTCAAGCGCAATTTCATGCGGTTTACTCCTCCTATTCGAGAGGTGTAAGTATATTGATTAAAAAAGGGGTGCTGTTTACCTGCAGGAGTGTGCGGATCGACACGCTGGGCTGCTATATTTTCTTACACTGTTTATTAGATGGGAGAGAATTGGTCATAGCAAATATATATATTCCCCCTCCTAGCAAGTTGGAAATCTTATACTATCTATTGGAATACATGGAGAACAAGGCAGGGATTCCACTGATTCTAATAGGCGATTTTAATACTGTCCTGGATAGCCGGCAGGATAGACTTTCATCGGGCACCCGGACAGGGAGAGTAACGGCGGGGAGGCTTAAGCAGTTCCTAGAGGAAGTGGGGTGGTGCGATTTATGGAGAATCCGTAATCCAGATGCCAGACAGTTCTCTTGCTATTCAGGGACGCACTGCACACTATCTCGAATAGACCTAGCCATAGGCAACAAGGAAGCGCTCCCTATAGTACAAAAAATAGATTATGGCCCAAGGGGATTATCAGATCACTCACCCTTAAAAGTGCTGTTGTGCACCGGGGATAGACAGATACATAGGCCTTGGTCAGTAAACCCAGTATGGTTAGAGATAATTGGGAATCAGGAAGAAATCTCCACCAGCTTAAAGGAGTTCATTTTGAGCAACCGGGGCACGGCGGCAGGGGGGGTGGTTTGGGATGCATTAAAGGCCTTTCTTAGAGGGCTCCTAATTCAGCAAATAGCAAGGGCAAAGCAAAAAAACAAAAACACAGGAGGACAGCATCAGAAGGGAGGTTATAGACCTGGAAGGGCAGTATGTTCAGCGCCCCACTATAGAACTAAGGAAGGCATGGGTTAAGAAGCAGCAGGAATATAAAGCGGTAACAATGAGAAAGGCTGAAAATAAAAGGCTCTTCCAGAGGCAGAGATTTTTTGAGGAGGGGGAAAGAGTGGGACGCACGCTTGCTGTAGTGGCTAGCGCCAACTCCCCCGTCCTCAACAATCTCTGCGATCAGATCCCCAAAGGGGGAAATAACTACGGACCCTGGGAAGATAAGGGAGATATTCTTTGACTTCTATAGCTCCCTGTACAAAACGAAACAGCTTGCAGGTAATGACGCGCTAGATAGATTAATGGAGGGAATTACATTACCAACTCTAACCACAATAGACAAGACGAACTTAGAGGCCCCCATAACCCTAGAGGAACTTAGGAGCGCGGTGGCGGCCATGCCTAATCGTAAAACTCCAGGCCCAGATGGACTCCCCCTGGAAATTTACAAATACTACGGGGAGACCCTGCTTCCCACCCTTCTGAGGACACTAGAGGAGGCGCTGGAGGATGGCGGCCTCCCCTCTTCAATGTCAGAGTCTAATATCATACTCATTCAGAAGGAAGGGAAAGACCAACTAGAGGTGGCCTCATATAGGCCAATTTCCTTGCTTTGTTCGGATATCAAAATCCTTGCAAAGGTTTTGGCAACCAGGCTAAGTAAATGCATTGACAAATTGATCCACCCAGACCAGACGGGTTTTATTCCCCATAGGTCTACTAGTGTAAATATTAGAAGAGCATATTTGAACTTGCAGACCCCAGTAGTAGATGGGGATCTTAGAGCAGTTGTTTCACTGGATATTGCTAAAGCCTTTGACAGCCTGGAATGGGGCTACCTCTGGGAAATAATGGATAAATTTGGTTTTGGCCCGGTTTTTGTTAAATGGGTAAAAATCTTGTACAGTCACCCATCAGCTAAGTTAAAGATCAATAATGAGTATACAGACAGCCTGACATTGGAGAGGGGCACAAGGCAGGGGTGCCCGCTGTCCCCCCTCCTGTTTGCCCTGGCGATGGAACCGTTGGCAGAAGGTATGAGGAGGGCATCGGACATACAGGGTTTCAGGAGGAGGGGAAGGGAAGAAAGAATTGCACTCTATGCGGACGACGTCCTGGTATTCCTGGGGGACACAGGCCCATCTTTGGAAGGAATGATGAGATTGGTGGAAAGATTCGGGAAAGCGTCGGGCCTAGTAGTTAATTGGGATAAAACTGCATTGCTACAGATGGTCCCAATTATTATTCCCCCCCCCCGGCGGCCTTCTTGGGCTAAAGATAACTGATAAAATAAAGTATCTGGGAGTGGAGTTGGCCAGCGATCCCAATGTTTATATTCGGGATAACTTGGTCCCTCTACTCGCGAAGCTTAAAAAAAAATGCGATATCTGGTGTCGGCTTCCCCTGTCGTTGGCAGGGTGCGCAAACTTGATCAGAATGATTTGGTTACCACAAATCCTTTATATTCTCCACAACTCCCCGGTGTGGATCGGGAGAAAATGGTTTATAAAAATAGACTCCTTATTTAGGGATCTTCTTTGGAAGAAAGGCCAGGCCAGGATCAAGCTGCAGGCGCTGCAGCGCCCTACTTGGGAGGGAGGGTTAGCAATCCCCCATCCGTATGGATATTTTTTGGCTGCTCAATTACAGCACTTGGGGGGCTGCGAATCCAGTAGTGAATTAAGTGCTAGTAATAAAATAATGCTGGAAAGCAGCCCACATAGATGCCTGACAGAGGCACTCGAGGCAGGCTCTCTTCAGAGAAAATTACCGACACCTAAATTAGTAAGTAAAGTCTGGCAGACAGCTAAGCGGATTATGGGGTACAGGGGCATTACGGAATATTCGCCAATATGGTCTAATGAATCCCTGGGGGAATTAAGGACTACGGAAAAGCTTTCCGCCTGGGAAAAGCATGGAATCCATAGATTGACGCAGTTATACATTGATAGCCACCGGAAATCCTTTATGGATCTCAGAATGGAATTCGATATCCCAAACAACACATTTTATAAATATCTTCAGATAAGGCATGCGCTGAGTACCCAATTTAAGTCTTCCCCTATGGAGCAAAGTAAAACACCTCTCCTCAACAAAGTTGTTAAAGCAACAAATACTAAGGGACTGATTGGAGCAGTGTACACACAGCTAGTAGACAAAATATTGCCCCAAAATGCGGCAGCCGGGCCTAGAGCAGGATGGGAGGTGGACGTAGGAAAGCTGTCGGATGTCCAGTGGCGAAAAACGTTGAAGCTGGGACAGTCGGTGTCCATCTCCCCTTCGCAGAAGGCCTCACATTTACTCCTTGTACATAGAGCTTACTACACCCCTAGAAGATTATATAGATTTGGGGGTAGGCCAGATGACAAATGCCCTAGGTGTAGCAGGACAGGGGACCTCATACATATGGTCTGGAGATGTCCAAAATTGGTAAGATACTGGACGGAAGTGGTTAGGACAATTAATCGCAGATTTAAAACTAAACTAGAGCTAGACCCTAGGGTATGTGTGCTGGGGTTGGTGGAAGATTCCATGGGTCACACTAACTCAGTCACAGCTGCGGTTAGATGCCTATACCAGGCTAGAAAGCTGATAGCACAGTCCTGGCTCTCGAGAAAAGCCCCAACTATAGAGGACTGGCTTAAAACGGTGGACTCCCTGGTCTGGACAGAAAGGACAATATATATTAGAAAAGGAAACTATAGAAAATTTATAGGTCTATGGAAACCTTGGCTGCAGGAACTGAATACCCGCCAATTACTCTGACTAGCTACCTCTGAATTTCACCCGTTTAGCGGGGTGAATGTATAGGTAGCGCCGTAAAAGCCTGAGCGTTGGGATAGACCCCATTGGGGGTTAGAAAGATATAACATGTTGCGACTCTTGGAGGTACTTTTTCTTTTTCTTTCTCTTTTTATTGTTTGTTTTCTTTTTTTTTTCCCTCTTCCCCCCCTCCTTCTTCTCTCCCCGTCACTCCCTTGCTGCGATCTTAAAATAGGTGTGGTTTTCAAGACGGGGAGAGGGAATGGGGCGGCGGGGGGGTTCAGTACATAAAGGAGGGCGGGATAAACAGGGGCTTAGAGGGGAAGGGATAATAAAAAAGGGGATAAATGGGGCACATCACAAAATATTGATTCGTACCTACAAGGGTATACTTAAAAACACTTTAGAGCACAAAAAGCACGCGAAACATGGGTTTTAATATATTGTTTGAACTAGATTGTATTACTGGTAATACATGCACTCTGAATGCACTTTGTTTTGTAAAATATGTAACCTTGTTGTTATTTTTGCTGCTATAAAAGGTAAATAAAAGCAATTAAAAAAAAAAACTGTGGGCATAGGGTTGCCACCTGTCCGGGATTCACCTGGACAGTCCGGGTTTTGAATCATGTGTCTGGGTTTCAGTCCACCTGAAACCCGGACACATTGTTAAGACAGGAATGTGTCTCGGAACAGGGCTTGACAGGAGGCGGAGGGGACACTATGTGCACCGTATTACTATTCTCTTTGGAGTGCCCAAAGGTGTCCCAGGTCTGTTACAATCCTATAGTTTATACTGAAATGAAAAAAAATGTACTGTGCGCCGCTAAAGTGTTCAGGTTTGGCTTGAAGAAAAAGTGGCAACCCTATGTGGGCAGCTGAAGCTGCTGCCTGTTCACTTCCTGGATTTACACAGACACACAGAGGCACACCTCCAGCAATGCAGCCCTGCAGCTCTCATTGGCCCTCTTATGACTCATCCCCCCTCCTTTCCTGGCAAACTCTCGCAAGAGTGAGAGAGAGAGCTGTGCATGATGTCATAAGCCTAGGCTTTTTACCAGACAAGAAACATGAAGTGGGCTGTATAAGGTATTTACTGGCAGAAAAAAAAATGTTTTACTATCCAAAGTTAAAACAACAAGGACAGAACATTTAATAGATGGAAAGTTGAAAAAAATTACTGAAGGTCCACTTTAAGCCTGAGGCCATTTAGAAAGGCTTAGGAATTATAATTGAACTTGTTAGAGGGACACAGATCTGTATACCTATTGCAAAAGCATTTTGAAGACAGGGACATTGGGTGAAATTTTGCAGAGTGAAGTTGATAGAAGGTTTTCCAGCAGATGTTATTCTTGGAAATGATGTGGATACCATACATTAAACAGATAATACATGAAACAGCAAAGCAAACCATGTCGGCAAATTTTGGGTTCATTTCACTGGAAGCAGAAGGGGTTGTCATGCAGAATGATTTTTATCAATAATTTTGTATTGTGCTTATGAAGCATTTTTTAAACTATTGCAGTGGTTTCCAGATGCTTTTGCTATCTATGGTTTGGAACTGGGCCAAGGAATGGGTGTGCCAAAAAACAAGCCCACGCTTAAGAGTAGAGGTCTCATAAAGTTGTTACCTTCGCTGGCTAAGTGGCTTTGACCCAGGTATTTTTTACGAAAAAATACAAAAAAAAGTATTAATTTTCATCAAAGCTTATTATCAAAAATTCAAATATATATATTAATACAAAAGAAACACCTTCACCATGCCCACGTATAAAATTAGGACAAAGTTGTCTTAAACTGAAAAAGCTGGCAAGCAAGCATATCTATGGCCGTATTGAAGGTTAGCAGCAATCCAAGGGCAATAGAGCCCAGAAATCAATATTCCTCTTCCCAGTAATAGTGTATAAACATGTGTTGCTCACTGACCACTAAATCACCACCAGATGTTAAATACAAACCCGGATATATATCAAAAATAGTATTCAATCGCAAAAAGCCAAAAAATACTCAAAATTCCCAGTCTTAAAAGCATGTACCACTACAGGATCTGTAGCTGAGATTAGTGTAGATCAGTAATAGATCAAATAAGCTGAAGCATACAGCATTAGAAGAAGAGCAGAGAAGCATAGAAGCATAAGCTATTGAGTGTAAGCTCATGGGATGCAAAGCAAACTAGGGAAAGAAGGGGGTCTTCACTAGTCACACACATACACACATTCTTTCATACCCAGGGCCTTCTCTTTTTGTCCAGAAGTAAAATGCCCCCCAGTTGGGGGTTGGTAATTGCAGTCAGTGAAGATATCTTCAACCAAAGGTCATAAAAGTTAATTCCCGTCCCAGGCTTACAGTTGCCATATAATTTCCTGGCCCAGGAGGTAAGCTGTCCTTCTAGCTAGATCTGAGTAGTAAACCCCTTCAGTGACCAAAATGTCCAGGTGTGGGGGCAGGGGTTCTACTAGTCAAATGTTTATAAACTCATGCATCTATGCAGTTCTTTTTGATGTTGGCCAGCTGTGCAAAGCTCCTTTGTGCCTGACTAAACTGTAGTGATATCAATTTCATTGAAAATTACATCTCCTGGTCTTGTGCCTGAATGACTCACAAACATTTGCCACAAGATGTGTAAAAATGTATATGAACCTCACTTCAATCTTTGTAATGTTCCAGCATGCTGGCATTTCACTGAAGATTACCTCTTTACCAACGCAACCCTTTCCTGGACAGACAGCCCTTTTATCAGGAACCCCCGTACGTACAACATTCACTCGCAATTTCACATGGATAGAACTACCATGTCCTCCTGTCCCTCATGAAAATCAGATCAACATTACATATACATTATACACATTTACCTTGCGATAACCTAACCAATGCATAGTTTAACAACATATGTAAGATTAATACTAATATACCTTTCCGAATTATGTTAGCCATTAAACATAATGGAAAAATATAAATGGTTATCAATGCTAACCTAATCAAACCTGTATTATTCTCACAATAAATGGAAAACCTTACGATTTCACTCATCACGTGACATTCAAGCACACTGAGTATACCAACAACCACACACAAGCTACACATGTCTGATGCATCTATCAAAACTCTCCAGCTTACATAGTTACATAGTAGGTGAGGTTGAAAAAAGACACAAGTCCATCAAGTCCAACCTATGTGTGTGATTATATGTCAGTATTACATTATATATACCTGTATGTTGTGGTCGTTCAGGTGCTTATCTAATAGTTTTTTGAAACTATCGATGCTCCCCCGCTGAGACCACCGCTTGTGGAAGGGAATTCCACATCCTTGCCGCTCTTACAGCAAAGAACCCTCTACGGAGTTTAAGGTTAAACCTCTTTTCTTCTAATTTTATATTTCAATATTTTTATTGAAAGGAACGACATAATCAGCAGATACGTTTGGATCAGTCTTCAGATTTTTGCTATGACAAAATCGGAAGTATCTTAAATATAATTAACCAAAGTATTGCATTGTCTATTAATATTATTAATATTCATGGAACGTCCTCGGATAAATCTGTTAGGCAAAAAAAAAAAACAGTATGTAACATCAAACAGTATTAGATATATAATTAACCTAACCTTTAATTTTAACCAGTATTCAACATCATAGCCATATAAGGTGACATCCTAAACCTAAGTATGGCATAAGTAGGCAGATGAAGAAAAGGGAAAGGTCGAGGGAGGATAATGGATAAGACATAGTAGGGAATTTTTATCATTTCCTTATAATATCAGTATCAATAACTTACGGTAATGGAGTTTTAAGTCAACTCAATAAGTGTTGGGTTTAAACTAGAGATGTAAGAAGTGGAGGGGAAGAAAGAAAGCAAAGATAGGAGAAAAGAAAGAGGAAGAAGAGGAATTCAAGAGGGTCGACCCAGAGCTCACTAGGAAACCAAAATGTAGCGGATCCATGGGTCCCATGTTTTATCAAATTTTTTGGAGTTATTATGGAGTGTGTGAGTAAGTTTGTCATTTACCATAATCCAGTTGATTTTATTTTTAACGTAATCTAGCGGGATACTCGTTTGTTTCCAATGCCGGGCCACTGTAATCCTTGCCGCTAAGAGTATATATGTGATTAATTTAGTTGATTTCCTGGGTATCTCACGCAGCAACGCAGCGACGCTACCACGAGACCAGGAAGTAGGACGAGCTTTGCTTCCATGTTTGTATGCCGGCCGGCAACTTATACTTTACGCGATACAAGTGTTTTTATCCTGTAAGTGCAATACTTTATTTATTAAATTTGATTTAACGTACTTCACCATGGAAAGCTTATCATTTGTATTCTGGGTTGTGTACTGATGATGTGGACTTCGGGCTAATGTGGACGAATCTAAGTGTTCCTTACCTACTTTTGATCCGCTTCCAACTCATATAAAGCCTGCTTATCACCATGAGTCGTTTTCTTTTGTTTGTTCTTTCTCCTGCATCCATTGAGGGGTTTTTAATTTGAAGACGGACGCTGCTGACTGGTCCACCACTCTAAAGGCCCTGGCAGGGTTTTTGCCATCCGCTCATATTACTAATACTTCTGGTAAGAGCAATCATAGCTCATTTGGATTATTACTCACATTCAAATTGAACATCCTACCATTTTGAAGAGTTGGACTTTATATCATTATTTTTAAATATTTTTAAATATTTGCTGATGTTAGGTTATACTACCATCTCATTTTATTTTTAGGATTTTTGTTTAGCGCAGTTTATAATTTCTTTGTTCTGATTGGTGTTGTCGCACTGTTTACTGCTGCTTATCCCTATATGCTTCTAGCGCGGAATTTTTTGTTACTTATTACATTTATGTTCCTGTTGTCCACAACTAATACCAGAGATATTAGGGTGTGACCGAATTGCCATCGCCAAAGGCTCAATAGCTAATGCAAAAAGTAATGGTGATAGAGGGCATCCCTGTCTCGTGCCACGTTTGATAGTAAATGCTGATGATTTGTGACCCCTTATGGAAACCAGAGCTGACGGAGATCCATATAAAGTCTTCAATAAGGATAAAAAGCTAGGTCCAAACCCAAAAGTCTCTAGAGTAGTGAATAGGTAATTCTAATTCACACTATCAAAAGACTTAGGTAGGTCTAATGATAGAAGGAGGAGCTCCCGAGAAAGGGGGGCATCCCAGTTAGTACGTACAGCTGAAATCAAACTAATAGTTCTACGGATTTGGTCTAGTGTTTGGCGCCCAACGATGAATCCTGATTGATCTTTATGAATGTAGTCTGCCAGGAATGAGCTAAGACGTAGTGTCATGAGTTTTGTAAGAATTTTCAGATCACAATTAATTAGCGAGATCGGGCGATAGTTTAGGACACATTTAGGACGGTATTATCTTTGTTAGGTTTAGGGATGAGGCTAATATAGGCCATATTTTCGTCCAGAGGAACCGCACCTCCATCCCGCCAGGAATTAAAATAGAGAGCCATGTGTGGGACTAGCTGTTCTGAGAATTTTTTGTAATAAATGTTAGTGAGACCATCTAGCCCTGGTGATTTATGGAGTGGTATCAGTTTGATGGTATTACTGATCTCTTCACAAGTAAATGGTTGTTCCATTAGATCTTTATGTGCCTCCTCAATAGAGGGGACAGGTAGGCTCCCCAGAAATTCCCCGACAGATGAAGAAGCGGCCTCCCGGGGCTGTCCATAAAGGTCAGCATAGAAACTATGGAATTCTTTAAGGATTTTTTGAGGATTTTGGGAAATGTGACCTCCTGAAAGTCTTTTTCTTCTAATTTTAATGAGTGGCCACGTGTCTTGTTAAACTCCCTTCCGCAAAAAAGATTTATCCCTATTGTGGGGTCACCAGTACGGTATTTGTAAATTGAAATCGAATAAGTTCAGTGCTCGCAACCTTTCCTCATAACTAATATCCTCCAGACCCTTTATTAGCTTTGTTGCCCTTCTTTGTACTCGCTCCATTTCCAGTACATCCTTCCTGAGGACTGGTCCCCAGAACTGGACAGCATACTCTAGGTGCGGCCGGACCAGAGTCTTGTAGAGCGGGAGAATTATTGTTTTATCTCTGGAGTTAATCCCCTTTTTAATGCATGCCAATATTCTGTTTGCTTTGTTAGCAGCAGCTTGGCATTGCATGCCATTGCTGAGCCTATCATCTACTAGAACCCCCAGATCCTTTTCCATCCTAGATTCCGCCAGAGGTTCTCCCCCCAGTGTATAGATTGCAGTCATATTTTTGCCACCCAAATGCATTGTTTTACATTTTTCTACATTAATCCTCATTTGTCATGTAGTTGCCCACCCCATTAATTTGTTCAGATCTTTTTGCAAGGTTTCCTCATCCTGCGGAGAAGTTATTGCCCTGCTTAGCTTAGTGTCATTTGCAAATACAGAGATTGAACTGTTTACCCCATCCTCCGGGTCGTTTATGAACAAATTAAATAGGATTGGCCCCAGCACAGAACCCTGGGGGACCCCACTACCCACCCCTGACCATTCTGAGTACTCCCTATTTATCACCACCCTCTGAACTCGCCCTTGTAGCCAGTTTTCAATCCATGTACTCACCCTATGGTCCATGCCAACGGACCTTATTTTGTACAGTAAACGTTTATGGGGAACTGTGTCAAATGCTTTTGCAAAACCCAGATACACCACAGGCCTTCCTTTATCTAGATGGCAACTCACCTCCTCATAGAAGGTAATAGAAACGTTAATAGAAACGTAATAAAACGATTCTTCATGAATCCATGCTGATTACTGTTAATGATACAGTTCTCATTACTAAAATCTTGTATATAGTCCCTTATCTTCCCCTCCAAGAGCTTTCATACTATTGATGTTAGGTCAACTGGTCTGTAATTCCCAGGGATATATTTTAGGCCCTTTTTAAATATTGGTGCTACATTGGCTTGTCTACAATCAGCTGGTACCATTCCAGTCAGTAGACTGTCAGTAAAAATTAGGAACAATGGTGTCATAAACAGGTGTGACCAGAACTGTGTGGACTGCAACAGAGTGAACCAAAATGTATGTAAGGTGAAAAAATAATGTAGTTTATTAAGATAAGTGAACACAGATATAAACGCACCTCCAATACCAAACAGTGTAAAACAAATCAAACAAATCAAACAACCAAACAGTGACCCACAAAGAACAACAATCTAAACTAGTATATACAGCAGATAGGGAATACCAGAATCGTAATCATAGCCAGGCCAGGGTCATACCTGGGAGATCAGCAGATGGGGGCAAGGAGCAAGACAGGACAGAGAGAAGGTGGAAGGGATCAGGCTGCAGGGCAGGGGTACAGGATAACAGGATCACAGGAGGGACAGGAACAGATTCAGGTTCACAGAATCACAGGATCACAGAATCACAGGATCACAGGTCAGGCTCAAGGAAAATATCAAGGCAAGTGTGTGAGTGCTTGCCAGGTATAAATACACATCTCCTGCAATCAGTCTCAGGTGACGCCTCGTTGCAGGAGATGATGTCAGCTCCAGATTGCTAGGAGACACCCGCTGGTGAACACCAGTGCCGCGGCCCAAAGATCAGACAGTGCCACCAGCAGGTGAAACCTTTCCTGGCAGCTCCAGACTTCTAGGAGACACCCGCTGGTGGACAGCAGTACTGCGGCCCAAAGATTTGACAGTGCCAGGTGAAACCTTTCCTGACAAATGGTCTGGCAATTCCTTGACTGAGTTCCCCAAGTACCCTCGGGTGCAAGCCATCTGGTGCCGGTGATTTAATAATGTTGTTTTCCAGGTCTAATTTTAATTCTGTCCTCTGTTAACCATGGAGGTGCTTCCTGTGATGTGTCATGAGGATAAACACTGCATCCGTATCAGTTTTTGATCCATTTAAAAAGAAACAAAAAAAAAACGTGACTGAACTGAACAAAAAAGCTGAACACCCACGTGAAACCAGCCTAACAGTATATTTATATGAGCCCTCACAAGAGCTAATGTGTAAACATGCAACATCATGACTATCATATAGACTGAATGTTAATAATATCTTTGCAAGTTTCATCCAATGTACTGAAGAGAAAAAACTGTAGATCTCACAGAAGAATCATTCATGTGCTTTCTAAGATGGCTATAAAAAAGATATTTGTGGAGCAACTGGACCATATAGTTGGCATAAAATTACATTATCCACTCAAAATGGATTGCAGATAGCCTTCAATTTACACATACTGTACTTTGGTGCTGATATTCATCCTCTTGCCCCATTATGGACAAATGGATATGTTCCCTGTGGTTCTTTTGGTCACCATTAATGGGTCATAATAAAGTCCATCAAAGGTATAAGCATAGTCCCGTTGTTGTAGATGAGGGTTGTTAAGGGTTACATGACATGTGTCTCAGTCCAGCATCTCCAATTGGTAAACTGCTTGGGCTGTATACTGTATAATCCTGGTGGTGATATCCTGATCACCTACTCAGAACTCACACTCCAACCAAACATTTCATATGGGGAAGTCCTGTAGTGTGATATCAAAGGTGGCACAAGTTCTTGTCAGTTAAGATGGTAAGTAATGTAAAATATTGTTTATCTGGGGCAAATATACGTTCAAAGCTCACAATAGGAAGTTTTCATTAAGTAGACACGTTTAGTTGGCTTGTGAGCAATTATGTTTTTAACTCTCTCTCTGACAGATGTATCGGTGGTTTTATTTTGGAATAAGATTCCTTTTTTCATTTTTTTTAGTTGCCACCAGCAATACTGAGACAGTGATCAGCATTTTAAGACATTCAAGACATCAGTAAAGACAACCATTTGTTTTTCTGATATCATCTGCAGAGGGAACACACACAGGTCAATTACTTTCCACAGCAACCACCTGACACACCAACCCATCAGTTATCGGATGCTCTGCAGACAAATGATCTGACATTTGACTATCAACATAGCAAACCAGGACTCTATCTAGACCACTAAGGCTGGATTCACATATAGTATATGCAAATTGGATGCTTTTTTAATCACATCCAATTCGTATCACATGTGAATGTGAGTGTGACCAGCTTTCATTGGTTCACACATGTCCGGGGCAGGCGCAGTGCGGCGCGGTGCAGCAGGGAAAAAATTGCACCTGAATCGCACCTGAACCGGTAAACAGAAATGCACCGGACTCTGGACTGCAAACCGCAGCCGGTCATGTGTGAGCCCAGCCTTACCATTTCTCCCTAAGTTTTAGGGACTTTATTGGGTTTACTGCAGGAACGCACTATTGGATTGGAAATCCCAGTCACTCTCTAAACACTTGTACATAAAGGCACTTTCACCAAAGTGCTTTGCATTTTGCAACACTGGTTCTTTTACACCTTCCTGTGTTAGGGACAGGACCTCTGCTATTTTTATGTTTTATTTTTGTCATTTCTTAACTCTTCTATCTTGTGAGGGTTGTCTGCTGCTGCAACAAGTACTTCCTTGACTATAAGCTAGCCAGCAGCACCTTGGACTGGAATAACAGAAATCCTTTTTGCCACACTGTTACAGCATCTCTAAATCTTAATTCTGTCTAACAGTCACTGGGAGTGCCATCCATACCCTTACTTAGGGATGATCTTCAGCCTGGAAAAAAAAATGAATGTCAGCATTCACAATACTGTAGCTGCTGACTTTTAATAAACAGCGCTATTCTCATTTGGGCAGGTTCTTCAGGTCCCCAGCACTGCAATCTTGAATTTGGGAAGCCAGCTGTGACTTCCTGAAGGCTTCAGAGGTGGCTTCCCACTATGCTGTGCTTTGTGAATAGAACCGCATCCTCCGGATACCTGCAATGTGTACAGGGAGATTGCGGGCGGGGGATATCTGACCAGAGATAGAGCATTAGAGGAGGGGGAAGGGGGAGGAAAAGCCAAACGTAACTTTTTAGGTGAAGTTCCGCTTTAACAAGAAACTAGGGTTTCACCGATACTGATACTGGTATCGGTATCAGTGCTGATACCGTGCATTTGCACAAATACTTATACTCGTGCAAATGCTCCAATGCCTAATCCGATACCTGGGCAGCCTCACAGATGATTGGTGCAGTGGTGGGGGTATTAAATCACTGATCTCTCCGTGTGGCTTTCAATAAAACATCTGACAGCCGCTTCTCCTCTTCTCCCTCCCGCGGCTTTCAGCTGCTTTATTGAAAGCTACACAGGGAGATCGGTGATTGTAACTGCCTGCACCGCCGCACCGATCACCCCGACTGTCCCCTGTATCCTCCTCCGGTCCCCCTCGGTGTCCTCCTTCAGTCCCCATCTGTGTCCTCCTCCCGTCCGGGTCCACCTTTGTGCTCCCCGGGTCCTCCGTGTCCTTCTTCAGTCCCCACCTGTCCCAGATCTGTCAGGATGGAGAGCAGAGGAAGGAGCCAATAAATATGTCATCTACAGCCTAGTTTACTGCCTACTTGTTGCCAACCCAGGCTGTCTGACTTCTTTCTCATTGCCACCTGCCAGGAATCCTGCATGATCCTGATTGCACTTTGGTCTTTAGTCTCTGCACTGTAGCTCTCCTATATTTTCTACCCACTGCTGAGGCAAACTCAGGGGCCACAACCTTGTGCCAGTTGTAGAGTAGAGTTCCGGGGACCACCAGAGTTTCTGGCCCATCTCCACCATCAAGAGCACTTGTAAAGACAAACTGGTACTTCAATTCTGCACCCTTAAAGAGCCTGCATCACCTGCCATACATTATCATGCATAATCAAGAGCTAGGTTAATTAACAAAGGATAGCCATGCTGAATGCTTGGAAGAGCTAGTCATATAGTGGATACTAAGTATAGACCTGGACTTATTAAAATCTAAGGATAATATAAGGAGAAATAAAGATTTTGTACCTACCTTTTCCACCAAATTTAGTAGAGAGTATTTAAAAATTGTTTATATTATTAGGAGGAATGTAGGGGTACTGTATAATGATGAAGGTTATGCATGTGTATTGAAAGAGGTAGTGAAATATGTGAGTCAAAGGCCAGTCACTTTGGATAATACCTTGCTCTCATTACAGGAGGGCATAGTTCAACAGAACACTTGGCTGAACACTACACAAGCATATAAATGTGGTTTAAAATGATGCATCAGCTGTAGGAAATGTCTCAGAGGGCAGTTTAGGTCACACATATATTACAGGAAAATATATAATGAAAATCCAGTATCCAGTGTCAACACATCCCATATTAGACATTTGTTAAGCATTGCCATTTCTCGGTAGTTAGAACCATTTTGTATGTTTGACTTGACTGTGTGCTTGTCTAGGGCAACGCTGGTCAGAATTTTAAGTTCAGTGTAAAGGGTTATTTTGTTTTCTATATTTTAGATATAATAACAATTTTGTATTTTTGATAACATTGTAGAAACTATTTCTTTCTTAGCTAATATATATTTAAAAACAATTCTTGAATAGTCAAACTCGGAATGTTGTTTTCCTTGTTTCCTGTACATCCTGCAATGTACAGTAAGTGGGATGCATCAATACACATTTCTGTAATTCTTTGGCAGTTACATGGGGGAGAAGCTCTCTGGCACTACCACATTTCCCCCTCTTCTATGTAGCCATCATATTGCCACAGCCCCTAATCAATCACTCTTACACCCCTGCCTGGCAAGGGATTCTAGAGCATACTGTTAGCTCTAAAGAAGTGGAAGGAACGTTAAAGCTTAAATGTACCACAACTTTCCACTTTTAACTAAAATGTATTTAATTTATTTAATATAGACCTTACCAGAAAGCATTTTTGCAATTAAAAGCAAACCCCTACCCTATAATAAATTGTTAAAAAATCTTCTTAGAAAACATAAACATACTTTACTTACTGCTGCACCTACGTGGGAGTGATGGCACAATCCTAACAGCAAAATACAGGGAAAGCTCTGTGCTATAGAGTCTTCTTGCAGGATACTCAGCATTCCCCAAGATTTTGCGGAAAGGATTGTGATGTCACTGAAGATAGAAACCAGGGATAAGCTAAGATAAGCTAAATACTATCTTTTTTTTAACTAACCTTTTTTCTCACAAATTTCTATTCACTAGCACATTATGATATGCTTACCTTAGAACGAAGCCCTCCAATAGTGCGTTGTCACCGCTGACAGGGCTTCCATCTTCACCTGGTCTTCCTTCCAGGTTTGCGTGCTCCAGCCACCTGATTGGTTGATCCTGATGGCGTCACTCCCACACATGCGCGCGGGAGTCATGGCCACAGCACGGAGCTCTGAAGAGACGGCACGGGTATGCCTTCCCTTCAGAGCACATGCGCTGGCAACATCACCAGCTGCATGCAGTGTGAATATCTCCCAATCAGTGCAGGTTTAAGAGATATTCACTGTACCTACAGATAAGCCTTATAATAGGCTTACATGTAGGTGCTAGTGAAAAAAAGGCTTTACTACCACTTTAGGCAGCCCATAGGTGACTCAATTTTCTTTCCTTTCACCACGGGTGGAGAGCCTTTCAGGCTGACAGAACACAATGATTACTGCTAGCGGCTATAGCGGCCGACAGTAATCGAATGGAAAAAGTCAGACAGGCTGGTTGTACCCAAGTCGATTGATTTGGAAACAATCAGCCTGCCCATACATGGATCAAATGTTGGCCAGTCCCTACTGAACGGGCCCACTTTTGAGCTCTGTATGGCCAGCTTTGGTTTAGTGATGGACCCTGAACTGTAACTGAAAATGGCCCTGGAACAAATAGTTAATGTTCCAGGTTGTTTAAAAACAGGTCCAGGAACTCAAGTAATTTTAAAGATGTTTTTTTTTTCCAGCAAAAGCCCAAGGTCCTTGTGCAGAATAGTACTTTCTTATATGGTGTTTTATGCATCTAATTGTAGTTCTTTGGTCTGTATTCACATGCTAGATATTAGAGTGTTAATTAATTTAAAATTACTTGTGTATACAAATGTTCTTCTACTCACTGAAAGGATACATTTCACAGTGTTGACTTCACTTAAAGTAATTCTAAACCTTAACTTTGTGGCATTTAGTTTGCTAAAGTGTTATATACCGTAAACCATTGCCATGTTTTTTGGCCCATAAAACACTATTTTGGCACTTTTCTATTTATTTTGCATCTCATATATTTTAAATGACAGAAAAGGAAAGGAGAGGGAGGCACAATTAAGTGAAGTATTAATGACACAGTTTATTGCACAAGATGAATTTCACTTACAAGATGTGAGAAACAACACACGCATTGTATCAGAGGGATCATCATCCTCAGGGGCTGCCACTGTCCAGTGGGTCTTCTGGGGTCCAGGTGGCTGTAAAGAGGAGAGCTGCACTTAAGAGGGAAGTTGGGACTTTATATGAAGCGCTTGGGTAGTGGAGGTAAAGTAGACCATAGTAAAAAATGCATTAAGAAATGTTTATTACTTGTAAATAATATCAAACAATCAAAGAGTATTCATTTCATATACAGTAAACAATTCATTAATGGTCATAGGAGATGTACATATAACATAAACATAATAAAAATTGTATATACGTAAAGCAGCACATGATCCAATGTAAAGAAAACAGTAATATAGCATAGTGTTGCTAGCAACAACAAGCCTGATACCGACACATGCACCCATATGGTAAATGTGCATTTCTTGAGTAGGAAAGAATTGATGTAATTAAGGAAAACATATGGTATAAAAAAACATGGTTCCATGTAAGATGTAGCTGGGGCATCGTAAATACAAAGCTCGACGCGTTTCGTGGGTGTCCCCACCCATCAGGAGCTGATGCGATTGAGTTTCCTAAAGGACATATATAAAAGTATAGTGAACCATAGAGTCCATGTAAAAAAGTAGAAAATAATGAAATGAACATTAAGTATCTATAGCTGTTTTTACCAAACGCACTCACCGACTCAGGCAACAAGAGCAGTGTGCTGTGGTGGGACCAGGGTGGGCCAGGGACATTGCCTCTCCACGGGAGCCGAGGCGGCATAATTATAGATGCGACATCAGGCAGGAAGAAAGAGATAGAATGGGGCAAGGTGTATCCACAAGTGAAGATGTACTGTCGTAGGGACAAACAATTCTGGGAACAGAATAATATATTACATTAGGTGTATATCTGGTTTAAAATGATGTTTTATGAGTAATAATAAAAGCCCCATATGGCTTTTTCCCTTACAGATGCCCTAGACATATCTTCCATCTGACCAGCATTCGTGCCCTGTGTGTTGTGATTGGGCGTGTGGGTGGTGCTGGGCTCTCCTCCTTGCGGGAGCCGCGATGCGCCAGTGGGACCTCCCCTTCTCCCCATGTACTTTATGATTAGGGGACCGGGTGGACGCCCCTCTGCGCATCGGCGCCACGCCCCCTGCGTCGTGCGCATGACGTCAGCCCCTGACGTCACTGCGCCGACGTTCAGTGTTTTCCACCTCGGTGTCCCTAGGGAGGAGCCTTTCCACGCTGACGGCGAGTGTTACTCGGTTCAGGTGCGGCGGCTCCTCCTCTGCGTCACCCACATGGCGTTGGCGGCATACTTATACTCCCCACTTGGAGCTGGCTGTTCACACGGCCAGTTTCTTTCTGGGGTCTCTGCAGACTGGCCCCACGTTCACGTTCGGCTGGTGGTGCCTTCTGATGCTGCATTTGGGTAGGTTCGATGTCCCCTTTCTTCTCCTCCTCCTTCTTTTTGTTTTTTGTTGTTCCTTGGTTTTGTGTCTATCTCTATGGTGATCCTGCCTTATTCCCACTTATTAGTCACTTCTCTCTTCCAATCTCTAAGCACAGATCCCCATATACACACACTATTTACACCATCACTTTTCTTGGAACTCTCTGGGTACTTTATCTACTCTTCAACTATTATTACTCATAAAACATCATTTTAAACCAGATTTACTTCTACTGTAATATATTATTCTGTTCCCAGAATTGTATGTCCCTACGACAGTACATCTTCACTTGTGGATACATCTTGCCCCATTCTATCTCTTTCTTCCTGCCCGATGTCACATCTATAATTATGCCACCTCGGCTCCCGTGGAGAGGCAATGTCCCTGGCCCACCCTGCTCCCACTACAGCACACTGCACTTGTTGCCTGAGTCGGTGAGTGCGTTTGGTAAAAACAGCTATAGATACTTAATGTTCATTTCATTATTTTCTACTTTTTTACATGGACTCTATGGTTCACTATACTTTTATATATATCCTTTAGGAAACTCAATCGCATCAGCTCCTGATGAGTGGGGACACCCACGAAACGCGTCGAGCTTTGTATTTATGATGCCCCAGCTACATCTTACATGGAACCATGGTTTTTTATACCATATGTTTTCCTTAATTACATCAATTCTTTCCTACTCAAGAAATGCACATTTACCATATGGGTGCATGTGTCGGTATCAGGCTTGTTGTTGCTAGCAACACTATGCTATATTACTGTTTTATTTACATTGGATCATGTGCTGCTTTACGTATATACAATTTTTATTATGTTTATGTTATATGTACATCTCCTATGACCATTAATCAATTGTTTACTGTATATGAAATGAATACTCTTTTATTGTTTGATATTATTTACAAGTAATAAACATTTCTTAATGCATTTTTTACTATGGTCTACTTTACCTCCACTACCCAAGCGCTTCATATAAAGTCCCAACTTCCCTCTTAAGTGTACCTATATTCGGGATGCAGGCACATTAGTGTGCCTCATTTAAAGTCCCAATTCCCCTTCATATATCCCTAAAGAGGAGAGCTGGGACGCAGGAAGCGACCAGGAAGTTTGGGCTGCTCGGCATGGACCGAACAGAAGTGACGTCACCAGATGGGTGGGACCCAGATCGTGGAGAGGAGGGGAGAATAGCTGGCTACGCGTTCGGAGCTCACAACTCCTTCTGAGGACTATTTATATACACACATTTTTTCTACTACTGCAGTGCAATTATCCATATGTTGTGCACCGGTGTGTTTTTACGTCTATCATATATTTTAAACACTACTAAGGTATAGACCTGAATATGCTTTGACATTAGCTTCTTAATGCCCCTTCACAGCAACACATAGATTTTGAGAGGAATGGGCGATACTTCTGCAGTGCAAATGTGTTGATGGGGAACATGCTGACAGGAGGATAGGGTAAAGTGAGCAGAGGAATGACCTATTAGGTATGCTGCTTCGTGCCAGTAATGTTTATTTAGTAGGCTGCAGCTGGATTCTTGACCAAGATGTGCTGCCACTGCAGTGGAGATTAAAGACTTCAGTAATACTGTCTGACAGAAATTCCTGAATTGCTGCAGCAGTACAGAATAACAAGTCCTTGACAGGCAAAATAATTCACTTTTAATGTTGTGGGAAAACCTAGGCAATTATTTGAATGTAAATATTCTTAGAAACATAGAGACTAAAGCAACGCTTGAATACATTTTTTTCTGAATATATTGCTTACAGGATAAAAGGATAATATGGATTTAAATAGAGAGATGAATACATAATTACATATCTGATCGTTTTACACTGCTTACATCAGGAATGGTTATTGTTCAGCCAGCAGATGTAGCTGTGTTCCAGAGACACATTTCCTTCCTACCAGTAAAACGAAAATCTTCAAGGTCTCAGTAACCTTCAGCAATGAAATATTTTACATTTAGGGATGCCGGGTTCTGAACAAATTTATTGTGATCCAAAACCAGCAGTTAATAAGTAAACAGCTACCCATATTCTATCTGTTGTTTTATTCACTGATGAATATGATGAGTATGACAAGGAAACGAGAAGCCTCAGGGGAATGCTAGCCTTAGCTCCAGAAAACTGAAATTCCTATGCTTTAGTCTAAAGTAGATCTAAACCTGAACTGGATGACATTTAGTTTGCATTACACTTAAAGCTGGAACTCCGGTAATTAGACAAAATGTACCCTTACAGTGCCTTCCCCCCCACCCCACCCCTCCTTAGTTGTTCATTAATTCTAGGGGTGCCAGAATCAGGAGTAGTACTCACCTTACGCTACGCAGGCTCACTTGATGTGTGTGACCTGTCCCACACTACCTCCTCTCTAATGTGCTCTAGGCTGTGGTCGCACTTCTGCCTCCTTACGTACAATGCAGAGTTCATAACACTACATTGTATGTGATGACGCCAAGGGACCACCCACAGACAGGGCTGCTGTTAGAAATCATGGGGTCTCGTATAGCCCTCCCGACCCTTCATACAACCCCCCCTACGGTGCAGCGGAACAGCGCGGCACTGACATTATCCGCCTACTCCCTGAAAATTAAAAAAGTTCCTCCTCTGCTTCCACCTCCCGGGCCCCTCTGATGTATTGAGGTCCAGGGAAATGTAATCTAAGCATGTAGGAGCGGGGGTGTGGTCTAGTAAAATCAATGTATTAATTTAGGCAGAAATATACAATAAAGTTGCCCGGACCCCCCTGTTTAGCTTATGAGGCCTGGGCCCAGTACAACAGGACCAGTTGTCCCTGCCCACAGACCAGATTGTCAATGTGTTGAAGCTGGCTGTGGAGGGGGTTAGCGTAAGTATTGATCCCTGGCTGTTTCCTCCCTAGACTTATTTATCATTTAAACTTGTGTCTTTTTTCAACCTCACCTATTATGTAAGTATGTATGGGGGTGGGGGGCTCTCTGCAAGAGTACATTTTGCTTAATTCCCAGAGTTCATCTTTAACTATATGTAACCAAGCAGATTTTTAAAATATTTTGGGTGCTCATTTTGAGTGTACATGCCTGGTATCAGCATGTCGGCGCTGAGTCCTGGAGGGCGGGTGACGTCATTTCCGGGGGGCGGAGACTTCCGGCGGGGCATAGCAGCGATTGGTCCCGGCTGCTGTAACGCAGAAGGAAGGGGCGGGTCTTCTGGCCGGGACTTCCTTCTGCTTTTCACATTAAAAAGCACACAGGTGGCAGCTGTGGCGGTCGCAATGGAAGAGGCTGAATCGTCAGCAGCGATGGCGGATGCAGGCACCCAGGTTCCCAGCCAGGCCCAGGTAGGAGAGGTGCAGAGGCACCTCTTTTCTTCTCTCACTGGGTGTGTTTTTTCTGTGTGTCTATGCTAGGACCTGCAGCTGTCTGCTATACTGTTCTATTAGTGTGCTATATGTTCTATTAGCAGTTCAGCATGGAGGGAACCTCTGGAGCACTTAGGGGTGTTTGCTCTGGGCTCTGTGTGTTCTCTCTATTGACTACTATATGTCACCCTAATAGAGGGAGGGGTTATGTGTTGCTATTTTTCAGAAAGCCACTGCCAAGTCAGAGAGAGCAACAGGGAGAAAATGCCCTTCATGCAAGAACCCATTAAGGGATTTCTGGCCCAAACTGCTGTGCAAATCCTGAATCGCAGGTTTAGTGAGAGAAGAATCTACACAGGAGTGTAAAGACCTCTTTTCATCCGTCAGAAAAGAACTAGCAGAGACCCTAGGGACAGTATATTCCCTATTGAAAAAGCAGGGCCAGGGTTCCAACCAGGAACAGAGCTCCCAATCCAGTCTTCCTCCTACCTCTTCCGGGATTTTGGGAAGTGAGTCAGAGGAAGAGGAACAAAGTATTCCTCCCTCAACCATTGATTCTGAGGAGGATGAGGGGGAAAAAGAAAATCCTCTAGGTACAAACTAACGCTGGATGAGGTGGACGAGCTACTTAAGGCAATATATACCACCTTGGAGATTGAAGAAGATAAAACCCAGCTATCGATACATGATAAAATGTATCAGGGGCTGGAGGAGTCTTTCCTGTTCACAAAGTTTTGCCAGATACGATCAAAAAAGAGTGGAAAGATCCAGAAAAAGGACAGTTTTTCTCCAAAGCTCTCAAAAGAAGGTTTCCTTTTGAAGAGGACGAAGCATTAGTTTGGAACAAGAAACCAAAAATTGATGCGGCTTTCTCTCAGGTGTCCAGAAGGACAGATCTGGCATTTGAGGATATGGGCGTGTTAAAGGATGACATGGATTAAAGAGCAGATGCGCTTTTAAAGAATGCATGGGACGTGTCCCTATCTAACCTTAAGATGGCTGCTACAGTTGTTGCTAGAAATATGGAATGTTGGCTTGAACAACTCAAAGGTCATTGGATTTGAAGAGAAGGTTGCTGCCAAAGTGTCTGAGCTTACAGCTTTCTAGGTACTTTTAGAAAGATCTGTTGGAGTCCTTCCCTACCCTGTTGAGAGCGGTCAAATATATGGCTGATGCCTCAGCGGAATCCATCAGGATGTCTGACAGATCCTTGGTGCTTGTTAACTCTGCCAGGAGGGCTCTTTGGCTGAAAACCTGGTCAGGAGACTCAGCATCAAAAGTAAAACTTTGTGGGATCCCCCTTTACAGAGGACCTGGTCTTTGGACCAGAATTAGAGACAGTCCTTGATAGGACAGCCAATAAGCCCATAAAGGGATCAAACCCAGAAAAGGCCCTGGAACCCTCTGAAAGGGAGAGGCAGAAGTGGGGTGCTCTTTAGACCTCCTGAGCAGACCCCAAAAAAAGCAATGACCATCTCCCAGTAGGCAGGGGGCTACAGGACTTCCTGCCAGCTTGGGAAAGAGCAACAAAAAGTTCCTTCGTTCTAAATTTAATCCATCAAGGATATAAGCTTGAATTTTTGCAAACACCTCCGAGTCGGTTTTATGTGACAGACCTTCCAAGGGATCAGGAGAAGGCCTTGGCTATGAAGTCTCTATTAGGAGAACTGATGCAACAAGGTGTCATCTGCCAAGTCCCGAAGGATCAGGAGGGGAAGGGGTTTTACTCCCACATTTTCCTGGTCAAAAAACCTTCAGGAAAATTTCGGCTGATTCTCAACCTGAAAATTTTGAACCAGTCCATAAAATACAAAAAATTCAGGATGGATACAATCTTCTCCTTGAGAAATCTACTTACCCCCAGATGTTACATGGCGTCTATTGATCTGAGAGATGCCTATCTCCATATACCAATCGCTGGCTCATCACAGAAGTTCCTGCGATTAGCAATCAATCTGGGGGGGGAGATTTGGCTCCTGTAGTTCAGGGCTCTGCCTTTTGGCCTATCGTCCTCTCCCCGGGTATTCACAAAAGTGATGGCAGAAGCTCTGGAATCCCTGAGACTGAAGGGGATCCCAATAGTACCTTACTTAGACGATTTACTGCTGTTTGCCGACTCAAAAGAACAAGTAGAGATCAACCTGCAGGTAACCCAGGCACATTTAAACGGTTTGGGCTGGATTCTGAACCTTCAGAAATCCAATCTGGTGCCATCTCAAAGAATAAGGTTTCTGGGGTACAAAATAGACTCAATAGAACAAAGAATCTTCCTCCCTCAGGAAAAGGTGGAAAAGATGCACACGGCTCTGAAGATACTTCAAACCATCATAGAGGTGTCGGTAAGGCAAGCCATGTCTGTTCTAGGTCTATTGACAGCAGTCCCCTCAGTACAGTGGGCCAGGTTTCATGCTCGACCCCTACAGGCAGACATTTTTCTGTACTGGTCACACCAGATAGAGAAGAAGTTTAGGATAGGGGTAAAGGCAAAAAAAACACTTTGGTGGTGGAGAGATCAGGAAAACACCTCAAAAGGTCTCCCATGGACTCTTCTGATAACTCAGAGGTTAACAGCAGATGAGAGTGCATGGGGTTGGGGAGCTCACCTTGAGGAACGGACCACTCGGGGGGTATGGTCCAAATCAGAGGCAAGAAGGTCCTCAAATTGGAGGGAGTTAAAGGCTATCCACCTAAGCCTCCTTTATTTCCAGCAGTTTCTAAAAGGTCAACATGTCCAGGTACTGTCAGACAACATGAGAGCGGTTTAGTACCTAACAAAACAAGGAGGCACAAGAAGCAAGACTCTGATGGAACTAGCTCGTCTGATTCTGAGCTGGGCAGAGAAAAAAATATGGCCTCGTTGTCCTCAATCCATTTGAAGGGCTCAGAAAACACCCTGGAGAATCTTTTCAGCAGGTAAGAAATAAGAGAAGCAGAGTGGTCTCTAAACCAGGAGTTATTTGTGATGATCTCAGAGAGGTGGGGCTCTCCTCAAGTGGACCTCTTTGCAAATCAAAGAAATGCAAAAATACCAACTTTCTTTTCGCTTCATTTTTTTAAAAGATCTTTTTATTAAACTTTTGTGTTAACATACACATACAAAAAGTAGAAACTTTGGTGATTCACAGCATTGTAATACTACATATGTACACTAATGTGCATAATAAACAGTTTTCATTTATCATGTCTCCTGTATTCACTAATACGAATTACCATGAGAGTACAGTATATAATTCTTTGCTTGTATGACCATCAGGTGGGTGTGTGCCCCGTTTTTGTATATTTCCTCTGTTGGGACCACTACCTATCTGGCTATTTGTCTCCTGGAAGGGTTTAACGGGCTGGCCAGCCATTTATTCCAGATGTTGTTTTTTTTCCTAACCTCAAATGTAAGTTTATATAGGGGTATTGCATCATTGATCAGTTGTAGCCACAGAGATTTCAAAGATGTCTGTGACCCCTTCCATGACAAAAGTATGGTTTTCCTCACATAAAAGTGAAGGATATGAAGGAGCCTTTTGACATGGGTTGAAATGTGGAGATCCCCAAAAATTCCCAGCAGGCAATTCTTGGGGTGCAGAATGTTTGGGAGGCCTATTGCTGATGTGATGAAAGTCCCCACTTCTGTCCAAAAGTGCTGGACTATTGAGCAGGTTCAGAAACAATGTAAAAAATCTGCCTCTTGGCCACAGCCCCTAAAGCATTCTGCTGTGGGTGTTAGTCCCAGTTTATGTAACCTAGCAGGGGTTAGGTCGGAGAGATGAAAAATTTTAACATGATGATTAATGATGCGGTCCCTAGATGATATCACTGACGTTTTGTATGTTTCGCTAAATTCTGTCCAGTCTTCTTCAGAAAGTGTAGAGTCCATAAGGGTCCATTTTGTTTGGGCCATTCGGAATCTGGGGTTGCTATCAGTCATAAGGGTAGCGTAGTATGTGGAGATGAGCTTAGTGGGATCAGGGTTTCGCAGTACTTTCTCTAACTGAGGTATAGCTACAGGATTACCCAAAGAGCCAAATTGGACACGTATAGCATGCCAGAGTTGGTAGTAGAAGAACATATATGAGCGTGGTAAATCAAAGTCAACCCGCATTTGTTGGAAGTATTTAAATCCCTGTGAGTCATATAGATGGCACAGGTATTTAACTCCTTTGGTGTACCACCATTGAGGGTCAGGCAAAGAGTACAGTTCCTTATAGTTGGGGTTAAACCACAGAGGGTTATTAGAGGACTTCGACCATGGTTCTTTTGTAATGTTAGAGACAATCATTTTAAACAGAGATAGTGAAGTATTTAGCATAGTTGTGCCTGGGCGAGCTGGTGCCCGGCCTCTGTATATGATATTATGGAGCATCTCCAATGAGGAGGCAATGGCTCCTTCAGTGGACATGCAGGCGTTAGCTGCAGCAGGTTGTAGCCAGTCGTGGATATGCACCAGTTGGGAGGCTAAATAACATAGAAGTTGGGGAATGCTAATCCCGCCAGGTGTGCCTGTAGCCGTAGTGTCTCCATTGCCACTCTGGGCGACTTACCATTCCACAGAAATGCCGTGCATAGGGTGTCAATCCATTTAAAGATAGATCTAGGTATCCTACATGGTGCGTTAGCTAGGATATATAACAGTTTGGGTAAATAGATCATTTTCAGGACGTTAGCCCTTCCCATTAAATCTAAGGGAAGGTCCATCCATTGTTTAGTCTGAGCTATTAGTTGGGTCAGCAAGGGACACAAGTTGTTTTCAATATATGTGGATAAGGATAATTGCACTATGACCCCTAAGTATCTGAAAGCGGACAACACTTGTAGTTTTTAGAGTCTGGGTGTATCTGCACTGCTGCATCTGGGTCCAGGGAAAAAAATGTTAGATTTGTCCCAATTCACCTTGAATCCAGAGTAATCACCAAATTTATCTATTTCTAGTAACAGTGTCTTTAATGAGTCCCGAGTGTCAGCTAGGTATACTAAGGTGCCATCCGCATACATATTTATATACCCAAGCAACAACATGGGGGCCAAAGCCATACCGTTGTAGTACCTGAAAAAGGTAGGGCCATTCCACGCTATTAAAGGCCTTACACAATATACAATAGCTCGGGTAGGTGTACAGTCGTGTGGATATTGAAGATTTTGAAATAGTCTACGAATGTTCATTCTTGCAGATCTGCCAGATAAAAAGCCTCCTTGATATTCAGACGGTTGGCCAGTATTTTGTCGAGGATCGTAACATCCACGTTGATAAGAGAGATTGGACGATATGGGTCGCATTTAAGTGGATCTTTGCGTGGTTTTAGTAGTAAAATAATCAGGGCTTCCCTCATCGTGGGGGGAAGAATTCCAGCTGTTAGGGCTTTATTATATGTTTTAAGAAGAGAGGGGCAAAGTAAGTGCTGAAATTGGGAGTACCTTTCAGCAGGGAAGCCATCAAGCGCTGGTGTCTTATGTGCCAGCAGTTGCGAAATGGCCAGTGCGATTTCCTCAACAGAGAGAGGTGCCTCTAAATCTGTACTATCTTCCTCTGAGAGGGAGGAGAGTAATATTTGGTCCAGGTAGTCAGGAATCTTAGTTGGGAATCTGTGTATTTTGCTCTCGATAAGTACAAGTTTTTATAAAAGACCAGAAAGGTCTCCATGATGTCTCTAGGGGCATCACTAATTAGTCCTTGTGCAGTCAGAATTCTGGGGATTGAGATGGCGGAGTGTTCAGGTCTGGTCAGATAAGCTAAGAGACGGCCAGCCTTGTTATCAAATGATTTCTGTGTGGCATGTAGCATGCTTTTTTGTGTAAGGTCTAATAAACGGAGCTCATATTTTCTGTGGCACTGTAACCAAGCGTCTCTGTTAGTTAAACTGGGATCAGAGGTATAGGTAGTTTCTGCGGATGTCATTTCAGCCTCCAGTTCCACAGTATGTTGTTGGGTATTTTTACGTAGAACGCCAGTGATAGACATAAAGGTATGCCGCAATGTGGGCTTAAAGGCCTCCCATTCGGTAAGTGGGTCCACTGTACCAGTATTTTCGGTCCAGTAGTTCACTATACTCTTTCCACATTCTCCCTGTACTATCTCATCCTCCAACCAGTATGAGTTCAGGCGCCATACCCTCGGGGCATTTCCTGGGAGGAGAAGGAAATCCATTACCAAAGGAGCATGGTCTGACACTCCCCTAGGTAAGTAAGTTATGGCAGATACCACCGGGAGAGTATCCCCTGTGCCAAATGCCAGGTCTATCCAGGACATGGTGCGGAAAGAGTCCGAATGGCAGGAAAATTGGCACTCATCCGGATGTTTCCACCTCCATATCTCTGATGTTTCCACCTCCATATCTCCATATCTGGGCCCAGTCAGTGAAGGAGTGATAGGATCTGCCCCCGCCCCCCAGACAGTCCATGGCTCTGCTCACTACTGCATTAAAGTCGCCTATATATAACAATGGGCCTGGAGGCCTAGACAATAGCATAAGCGACAGTTTTACCAACACATCTGTGGAGAATGGGGGGGGGGGCGGGGTACATAGACTGTTACCAAGGTAAAAGTTAATGAGGCTATCTGAATCATGAGGACTACATATCTACCTTTTGGGTCTGTTTTTATCTGCACGACCTCTGCATGTAGAGATCTAGCCAGCAAAACTGAGACCCCTCTGGAGTAAGCCGTATGAGTAGCATGAAAAGATTGAGCCAGCCAGGGCCACCTGAGGGACCTTGTTTTAGAATCAACCAAGTGTGTTTCCTGGAGACAAATAATGTGGGGACGCGGATTTTTAAGGACCGAGAACACTATGGGGGGCTTCTGAGGTGAGTTTAGTCCTCTAGTGTTCCAGGAAATTATTTTTAGCGGTTTAGCCATGGCACAGTAATCAGTATAAGGTATATATCCTGAGGGCTAGTGGCACAGGCGCACCATTGCATGCCATGCCGTTTGGGGTATATACAACCAGAGACATACAATAACAGGTATAAGGCACAATTCAAGTTAGAGCAGCACAAATACATATGAAAAACCAAAGTGCAAAAACAGAAAGTGTTCAAAAACCTGGCCAAAAATAAGGTCAGCCAAAAAGAGAAAAAAATTGGAAGTTCCTGAAAAACCCTGTGCCCCCCTCCCCGCTCAGGCCATCCCATACATAGTGAGCCTTGGATCCACTTAGGTGAAGAGAGAACTGTTCCATGGCCTCACCACTAACTGGTTTGTGGTGTCTGATGTGGCTCCCGAACCACAAAGCAGGAGATGGGAAAAAAAATGCCTTTAGCATCAAAGCGGTCCGGTTTCAGGATAGTTACTTGCTGTTGGGGGGATGCAAGAAGGATATAATAATGTATTAACATCCTCAGCAAAGTGCATTTGGCCTCAGTAAATGAAAGGGTTTTGATCTGAACTGATTCAACTTGAACAGGTTTTAAACATTAAGGTTCTATTTCTGGAACCAATAGGAAAGGGGGTTGCACTTTTCCTCAGGGTTGAAGAACAACTGTGGGTGACATGGTGTATGGGCCCCCTTTCTTCCCATAGACATGGTGAGTGGTGAAACCGCTAGACGACAACAGATAAAGATATGCAGGGAGCTCAGTGACTTGTGTTCAAACTGCTCTGCGTCGTGGTACATTACCATATCGGTCATTCAGCCACACCATGGCTTCTTTAGGGTTGGAGTAAAAGTGAGCGTTGCCATCATGGATAATGCGCAATTTGGCCGGAAAAAGCATGGTGTAGGAGAGACCCTCTGTGCGTAGGCAATTTTTAACTGCTGTGAAGGAGATGGATTGTCACTGAACATCAGCTGAAAAGTCAGGGTAAACTAAAATGGTGTTTCCATTATACTTCAATGGGCCTTTCTCTCGTGCAAGACGCAAAATGGCAACTTAAGCTTAAAAGTTAAGTATCCATGCGATTATGGAGCGTGGGGGAGCTCCAGAAAGAGGGGGACACTGGGGAGTGTAATGTGCATGGTCAATAAAATAGGAGAAGGAAGGTGCATCTGTCCCAAAAATATCCCTCAGCCAGGTATATAGGAATTTTTTGGGGTGGGAGCCTTCTTCACGCTCCGGGAACCCCACGGCGGAGATTGTTTCCAAATCGTCTATTTTTGCGTGGAGGGCCACCAGTTCACCTGTTTGATCTCCCACATTAATGCCCCATACACATGGTCGGAAATTGATTGGACATTCCGACAACAAAATCCTAGGATTTTTTCAGACGGATGTTGGCTCAAACTTGTCTTGCATACACACGGTCACACAAAGTTGTCGGAAAATCTGATCATTCTGAACGCAGTGACGTAAAACACATACGTCGGGACTATAAACAGGGCAGTAGTCAATAGCTTTCATCTATTTATTTATTCTGAGCATGCATGGCACTTTGTGCATCGGATTGGTGTACACACGATCGGAATTTCTGACAACGGATTTTGTTGTCGGAAAATTTTATAGCCTGCTCTCAAACTTCGTGTGTCGGAAAATCCGATGGAAAATGTCCGATGGAGCCCACACACGGTCGGAATTTCCTACAACAAGGTCCTGTCATACATTTTCCATGGGAAAATCCGACCGTGTGTACAGGGCATAACAAATAAGGGGTGTACTACATCCTCCAGGGAGCTGATATGTTCCTCTGTAACGCCCATTCTGTCCCTCAGATTTTGCACATCTTGTTTCAGAAAAGAGAAATCCATGCGGATGGAAGCAATTTGTGTAGTGAGGGAGGCCTTACAATCCTGTATAGCTAGCATTATGGTGGCAAGCGAAGGTTCTATGAAAGGGGAATCGGGGCCTGAGCTGTCTGTATTATTCAGAGGGGAGTCCTGTGCCTGTAGTGGATCTGGCTGGGTATCAAACAAGGCAGGGGCAGAATCACTCACCGAGGCTGCAGGATGTCTGTGTGAAGCTGTGGTGGACGGCTGCAGCATGTCACGCTGCTCTGCTTGTGTTCCGGCTCTATCTTGCCACTGAACCGAGCTAGCTGTCCCGCCGCGGATGGCGGTGCGGGTGTCCCATATTTCACCATGTGCTCCAGCTTGAAGTATTCCCACAGCTGTGGGGAGTATTTTGGTGCCAGTCTGGAGGAAAGTGGACCTAGGATGGCTGCAGGATTCGGTTCGGTAGCCGGAGCTGTGCCTCTACACGTCTGCTCTCTTCACCATCAAGCCACGCCCACTTTCTTCTCTCTTCAGAGGCAGGATCAAGCCCTCAGAGTGGATGCGTTAGCCCACAGATGGGACTTCCCTTGGTCTTACGCCTTTCCTCCGTTCCAACTAATACCGTGGGTGTGAGCAAAATTCAGAGTGTCAAGGGCAGATTTTCCATCCGGATCCAGCTTACCTCAATCTGATGGCCTGGTTTCTGAGGAGGAAATGTTAAGAAAAAACGAACTCTCAGAAAAGCTCATCAGCACCCTTCTTGCCAGTAGGAAGAAGGTCACCATCTACTTCAAAGTCTGGAAGTGTTGCAATTCCTGGTGTTCCAGCAAAAACTTAAATTTAGTTAGTATTATTTCAGTTTTAGAATTTCCCCAGGAAGGGATGGAGAAGGGTTTAGCAGCGAGTACCCTCAAAACGCAGGTAACTGCTTTATCAGTTTTTTTGGAAAAAAGCCCTGTCAATGGAGCCCTTGATAGTTAGGTTCTTTAGAGCTATGGCAAAAATTAGGCCTATACTGCTTATTAGTTTTCGCAAGTGAGATTTATCCTTAGTTCTTAAGGGACTCACTAAGCCACCGTTCGAACCAATAGAAGAAACATCATTAAGATTTCTAACACTAAAGACTATACTTCTGGTCGCAGTGACATCTGCTTGTAGAATTAGTGAAATACAGCCATTATCGACCCAAGAGCCTTTTATGAGATGTCCGCCGGACAGGATAGTCCTGAGGACGGACCCAGCCTTCCTGCCTAAAGTTTCCTCAGTCTTTCACCGGACACAGGAGATCATTCTCCCTACCTTTTGCCCCTTGCCTTCTGGGCCAGGTGAAGAGGCCAGGTGAAGAGGCCTTCCACACTCTGGACGTTAGAAGGTGCCTCCTAAGGTATTTAGAGATAACAAGGAGTTTTAGAAAATCATCTTCACTCTTTGTCTTGATGGAAGGGAGTCACAAAGGGATTAGAGCCTCCAAAAGTACCCTAGGAAGATGGCTGAAACAGGCCATTAAAGAAGCTTACCTATCCTTAGACCTGGAACCTCCAGAGGGAATCTTACCTCATTCCACAAGGGCAGTGGCGGCTTCTTGGGCAGCAGGGGGCCGGGGCATCACCTGAGCAAATTTTTCGACCTTTATAAGGCATTACCGTTTGGATCTACTGTCAGCCTCAGACCAATCCTTTGGTAGGAAGGTTTTACAGGCAGTGATCCCAACCTGAAGTAAGTGCTCGATTATCATCTCCAAGGTGCTGTCCTGAAAGGCGAAGGGAGAAAACCTTAGTTAGACTTACCGGTGACTGTATTTCTACGAGCCTTTCAGGACAGCAGCCTACTTCCCTCCCTAGGTTATCATATGTAAAGTATAATTATGGGGCTTGGTAATTGTCTGCTTATATCTTCCAGCATGTCAGAGGTCTTCTCAGCAATAACCGAAGGCATGGTGGAAGCAGCTGTTTTTAAAAGGGGCTTGTCAGTGTTTCTTGGTGGAGCTGCACCCTTTCCAAGGTGCTGTCCTGAAAGGTAAGGTGCTGTTCTGAAAGGCTCGTAGAAATACTGTCACCGGTAAGTCTAACTAAGGTTTTTTTTTTCCTGTAGTTGTTCTTTAAAGCTTACATGAAAATGTAGTGATTGGGTTTAGCTCTGCATTAAAGGATCACTTAATTGCATAACTTATTTTCTCAGGCTAGTATAAAAGAAAAATATTTATTGCCCATTGCGTCCACATAAATGTGAAAGGAATGTGGGAAATTACTGCACTAAACCCACTGTGAAAAAGCTGCTAACACTCAAACAAAGTCCAAACAGAATATAAATTATAGTGTAGCGTTAAGAAAAATAATAATATATATGCATAACATATAACTAATAAAGTGAACGAACTAAAGCCCAATGTTCATTGTTATGAACTGAAGGAAAATTAAAAATTAAAACGGGATAGTCCATCTAATACGTATTGATGAGTGTTCAATCAAGTGAAAATAGTACAGACAAAAATAAAACTGGCAATGAAGCTTATAAAGGTGAAGAAATTCTCTGTCATAATAGTGTAGATGGGTACTCTTACCGGATACGGTGAACCCACTTACCGGCGATAGTGGGTCAGTCAGGCTTGTGTGGGCCGAATGCCTCATGATTTTAGGCAGAAAAGGGATGACTTCAAGATACAGGCAATCTTCAACGGTGGTAATCCAGACAGGATTCCAGGATCTCTGTAGTTCTCCAGCATATAGCGAAATACTCCACTCAGTGGGAGAGCCTTCAGGAGGTCAGGATAATTTCAGCAGAGCTCAATCTGCCAGGGTAAAGTAGGAAAAAAAAAGAGAAGGGCTCTATATGGTGCAGGTCAAAAACCGGAGAGGTTTTATTTAAATTTGCGGTACATCAAAACAAATGAGTACATAAAAACTGGTGATCACAGGTATAGAATTAAGAAGAAGAGCAATATGGGGAGCAAGCGCAAAGGGTGCCAGCACTCCCTGGGTCCTAGCCAGTCTGAGCTCCCCTACCTTCATTCCGTGGAGCATCTTCTTCCTGCTGAGGAACCTGTGCAGCTGGATTGTGTCTCTATTGTGGGGGCAAGGGTCATTTAAAGAACACTTTAGGGCATTTGCCGCTATATGCGATGTGTGTTTACACGTGGAAAAAAGATTTTTCTCTGGCGATTCCCCTTCTTGGACGTGGTGGTGGAAGGTGTTATGGATGATTGACCTAGGAACCCTGAGACAGAGGATAACCATATTTCAGCAACCACGGGATACCATCCAAGAGGACGGCATTGGAATCTTATAGTGTCTGTCACCCCTGCAGGGGTATTGGGAGCCGGTGAGTGGGGAGCCAAAAGGGGGAGCACAGAAGTCACGGATATCCTTCTTTGTGGGCACCACAGTCACCAATGCAGTTGGAACTTTGTTCTGATATTTTTGAATATACCACTTTTGATTAGACTTTTTGGATTTTTTACCTTATTTGAATTTTTTACCTTATTTATTTTTTCTTTTTATTTATTATTAATTTCTCCTACTGGCTTGCATTTGCAATCTACTTTTGGAACACGTTGGACTAATTATAGAGTTGCACATGCACTATATATAACTAATAGCACTCAATGGTTAGCACCTGTAACTGATTAATACTTCACACTTACCCATTACATGCGGATGGGATGTTTTCATAATTTTTTTCATTTTTTTCACATTTTTCTATTTTTTGATGGTATTAATCAATGTATGAGCAATGAGATTTGTTACACTAATTTACTTTTTGTGATGGTATTTTAATATTCACTATATTATCTTTTTCAGTATTCACTGTATTCACTTATATACCCCCATAAGGGAGCGCCATAACCCCCATCTACACTTTGAAGGGTCATTTTCATGACTCCTGCTCGCTTCGTCCGGGAAATGCTCAGGTCTAATACATCTGGATGGTAGAGTATTGGACCCAGAAACATCACCTTCTCGTCTTCTTCTTCATGTGTTCCTTCACATAGACGCTTTTCCTCAACCGTTCTTTGCATATCTGGATTCCGGGGCTGCTGGCAGTTTTTATGGACTGGAGAACTGCTTCTCCCATGAAGCTTACCCTTTCGCCCCTCACTACGCCATTGGTAGTCTCGGCAATTGATGGCACTGTTCTCCCAGGGGATCCTATCCACTTCCAGACTCTACCTATTAAGATGTCTGTCGGGATACTCCACCTGGTGTTTAACCTTAAACTACGTAGAGGGTTCTTTACTATAATGCCCCGTACACATGGTCGGACTTTGTTCGGACATTCCGACAACAAGATCCTAGGATTTTTTCCGACGGATGTTGGCTCAAACTTGTTTTGTCTACACACGGTCGCACAAAGTTGTCGGAAAATCCGATCATTCTGAACGCGGTGACGTAAAACACGTACGTCGGGACTATAAACGGGGCAGTGGCCAATAGCTTTCATCTCTTTATTTATTCTGAGCATGCGTGGCACTTTGTCCGTCGGATTTGTGTACACACGATCGGAATTTCCGACAACGGATTTTGTTGTCGGAAAATTTTATCTCCTGCTCTCCAACTTTGTGTGTCGGAAAATCCGATGGAAAATGTCCGATGGAGCCCACACATGGTTGGAATTTCCGACAACACGCTCCGATCGGACATTTTCCATCGGAAAATCCGACCGTGTGTACGGGGCATAAGAGTGGCAAAAATGTGGAATTCCCTTCCACAGGCGGTGGTCTCAGCGGGGAGCTGAGTTTCAAAAAAGTATTAGATAAGCACCTGAACAACCACAACATACAGGGATATACAATGTAATCATCACATATAATCACACATAGGTTGGATTTGATGGACTTGTGTCTTTTTTTCAACCTCACCTACTATTTAACTATGTAACCAGTTTGTTATCTATCTGGATGACATTCTCATCTTTTTTAAAAACCTGCTTGTCCACAGAAACCATGTCCACACGGTACTTCATCGCCTTAGAGAGAATAATCTGTATGCCAAGCTCGAAATGTTCTTTTCAATGTTCTAAGGTCCTGTTTCTGGGATGCTTTGTCTCAAGTTTGGGTCTTCGTATGGATCCTGGAAGGTCTTGGTCATTACCAACTCTTCCTGCTAGCCTCAAGGCCACACAGTGCTTTGTTGGGTTCACAAATTATTATAGGCAGTTCCTAAGGAATTACTCTTTCATTGCTGCGCCTATTATTGCTTTGACCAAGAAGGGTGCGAATGTCAAGGACTAGCCTCCTGAAGCTGTCTCTGCATTTTAAACCTGAAACAGGTTTTTGTTTCTGGACCTCTCTTGAGGAGACCTAATTCTGGGTATCCATTTTTTTTTTTAAGTGGACGCTTCTTCAATGGGGGTGGGAGCTATGCTTCTTCAATCCTTTGAGAAGAGACGTCAACCATGTGCTTTTTTCTCCAAATAAAAATTCTCAGGCAGAGAGAAATTATGCTATCAGTGATTGGGAACCTCTTGTAATTAAATTAGCGTTAGAGGAGTGGTGTCATCACTTGGAGGGTTCCCCTCATTCCATAACGATTTTTACTGATCACAAGGATCTACAGAATGCTAAGTTTGAATCCCAGACAGGCCAGGTGGAGTCTTTTTTTCTTTTCCCGTTTTTAATTTCACGATTACGTACAAACCTGGTCCCTGCAATGGTCGGGTTGATGCACTCTCTAGGTCATTTGACACTTTGGACGAGGAGTCCACCCCTAAACCTGAGCCGATCATTACGACCTCATGCATTGTTGCCCATTCTACCACCCTGGAGTCAAAAATTCCTCCTGGCAAGATCTCTGTCCCCACTGAACTAAGAGCTATAATCCTTTGTTGGGGACATGATTCCAAGGTGGCAGGTCATGCTGGGTTCCTCCGATCCTTCCTGCTCATCAGTTGTCACTACTGGTGGCCTAATCTCCGCTCGGATGTCAAAGACTACGTTAAGGTTTGCCATGTCTGTACTCAGTCTAAATTCTCCACACAAGCCCCTGCTGGTCTTCTCATGCCCTTGCCCATTTCTAAGGAGCCCTGGTCTCACCTTGCCATGGATTTTATCACTGATCACCCAATGTCAGAGAATAATATGGTCATTTGGGTGGTAATAGATCGGTTCTCCAAGATGGCTCATTTTGTTCTTCTTCCTGGTCTTCATTCTGCTCCTGCCTTGGTTCCCATTTTTGTCAGAGAAATTTTCCGCCTCTATGGGGTTCCTTCACCTCATATAGTTTCCGACAGGGTCATTCAAAGTATGTCTCTTTTTTGAAGAGCCTTTTGCAAATCCCTCAATATTGTCTTGGATTTTTCCTCTTCTTACCACCCTCAATCCAATGGACAGACAGAGAGGGTTAATCAGGAGTTAGAGGTCTTTCTTCGCACCTTAGTCTCTGCTCATCATGACGATTGGTCCTCTCTACTCCTGTGGGCAGAATTCTCTCACAACAATCATGTAAATACCAGATCTCAGAAGACACCCTTTTTCACAGTTTACGGAAAACACCATAAACTCCCTCTTCCCATGACCTGTTCTCCAGATATTCCAGCTTTGGCTAAGGCTCAGGAGCCTTTCAATTCTATTTAGGGTGACGTCCATGATTCACTTGGAGCAACTGATGACAAATTCAAAGGCTTTGCCGACCGCCGCAGGCGTAAATTGCCTTCTCTACAGCCAGGGGACAAAGTCTGGCTCTCCCCCAGGAACATTAAGCTCTGTGTTCCTTCTCTGAAGTTTGCCCCAAGATTCGTTGGTCCGTACACTATAACCTCCAAATTGAATCCTGTTTGTTTCAAACTCCCATATTCCTAAAAGCCTCAATTTCTTACTCCTTCCCTGTTCCCCTTCTGAAGCCTTTAGTCCTCAATAAGTTCTCTCGTCCTCTTCCCTACCGTGGCCCCGGTCTCTGAGGATAAACCTTGTGGTTAGTCAGATTCTGGATTCCTGGCTCTGTAGAGGCATTCTTCAGTACCTCGTGCATTGGAAAGGGTTTGGTCTTGAGGAGAGGTCTTGGATCACTACATCTGAGGTCTTTGCATCTCTACTGAGGAGGTTTCATCTGAAGTTTGGGAGACCTCGTAAGAGGGGGGTACTGTGATGGTTCTGCAGTAATGTTTGTCTGTCAGCTTACCTCTTCATGTGTTCTGCTTAAGAGGCCAGTCGCTCTCACCTGGCTGCTTAAGTAATCTCTCCTCAAAGCATGGCTCCACCCCAGCTCCTATCAGGTAACTCTATATTAAGCTGTGCACTGCAAGTCAGCCCTGCTGATCAATGTTGTGTGTTTGGCTTCCATGTGCTATTTGCTGTGTGTTCTATGTCTGATTCCAGTTACCGATCCTGGCTTGTTCTTGACTATCCTTACCTGCTTGTTGCCCGGACCTTTGTCTATCTCCTGACTATCCTTTGTCGCAGTCTGCTGCTTCCTTTCTACCTCCCTGTAGTCTACCGTGAACGTGAGCTGGGAGGCCCTAGGGGTTGCGAACGGGAGCCAGACTGCAGCTAAATCCATCCCCACCACTAGGGGCCTCTGAACACCCGCTGGCTCCTAGATTCCGCGCCCTGGGAAATCTCATGCTCTAACTCCCAGTGTCATCCATGTTGGTACTACAGAGTACCTGCTCTCCTCCTGTATTACCTAGAGCTCCATCCGCAGCAGTCAGCTGTAGAGTCCACTACCTTGCGGTGCACTCCAGACCCCATCGAGGGGGAAACTGTCACCTGGATTCAGGTGATCTGACAGGGAATCATCTCTTTAGGTCAGCTCTTGACACGATTTCATATAAGCAACGCTTCTGACAGCCACAATATACTCCTTCCAGAGTAGCGGAGATCTGCAGAAGGGTCAGAGAAAGGCCATTCCTCCAACTCATCTGTCTTAGCAGTGCATGCTTGCAGATCCTGTGGGTCTACCTCCTGCACTAACCATAGGTTTGTAATCCAGAGATCTGCTAACCCCTCCGACAAGTGTACAACATGAAGGTGCCATTCACATACCTGTATGGGTTCCTGGGTATCAGTCCTCCCTTGGGGTATCATGATAGCCTCTTTATCCCACAGGCTAATTACTTGTGGATGGCATGTATATCAACTGCACTGCAGCATGTTCCCTGTGCTTCTATACACTTAGCCAACCTTTCTTATTGAGGATACATTTTTCTGAGCTCTGCTAGCCAGAATTCTCTTGAAGGGCCCAACTCCTGCAGGTCCCTATACTTGGAGTCTTACAGTAACTCTCCGTCACCAACAAGTTAGGCTAACCAGCTTAGATCTTGGCTACATCTCTGGGTTAGTGGATTTTCCCGTTCCTTTCCATTTAAAGACCAGTAGGGTACTGGGGATGTTTCTTCTGTAGATTGCTTTCCCTTCTCTTATTGACCATCTGTCTTCCATTGTCTCCCCCCCCCCCCCTCAAACGTGGGGATCTGGATTTGAGAGGAGATGTACAGATGGTCCCTATGGATATAGTGATCCCACAGCTGAATCCTCCGTCTTTTAGGTTCTAAAGTGCAGTTCTTTCCCCCATATCCATTGTGACAGGACTCCTGTCTCAGCGCTTTACTTATGTCTGCAAAATGAGTCTGGTTTTCAAAAGCTGTTGGTGCCTGTCTACTTGGGAATCTTGCTAAAAGTAGTACCTTTTGAATTGGTCTATGTTGGATATCACCTTTGTGCTGTGAGACCTCTACCCCCCAGGATTGCTTTGGAAAGTTTATTATCTGGTTATCTGGTCACTACATGATATGTGGTTACCTTTTTAGAGGTTATGTTTTTGCCCTCTGGGCCTCTCTATCCTGTTGTCTCCATTCTGGAGACAAGAATTTGTGCACTTAGATGTGCTTTATCTCCTGCATGAAGAAAGAAATCATCACTGGAGGACTCAGTGTTTTCTTGGACTATCATCGGACAGCTCACGCTGCAATCTTGATGCAGACACTTCATGCAGGAAATAACACATGTCCGGGGGTCTTCGTGGGACAATATTATGTGGAGCCAGGCACTCATTCAGTGGCTGAGAAGAGAAGTTCCTAAAGTATCTTTGCTACTGCTGTCCCTAATCAGATATCTATTCTTAGCTCTTTGGCTAAGGTGCCTGCACCTTGCTTCACAGCTGTGGACGCTTCGCTGGATCTGATGGTCAGAGCACTTGCAGTCCAATGTTCCAAATCAGACAGGCAGGCCCTGCAGGATTTTCCCTGTCAGGTTCTAGTGACACTGCCGGGTGTTCTTGTGGACAGGTCTACTTGTTCTACTGTTTCTTTCTGATATTGCTGCATCAGTATACACTGGTTTTCCTCCCACTCCTGTATTTTTTTGTTGGGGGTACTTCTTGCACCCCTTGTTTGTCAGTATTTCTGATTTACAGTAGTCCCCTTGGGGTTGTCTCCAACTGCTAGAGTCATTAGGGTGTTATGCTGGATAGTTCTCTCTTTATTATGTCATATGAAATGTAATGGTTGGCCCTCATCCGATGTCTGACACTGTTATTCCTTCTTGGAGCCTCCCTTCCCTGATGTCTAGGGTTGGGAATTTAACACTTGGGCCATTTTGGGCTCAGTGTCATTCAATGTAAGCCGTCCCTTTAGTGAGATTCTTATCCTGGTCTGAGCAAAAATTTGATCCTCAGTTGCCCTATCCTGTAGGGAACTTCGCTTCCTCTGGTTTAGATTTGGACATTGGTCCTTCTGGTTTTTGTAGATGATTCCTGGTTGTATCTTAGATGTGTGGCAATCACCCACCCCTCAGACTGCTTATGGATGTCCCAACAGTGTCCCTCAATGGACGATAAAGAAAATAACTTTCGTACATACCATAAAATATTTTCGCACCTCCGGTGGCACGTGTGTGCCACCCAGTGGCTATTGCACGAAATTACATACTGGGACCTGATTTCGCGCAATAGAGCCGACCTGCCGCAGTAAATATGCGGTAAGCAAGTCGTTAAAGTCACGCGACTTCAAAGTCGATTATCAGTGCGATTTCGTGTGCGGCTTGCTCTGTTCACTTCATTTAAAAGATTTCAATGCAAGTCGCACTGAAATTGCACACAAATAGTGCAGGAACCTTTTTCAAACTCGCTGTAAACTTGCATGTGACTTTGAACTGTAAAGTCCCATGACAAGTTGCACTAGTGTGAATCAGGGCTAAAGGAGATTTTCAGGCGCTTCGGAAGCGCTACCCATTCATTCCAATGGGCAGGGCGTTTTGAAAGCGCTGTATACAGCACTCCCAAACCACCCCACAGATGCTGCTTGCAGGACTTTTTCTATTGGCCCACAAGCGCACCGCCCCAGTGTGAAAGCACTTGAGCTTTCACAGTCGGGCAGCATAGGAGGCAGTTTTCAGGAGCTTTAGGCTACTTTCAGACTGGGGCTGGCAGGCGTCGTTTTAGCGGAGCTATTCGGCCACTAGCGGGGCAGTTTCAACCTCCCTAGAGGCCAAAAACGGTTAAAGCTGCCCACAAAGCGCCGCTAAGCGGCGCTTTGCCGGCGGGCTTGCAGCGCTGCCCTATTGTTTTCAATGGGAAGGGGCGCTTTAAGAGCAGTGAATACACAGCTCCTATAGCGCTGCAAAGATGCGGCTTGCAGGACTTTTTTGACCATCCTGCAAGCGCACCGCTATACAGGTTCTATGTGTCTATGCGCGCACACACAGGCTTTTAGGAGCTTTTGATGGCATAGACATTTAGAAGCTGTAAAAAAAAAATCAGGGCCGGCATGTTCTGGAGCAGCAGCGTTTTGGTAGGAAAAACACTGACAGTTCCTAAACTCTACTAAACTCTTCTAAACTCTGCTAAACGCCAGTGTCGGCAATGTTATTTTTTTTGTTATTTTTTTACATTGAACTGTCAGCAGGCAACCCCGCTGACAGCTGATGACTCATCCGTTGTTAAGGACATGGCAGCCGGCTACCCGGCCCGCTCCTTAACAACCAGCTATTCACTGATTGTTAAGCAGCGTCGGCAGCCCCACTCCTTAACTCTGCAGCTACTAAATTTAGCTTACACACTAGTGCATTTGTGAGGTCAGGCACTGACTATTTTAAAAACCCCTTCTAACTTTTTGGCCATCTTCACTCTCAGAAGATCAGCACCTTCCTCATTTAGGTGCAGTCCACCCCCGCTATAGAACTGGTGACCGATACTGGTCTAGAGTATAGATACTGGTCTAGAGTATAGAAATCTGCCTAGTTCTCCAGGAACCCAAACCCCCTCCGTACTACACCAGCTCCTCAGCCACTTGTTTACTTCCCTAATCTCCCTCTGCCTTTCTGGTGTGGCTCGAGGTACCGGTAGTATTCCTGAGAATACTATCTTGGAGGTCATCTTCCTCAATTTAGCTCCTAAGTCCCTAAAATTGTTCTTTAGGACACTCCATCTGCCTCTGACTTTGTCATTGGTGCCAACATGCACCATGACAACTGGGTCTTCCCCAGCCCCTTCCCCAGTAATCTGTCCACCAGATCCGTGATGTGCCGAACCCGAGCAGCTTTGGCGCTGGGTTACAAAATAAAATCGCTGGTATGATTGCCTCAGTCACGCAAAGGGAAAAAGCGTAAGTTCCCCCTCCTCTTACACCGGAAGAGTGCTCTGCGGAGGCCGCATAGAACAGGAATGGGTAGATAATGGGGATGAGATAATTGTTGATGATTTGGAGAATGGTCAGGCGGAAGACTCCGCTTCTGGGGAGTCAGTGCCTAAAGAGGCAGAGACATTATAGGCTTCTCAGGTGCAAAGAGTATGGATTCAATCCCTATATCGAGCAGGTCCGCTCTGCATTTAAACTACCTCCGGTGGAGGTTTCAGAGGTCCTCAACCCCTCTTTGGGTTCTATGCGGCCTTCGCAGAGCACTCTTCCGGTGCATCCGCTTTTAGATTCTGATTGGGATCACCCGGATAGAATTTTTAGTCCCTCCTAAAATATTTTCTTTCCTATATCCAATGGAAAGGAAATTTGTTAAGTAATGGAGCATACCAGCTGTGGATGCTGCAGTGTCTTCCCTGAGCAAGAATTTTACTTGTCCGGTTAATAATTCTCAAGTATTTAAAGATTCAGCTGATAAACAGTTAAAATCTTTACTGAAAGCTGCTTTTTCCATCGCAGGATCTGCTTTGCAGCCTGCAGTGGCTACAATTGGCATCTGTCAATTAATCAAGGACCGTTTTAAACAGTTGGGTAAGCCTAGGTAGGAGGAGATGACTGCTGACGAAATGGCGGATGTGCCTCATGCCTTGTGCTTTGTGGTAGATGCTCTCAAAGAATCAATACAGCAGATCAAGTATCTTGGAGTACAAGTCACCAGATCGCTCACAGACTACACACTCTTGAACATTGAACCCCTGTATACCCTGATCAAGACCAAGACACAGACTTGGGCCAGACTACCCTTGGGTGTAATGGGACGCGTCATTTTAGTCAAAATGATACTCCTCCCAAAGATACTCTATATGGTGTGGCATGCCCCCCTGTATAATACCACTAAATTTTTCAAAATAATTAAATCCATTCTTAACTCGTTAATATGGGGTCACAGAACACACAAATTATCTTGGAGAATTCTGAAGAACCCAGTGACATTGGGAGGAGCTGCTCTTCCAGTCTTTCAGGACTGTCCCATTTCTATCATTTTGACAAAAACTAGCTACCAAGATACCAGCTAAAAGGAAAAGAAGAAGAAGATATCCAACGTGGGGCTTTAAAGCAGCAAAAAGTTATGAAAATAATAAGTTGTTACTTGAAAGGGTTTTTTTATTAGTGGGACTTAACCGTAATGGTTAAAATAAGAGCTGTGCTACAGGAGATAACACAAATGAAGCTGGCACAGGTTTATACAATGATCAAGCGCTATAATAGGGTGATAATCCTGATGCGTTTCGACCCCGTTGGGTCATCTTCAGAGGATTGAGGCGCTGTGACAAAATTTACGTATTAGAGTTCATGGATGTGACCATAAAAATATAATATAATATATATATGTTTAACAGTATAATTACCAATCACATTGTGTTTGAGCAGTTTCTCCTGAGCTTATAATTCTCCGACGTCTTCCCCACCGGGTCCCGACAGGGGTCCCTGGCCGTCCACCACGTCAGCAGGGGAAAAGGGGGGTTTACTCGTCCATGCGTGTCTTACAAGGAGTCACACCAAGTGGATATTTCCCAAAACTGGGGAGGAGCGTGGGGGCAAGCGAGCGACACCTGCAGCCAAAGCATCATATAAGAAGCTGATCTATGTACATACAGGGATTAAGTAGGAGAAGGTCTGGAGAAGATGGTTGGCGGATGGTGAAACGTGTACTTGATATGTTCATCCCTCATTCCCCCTCCTTTTCTTTTTATTGTGTACTGGCTCTACTTCTGTAGGGTATTTTGCTTTATGTCACAGAGATACTTCAATGTGTTTATGTATGTACTATTGTTTTGGCCAAGTTGGCTTATATCGATTTATTTACACTTTTCAATAAAGTTGGTTGTCTAATTAAAAAAAAAAAAATTTGCAAGGCAACTCAGCTGACCAACTTTTTAACCACAAAATTCTGTGCATATGCACAGATAAAAGCGCTAATCGCGAAACCTGCTGTGCATCCGCTTTTAGATTCTGATTGGGATCACCCGGATAGAATTTTTAGTCCCTCCCAAAATATTTTCTTTCCTATATCCAATGGAGAAGAAATTTGTTAAGTAATGGAGCATACCAGCTGTGGATGCTACAGTGTCTTCCCTGAGCAAGAATTTTACTTGTCCGGTTGATAATTCTCAAGTATTTAAAGATTCAGCTGATAAACAGTTAAAATCTTTACTGAAAGCTGCTTTTTCCCTCGCAAGATCTGCTTTGCAGCCTGCGGTGACTACAATTGGCATCTGTCAATTAATCAAGGACCGTTTTAAACAGTTGGGTAAGCCTAGGCAGGAGGAGATGACTGCTGACGAAATGGCGGATGTGCCTCATGCCTTGTGCTTTGTGGTAGATGCTCTCAAAGAATCAATACAGCAGGTTTCGCAATTAGCACTTTTATCTATGCATATGCACAGAATTTTATGGTTAAAAAGTTGGTCAGCTGAGTTGCTTTGCAAATTTTTTTTTTTTTAATTAGACAACCAACTTTATTGAAAAGTGTAAATAAATCGATATAAGCCAACGTGGCCAAAACAATAGTACATACATAAACACATTGAAATATCTGTGTGACATAAAGCGAAATACCCTACGGAAGTAGAGCCAGTACACAATAAAAAAAAAAGGAGGGGGAATGAGGGATGAACATATCAAGTACACGTTTCACCATCCGCCAACCATCTTCTCCAGACCTTCTCATACTTAATCCCTGTATGTACATAGATCAGCTTCTTATATGGAAGAGTGTCGTTAATCTCCTTTTTCCAGCACTAGATTGTAGGGGGCAGGGCCTGCATCCAATTACGGGCCACCACTTTTCTCGCCAAGAATACTGTCTCATGTAAAAAAGGTACGCAGGCACATCTTTGGGTCTAAGGTAGCAGGAGAGCCCATCTGATCGTGCAGGAAGGGTATCACCTGCATCCAGTATGCTTTGATAGTTGGGCAGGACCATATGAGGTGGTAGAAGATGCCTGGAGAGTAGTCGCATAGGCGGCACCCTGGATTGTACATGGGTTTGAAACGTGCTATCCTCTGAGGAGTAAGATACGTCCTATGTATAATATACAACTTCGTGAGGCGGTCTGACAGTTTGGGGGAAACTTTTTTCACTTCCTCCAAAATTTCAACCCAATTCTCATCCTCAATTACTCCAACATCCACTTCCCAACCTGGCAGCATAGGCCAAGGCTGTGGTACTAGGGAGACGGATGGCGGAATATAGGGTGGAGATTAGCTGGCTGGTTCAGTACCTGTGACTGTGTCTACCATAGAGGGGACTGCCAGGGACGGGTTGGAGCCAGTAAACTGGGTTTTTATAGCATGGCGGAGTTGTAAATATCTAAAGAGAAGGCAATTGGGGAGGGAAAATTTGTCCTTTAGCGTTTGCAATGTTTTAAGTCCCGTATTGGTCATGATCTGGTGTATGTACAAGATCCCATGGTGTATCCACACCGCAGGGTCTGGAATGGACAATAATTCAGGCAAGCGTGTGTTGAACCAGAGAGGGGTGTGAGAGTGGACCTGTTGGGTCCCAAGTTTTTGTAGTGCCATCCACCATACCCTCTGGTGGTGTGTCAACATGTCTGCTTTGTGTTGGGAGGGACGTCTTGTCAATGGGGCTCTGAGGACTGACTTAAGTGGGGTATGGGCTGGGTCATCAGGGTGCTCACAGAGTAGTAGCTGGTATCTTGGTAGCTAGTTTTTGTCAAAATGATAGAAATGGGACAGTTGGGAGGCAAGATAATAGTCCTGAAAGACTGGAAGAGCAGCTCCTCCCAATATCACTGGGTTCTTCAGAATTCTCCAAGATAATTTGTGTGTTCTGTGACCCCATATTAACGAGTTAAGAATGGATTCAATTATTTTGAAAAATTTAGTGGTATTATACAGGGGGACATGCCACACCATATAGAGTATCTTTGGGAGGAGTATCATTTTGACTAAAATGACGCGTCCCATTACACCCAAGGGTAGTCTGGCCCAAGTTTGTGTCTTGGTCTTGATCAGGGTATACAGGGGTTCAATGCTCAAGAGTGTGTAGTCTGTGAGCGATCTGGTGACTTGTACTCCAAGATACTTGATCAAGGAGACCCTTGGGAGAGTCGGAGGAGGGGACGTGAATGAGGGGGGGAAATGGTCAATCGCAAGGATCTGGGATTTAGACCAGTTAATACTCAGACCCAAGTGGCTATCAATACGTTCTATGGAGTGGAGGGCTGCAACAAGAGAGGGACCCGAGTCCGCCAAGTATAGGAGCGTATCATCGGCATACATCCCAATCTTTTCTTCCAGGTTCCCTATCTTAAGGCCTCGGATGCTAGTGTCTACACGAACCATGATGGCCAATGGTTCCACAGCCAATGCCTACAGCATGGGTGAAAGGGGGCAGCCTTGTCGGGTCCCTCTCTCTAGCGGGAATTGGTCGGAAAGCCAACCGTTCACAAACACCTTGGCCTTTGGGGATTGATATAGGAGCTGAACCCAGCGAATAAAGTTGGGGCCAAATCCAAATCCCGAGAGGCACTCCCACAGGTAGTTCCACTCCACGGAATCGAAGGCCTTGGTGGCATCCAGAGCCACCACGACCCTCAAGCCGATTTCATCATGGGATCTCTGAATGTTCATGAATAGGCGCGAATATTCATAGCAGTGTTTTTCCCTGGCATAAAGCCAGTCTGGTCAGGGTAGATCAGTGACAGAATGACCTGGTTAAGGTGGGAGGCTAGAATCTTAGCCAGTATTTTTATGTCAACCTGTAGCAAGAAAATAGGTCTATACGATTCCGGGTATTTAGGGTCCTTACCAGGCTTAGGGATTACTACAATTTGGGCCTCTCTCATAGAGCGGGGTAGAATTCCTGAATCAAATATGTACAGGTCATAGAGTTTAGGGGTTAGAATTTTAGAGCAGATGGCATAGAATTCAAGTGGTAAGCCGTCCGATCCTGGGGCCTTAGATGTGGCGAAACAGGAGATGTCCTCCTTAGTAATAGGGGCCTCATAGAGTTCAAGCTGGTCCTTAGTCAATCTAGGGAATTAAACTCACGCTAAGTAGTCTCTGGTATCTTAGGGAGTGTGGGTGACTCAGAAGTGTAGAGTGCACGGTAGAATCTCCCAAATTCCTCCGCCACTTGTAGCGGATCAGTGATGTCATTCCCCTGCGCATCGATCAACGACACCACCACCGGGGGACGCGAATCTAAATTGGTGAGATACGCAAGTAGTTTGCCCGATCTTTCTCCATACTCAAACACCCTTTGTTTACAGAAAAAGATGCGTTGCTTAGCTTTTTCAATGTGCAATTGGGAGACCTGTCGCGTCTGAATCTTAAGATTGTTGGCAGTGCTGGGCGAGGGGTCCCGATGGAACGCCTCCTCCAGCACCTGTAGGTGTTCTGTAGCCTGTTGGACAATGAGTTTCAATGATCGTTTAAGTCTATTGATACGCGTAAATAACAGGGAACGGGCGTGGAGTTTAAACATCTCCCACACCATGTCATACATGGCTGAGTCCCTGTTGGCTGTAAAATAGTATTGCAATTCCGCAGGGGTGTCATTCTGGTCCCACAGAGCAGTCAGCCAAAACGTGTTTAGCCACCAAGAAGGAGCAGGGGAGGCCTTCAGAAGCTGTATCATGATCCAGTATGGGGCGGGATCCAAGAGTATTCTCGGAGCAATGCCCACATCTCCCAGTTTAGGTGTCAGGGACATTGAAATTAAAATGAAATTGATTCGTGACATTGTGTTGTGACTGGCTGAAAAGCATGAGAAGACTTTAGTGTGCGGATGCTTGTGGCGCCAAGTGTCAACAACAGCGAAATCAGTCAGTATGCGGTGTAGTCTGGTATGGGCCGGTGGGTCAAGGGGGGGGTCCAGTGCGCCCAATCGGTCCAGAATGGGGATGAGGGTCATATTAAAGTCCCCCATCCACACTGCCGGTACAGAAGTATATTGTGTCATAAAGGCAAGGCCCTGCTTAATTACAACTGAGTTGTATTGGGGGGGGGGGGTGACATAGCAAGCTAGTATCAGGATAGGGGATCCGTTAATAGTGGCGTGTATAAACACATATATGCCCTGCTGGTCCGTCTGGAGCAGCACTAGATCAAACAGTACCCTTTTAGCAACCAGGACCAATATTCCTCTGGAATATGAGGTGTGGGTGACGTGATAGGCCCAACCTATCCAAGGCTTTTTTAGAGAGGATTGTAAGTGGCCCGTGACATGGGTCTCGACTAGCGTGATGAGGTCAGCACTCTGGGACTTGAGAAATATCAGGACGGCTGTGCATTTGATCTTATTGCGCAAGTCTCTAACATTCCACGTGAGAAACTTCAGGGAACTCATGGCGGGTATAGGGCATATATGGTAGACCGCAACTAGATTAGGACCAGCAGAGCAGATATAGACACATCAGATAGCATAAAACACAGTGGCAACCAATATCGATAGTGCATGTATGACAATAACATAGTACCTTTAGCGTAAGTAAACAGTTGCAAACATGGTGCAAAAAAAATAACCACAACATTTCCCTTCCCTCCCAGTCCACTGCCACCCCAACTCGGCATGGACATAGTACCCCATAACCAGGTATCAACGGGGGACATCCAACGTGTAGAACCCATTGGAGGCAAGGAACTTAATCTCGAAGGGACATAGATACCCGTGATAAAAAGAAAAAAAAGGGGAAAAAAGAACAGTCTTGCAAACGTGGGGTGAAAAAGTTCACAAAGATCCTAGAGGGGCGACTTCTACTCTGAGAAGTGCATGGGGTGTAGGAGCAAAAAAGTGCAGCACCATTAGAGCTGTGCAGGGGGGGGGGCTGCCTGCCATCAGGGTGGTAGGTAAAGTGAAGCAGGAAATCTCAGCAACGTTCGATATACTGTCCTCTACAGGCATCTCTCAGGTGTGGGGAGAATGGGGATCATGAGTCAGTAAGGTCGCCCAGAGGCAGCAGGCATGTTGCGAGGTCCAGTGTAGTACAGAAAAGGATTTCCAGGTCTGCCCCCCTACTCCGGCAGAGGACATACACATACAAAGTACCCACTGAAGGGCTAAGCATCAGGATGGAAATGTGCAGCATTGCAGGCACAGGGGGAAGCAGGGGAGAGAAAAGAAAAGTACTCACAGCTTGTAGGCAGTGTGGCATGCTCAGTCTCAGCGATCCCTCTGTTCAATCCAAGTGGATTCCAGCTCGGGGTCCTCAAAAAAGTGGGTTCGGCCATCGCACTCCACGCGAAGTTTTGCAGGGTACAGCATAGCGTATTTGAGCTTAACATCCGGGAACCTGGACCGCTGCCGTTGTACCTCATTGGAGAAGTCCGGGAAGACGGCCACATGTGTGTTGGTGTGGGGGATATTTCCCTTCTCTCTGGTCAGGCGGAGGATCTTGTTGCGGTCCTTGAAGTTAAGGAATTTCGCTATCAGGGTACGTGGTGGAGCACCTTGGGGAGAAGGACGGGCAGGAATTCGATGGGCTCTCTCCACCGCAAACATTACCGAGAATACATCCCTGCCAAAGGTGGATGTCAGGAGGTTTTCAAGGAAGCTTGCTGGGTCGTTGCCCTCAGCAGTCTCAGGAAGGCCGATAAAGCAGAGATCTCCGGAGGCGATTCTCCATGTCGTCCTGTTTCACGCTAATCTGTTGTAGCTGGCGGCGCACCTCATCAGTAGTGTTTTTGTAGTAGTGTTCTGCCACGCAGTCCCGTAGGGTAGAGAGATCCTGCCGGATAAGGGACACATGAATTTTGACCTCCTCAATTTTGGTGGTGAGCGTGCTCTGGCAGAGGGCGATAGCATCAAGCACTTTGTTAGTGGCCGCCACGGAGTGCTCCATGTCCGAGGAGACGCCGGCGCCATCTTTGGCCTGTTGGTCTTCTTCAAGCTGGTGGTACTTGGTGAGTTTGTTGGCGGCCTCGGAAGCCTTTTTCGGTGGAGACATACTCCAGAGGTGGTTGGGAGGGTTCCCGGGTGTACCAAGATGGCCGCTGCTTACTAGGCCGGATCCTCGATGTCCCCCTCCCACCGCAATGTAGGAATGTCACAATGGGAGCTGCAGGTAGCGGTTGGCTAGCTGTGAGGTCCGGCGGCTGTAGCAGGAGAAAACTGAACACAGGGTGGTCAGGGAGTCCTGTAGTACTTGCCGAGGTCGTCGCTGGGTGAAGCTGGCTGCCGTTTCAGGAGCTGGGCCGGAGCTGTCCCTCAGGCAGCTACGGGGTGAGGAAGTGCCGTGATTGTAACCCCAGGCAGTCCGGCAGCTGTAGCAAGAGGAGACTGGGCTCAGGGCAGTCAGGGAGGCCAGGAGAACTTGCAGGGACCATCGCCGGGTGAAGCAAGATGGCCGCTGCTCCGGGAGGTAGGCCGGAGCCACGGTCTGTCCCTCAGGCAGTTCCAGGATGGAGAATCCCAGCGATGGCGGCCTCGGGCGGCGTTCTAACAAGCTGGGAAGTTCTGAGAACTGTGAAGGGAGCAAGGCAGGCCTGCTGAAGTGTAGAGGCTGAAGAATATTGAGCAGGATTAAGGCAGGATATCTAGTACAGAAGTATGGGCAAGCGGAGCTCTCACTGCATGCGTCCTACTCCATAGCTCTCCAGGCCACACCCCCCTGCAAAGAATTATTAGCTGGTTTTTCTTTCCATGGTGAGCGGTTATTTGGTGAGGAGAAGTTCTCTCCTACTGGTCAAAAGGAGAAGCAAGCATCGTTTAAGGGTGCAAATACTCCTGTTGCCAATTTTTCATCTTCCAGGCAGTTTAGGTGCCCACAAGGGTCGGGGCCCAGGGGCAAGCCTCAAAATCAGGGGCAGAAGAAGCCTTGGGTTCAGAAGCACTCTAAGACTGGGGCTAAGCCTCAGTCGGGTGGGGGGAAGACTTCAAGAGTTCTCAGAAGCTTGGTAAACACACTGGTTCAGGACAGGTGGGTCAAATCCACAGTGTCTTTGGGGTACAGGTTGCATTTTTGGGGTCTTCCACCTCATTGTTTTCTGAACTCCAAGGTACCCTCAGATCAGAAAAAAAGAGAGGCTTATTGCTTCAAGCACTTGACCGATTGTTGACTTCAGCAGTGATTGCAGCTGTACCGGCATCCGAAAAGTTTGCAGGGTTCTTCTCAAACCTGTTCACAGTTCCAAAACCAAATGGGGATGTAAGGCCTATTCTGGATCTGAAGGTCTTAGACCAATATCGAGCTATTTGGTCTTTTTGGATGGAGTCAGTGAAAGGAATTCTGGTTCTGGACGACCACCCTTTCGCTTAATTCAGCAAGCCACCTGGAACTCTCGGTACTGTGAGACACTCAATTGAAGACACATGAAACAGGAAGTGAATTCACAAGATGTCTGTCTTTAATGAGAGGGAATACATCATAAATGGAGTACAGATCAAAGGGGGGGTTAGTTGAGTACATAGTGACTAGAAGGAGAAACCAGTTTGTCACTTTGATGTTTATCTATATACAGCCATATAGGCCACCTGGACAGTAGTCACATCTTTATCTGATTGCTTAAGGCTAAACAGGATATACATACTTGAAAGGCTTGACCACAAACACAACAGGGGGTATGTTGCTATACAAACATTCCCACACACTCAAAAAACCTACACACACACGATTTCACAAATGGTGACAGGGGCACACAAAAAAATTGAGTCATGATACTTCATTCATATTATTACAATCCCCTCTTAAGTCATGGACATGACTTTATCCCATTTCATTGTAACATACTCATCTTGGTTTTTGTAATATAAGCTGAGGTAAGCTCTATTAGCAGCAGCTGGGTCGTGGGTTCGAGTAGCCCCGGAAATTAAGCACATAACTAGTTTGAAACAAGCATACACAAACAAGATCAAAAGCAAGATCATTATAATAACCATAGCAATATATTTTATACATGAGACTATCCCACTAAGGCCAAACCCTCCAATGTTGTTAAAAGGGCTCCATGTCTTAGCTAGGTCCTTTGCTTCATCCTGTAGCTTGTCTACCTCCTTCCTGTGCTGTGCAATGATCTCATAATAATTGGGTACCTCTATACAATCTCCTCTTAAGTCATGGACATGGCTTTATCCCATATCATTGTAACATACTCATCTTGGTTTTTGTAATATAAGCTAAGGTAAGCTCTATTAGCAGCAGCTGGGTCGTGGGTTCGAGTAGCCCGGGAAATTAAGCACATAACTACTCTGAAACAAGCATACACAAACAAGATCAAAAGCAAGATCATTATAATAACCATAGCAATATCTTTTATCCATGAGAATATCCCACTAAGGCCAAATCCTCCAATGTTGTTAAAAGGGCTCCATGTCTTAGCTAGATCCCTTGCTTCATCCTGTAGCTTGTCTACCTCTTTCCTGTGCAATGATCTCATAATAATCGGGTACCTCTATACTGGTGTTATGTATCCAAGTGCAACATTCATAGTCCTCAGTTATTTCGAACAGGCCAGTGAGTGCCGCACTCATACTCTCTATTGTTAGATCATGGAATTCTTTTAACTCTTTTCTGATAGCCCTTGTCTCTAGGTTTAGTTTTGAAATGTCTTCAGAATTCTTGTCTAATATTCGAGAGTAGTTGTTCAGCCTTTTCATCATATCAATTCCCCATCCTGTCCACGAGGGGAACCACACCCAGGCCATGTCTTTCTCTAAGAACAAATCTCTCTTGTGGCGGTGCTTGAGAGGGTACCTGGGGTGTATGCTAGCCTTCAGCAGGTGTCCTCCCTTATTGTCCCCAATATACCCATTATTTGGGATCAGTGATGCAAGATAAAACCATCCCTGAGGGTCCATGGGAATCCACGAATGACATGTTTTCCCACAACAGATGTATGTACTTTTTCCCAAGGCTAGTGGCTGAGTATTGAGAATTTGTTGTTTATCAACAGAGAGACCTGCAAGAGCTAGGAGTGAAAGCAACTTTCCCATCTCAGTATCAGCATTAGTATCGCTCATAAGTGTGTATAGGGTGTCATTTAAATTACAGTCTGTGGTGGTTAAAAAGTGTGGCGAAGTCTGGGGTCATGGAGAAGTTAATTTTAGTATGGCTACATACCTCTCCACCCTGCGATTAATTTCCCAACCTAAAACACCAATCAGGGAAGTGACTTCTGCCCATGGCTGGAAAGGTGGCAGCGTTGTTTCTTAATGTTATTGGCACTTTAGTGAGGGTAATGGGAGGTGTTCCATTCAGAAATGGGGTGATATTCAAGGGTACAGCCATAAGAGGGATACGTGCTGTGCTAGGATGTAGTTTACTGCATATCCAACATTTTTCATATCCTGATTTCTGAGCATAGCTATATTTAAATTTAAGTAACAACATTTTTCTGTGAAAATATCAGTTTTAGTTCCCTCATAATCTGAATACACATCCCTTTTATATCTAATAATAAGTGTATTATTAGTGGTGTTATTGGGTAGGCCACATATGCCTCTAAAGGCCCCCAAGTCTTCAGCATGATAAATACAGTGAGTTACGATCCATTATGGTAAGAACACCATCAAAGTCATCAAGAACAGGAGGCCCAAGGCCTTCCCAGAAGTCTGTGGTAAAATAAGCAAGGTCATCTTTTTCAGAGTCTTGACCACCTCCTTCACTCACTGTTCGAGGATTTGTATCACCTGCTTCCCCTCTGTGCTTTATCTTGCTTCTTAGGTGTTTGGTTCACCTTCTTCACACGACTGGCATGGATCCAAGCCTGTTTTCCCTCTACCAGAATGGCTGTTTGGATAACCGCGATCACTGTAGTCGGGGGTCCAAATGGGTACTCTTGCTTCTTGGTACGCTTCAGTTGCTTGACCACTACGACTTCTCCCACCAGGAAAGGATGAGTAGGTTCCTGTGAAGAAAAAGGAGAGGTGCGAGCGACACATTTTTCAACTCTATCCAAAGTTTCAATCAATTTCTTAACATACTCCTCCTGTATGAGATCAAGATCACCTCTTTCTAACATTAATGGCTGTCTGGCCCATGGGGTGGGGAAGGGTCTGCCCATCAGGACCTCGAAAGGGGAGTAACCCGTGGTTTTAGAGGGAGTCATTCCTGCAGTCCTTGCAGAGGTAAGAAGTACCTTTTTCCACCCGTTGAAAGTTCCCCCTGTGGCTTTCCTGATTTTATCTTTGCGTGTCCTATTCATTCTTTCTACTAGACTTGTGCACAATGGGAAATTTCCTTTAGTTTCGGTTGGTTGTCATTCGTAAAATACATAATTTCGTTCTCTTATATTCGTTATGATACGTTAATTCGTTTTTGGATAATTCGTTATTATTCATAGAGTGTCGATAATCGTTATACTGAATCTCGAATCATGTCGAATTCATTCGTTATATCCGCTATAATTTCTTTCCTATTAGTTGAAATTTGATATTTATGTATGTATGTATATTCGTGATAATGATTCGTAGTTTGGAAAGTCGTTTGTTTATTGAATCTATTAACACACACACAATGACGATATCTCTTCTCCTCTGCTCAAATACAATACAACACCCTTCTCACTCAGTTCTCAGGAATGCACTTTGCCAGTAATCCAACCTCCAGCAAAAAATGAGTCAGCTGATTGGACTGTAAGATTTACTTTGAGTTGACCTTTTGTTTCATTAGATCTTTAACGAATTACCGAATCATGTCGAATTCATTCGTTATATTCAGTATAACGAATGAATATAACGAATATTTCTTTCTTATTAGTTGAAATTTGTCATTTTTTTATTCGGACATTCGGATGCATCCGAATGTCTGAAAGATGCAAAATTCAGCTGAATTTTGATTCGTTACGAAACTGATTGCACATGTCTACTTTGTACTATCCCTGAACTCTGGGGTTGTTATGGGATGTGAAACTTCCATTCAATCTTCAGTGTTTTCACTAAATCTTGACACACTTTAGCTATGAAGGCAGGACCATTGTCTGACTTTATTTGAAGTGGGCAGTCGCATCTTGGGATTATTTCCTGTGTATGGATTCTGACTACTGTTTGTGCATCTTCCTTTGTGGTGACGAACACTTCTGTCCATCGTGAGAACATATCTACTATTACAAGTAAATATTCCTGTCTCTTGCCTAGTTTGGGCATGTGTGTAAAATCGATCTGAAGATGAGTGAATGGTGTGGATGGGTAAACAAGGTGTTCGTGCTTTGCCCTGTGTGGATTTCTTGGATTGTTCCTGAGGTATGCATACTGGGCGGCACAGTGGTGTAGTGGGTAGCACTCTCACCTAGCAGTAAAAAGGGTTGCTGGTTCAAATCCCAACCATGACACTACCTGCCTGGAGCTTGCATATTCTCCCTGTGCCTGCGTGGTTTTCCTCCGGGGTACTTCGGTTTCCTCCCACACTCCAAATACATGCTGGTAGGTTGATTGGCTTCTGTCCAAAATTGGCCCTAGTATATGAATGTGAGTTGGGGACCTTGGATTGTGGGCTCCTTGGGGCTGGGGACCAATGTGAGTGTGCAATGTATATGTGGAGCACTGCATAAATTGACAGTGCTATATGGATACCTTACATAAATAATATAAAATAGAGGAGTATCTTAATGAGATACAATGTACAGGGTTAGGGACAATTGTAGACATGCACCCACATTCACTCAGGTTGAAGAGCGGGGATGAAAAAATCTTTATCCATTAACCCACATGTAACCTGCCAGCCTCTGTGTCCTACCCCATGATATTGTGAAATAAATAGGGGTGCACTAGCTACAGGTATGCATGGTCTCCCCTCTTGGAAGATGAGCCCTGATTCAGGGCTTTTCTGCACTCCTTCAATGTTCCATTTCCTAATGTCCTCGAGGGTGGCATGGACCTGGAGGTCGGATAAGGTTTGGTCTAGAAGGGGCATTTCGGGAGTTAGGAAGGGCATTTGTATTGTGGCCTCTTGCCTGCTAGCTGCTTCCTTTAGTGCGTTTCCCTTAGCAATGTCCTCCTGTTGTCCTGTGTGTGCTTTGCAATGGAGGATGGCTATTGATTTTGGAAGTTGTATTGCTTCTAACAGACTTGTAACCAAAGTGGAATGTGAGATGGATTTACCATTGGCCGCTATGTAACCCCTTCTTTGCCAGATGACTCAGAAATCGTGTGCGACCCCAAATGTGTATTTGGAATTTGTGTATATGTTCACGTCTCGTCCCTCAAAGAGCTGACATGCTCTTGTGAGTGCTATCAGTTCTGCCACTTGGGGTGACTGAAAGGGAACTGGGTTTGTTTCTAGTATTACATCGGGTAGTTGAACTACAGCATACCCCGCGTGATATGTATTATCATTTGGCCTTGAACAAGAGCCGTCTACAAATACATTTGTGCATCAAGGAGGGCGGTTAAAGACATGTCAGACCTGGGAGATGTATCTTGGTGTATGAGGTCCATGCACTCATGCTGAGGCACTATTTCATCTTCCTCACCTTTCAAGCCTAGTAAGGCATTCAGGATAGGAGTAGGGCCAGAGGTGGGCGATGAATATTTTATCTCATGTTTTGGGTTGGACAACAAGATCACCTCATAGCCGTCCAATCTTTGAGCCGACATGTGTTGAGTGTGGATGTTTTTTAACAGGATGGACAGATTGTGGGTAGTATGTAGTGTAGTTGTATGACCCAAGGTGAATGAAGTAGCCATCTTCACAACCATCGCACAGGATGCTAAAGCTCAGAGACACACCGGCATACCCTGTACCAACATAGGCACAACACTTAAAAAATGCAATAGGGCGGAGTTTGCCCCCATGCTCCTGCCCCAGGACTCTTGCCATGGTTTTACAGTTGTCCCTGGCAAATAAGTGAAACATCTTGCCTTATTCGGGTAATCCAAGGCCAGGAGCTTTGACCATTGCAGTTTTAACCACTTGCCGCCCGCCCTATTACCAAATGATGGCGGCAAACTGGTTTGATATTCCTGACCGGACGTCATATGACGTGATCAGGAATATCGAGCCGCTGCGCGCCCCCAGGGGGGGCACATCGCGGCGATCGTTGTTGCGGGGTGTCAGTCTGACACCCTGCAACACCGATCTAAGTAAAGAGTCTCTGACGGAGACTCTTTACCACGTGATCAGCCATGTCCAATCACGGCTCACGGATCATGATGTAAATAGAAAGAGGTGGTGATCGGCTTTTCCTCACTCGCGTCTGACAGAATCGAGTAGAGGAGAGCCGATCGGCTGCTCTCCTGACAGGGGGGTCTGTGTTGATTGTTTATCAGCACAGCCTCCCCTCGGATCCTGCCCAGGACCACCAGGGAAGCCATTCATACTGGACCACCAGGTATGCCCCTAGACCCCCAGGGAAATGCCAATCTGTGCCCAGGCAGCTGCCAATCTGTGCCCAGGCAGCTGCCAATCAGTGCCCACTCCAATGCCTACCACTGCCAGTGCCACCAGGGATGCCCATCAGTGCCTCATATCAGTGCCGCGTATCAGTGCCCATAAGTGCCACGTATCAGTGCCCAGCAGTGCCGCCTATCAGTGCCGCCTATCAGTGCCCAGCAGTGCTGCCTTTCAGTGCCCATCAGTGTCGCCTATCAGTGCCCATCAGTGCCAACCAGTGCCGCTCAGTGCCACCCATAAGTGCCCCCTATCAATGCCCATCAGTGCTGCATATCAGTGCCACATATCAGTGCCCATCGTCAGTGCCCGTCAGTGCCTGCTGATTGGTGCCACCTCATCGGTGCTGCCGTATCAGTGCCTGTCAGTGCCGCCTTATCAGTGCCCATCAGTGAAAGAGAAAACTTACTTATTTACAAATTTTTTTAACAGAAACAAAAGCAAAACTTTTATTTTTTTCAAAATTTTCGGGCTTTTTTTATTTGTTTAGCAAAAAATAAAAACCGTAGAGGTGATCAAATACCACCAAAAAAAAGCTCTATTTGTGGGAACAAAATGATAAAAATTTAGTTTGGGTACAGTGTAGCATTACCGCGCAATTGTCATTCAAACTGCGACAGCGCTGAAAGCTGAAAATTGGTCTGGGCAGGAAGGTGTCTAAGTGCCCTGTATTGAAGTGGTTAAGATATACAAAAGCATTACATTATTCCATGTTACACAATCTGGCATATCAATATTTGTGGCTTGTCTCAGGAGGTTATCATAGTAGGAACAATCAGGTATCCATTGGCGGCAGTAACCAATCATACCAAGAAAAGACAGCATATCTTTCTTGGTAAGTGGGCAGGGCAGACTCATGAGAGCCGCAGCTCTCTTGTGACTGGTTTTCCTTTCTCCTTTAGAAAGCACAAAATCAAGGTATAGAACAGTTTTCTGACACCATTGTAGGCTTTTTCCTAGAAACCCCTTGATCATTATTTGCTAACCAATGTAACAGATCTAAACCATCCTCTTTGCATGCAACCTGGCTTGGACTACACAACAATAAATCACCAACATATTGGAGTAGGAAGGAACCATGTCAGGGAGTCCAGGACCGCAAGGTTGCCCCGGAGGCCCACTGAGTAGACTACAGGAGAGTCCACATAACCCCAGGGCATTCTACACCATGTCATCTGGCGGTTTCTAAAACAAAATGCAAGTATTGGCTGTGTCTCCTCGTCCACAGGGACGGAAAAAATGCGTTGGTTAAGTCAATCACAGAGAAATATTCAGCATCGGATGGAATGGAAGTGAGGAGTGATGGCAAATCAGGCACTATGGGTGCGATAGGTACAACTAAGTTGTTTATGGCCCTTAGGTCCTGCACAAACCTATAACTGCCATCCGGCTTTTTAACTGGATTTATAGGTTTGTTGTAGGGTGAAACTGTCTCTTTTAAAATTCTCTGTTTAAGGAAGTGCTCCACCATCGGAGCAATTCTCTCCTCCTTCTCTTTGGACAGGGGATATTGTTTGTGGTAGATGGGTTGTGCCCATTCTTTAAGGTGGCCCTATAGGGGGTGCAGGAGATGAATCCCACATCGAATGCGCTTTCTGACCATACTTTCTCAGGGTCCCCTTTTATTTCTGTGCTTAGCATTATGGGTCATATCGGAACCTTTTTAGAGTGTGCGATGACATCTCCCTGACTTGTTGTTTCCATTTTTATGCCCAACTTTCCCATCAGGTCCCTCCCCAGGAGATTAACAGGGGAATTGGAGATTATCCTAAAACTGTGGTGAAACAACACTGGTCCCCTTTCTACATTTACTACAGGGAGGGTGGGGTTTTAAAGTTTTTGGTGAGTATCCCATTAATTCCCACCGAAGGTTCAGCATTCGTTGTCTCTCCTTTATAGAAATCCTCACTCAAGGTTGATTTTGTAGCGCCTGAATCAAGGAGGAAAGGGATCAGCTTTCCTTAGACATGTAATGTCATGATCGGTTGTTTGTTATATGAGTGAGAGGCAAGGGGGAATGCTGGGATACTACCTTCAGGGAAGCTTTATTGTTGCTGATTTGGCCACTGAATGGGGTATTTTTGTCCTTGTGTTTATTGAATTGGTGCCCGCTGGGTGTTATCCCGTGTGAGTGGTAAGGGCTGAGAAGTCTGGCCTTGGGACTCATAGGGGCATTGGTTTCTCCATTGATCTTCTGCCCCACAATTGAAGCATCCCATTCTGGAGTTACCAGGGGGGTGCCGTGAGAACCCCCAACCTCTACCCCTGCCCCTAGCTCGTCCCCTTCCTCTACCTCGTCCCCTTCCTCCCCACTGTCCATTTCCCTGGGGTGGGCCATTTTGTGGTCCCCCTTGGAAATGTGCACTTACTATTTTCTCCTTTATCTCAAAACAACCTGCCGCATCTTTCTCTGTTAATGTCTTCTGAAAGTCCTCCAGTGTACTGGTGGGCCACTCAGATCATTTTCCTGACAATTAAACCAATGTGTGGTTTAAGATTAGATGTAGGTTTGAATCATCAAACTTCTCATATCTGCCTGCAAAGACAACCTGGCCTCTTGGGTCCAGGTGTTCATGAACCTTTTCCAGAAATCCAACGCTGACTTACTTGACTTTTGTTTACACGCTATAGCAGTGGGGAGGGAGGACTTATTTTTAAATGTTCATTTTGGCCTCAAGCTCATCCCACATGGTTTTTCTGCCATCTTCTGTATTTAATGGGTATTTACTTGCCTGTCCATTATATGGGATGATTACTGATATCGATGTGACATTGTACCAATCGCAGGCAGTGGCGTGTCCTATAATGCCATCAATGATAACACGCATGTCTTCTTGTGTGTAATTACTACTCTTACAAGCCTTTTTCAAGTATGCTAACGTGCCTCCAGGGGAGATATTTGGCTTGGGGCAGTGTTTTATAATTTTATTTATGTTTTCTACTTCAGTGGGCTTTTTAAGCATATCATCACCTATGGTCATAAAGGGCCCCTGAAATATAGCTCCATCTTCCTCCTCAGTGCCCCTACTTACCTCCTTATTCTGACTTCTTAACTGCCGCTTAACCTTCTTAGCTGTATTCCTGATTGTGGCTTGGGGTGAATTTTCAGTACCAAAAGCGGTAACCTCGAGCCACACTCGGGATCTCATCACAGGATCCAGGCAAAGTTACTTACCTTGTCCCCAGGATCCTGCAATGTCTCCCTGCTCTGTGAGCGAGCCGTGTCCTCTGCCGGATCTATCACAGTTTTGAGCTCTGTTCCCTGCGACCGCTGCGACGCACGGGGACGGAGCAGACAGATACACTGACAAGTCTGCAGGAGTCTTCCATGGCACCCGCAATCTGCTGATCATAGGTGCAATGCTTTCCAGGCTACTAGTATAAAAAAAAATAATCATAAATGCACATTTTTTTTACCTGCAAAAAGGTGTGCATTTATTTATTTATTTTTAAAGATGAAATCCTGATGATGATATCCTTTAACCCCCCCCCCCCGCCAAAGAGTTAACCACTCCAACCAGTTCACATGCCATCAATGCTGGGAGCTATTACATAAGCTGGCACCATTGCTGAGGCTTATTGTTATAGAAACTGGCACTGATGCTGGGGGTTATTATTGCTGCTACCAACACCAATGCTCTGGGTTTTTATTGCGTAAACTGGCAGTGGTGCTGGTGGTTATTATGCAAACTGTCATTTATGCTGGGGTTATTATTTTTAAACTGGCACCGATGCTGGGGGATATAATTGTGTAAACTGGCCAGGGCCGATCCCAGGGTCACAGACGCCTGGGTGCAGAACTATTTCTGGCACCCCCACATGGGCGTGGTCATCTTACCAACTCCTCTTCTTTACAAATGTTTCTTTGGCAATGACTCAAACACAGAGATGCTCCCCTAAGAAGTCTTCATTACCCTGGGATCCTCCCATGATCTTTTAACAACAAAGAAAATACAGGAAGAGCGTACACTAATGAGACCTGGAGGGGGGGTCTCTCTGATGCACACAGAGAGGGCTTCTGTTAGAGAGTCTGTTAGAAAGAGACATAGTACAGGAGAGGGTCAGAGACTGCAATCATAGTACAGGAGAGGGTCAGAGACTGCAGACATAGTACAGGAGAGGGTCAGAGACTGCAGACATAGTACAGGAGAGGGTCAGAGACTGCAGACATAGTACAGGAGATGGTCAGAGACTGCAGATATAATACAGGAGAGGGTCAGAGACTGCAATCATAGTACAGGAGATGGTCAGAGACTGCAGACATAGTACAGGAGATGGTCAGAGACTGCAGATATAATACAGGAGATGGTCAGAGACTGCAGACATAGTACAGGAGAGGGTCAGAGACTGCAGACATAGTTACATAGTTAGTTAGGTTGAAAAAAGACACAAGTCCATTCAGTTCAACCATAATAAAAAAAAAAATCGTACAATCCAATATACCCAATACTATACCCACAGTTGATCCAGAGGAAGGCAAAAAACCCCAGCAGAGCATGCTCCAATTTGCTACAGCAGGGGAAAAAATTCCTTCCTGATTCCCCAAGAGGTAATCGGATTTTCCCTGGATCAACTTTACCTATAAATGTCAGTACCCAGTTATATTATGTACATTTAGGAAAGAATCCAGGCCTTTCTTAAAGCAATCTACTGAGCTGGCCAGAACCACCTCTGGAGGGAGTCTATTCCACATTTTCACAGCTCTTACTGTGAAGAAACCTTTCCGTATTTGGAGATGAAATCTCTTTTCCTCCAGTCGTAAAGAGTGCCCTCTTGTCCTCTGTGTTGACCGTAAAGTGAATAACTCAACACCAAATTCACTATATGGACCCCTTATATATTTGAACATGTTGATCATATCCCCCCTTATTCTCCTCTTCTCAAGAGTGAACAAATTCAGTTCCTCTAATCTTTCCTCATAGCTGAGCTCCCCCATGCCTCTTATCAGTTTGGTTGCCCTTCTCTGCACTATCTCCAGTTCCCCGATATCCTTTTTGAGAACTGGTGCCCAAAACTGAACTGCATATTCCAGATGAGTTCTTACTAATGATTTGAACAGGGGCAAAATGATATCTCTCTCTCTGGAGTCCATACCTCGCTTAATACAAGAAAGGACTTTGCTCGCTTTGGAAACCGCAGCTTGGCATTGCATGCTATTATTGAGCTTATGATCTACCAAAACCCCCAGATCCTTCTCCACTACGGATTCCCCAAGTTGTACTCCCCCTAGCATGTATGATGCATGCATATTCTTAGCCCCCAAGTGCATAACTTTACATTTCTCAACATTAAACTTTATCTGCCACATAGACGCCCAATTAGACAGAGCTTTGAGGTCAGCTTGTAAATTGGAGACATCCTGTAAGGACGTTATTCCATAGTAAAGGAGATGGTCAGAGACCGCAGACATAGTACAGGAGATGGTCAGAGACCGCAGACATAGTACAGGAGATGGTCAGAGACTGCAGATATAATACAGGAGATGGTCAGAGACTGCAGACATAGTACAGGAGACGGTCAGAGACTGCAGACATAGTACAGGAGATGGTCAGAGACTGCAGACATAGTACAGTAGAGGGTCAGAGACTGCAGATATAATACAGGAGATGGTCAGAAACTGCAGACATAGTACAGGAGAGGGTTAGAGACTGCAGATATAATACAAGAGATGGTCAGAAACTGCAGACATAGTACAGGAGACGGTCAGAGACTGCAGATATAATACAGGAGATGGTCAGAGACTGCAGACATAGTACAGGAGAAGGTCAGAGACTGCAGACATAGTACAGGAGATGGTCAGAGACTGCAGATATAATACAGGAGATGGTCAGAGACTGCAGACATGGTACAGGAGAGGGTCAGAGACCGCAGACATAGTACAGGAGATGGTCAGAGACTGCAGACATGGTACAGGAGATGGTCAGAGACTGCAGACATGGTACAGGAGATGGTCAGAGAATGCAGACATGGTACAGGAGATGGTCAGAGACTGCAGACATGGTACAGGAGATGGTCAGAGAATGCAGACATGGTACAGGAGATGGTCAGAGACTGCAGACATAGTACAGGAGACGATCAGAGGTTGTCTGTTCTGGGGAGATGTTTTGGGGAGATGAAGGGGGGTGTCTGTTCTGGGGAGATGAAGGGGGGGTCTGTTCTGGGGTGATGAAGGGGGGGGGTCTGTACTGGGGGGATGAAGGGGGTGTCTGTTCTGGGGTGATTAAGGGGGGTGTCTGTACTGGGGAGATGAAGGGGGGTCTGTTCTGGAGAGATGAAGGGGGGGTCTGTACTGGGGAGATGAAGGGGGGGTCTGTTCTGGGGTGATAAAGGGGGGTCTGTACTGGGGAAATGAAGGGGGGGTCTGTACTGAGGGGATGCAGGGAGTGTCTGTTCTGGGGAGATGAAGGGGGGGTGTCTGTTCTGGGGAGATGAAGGGGGGTGTCTGTTCTGGGGAGATAAAGGGGGGTGTCTGTTCTGGGGAGATGGAGGGGTCTATTTTGGGGAGATGAAGGGAGGGGTCTGTTCTGGGGAGATGAAGGGGGGGGTCTGTTCTGGGGAGATGAAGGGGGGGTCTGTTTTGGGGAGATGGAAGGGGGGTCTGTTTTGGGGAGATGAAGGGGGGTGTCTGTTTTGGGGAGATGAAAGTGGATCTGTTTTGGGGAGATGAAAGGGGGGTCTGTTTTGGGGAGATGAAGGGGGGTGTCTGTTCTGAGGAAATGAAAGGGGGGTCTGTTCTGGGGAGATGAAGGGAGGTGTCTGTTCTGTGGAGATGAAGAGGGGGGTCTGTTCTGGGGAGATGAAGGGGGGGTGTCTGTTCTGGGGAGATGAAGGGGGGGTGTCTGTTCTGGGGTGATGAAGGGGGGGTCTGTACTGAGGGGATGAAGGGGGGTCTGTTCTGGGGAGATGAAGGGGGGTGTCTGTTCTGGGGTGATGAAGGGGGGTCTGTTCTGAGGAAATGAAAGGGGGGTCTGTTGTGGGGAGATGAGGGGGGAGTGTCTTTCTGGGGAGATGAAGGGGGGTCTGTTCTGAGGAGATGAAGGGGGGTGTCTCTTCTGGGGAGATGAAGGGGGGTGTCTGTTGTGGGGAGATGAAGGGGGGGGTCTGTTCTGACGAAATGAAAGGGGGGGGTCTGTTGTGGGGAGATGAAGGGGGGGGGTCTGTTCTGAGGAGATGAAGGGGGTGTCTGTTCTGGGGAGATGAAGGGGGGTGTCTGTTCAGGGGAGATTAAGGGGGGGTCTGTTCTGAGGAAATGAAGGGGGGGGGGTCTGTTGTGGGGAGATGAAGGGGGGTGTCTGTTCTGGGGAGATGAAGGGGGGGATCTGTTCTGAGGAAATGAAAGGGGGGGTCTTGTATAGATAGATGGTGCCGCGCTAATCCTATTAAATGAGCTTCTAATTAATAAATTAGGTATAGAAATCGACCTGGAGGGCCACTGATGTGCAAAAAACGAGTGCTAATATGTCACTGTGCAAACTAAAAAATACAAATAAATAAATAGGTGAATACATATGTGAATGTCGGTAAAGAATAAACAGTCTTATTAATAAATAAATAACCACCTTGACTAACCATAAATATGACTGTGCTAATCCAAAAAACAGTGAAATAAATGATAAATTGCATAATCTTCAATCACAAATCAGCAAAGTGCATAGTGCCAACACTGTGTAACCTATATAACTGAACTAAGTAGTGTGAGACAGCAAGTTTTCCATAAGGTGCAAACGTGCAGACAAATGTAAAAATCATGTGCAAATACTAACTCCAAAAAATAGACGGTAATAAATAAATTGTCCAAATAGATTAAAAATGGAAACCAAGGGAGAATCACACAAGAAAAACGTCCATAATCTTAAATATAATCTTGTGACATAAAGTGCTGGCATGCGCATGTAGCAGTTAAAGTGCTTGGTGATTCAAAATTCCATGCAGCTTCGTGCGAGAACACTCTAGTGAGCAGTGGCCCCTTACCTCACAGGGATGGGGCAACAGCTTATGACCAAACTGGTTCTTTAGTTTTTTCGTTTTTTTCACCTAACGGCTCCTACATGTTCCTCACCGTCCTGGGGCAGAAATCCCTCAGATATGGTCCAGGGGGTGTTTAAAAACAGGAATAAAGGAACCCAATAGTGTAACTCCGTTTATAAAATAACAGCGTTTATTAGGCAAAAACAGCAGGTACTCACATTTAAAAATGAATGGTAAGGTATTTGTATCCGACGAGCGGCGAGCTCGTAGCTTTCTTTCAGTGTGTGCAGCCTATCCTGTCCCTACGCGTGACGTCACACCACACGTGACTTCTTCAGGGGATAAGTATAGGCTGTAATAGTGTCCTTAAATAGTGTAGCATTGGCCGGCATTAGGCGGCCATTTTCCCGAAGTCCTGTGTATATGAGTTACGGCGGCCATTTTCCTAGAGTTTTTTCGATCTAATTCGACTCAGGGTGTATGTCAGCTGATAGGTAATGGCCAATAAGGGCTGCCAGCTGATTCGATACCTCTTAGACTGTCAGCAAAGGAGGACATTATTGTTTCCAATAATGGAAACCCAGCCGGCAAAGAGAACGGATTATTTTTAGGAAGATAATTGCCTATAGGATATTGTAGATGGTATGGTGTCTTGCAAGAACGCAGGACAAAATGGATTTGTACTACAAAGTATGTATACTGATTAGACAAAGGGGAAGGGGGGCAGCGGACACTGATAGAATGCTAACCGTGCCAAAATAGTGAATCTACATACATACAGACATTTCTAGCCATAATGGATATATGTGTAAAACCGTTAATAAAATTAAATTATACTAATAACATCAGCCTATCGTTTAAAAATAGAAGAATACAATTAAATCATACTAATAACATCAGCCTATCGTTTATAAGTAGAGGAATAAAAAGAGTAATGTATTTATTGGTTAAAAGAATAAAAATATTTAAAATAAAAACTAATTTAGTTATATTCCCTGAAAAACTAGCATACTGTCTTCGCTGCTAGCTACAAGTATAATCTTGCATAAATAAATAGGCTTCCCTAATTTAAGGAGCAAGTAGATGAATCAATGTATAAAAAAATATATATATATATAAGAATCTATATAAAAGATTTATTATATATATAAAAGATTCTTTCTCAGATAAAAGTATAGGGGATCAGTGGTCTAGGATCTCATTTGAGTAATTTTAAGGCCATATTGAAACTACTATCATTATTTTAACAGATTATTTTAAAATATTTTAAAATGTTTTAGAAAATTCTAAAAATCACTCAGGAAACAGTTTAGATCAAACTCGATGTTTAAGCCACGGGGCCAAAAAGTGTCCAAGGTATAGATCCACTTGGATTCCAGCTTGCTTAAAGTTCTTACTTTATGGCCTCCCCGCCAGTGTTTTGTATATGGGGTGATGCCCCAAAATTTCAGGTTAGTGGGGTCTCTGTTGTGACAAGTAAGAAAGTGCTTAGATACACAGTGCTTGTCATAGCCGTTGATGATGTTTTGGACGTGCTCCTTGATACGGACTCTGAGGGGTCTTTTGGTACGCCCTACGTACTGAAGACCACAGCTACATTCAAGCACATATACTGCCCCTTCAGTGTTACAGCAAACAAAGTCTTTGATTGCGTGGTTTTCTCCTGTGCTGGTTGCCGTAAAACTAAAAACTTTCTTATTGGGGCGTTTAGTCCTGAGACATGCAAAACACCTCTTGCATGGGAAAAAACCGTTTCCGGAGAAGAAAGTAAATGGTTTCTTGGGTGGGTCCACAACATTTTTTACTAATATGTCTCTGATTGTTGGGGCTTTCTTGTATACAAATTTTGGGTTCTCAGGGAGAATATCCTGTAATTGTCTATCTGCCCGCAGAATGTGCCAATGGCGCTTTATTATCTTTTCTATTTTTCTGTATTGTACGTTAAAATCTAAGATAAGGGGTATTCCTTTCATTGTTTTTGCTTGTTGGGTAGTTTTTTCTTCAATCAATTGGTTCCGGTCTAATTTAGCCACTTCCTCTATTTTTGTTTTAATAAATTTTCCGTCATAGCCTTTTGTGGTGAATCTCTTGCCCATCTTCTCTGCCTGTTCAAAGTATGTCTCAATTTTTGTGCAATTTCTCTTTATACGCATTAATTGTCCTTTTGGGATATTAAAAATCCAGTTCTTGTGATGGCAGCTTGTGGTTGGGAGGTAGCTGTTTCTATCAACTCCCTTAAAGTGCGTTTTAGTGTTAAAAAGAGAATTGTCAAGCGAAATTTCTAGGTCTAAAAAATTAATTTTTTCTGAACTGATATCCCAAGTTAGTTTGATATTTCTGTCATTGTCATTGAGTTTCATGAGGAATTCTATTAGGTGTCCTTCTTCTCCATCCCATAGTATAAAAATATCATCAATGTACCTTTTATATATGACCAGTTGGCTTGGGCGTTCGCTGAAAACATTGTACTCTTCCCACTGTGCCATGAACAGGCCGGCTATACTTGGGGCAAATCTGGCTCCCATGGCCACCCCAGTTTGTTGGTGATAATATGAATGGTTATACCAAAAATAATTATTTTTGAGGCTAAATTCCAGACATTTGATTAGGAACTTCCGCTGCATACATGGAAGTTCGGTATATCTTCTTAGGCCCCATTTGGCTGCTTCACAGGCCCTATGATGAGGGATAATTGTGTATAACGCCGACACGTCTGCGGTGGCCATGATCCATGGTTTATTCTCTCCTTGAATGTTATCTATGACCTTTAGCATTTCTTTGCTATCTTTCAAATAAGCTCTGGTTTTCTGAACCGCCGGCTGCAAGAAAGTGTCTATATACTGGCCCATCCTTGCTGTTATTGACTCAATGCCGTTCACTATCGGCCTCGGAGGTGGGTTAGTCTTATGTTTATGTAGTTTGGGGACGGAATAGATAATTGGCGTGCGACAAGATTCAGGTATAAGGAATCTTGCTTCTTTTTTATTCAATATTGTCTTTTTGACTCCCAGATAGACCACTTGTTCGAGCGCCTTGCGGCATGCAAAGACTGGGTTTTTTAATAGTTTTGTGTATGTATTGCTGTCCTCCAGCATGAGGGTCATAGTGTTGTGATATTGTTCTTTGGAGAGTATCACAATCCCTCCTCCCTTGTCAGCTGGCCGGATGACAATATCTTGCCTTTTAGATAGTTTGCGGATCCCACTCTTCATGTAGTTCGGTTCTTCTTTTTTCTTGATTTTTACATCTTTCAATTCATCTAAAACAATTTTCTTAAAAACATCAACATGCTTATTGTCCTTCGCTGGCGGGTTAAAAACTGATCTGTTCCTGAGTGAGCTATGTAAAATCTCATTGTCTTGTGGTTGTGTGGTACTGGTTGTTGGGGGATTTCCTACCATATATTTTTGTATGTTTAATTTTCGTATAAATTTTTGGATGCCTATGTAGGTCTCGAATTTGTTGAGGTTTTTTGTAGGTGCATACTTCAACCCTTTATCGAGTACCCCAACTTCTTCTTGTGACAGTTCCAAACCACTAAGATTAAAGATCCCCTCTCCTTTTACCGTCTCCTTCTTTTGTTTTCTCTTACCGGATCTTCGTCCTCTCCTCTTTCCGGACTTTTTCTGGAGCCCCGTGTTTCTTCTGGGTTTCTCACCGGGTGATTTTCCCTGCTCCGATCTAAAAAAGGCTTGTTAGAATCTTGTTCTCCATATGGTGGAGGGTAAGGTCTAGCTGCTCTTTCATCTCCTTCTCTACTTGCCAAAGGGGCATAATAATTGTAGGTAGGGATTGGGCTGCGTGTCTCTGGCCGATAATCCCTATAGGCTGGTCCTCTTCTGTCATCATATCCATAATCTTGCATGGGACTTCTATCTCTGGGTCTATAATATTCCACCTCTCTGTTTTCTCTATAATCTTGCATCGGTCTTCTTTGGTCTCTATATTCATAAGGTGGGCCTCTATAGTCGCGCTCTTCATATGGCGGTCTATGCCAATGGTTTCTGTTATGGGGTTTTCTGAAATTCTTCCCATAGAATGGTTTTCTACCTCCATTTCGTGGTGTCCGATTATTTTGTTGAGGCCTTGTTTCATTTCGATAGGGCGTGTAATTCTGATATTCATAGTTTCTTCTGTCATCTCTCTGCCTGGGGGTCTCAATTCTAGTTTCATCTCTTGGGTCTCGGTGATTTCCAGTTTCCGTAACTGGCCTAAGTGGTTCATTCTGAGTTTGAGGGTGAAGTCTTACCGTTTTTTCAGGTGTAGAGTATGTGGATACACACTCTATTTTACCTACTTGGCTTTGCCATTTGAACACTTGGTCATTGCGAAAATCATTAGTGTCCCTCGTGTGTTTCTTACTTTTTCTTAGTTGGACTTCTTTGTCTTTTTTGGCAAGATCCTTGTTCAATTGAGTCATTAAGGTTTTGTATTCAGCCGTATCCTTGTATTGTTCAATACTTCCTCTGAGATCTACAATATTTTGATCTATTATTTTTTCTTTCCTCCTTTTCCTATCTAACAGGAAGCCTATAAGTTCTAGGCCTTTTTCATTAAAGAATTTGTACCACTCTTCGTTGGATTCCTGATCTGTGAGTCCGTCATTTGGGGGGACATCCCACCTTAACCTTCTGGGGACAATACTCTCTTTTAGGTATGTCTCGAAGGTGCAGATGTCCCACCAAAGGCTCACTTTCTTTTCCATATTGTGTCCTAACTTACGCATAAGGCTTTCGAGATCTAGGTTGCTGGTGGTTTTAATTTTGTTAGGGTTAAAAACTTCTTCTAAATTTACTTGCCTTTTTTCCATATATGAAAAAACATCCATGATTGCTGCAAGAATGGGGAGTGTAATATAATAGGAGATTGTACAAAAGAATATTCCTGCGCTATCAGATATGGAGTTGGCTAAGAGTGGAACAGCTGCAAGCACCTATTAGGTGTCACTTGGCCTAAATGAATGTTGTATAGATAGATGGTGCCGCGCTAATCCTATTAAATGAGCTTCTAATTAATAAATTAGGTATAGAAATCGACCTGGAGGGCCACTGATGTGCAAAAAACGAGTGCTAATATGTCACTGTGCAAACTAAAAAATACAAATAAATAAATAGGTGAATACATATGTGAATGTCGGTTTTGTACAAAGGGGGGGTCTGTTCTGGGGGGATGAAGGGGGGTCTGGGGGGATGAAGGGGGGTCTGTTCTGGGGAGATGAAGGGGGGTGTCTGTTGTGGGGAGATGAAGGGGGGGTCTGTTCTGGGGGGATGAAGGGGGGTGTCTGTTGTGGGGAGATGAAGGGGGGTCTGTTCTGGCGAGATGAAGGGGGGGTCTGTTCTGGGGGGATGAAGGGGGGGTCTGTTCTGGGGGGATCTGTTGTGGGGAGATGAAGGGGGGGTCTGTTCTGGGGAGATGAAGGGGGGTCTGTTCTGGGGGGATGAAGGGGGGTGTCTGTTGTGGGGAGATGAAGGGGCGGTCTGTTCTGGCGAGATGGAGGGGGGGTTTGTTCTGGGGGGTGTCTGTTGTGGAGAGATGAAGGGGGGTCTGTTCTGGGAGGATGAAAGGGGGTGTCTGTTGTGGGGAGATGAAGGGGGGTCTGTTCTGGTGAGATGGAGGGGGGGGTCTATTCTGGGGGGATGAAGGGGGGTGTCTGTTGTGGGGAGATGAAGGGAGGGGTCTGTTCTGGGGAGATGTAGGGGGGTCTGTTCTGGGGGGATGAAGGGGGGTGTCTGTTCTGGGGGGGGTGAAGGGGGGGGTCTGTTCTGGGGAGATGAAGGGGGGGTCTGTTCTGGGGAGATGAAGGGGGGTCTGTTCTGGGGAGATGAGGGGGGGTGTCTGTTGTGGGGAGATGAAGGGGGGTCTGTTCTGGGGGGATGAAGGGGGGGGTGTCTGTTGTGGGGAGATGAAGGGGGGGGTCTGTTGTGGGGAGATGAAGGGGGGTCTGTTCTGGGGAGATGAAGGAGGGTGTCTGTTCTGTGGAGATGAAGGAGGGGTGTCTGTTGTGGGGAGATGAAGGGGGGGGTCTGTTCTGGGGGGATGAAGGAGGGGTGTCTGTTGTGGGGAGATGAAGGGGGGGGTTGTACAATTATCAAGTACTGCTCCTTATAAATGGGAGTGAGGGGGAGCACGTTTTGGAGCTTATATGGGAAATTACAAGGAGGCAGAAAAAAAAATCTGATAAAAAAATAAAAGCTTTTATTAGTGGAAGGTTTATTTTTACGGAATACAGATCTGGTTTGTGTCTGTAGCTACTAGCTAGCAGTAACTGAGGTTCCCCTCTATTGAACTCTATGTAACAAGACTAGCAGCAAGGAGAGGGACAATCCACGTCCTGTGAGGGGGCTCCCCCTTTCACGTACACTGTGCAGGTGCGGGAGGAGCCATGGCCGCCCCTCTCTGGGTGGATTAAGACGCCCGAAGCCCCTCCCCGCTCTGATGGATCAGGCTGCATGATCTCCTGGATCTGCATTCCTCTGATCCCTCCCCTCCGTCACTGACAGGAGATTGTGCCCGAGCTCTCCTCTCCTCCTCATAGCATGGGCTCATCGGCAGGCATCGCCCGCGCCTCTCCTCGGTGCAGCAAGGTGCCAGGAGACAGGTGGAGTCCGGTTACCACAGCAACCACATCCTTATAAGGCAACAGAGCGCTGCAAAGGTCAGGCGGAATGGTGGCGCTGGACGGAGAGTGTGCCTGACATCACCATGGCCTGTCGTCATGTCCACCGAGGTGTCGCCGCTGATGGATTAGCAATCAATGCGGGAATCTGGTAAGGTGGGAGAGAGGGGGGCTGATCACTTCCCCCGCCCCCCAACTGCTTCTCCTTTTATCCCTGCTGGTGTCAGGACTTCCCTGTGCCCCCAGCCTCTGCCCCCAGCCCCCAGCCTCTGCAACATGTTTATCTTTGGAGAAATGACAGAGACAGGTATGACTGGGAATAGAGGCTGCATTGTGTGTACACCATTCTACAGCTCTACCTGTCTGCTCTGTCCTCCTAGAACACTCCATTGTCCATCCATCATCACCTCGATCATCCCTCTGACTATCACCCCATCTCTCATACCCTGATCTGAGTCTGATAGAAGTCATAAATCCGGCATGTCATTGTCATCAGGACCACATTCAGTCTGATCTCCCCCCCCCCCCACTGTCATCTCTGTACCTGCCGTACGTCCCCCCCACTGTCATCTCTGTACCTGCCGTACGTCCCCCCCCCCACTGTCATCTCTGTACCTGCCGTACGTCCCCCCCTACTGTCATCTCTGTACCTGCCGTACGTCCCCCCCCCCACTGTCATCTCTGTACCTGCCGTACGTCCCCCCCACTGTCATCTCTGTACCTGCCGTACGTCCCCCCCCACTGTCATCTCTGTACCTGCCGTACGTCCCCCCCCTACTGTCATCTCTGTACCTGCCGTACGTCCCCCCCCACTGTCATCCCTGTACCTGCCGTATGTCCCCCCCACTGTCATCTCTGTACCTGCCGTACGTCCCCCCCACTGTCATCTCTGTACCTGCCGTACGTCCCCCCCTACTGTCATCTCTGTACCTGCCGTACGTCCCCCCCCACTGTCATCTCTGTACCTGCCGTACGTCCCCCCCTACTGTCATCTCTGTACCTGCCGTACGTCCCCCCCCCACTGTCATCTCTGTACCTGCCGTACGTCCCCCCCCCCTACTGTCATCTCTGTACCTGCCGTACGTCCCCCCCCCACTGTCATCTCTGTACCTGCCGTACGTCCCCCCCCCCCACTGTCATCTCTGTACCTGCCGTACGTCCCCCCCACTGTCATCTCTGTACCTGCCGTACGTCCCCCCCCTACTGTCATCTCTGTACCTGCCGTACGCTCCCCCCCTACTGTCATCTCTGTACCTGCCGTACGCCCCCCCCCCCACTGTCATCTCTGTACCTGCCGTACGTCCCCCCCCTACTGTCATCTCTGTACCTGCCGTACGTCCCCCCCCTACTGTCATCTCTGTACCTGCCGTACGTCCCCCCCCCGACTGTCATCTCTGTACCTGCCAAACGTCGTCCCCCCCCCCCACTGTCATCTCTGTACCTGCCATACGTCCCCCCAAACGTCGTCCCCCCCCCCCACTGTCATCTCTGTACCTGCCATACGTCCCCCCCCCCTACTGTCATCTCTGTACCTGCCGTACACCCCCCCCCACTGTCATCTCTGTACCTGCCTTACGTCCCCCCACTGTCATCTCTGTACCTTAGTCATCTCTGTACCTGCCTTACGTCCCCCCCCCCACTGTCATCTCTGTACCTGCCGTACGCCCCCCCCACTGTCATCTCTGTACCTGCCGTACGCCCCCCCCCACTGTCATCTCTGTACCTGCTGTACATCCCCCCCCCACTGTCATCTCTGTACCTGCTGTACATCCCCCCCCCCACTGTCGTCTCTGTACCTGCTGTACATCCCCCCCACTGTCGTCTCTGTACCTGCTGTACATCCCCCCCACTGTCGTCTCTGTACCTGCTGTACATCCCCCCCACTGTCGTCTCTGTACCTGCTGTACATCCCCCCCCACTGTCGTCTCTGTACCTGCTGTACATCCCCCCCCACTGTCGTCTCTGTACCTGCTGTACATCCCCCCCACTGTCGTCTCTGTACCTGCTGTACATCCCCCCCCACTGTCGTCTCTGTACCTGCTGTACATCCCCCCCCACTGTCGTCTCTGTACCTGCTGTACATCCCCCCCCACTGTCGTCTCTGTACCTGCTGTACATCCCCCCCCCCCCACTGTCGTCTCTGTACCTGCTGTACATCCCCCCCCCACTGTCGTCTCTGTACCTGCTGTACATCCCCCCCCCCCCACTGTCGTCTCTGTACCTGCTGTACATCCCCCCCCCCCCCACTGTCGTCTCTGTACCTGCTGTACATCCCCCCCCCACTGTCGTCTCTGTACCTGCTGTACATCCCCCCCCCACTGTCGTCTCTGTACGTGCTGAACATCCCCCCCCCCCCCACTGTCGTCTCTGTACCTGCTGTACATCTCCCCCCCACTGTCGTCTCTGTACCTGCTGTACACCCCCCCCCCCACTGTCGTCTCTGTACCTGCTGTACATCCCCCCCCCACTGTCGTCTCTGTACCTGCTGTACATCCCCCCCCCACTGTCGTCTCTGTACCTGCTGTACATCCCCCCCCCCCACTGTCGTCTCTGTACCTGCTGTACATCCCCCCCCCCCACTGTCGTCTCTGTACCTGCTGTACATCCCCCCCCACTGTCGTCTCTGTACCTGCTGTACATCCCCCACTGTCATCTCTGTACCTGCCGTGCCCCCCCCCCCCCAATATCATCTCTGTACCCGCCATACATCCCCTCCCCTACTGTCATCTCTGTACCTGCTGTGCCCCCCCCACTGTCATCTCTGTACCCGCTGTACGTCCCCCCCTCCACTGTCATTTCTCTGTACCCACCGTATATCCCCACCTCACTACAGATGACAGGCTGTGATGAAGGGGGCACTTGTCTAGACTGGCGTACGCTGGCTTGCCACTTACGTGTCATGCCCGCTCTAGAATGGATCTGTAGAGGTGATTTGCATTTTGCTTCACTGTAAATACATTTTATGTCACCATTGACACTGCGCTTTAAAACCCAATCTTCTCCAACCAATTCCTTGGAAATGCATTTACAACCAAAGCTGGGCTTTGTCTAGTTTTATTTATTACAGGGATTGATCTAGTCCCTGTCCTCAAGGAGCTTACAATCTAAGGTCCCCATCTCACATGTTTACATACACATACTACGGCTGATTTAGACAGGAGCCAATTAACCTACCAGTGTGATTTTGGGGGGGGGGGGGGGGGGAGAACATGCAATGCAGGTAGTATCTTAGTTGGGGTTCAAACCAAGGACCCTAGTGCTGCAAGGCAGGAATGCTAACTTCTAAGCAACTATTCTAAAGGCTCATTCACACTAGCATTGCTGTCTAAAGACCGATCTATGTTTGGATTGCCCTTCAGAGAGCATTTGGAAGGCGGCGAGAAGGCATTGTATTGCCACCTCACTGCCTGCTTTAACTCCTTGGACCTCACGGTTGTAGAGCAGATCCATTCACTTAAAGTGGTAGTTAACTGCTGGGAAGAAAAAAACCACCTGCAAGACAATGGAATAATGTGCCAGTAGCACATTATGAAATATATACCTTAGAATGAAGCTCCCCCAGCGTCAACCACTGAGGGTCTGACGTTACCCCGGTTTTTCTTCCAGGTTCGCAGGCTCCGGCGATGTGAGTGACTGGAGCCACGATGACGTCACTCCCGCGCATGCACACGGGAGCCCTCCGTTCCGGCAAGAAGCTCTGATGTTCCAGAACGATACGTCGGACCTTCAGAGCGCATGCGCCACAGACATGGCTGTATGCAGGGTGAAACTGTGTAGGTTTAGGAGATATTAATTTTACTTACAGGTAAGCCTTATTATAGGCTTACTTGTAGGTAAAAATCACCAAGCGGGGTTTACAACCACTTTAAAGGGAAGGGGAGCAAATGGGGGTATAGTTGCTGCTGCAGCTGCAAAGCATTGCAGCCACAGTATGCCCCCCCCCCCGGCCGCTACCATTGCAGCTAAAGGGGAGTAGTTGGGGGCGATAAAACAGTGGCTTAACTGTGGGGTTTACACCGCCCCCCCCAATTGCCCAAATTCTGTATTTATTACTTTATATAGTCCCGGTCCTCTAAACAGAAGGAGCCCAATAAACTACCCATGTATCTCGAATTGTTGCTGAAAACCCTTACAAACACGGGTAGAACATGTACACTTAAAGCAGCACTCTGTGAACAACAATGTCTTTAAAGTGCTAGTGAACTCAGATTTTAAAGTACCGGTATATGTAAACCCTCACCTTGTAAAACAATCTATGCAGTTTAAAATAGAAATTAAAGGCAAAACATTTGTGTATAGATATTACAACATTATAAATAAATCCCCCCCCCCCTTTTTTTTTTTTTTTTTCTTTTTTTTTTTTTTGTTAATATGAGTGACCACATAATCTCTGTTCTCAGCTGCATAAGAAGCTCAGGCAATTGGGGGAGGAGAAGCAGCAGTACACTGATCTTCCCAGTGAATGGATGTGCAGGGGAGGGGGGGTCAGGACGAGACTTTATCATTGGAGAAGAGCAGGTTGAGTTTTCAGCATAGCTAGAAAGCTGACCATGTTGTGTTCTCCTGATTAGTGTGGTCAGTTTTTAATAGGGAAAGCGAGAGACTGGCAGGAACACCAGGGATTTCACACAAAGGAAGCAATAAAAAGAGAACAGGATATGTTTTTTACTTTTTCATACAAGTACATGGTATAGCAGGCACTTACCCAGAATATGAAATGTTGGGTTTACATATTCTGTAACATTAGTACCTACAGGTAAGCTTATAATAAGACCCCTTTCACACTGAGGCGCTTTGCCAGCGCTATGTTATGCTATGTGTTAAAAATAGCGCCTGCAAAGTGCCCTGAAACAGCGGCTCCATTCACTCCAGTGTGAAAGCCTGAGGGATTTCACACTGGAGCGGTGCGTTGGCAGGACATCAGAAAAAGTCCTGGCAGCAGCTTCTTTGCAGCGCATTAGGAGCGGTGAACTCGCCGCCCCTGTCCATTGAAATCAATGGGCATTGCCGCCGAACCATTGGAAAAGCGCCGCTGTAGCAGCGCTTTGCTGAATAGTGCCGCAAAAAACGACGGTAAAGCACTGCTAAAAATAGTGGCGTTTTACTGCTGATGCCCGGGGCGGCCCAGTGTGAAAGGGCTCTAAGTCTTACCTGTAGGTACACTAAATAGCTCCTAAACATGCGCCGTTTAGGAGATAGTGACATCAGTTCTAGCGGGTGATATCACTGCATTTAGGGCACACTGAGTGGCGTTCTCACATCCAGTGCAGGACTGTGGGCTCTGTATCGGATATATTGAGGTCAGAGGCCCTGAGACCACCAGAGTATAGGGGTGAGGAGGTGGCAGGGACTGGTCTTATTGCCGGGAGGGAGCCTTCGGGAGAGGAGGATCAAATGACTGAAAGTGTGGGGTGTTTTTTTTTTTTTTTTTTTCAGCTCCCCTAGAACATAAATGAGCATTTATAGCGGTATTAAACCCAAAACTGCCCAGAGAAGAAAGAAGCAGGGAATTTAAATCACTGGATCCCTGGATCGCTGGAGAAGCTGTGGGAGCCTTGACAGCTCAGGATCGTTGGAGGGAGGTATAGTGAGGACCGGGAGTTGGGGAAGGTCTACAATGTTCACTTTTACATATTTTTCTGTAAAGGAGAACTAGCACTTTACCTATTTAAAAAGTGTTATCTGGAGTTCAGCTTTAACCTTAATAATGCCTAAACCCATTGGTTCCCAAAACGGTTACATTTAAGACATGTCTTGATCACATGTGGAGCACCATGACAACTGCAGTTTAACCATCTCAATATAGGGCACTTTCACCCCCTTCCTGCCCATTTTTCAGCTTTCAGCGCTGTCACACTCTTTGAATGACAATTGCACGGTCATGCAACACTGCACCCAAATGAAATTTTTACTATTTTTTTTCCCCACAAATAGAGCTTTCTTTAAGGCCCCTTTCACACTGGGGCGGTTTGCAGGCGTTATTGCGCTAAAAATACCGCCTGCAAACCGCCCCTAAACAGCCTCCGCTGTTTGTTCATTGTGAAAGCCCAAGGGCTTTCACACTGAAGCGGTGCGCTGGCAGGATGGTAAAAAAAGTCCTGCGAGCCGCACCTTTGGAGCGGTGAAGGAGCGGTAATGGGACAGCGCGGCTATACCGCGGTAATACCGCGGCTATAGCCGCGCTGTACGAGCGGGTTTAACCCTTTTTCGGCCGCCAGCGGGGGTTAAAACTGCACCGCTAGCGGCCGAATACAGCTGCAAAAACGACAGTAAAACAGCGCTAAAAATAGCGCTGTTTTACCGCCGACGCCCCCACCGCCCCAGTGTGAAAGGGGCCTTCGTGGCATTTGATCACCTCTGCGGTTTTTATTTTTTGCGCTATACACAAAAGAAGCGTGAGGAGTTTGAAAAAAACACAATATTTTTTACTATAATAAATATCCAATTTTTATTTTTTCAAAAAATTTTTTCCTCAGATTTTTATGGTAACTGCGATATTGTGGAAGACACTTCGGACACATTTTTGACACATTTTTGGAACCATTCACATTTATACAGCAATCTGTGCTATAAAAATGAACTGATTACTGTATAAATGTGACTGGCAGGGAAGGGGTTAACACTAGGGGGTGATCAAGGGGTTAATTATGTTCCTAGGGAGTGTTTCTAACTGAAGGGGGGAGGGGACTCGCAAAGGGAGGAGACCGATCGGTGTTCCTCTATACTCCCAGAACGAGAGCCGCGCCGCCTGGCCGTCATATGACAGCCGGCAGGTAGCAAGCGGTTAAAGAGGCTATGATGGCAGCTTCCTTGGCTGTAAAGGATAAGGGCTTGGTTCTGCTTTAAAGAATATTTAAACCCAACATTTTAAATTCTTGATATGTGCCCGCTGTACCATGTACTTGTATGAAGGTGTGAAATCCCTGGCGTACCTGCCAGCCCCTCTACTTTCCCATTAAAAACTGACCACACTAAGCAGAACACACTGTGGTCAGATATGTAGATATTCACCAGCACATCAAGGATCATCAATTTCATCCAGACGCTTTTTTATTCAAAGAATGATTACATCACAAAACGGCGTAGCACAACATTTTGGGGCCACGCAGGACCCCTTTCGTCAGGCATCTCCCCCCTCCCCCAGCTCTTATGCAGCTAAGAACAAAGGATATGTGATCACTTATAAAAAGGGGACAATTTTTTTTATAAAAAATGCAACGGATTGTTTTGCAAGGTCAGGGTTTACATAAACTTTAAGTCGGGTCCATCCAAATCTACTAATGCAACTAAAACTACCCTCTCCCCAGATTGGCCGCACTGCTGTCCAAAGGTGTCTCTGTTGCTCCTCCATCCAAAGCGGAGACACCCTAAGACAGGAAGTGTGTTACTGACTGGATCTCCAGGTGAAAATAAAGTGGAAAAGCTTATAAAAAGAAAACAAATGCAAGCCACCATATTTAAGGATCAGTAAGTGTGGGGGCAGCCCTATTGCAAGAGGTTTTTTTCCCCTCCACAGTTCCTCGTAGCAGTATTTTATAGTTATTATATACGACACCAATATTACATGCAAAGCATATAATGAGAACATCTTATAATTATACACAGTGATCAATAAATTGTAAATAAAAAGTGACCAGCCCATATTCAGTTTATGGGGTGAGGGGGGCAGTTGATACATAAAATAATAATTTTCAATGAATTGTTTTCTCTTGGTTCACATGAGAGCACAACTTTATTATGCTGTATAGTGCCAACAGTTTGCACAGCGCTTTACAACATGAGGACAGACAGTATGGTTTCAATACAGGTGGAATCAGAGGGCCCTGCTCGTTGGAGCTTACGATCTAGGAGGGAAGGTCAAGTGATACAAAAGGTAATAATTGGGGAGGAGGAGATGATGGAGAAAATGAAAGTACAGTTGTTAGGTGAATGAGGGACAGGTTTCTCTGAACAGATGGGTTTTCAGGGATTGTCCAAAAGCAAACAGAGTAGGAGATAATCGGACAGATTGTGGTAGGGAGTTCCATAGGAAAATTCCGAGCATGGGAGGAGGTGATAAGGGAGCTAGAGAGCAGGAGGTCTTGGGATGAACCAAGAGAACAATTGGGTTGGTATTTTGAGACTAGGTTAGTGATTTATCTTGGAGCTGAGTTGTGGATGGCTTTGTAAGTTGTTAGTATTTTGAATTTAATTTGTTGGGTGAGCAGGAGCCAATGGAGGGATTGGCACAGAGGAGTAGCAGACACAGAGCTGTTGGTAAGGTGGATGAGCCTGGTAGCAACATTCATAATGGACTGAAGGGGTTATAGCCTATGTAAAGGTGAACCAATCAGAAGGGAGTTGCAGTAGTCGAGTCAGGAGATGACCAGGGAGTAAACTAGGAGCTTGGTGGTGCCATTGGTTAGAAAGGGACGTAATTTGGAGATGTTGAGGCAGCAAGATTTGGACAGTGGTTGGATGTAGGGCTGAAAGGATAGTTCAGAGTCCAGGATTACACCTAGAACCTTGGCATGCAGGGATGGGCTGATAGTTGTTCCATCGATCTTGACAGAGAGATCAGGGAAAGGGGCACGGTGGGGGGGGGAGGAAATTATGAGCTTAGTTTTGGGATAGCTTGAGTTTGAGTAAGTGGTGTGATATCCAGGCTGCTATGCATGTTAGTAAATTAGTGATACGAGGAGACTGAAGGAGTGAGCTGAGGGGTAGAGAGATAAATTTGGGTGTTGTCGGCGTAGAGATAGTATTGGAAGCTATCAGCTGACCCAGGGAGAACCTTTGGGGGCCCCTACAGAGCAAATAAAAGGAATGGAGGAGGTAGAATTGTAAGTAGCACTAGAGGTGTGGTTGGATAAGTAGGAGGAGAACCAGTGAAGAATAGTCACGGAGACCAAAGACCCTGCTGAATCAATCAAATCCCTAATGCCGCATACACACGGTCGGACTTTATGGCAGACTTTGCCCGGCGGACTTTACGACGGACTTTACGACGGACTTTCTGAATGAACGGACTTGCCTACACACAATCCACCAAAGTCCGTCGAATTCGTACGTGATGACGTACGACCGGACTAAAACAAGGAAGTTCATAGCCAGTAGCCAATAGCTGCCCTAGTGTGGCTTTTTGTCCGTCGAACTAGCATACAGACGAGCGGACTTTTCGACCGGACTCGATTTCGACGGATTGATTTAAAACGTGTTTCAAATCTAAGTCTGTTCAACTTTTGAGAAAACAAAGTCCGCTGGAGCCCACACACGATCGAATTGTCCGACGAAATCCCGCCCGCCGGGCAAAGTCTGCCATAAAGTCCGCTCGTGTGTACGCGGCATAAGTGTTATCAGCTCTTCTGCATGTTCCCCCTACTTAGACAAGCCAACTTATTCATCATTGTGCTCTCAAACGTGGGCATTGTCACACCATGTTCAGTATGTATTATTCTTCTAGTGAGGCTCAGCATTTACAGGCTGACTTTTCCTTGCCAAGTCTATTGTTTTACATTTCAGGCTTTACATTTGATAAAACCTTACATGCGCCTTGTGTTTTAAAGCCAAACCCATTAACCGAAAATAATATAGTGGGAAATTTTGGCTAGGTGCCAAAATCCGGAGAGAATAATGGCTTGGCCCAGCGGACTGGGGAATGAAGTACATCTTCGACCTAAAGGGATACAAAAGTCTTCTACGTTTTTTCTTTTTTCCTTTTAAAAATGACAAATGTTATGCAGTGCCTTGAAAAAGTATTCAAACCCATTTAATTTTCCACATTTTGTTATGTTACAACCAAAAACGTAAATTTTTTATTGGGATTTTATGTGATAGACCAACACAAAGTGGCACATAATTGTCAAGTGGAAGAGAAATTATAAATATTTTTCAAACGTTTATACAAATAAATATGTGAAAAGTGTGGCGTGCATTTGTATTCAGCCCCCCTGAGTCTATTCTTTGTAGAACCACCTTTCACTGCAATTACAGCTGCAAGTCTTTTTGGGTATGTCTCTACCAGCTTTGCACATCTAGAGTGACGTTTTTGGCCATTCTTTGCAAAATAGCTCAAGCTCTGTCAGATTGGAGAGAGAGCGCTTGTGAACAGCAATTTTCAAGTCCTGCCACAGATTCTCAATTGGATTTAGGTCTGGACTTTGACTTGGCCATTCTAACACATGAATATGCTTTGATCTAAACCATTCCATTGTAGCTATGGCTGTATGTTTAGGGTCATTGTCCTGCTGGAAGGTGAACCTCTGCCCCAGTCTGAAGTCTTTTTTGCTTACTCAAACAGGTTTTCTTGTAAGATTGCCCTGTATTTGGCTCCCTCCATCTTCACATCAACTCTGACCAGCTTCCCTGTCCCTACTGAACAAAACCATCCCCACAACATGGTGCTGCCACCACCATTTTTCACGGTGGGGATAGTGTGTTCAAGATGATGTGCAGTGTTTTTTCTGCCACACATAGCGTTTTGCTTTTAAGCCAAAAAGTTAAATTTTGGTCTCATCTGACCAGAGAACCTTCTTCCACATGTTTGCCGTGTCCCCTACCTGGCTTCTCGCAAACTGCAAACGGGACTTCTTTCAACAATGGTTTTCTTCTTGCCACTCTTCCATAAAGGCCAGATTTGTGAAGTGCACGACTAATAGTTGTCCTGTGGACAGATTCTCCCACCTGCACTGTGGATCTCTGTAGCTCCTCCAGAGTTATCAGCTTCTCTGATGAATGCTCTTCTTGCCTGGCCTGTCAGTTTAGGTGAATGGCCATGTCTTGGTAGGTTTGCAGTTGTGCCATGCTCTTTCCATTTTTGGATGATTGATTGAACAGTGCTCTGTGAGATATTTAAAGCGGAGTTCCACCCAAAAGTGGAACTTCCGCTCATCGGATCCCCCCCCCCCCTCCGGTGTCACAGTTGGCACCTTTCAGGGGGGAGGGGGGTGCAGATACCTGTCTAAGACAGGTATCTGCACCCACTTCCGGGAATAGACTCCCATGGGAGTCACGCCCCTCCCGCACTCCCCCGCTGTCTCCTGGGAAAGACACAGGTCCCAGGAGATAGCGGGGACCATTGAGAAAGTGCAGCGCGACTCGCGCATGCGCAGTAGGGAATCGGGAAGTGAAGCCGCAACGCTTCACTTCCTGATTCCCTCTCTGAGAATGGCGGCAGCAGCACCCGAGAATCGAGGGACGGTTCAGTCTCGGGTGCCGACATCGCTGGACCATGGGACAGGTGAGTGACCTTATTTTAAAAGTCAGCAGCTGCAGTATTTGCAGCTGCTGACATCTAATTTTTTTTTTTTTTTCGCTGGACCCCGGCTTTAAAGCTTGGGATATTTTTTTATTAACTAACCCTGCTTTAAACTTCACCACAACTTTATCCCTGACCTGTCTGGTGTGTTCCTTGGCCTTCATGATGCTGTTTGTTCACTATGGTTCTCTAACAAACCTCTGAGGGCTTCACAGACCAGCTGTATTTATACTGAGATTAAAATATACACAGGTGGACACTATTTACTAATTAGGTGACTTCTGAAGGCAATTGGTTCCACTAGATTTTAGTTAGGGGTATCAGTATAAAAGGAGGCTGAATACAAATGCACACCACACTTTTTAGATATTTATTTGTAAAGAATTTTGAAAACCATTGATCATTTTCCTTCCACTTCACAATGATGTGCCACTTTGTGTTGGTCTATCACATAAAATCCCAATAAATTAAATTTCTGTTTTTGGCTGCAACATGACAAAATGTGGAAAATTTCAAGGCACTGTACTTGCCTACTCTGTGTAGTGGTTTTGCACAGAGCAGCCCAGATCCTCCTCTACTCGGGTCCCTTGCCAGCGCCCCTGTCCCTTCCCTCCTGCTGAGTGCCCCCACAGCAAGCAACTTGCTATGGGGGGAGCCGAGCCGCTGCTCTGTGTATCCATTCTAACACGTCCCTTTCTCTCCTCATTGGCTCACTGACTTTGGCAGGAGCCAATGGAGCTGCACTGCTGTCTTAGCCAATGAAGAGGGGAGTCCTGGACAGTCCAGTCTCTCGTGCAACATTGCTGGATCGAGATTGGGGTCAGGTAAGTGTTAGGGGGGCTCAGGGCGGCTGCTGCTGCAAACAGTTTTTTTTTATCTTCATGTGTAGAATGCATAAAGATAAAAAAAACCTTCTGCCTTTTCAACCACTTTAACCCCTTAGGTTCCACAGTGAGTATAACAAGCGTGCTTTACTGCATATACAGACCGATTTTACTGTTGTGGGTTTAGTAACACTTTAACTCTAGCATTGTAGTAGCAATGTACCACCCAAGAACTGGGATCCTCAACCCTTTGTTAGGATAGACAGCCCTGCAGCTGCACATCTAGTTTACAAATAATTTCCGTATATTAATCATGGTAACAAAACGCACCAGCCTTTCCTATTCATTACATAGAAGGTTTCTGGTTACCTTTCTGGATGAACTGGATCATAAATGAATATATCATTTTATTTATAATGCCATAATAAATATGCACTTGTTTTTTCCCAATCCAAAATACATTTTTTCAGACATTAGAACAAGCAATTTAAAAATGATAAACTCCTGGACATAATGTAATAAGATTTATCGTAGTCTTTTGAAAATGTGGGAATGAATGATGCATAAACTGGAACACAGCTGTAATCGCAATAATTCTGTACTGTTTTTTAACTGTTCAATACCTTGTGATTCACCTGCCAAGCAGTCAAATTGGTGATACCACTTTCATAATTGCAGCTTTTTGTTTTCTGGTGTTACATGTCTGCTTATTGGACCTGGACAGACCATGTTGTAATTTTGCCTAAATACTTCCCTGCTTCCAGTGAATTTAAAACTGTTTAAAATGACAGCGCTCTGTCCACAGAAAAAAATCTGATTGGCAAACCGTGCATAGCCTCTCTAAAGCCGTATACACATGATTAGATTTTACGGCGGGAATTGTCCCTTGTTAATTTTACATTGTATTTTTGTAAATATAACTGCCTACTCCCAAACTCATTTGTAGGAAAACACATAGCCAAGTATTATTCTCCCCAATTTTTTTATTGTGCATTAAAAAAATAAAAATAAAATTAGACATGCTATCTACCAATAGAACTTAACAAAAAGTGCATTCTATGCATCCAAAAATATACCAAATCGAATCATTATTGAACCAAAAAATAAAATAAAAGCCTCATGCATGTGTCCTGCTCCTTAATATAGGGGGTCAACAATGCCAAGAGTTGGTAAAAGCAGGGGTCCGTCATCCAGAGATAATTCCGAAAATCATCTGGATTATTCTCCTGGAGCTCCCGCAGCAAAGGCATATGACATAATTGGTCACAATTTTAATAAAGCAACCAATTTTTGGTCCAAGAAATCCTCCTCCTCCTCCTCCTGTTCCTGGACTGGACCTAAGTCAAAGCAATAACTCCAAGGCCAATAATAAATAACACGTTATTGCCTCCGATTCCGCAACATGGCTGGTTGACGAACGGCCGTTCAGAAACAAACTGAAAAGTGTGAAAGGAAAAGTGCGAATCAACACTCGCCAAACTTCTACTAACATGAAATTAGCAGAAGGAGCCCAAAGGGTGGCGCTAAAGAGCTGAAAAACCACGTAGTACGTCACTATGTTCATGTTTGTTGGCTGACAATTGTGTGCCGTTTGTATGCAAGACAAGTTTGGGGCCAACGCCCTTCGGACAAAAGTCAGCAGAAAATCTGATCGTGTGTATGAGGCTTAAGGCCTCTCGCACATGATATTCTTGTTTGAGCATCTACTTTTTCAAACTTTTTTTTTCTGCATGTATTTGCACGTATTTACGTGCATTTTCACGTGCACTTGCGCATTTTCGTGCAAATGCACAAAAACGTATTCTCGTGTTGTGCACAATATGTAAACGGGCATTGGTGCATATTTGCACGCATGAGGTGTAAATTGCTGACCAGAAAAGCAGTTTATTTATTTATTTTTTTCCATTTAAAGCGTAACTAAAGGCCAAAAAGATGCAAACAGGCAGGCTCTTTATTACATAAAAGACATGCAGTGTCTCTCTCTTCTGCAGGAAAATACACTTACCTGCCTGTTTGCAATTCGCTACATGTACTCAGAGCTGTGCTTGCACAGCTCTTTTTACTGTTGCGGCACAGTGCTAGTGTGACAGGAGGCATGACTCCTGTGCATATGTGGGATTGACGTTATCCCACACCAGCCAATTAGGTGAGGTATTCTTGACTTTAGCGCTACCTGTGGTATATAGAACTAGTGCTGTACTGTACCTTGGGTAGATTACACTTGGCAATTAAATCGGGTGAGTTTTTCCATGAGTGCGTCTTTAGACCAGACCTTACTACAGTTGGATATGATTCTTCTTCATTCATTAGCAGTCGGTGAAGATCCTCTTTGGAGCCAGCAACTCCCACGATACTCCCAGATCATACTCCAGTGCCATGATACACAACATTGTGTTTTCTCAGTCACCTTAGAAATTAAGAACTATTTATTCTGTCATTTCACATTTTGGATCAGCTGGCACTCCTAGAAGTGCCCCTTTTTGTCTTTGTTTCCTCTCTAGTTTATATCCCTCTGTAGGAGCTGTCTGATGGCTGCTAAAGAGTATCCAACACATCTGAAATCACCTGTGTAGCATTCCCAAGCTCCCCCTTTCCTTCTTTTAGGAGTTCTTTAATATGGACTTTACTTTTATCTGGTGATTCTGCCAGTAACCCACTTTTTGCCTTAGGGTGGCAATGCTTACTCAGCCACTGTATCAAGACAACAGAAACAGTATACAGGGACAGAAACTACAGGGACCTCCTCCTCTCATTTTCTCCATAACATAAGGGTTGGGCTATGTAATCCTTAGAGGTAATTAAAGTGGTTGTAAAGGCTGAAGGTTTTTTACCTTCATGCAGTCTATGCATGAAGGTAAAAAACTTTCAGTGTGCAGCCTCCCCCTTAGCCCCCACTAATACTTACCTAAGCTCGATCTCCATCCAGCGTTTTGCACAAGAGCTAAAGCTCTCCCGGGTCTCTCACTCTTCATTGGCTGAGATGCAGCAACAGGAGCTTTTGGCTCCCGCTGCTGTCAATCAAAGTCAGTGAGCCAATGAGGAGAGAAGGGATGGAGCCAAGTCACGGCTCTATGTCTTAATAGACACACAGAGCATCGGCTCGGGTGCCCCTATAGCAAGCTGCTTGATGTGGGGGCACTCGGCAGGATCAAGGGGCCAGGAGCGCTGGCGAGGGACCTGGGAAGAGGAGGATCTGGGCTGCTCTGTGCAAAACTACTGCACAGAGCAGGTAAATATAACATGTATTTTTTTTTTTAACCACTTCCCGCCCATCCACCGTCATATGACGTCCTGGACTTTGAGCGGGTATATCTGAATGATCTCTGTAGTTACAGAGATCATTCAGATATTGCCGGTTTCAGCCGGCGAATCTCTACACTATAGGAACGATCATAGCGGCCGTTCCGCCACTTGATCGTTCTTACGGGAGGCAAGAGGGGACGTCCCCCTCCTCCCGCCGCCCTCCGGTGCTTGTTCCGACTCACCGTTACGATCGGTGAGGCGGAGAGTGGATGCGCCGGATGTAGATCATAGAGATTTCCGGCGGACCAGATGGTCGCCGGAGTCTCTATGATCGTAGGAGGCCGGGCGCGATGTTATGACCTCACGCCCGGCCTCTCCATTAAAAAAAAACGGCGCCGCTTTGGCTGGGAAGCGGTGATCGTTTTTATTTATTTTTTTTAATTTCAGGCTTCCCAGCCTAGTGGTGAGATGTGGGGTCTTATTGACCCCATATCTCACTATTAAGAGGACCTGTCATGTCATATTCCTATTACAAGGGATTTTTACATTCCTTGTAATAGGAATAAAAGTGATCAATTTTTTTTTTCAACAAAGTGTCAAAATAAAAAAAAGATATTTAATATAATTAACAATAAAAATAAAAAATTTAAAGCGCTGCTGTCCCCGTGTGCTTGCACGCAGAAGCGAATGCATACGTAAGTCCCGCCCACATATGAAAACGATGTTCAAACCATACATGTGCAATGTCGCCGCGAACGTTGGAGCGAGAGCAATCATTTTGTCCCTAGACCTCCTCTGTAACGCAAAACATGTAACCAGTAACAAAATTTCAAACGTCGCCTATGGGGATTTTTAAGTACCGAACATTGGCGCCATTCCACGAGCGTGTGCAATTTTGAAGCGTGACATGTTAGGTATCTATTTACTCGGCGTAACTTCATCTTTCACAATATGCAAAAACATTGGGCTAACTTTACTGTTTTTTTTTTTTTTTTTGTTTTTTTAAAAAACACAAAACTGTTTTTTTTTTCCCCAAAAAAAACGCGTTAGAAAAATTCCTGCGCAAATACTTTGTGAGATAAAAAGTTTCAACAACCGCCATTGTATTCTCTAGGGTCTTTGCTAAAAAAGCATATATAATGTTTGGGGGTTCTATGTAATTTTCTAGCAAAAAAATGATGATTTTTACATGTAGGAGAGAAATGTCAGAATTGGCCTGGTAGGCAAGTGGTTAAATAACAAACAAGACTTTGATATCACTTTAACCGGTTCCCGACTGACTCACGTACTTTTACTGCGGCACAATGGCACCACTGCGTGAAACCCCGTACGGGTACGGGGTCTCCTTTTAAGAGCCGCCAGAGGGCGTGCATGCCCACTGCACGGCGGGGGATGCAATGCGCGTGGCCGCCAAGCACCATCATGTGCACGAGAGATTTGTGTGTGTGTGTGTGTGTGTGTGTGTGTGTGTGTACACACACACATCCCTGTTCTGTCAGGGGAGAGGAGACATATCATTTGTTCCTACTAAGTAGGAACAACAAAATGTTTCCTCCCCCAGTCAGTCCTATCCCCTCACAGTTAGAACACAACTAGGGAACACACATTTAACCCCTTGATCGCCCCCTAGTGTTAACCCCTTCCCTACCAGTGACATTTACACAGTAATCGGTGCATATTTATAGCTGTGATTGCTGTATAAATGTCAATGGTCCCAAAAATGTGTCAAAAGTGTCCGATCTGTCTATCGCAGTACCGCTAAAAATCACAGATAGTAAAAATGCTATAAAAATCTTTCCCATAGTTTGTAGAGGCTATAACTTTTGCACAAACCAATCAATGTACGCTTATTGCGATATTTTTGGTAAAAAAAAAAAAATGTAGAAGAATATATATTGGCATAAAACTGATGAAGAAATTTGTTTTTTAAAAAATAAAATTGGGGGATATTTATTATAGCAAAAAAGTAAAAAAACATTGTTTTTTTCTTTTTCAAAATTGTTGCTTTTTTTGTTTGTAGCGCAAAAAATAAAAACCACAGAGGTGATCAAATGCCACCAAAAAAATGCTCTGTGGTGAAAAAAAGGACGCAAATTTTGTTTGGGTACAACATTGCATGACCGCACAATTGTCAGTTAAAGCGACGCAGTGCCAAATTGTAAAAAGTGCTCTTGTCATGAAGGGGGTAAAATCTTCTGGGGCTGAAGTGGTTAAGAAGATTTTAACAGACAAGCGGAGAGCACAGGAAGTTATGGGCTGATAACATTTCTATCAAGATCAACAGAATTTTTTTTGCGCTTTTAAAAAAAAAAAATTCAAAATGACAAGGCTTACAATGGCATATTTAAAAGATTGTAAGGGACCAAAAAAGAGAAGTTCATAATTAGGATTTCTAAATCCTTTAATGCCCTGTACACACGATCGGACATTGATCGGACATTCCAACAACAAAATCCATCGGTTTTTCTGACAGATGTTGGCTCAAACTTGTCTTGCATACACACGGTACACAAAGTTGTCTGAATTTCCGAACGTCAAGAATGCGGTGACGTAGAACACGTACGTCGGGACTATAAACGGGGCAGTAGTCAATAGCTTTTGTCTCTTAATTTATTCTGAGCATGGCACTTTGGCATGCTCGTGGCACTTTGTGCGTCGGATTTGTGTACACACGATCGGAATTTAACTGATCAGATTTTGTTGAAAATTTTATATCCTGCTCTCAAACTTTGTGTGTCGGAAATTCAGACGGAAAAAGTCCGATGGAACCCACACACGATCGGAATTTCCGACAACACAATCCGGCCGTGTGTACAGGGCATTGGAGTAATGTGTACACACAACTGGACTTTTCGACAGCAAACGTCCGACGGAATGAATCCGTTGGACAATTCGATCGTGTGTGGGCTTCATCGGACCTTTGCTGTCGAAAAATCAGACGGACTTTAGAAATAGAACATGTTTCAAATCAGCAGCTGTTAGCTACTGGCTATGAACTTCCTCATTCTGGTCCGGTCGTACGTCATCATGTTCAAATCAGTCGGACTTTGGCGTGATCGTGTGTAGGCAAGTCCGTTGCATCGGAACTTCGTCGAAAGTGCGTCAAATAGTCCTTCGGAGTTCAGTCCATCGAAAGTCCGCTCGTGTGTACACGGCATAAGACTCCCTGCAAAGAGTGGAGGGGAAAGAAATATGTAAGAATTTACCAAATCTAGTGGCACCTCTTTTCACACATAGACCATCAATGAATGCAGGTGCTGAAGCAAACTGATGAATGGTGTCATCACAAGCATAGTCAAAGCTATAAAATTCTACCAGTACACAGATTGTGGCAAAGCAGAAATTAAACATTGATTTGCCACTACATAATTTGTGCAACATTTTGGCCTGCTAGGGACCCTACTTCAGACAGGATTGACTTCTGCCTGAGGAAGGGGTCCTTAGTAAGCTAAAACATTGCATGCATTATGTGGAAGTGAAACATGAGCCACCAGTTTAAGAGCCACCAACTAAAATTGTTACATTCATGACATAACTTAAATGATAACTGTTAACTTTAATAGTATGTGTGTGTGTATACAGTATGTTATCTCTCAAGTGAACTGTCTAAGCATCAAATGGCTGCTGCCATAGCTGGTCACGTGTGCAGCACCATGGCAACAGCAGATCTAAGGAAGGCTAAGATGGCTGCTTCCTTGGCTGTGAAGAAGATAAAGGTTTAGTTCCGCTTTAATTCCTGTTTTTTGCAATAATTGGTGTGCTGGTGGAATTTTTAAAGTTTAGAAAATAGAACAGGAATGTGGTGAGTATTTCAGCTTTCTACATCAAAAGTGAAATAATACATTTTGAGTAGACTCCTAAATATGTAATTGATGGATAGATAGGCCTAAAGTGACAATCCACTCAGAACTGATAGATAATGGGCTGATGCAGGTGGGTGTTTGTCCTTTCGGGCACTCTAATAATTACCAGGTATGCCCATTACCAAAGTCCTTACAAAAGGGGCTTTAGTCACTTTGTTGGAAAGTGCTTTAATTGACGCTACAGAGAATATAGCAGTGGTAAGATGTTTGCTGCAGCAGTAGGAGAGAATTTACAATTCCAGGTGGGGTGCCTCTGTTAAAGATGTAAGCAGCTGTTGGGTGTGTTTTAGCCCAACAGGAGAATACCCATAACTGAAATTTAATTTGTGAGCGGGATTTTGCAGCTATGAGTTCTATCAAAGCTTTTTAAATACGGGTTGTTATGATCACCCATAAGCCTTATGCCCCGTACACACGGTCAGATTTTCAGACGGAAAATGTGTGATAGGACCTTGTTGTCGGAAATTCCGACCTTCTGTAGGCTCCATCACACATTTTCCATAGGAATTTCCGACACACAAAGTTTGAGAGCTTGCTATAAAATTTTCCGACAAAAAAATTCGTTGTCGGAAATTCCGATCGTGTGTACACAAATCCGACGCACAAAGTGCCACGCATGCTCAGAATAAATCAAGAGACAAAAGCTATTGGCTACTGGCCCATTTATAGTCCCGACGTACGTGTTTTACGTCAGCGCGTTCAGAACAATCGGATTTTCCGACAACTTTGTGTGACCGAGTGTATGCAAGACAAGTTTGAGCCAACATCCGTCTGAAAAAATCAATGGATTTTGTTGTTGGAATCTCCGATCAATGTCCGACCGTGTGTACAGGGCATTAGAACTCACTTATTTTTCACCATATTTTTCTTGTTTCAATATAGTCTAGTAATGTAAAATATGAAAGTACCGTTTGTTACTCTGAATGTAGCTGATGTTGAACAGTGAGTGCAGGGGCGGACTGACAACTCATGGGGCCCCTGGGCAATAGGAGATTATGGGGCCCCCAGGCAATAGAAGAAGATTATGGGGCCCCCGGGCAATAGGAGATTATGGGGCCCCTGGGCAATAGGAGAAGATTATGGGGCCCCCGGGCAATAGAAGATTATGGGGCCCCTGGGCAATAGGAGAAGATTATGGGGCCCCCGGGCAATAGGAGATTATGGGGCCCCTGGGCAATAGGAGAAGGAAATGGGGCCCCGGGCAATAGGAGATTATGGGGCTCCCAGGCAATAGATTATTGGGCCACACAGTATATACGCGCACACACGCGCACACATGCACACACGCGCGCACACACACATGCACACATACACACACACACAGTATACACACACAGAATACACATAAACACACTGAAAAGGTACTGGAGAGGCAGGGCAGCTATAATCTTGGGATTTTTAAAAAAAACACAGATTTTTACATACTGTCCCTGTTTTTATTGAGGCTGGCAACCCTGATGGGGCCCCTCGTGCAGTGCTAGAGTGCCCGAATGGTCAGTCCGCCCCGAGTGAGTGTTTGGAAGCATCACAGCACTCCTTTAAGGTCCTATTCACACCAAAATGCTGTGCCCTACAAAGTTTTGTAGCATTATCTGTTAAAATGCAACTAAATTACCGCTGCCACAATAAATGACGAATAAATAGAGAAAGTAACATGAGTGGGGAAGATGTGTAAATGTTAAGGTGCTGAGAACCTCAGGAACAGGCACAAAACACTGACATGTTAAAAATGCAATAATTTATTAGACCTTATGTGATTTTATTTTTTTATTTTTTTTTTTTAATATACAAAGTCTAATAAATGAATTCATTTTTAGCATATCAGGGTTTAGTCACCATTTCTGAGGTTCTCTGCACCTTAAAAGACCCACATCTTCTCTGCTCGTGTAATTTATTTGTCTATTGTCAGGGATGTAGTGCTTTCTATACCCACCTACACCATATCTTTTATAACAAATAAATAAATAATTAACTGGTTGTTCTGCTGATGTACGCTCGGTCTCAGAAGTGCGTCAAACATTGTTGTCTCATCGAAAACTGGGTAACAAACACAAGAAATCCTTGTTGAGATCTTGCTTTATTTGTTCAAGAAGCATGACAACATCAGTCGGAAACCTTGACATGTTGCGCACCGCCAGTGTTGCTCATTAGAACAAGATGAGCAAAGAAGGGAAAGGGGAGACCTGATGCAAACCTTTTAAATACATTAAAAGAAAAGTATGGGAGTCCGTTTTTTTTTTTTGTTTTGTTTTTTTTTACCCATAATCATTCTTTTTCCCATAATTGCCTAGGTGGATGTAGCATCGGTCCGATGGTCACGGTATCGTGCCTCTTTCAAGATGATATTTATGCAGGACAATGCTCCATCACATGCATCAAAGTACTCTACTGCTTGCCTAGCCAGTAAAGGCCTTGAGGATAAAAGAATAATGACATGGCCCCCTTCCTCACCTGACCTAAACCCTATTGAGAACTTGTGGGCCCTTCTTAACCGCTTGCCGACCGCGCTATAGCTGAATGATGGCTACAGCGTGGCTCGATAACTCTGGGCGGGCATACATTGACGTCCTCCCAGAATCGCGCTCTCACTCACTCCCCGGGGGCGCGCACCCGGTAACATCCGTGACCGTTGGGGAGGGGAGAGATCAGATGCTACAGTGCTGTGGGCAGGATCTGTAGTGCCCACAGCGCTGATATCTGACAATTCCTGCCTCATCCAGCCAGCCATCCATCTATCCATCCATGCTCATCCATCCATGCTCATCCATCCTCATCAATACTCAGCCATCCATGCTCATCCATCCATCCATACTCAGCAATACTCCCCCAACCATCCATACTCATCCATCCATACTCGGCAATACTCATCCATCCATACTCGGCAATACTCATCCATCCATCCATCCATACTTGGCAATACTCATCCATCCATCCATACTCGGCAATACTCATCCATCCATCCATACCCCGGCAATACTTATCCATCCATCCATACTCGGCAATACTCATCCATCTATCCATACTCGGCAATACTCATCCATCTATCCATACTCGGCAATACTCATCCATCCATCCACGCTCGGCAATACTCATCCATCCACGCTCGGCAATACTCATTCATCCATCCATGCTCAGCCGTACCCGGCTGTACTCAGCCATACTCATTCATGCTCAGCCATCCCCATCCACGGCTCATCCATCCCCATTCATGCTCATGCATGCCACATCCATGCCACTAGAGCGCTTACAAAAGTGTAATAGGTAGTCAAATTAGATTTGACATTTATGCCCCTCACTGTACTCCCTGCATGTTGGGTCTCTCTATGTGGCCGGGCTGTGGAAAAGAGTCTCCCACTTGTGGTATCGCCGTACTCAGGAGTCGTAGAATGTGTTTTGTGGTGTAACTTGTGCTATGCATATGCTCTGTGTGAGAAATAACAATTTTGTAAAAAAAAAAAAAAGGAAAAAAAATCTTGATTTTTCAAAGAATTGTGGGAAAAAATTACAACTTCAAAAAACTTACCATGCCTCTTACTAAATACCTTGAAATGTCTACTTTCCAAAAAGGGGTCATTTGGGGGGTATTTGTACTTTTACTCGGGTCTCAAGAAATGAGATAGGCCACCAGTACATCAGGTGTGATCAATTTTCAGTGATTGGCACCATAGCTTGTGGACTCACAAAGACCAAATAATATACACAGATTTGGGTTATTTTTTACCAAAGATATGTAGCAGTATAAATTTTGGCCAAAATTTATGAAGAAAATTTACTAATTTGCAAAATTTTATAACGGAATTTTCGGTCTTCTTTCTTTTATAGCGAAAAAATAAAAAATCCACCTTATAAACATAAAGGATAAAGGTCATTTTAGGGTCACGTCCTAAAAACCCTCCTTTGTTAATTAAAAAAATAAAAAATGTCATACTTGCCACCTCTGTGCAGTTGGTTTTGCACAAGGTGGCCCCTATCCTCCTCTTTTGGGGTCCCTTAGCGGTGCTCGTGGCTCCTCCTCTTCTCGAGTTCCCCGTCTGAGAAGCGCTCTCCTTCGGGACACTCGTGCGAGCGCGCTCACGTGTCCTTCTGCTGCATCTATTGACACAGACAGCAGGACTCGGCCCCGCTCCCTGGCGCCCCAGCCATTGGATTTGATTGAAAACTGGGCTGCTATCAATCTATCCAATCTGGACACGAGACACCAGCTAGAGCTGGTGTGCTCATCCCTGGGGCAAGAGAACGGGTTCAGGTAAGTAAAATAGGGGTCTGGGGGGTTGCTGCATGACAGAATGACAAGAAAAATGCTTGTAAGACACTCAAATAGCAGCTCTCCACCCCCAATTTCCTCTAGCTCTCCTCCCCCTAGTGCTTTCTATTGGCTAAACAAAAACGCCTGAAACTGTAAAACACTTGTAATACACTTAAAAAAAAAAAAAAAATAAAACCCTGTAAAAAGCTGAAAAAAAAAGCTTAATAAACGCCAGTAAATCGATACGCTCAGGTGTGAATGGAGCCTAATAGATGAAAATACAGTATCTCACAAAAGTGCGTATACCCCTCACATTTTTGTAAATATTTTATTCTATCTTTTCATGTGACAACACTGAAGAAATTACATTTTGCTACAATGTAAAGAAGTGAGTGTACAGCTTGTATAACAGTGCAAATTTGCTGTCCCCTCAAAATAACTCAACACACAGCCATTAATGTCTAACAACAAAAGTGAGTACACCCCAAGTGAAAATATCCAAATGGGGCCCAAAGTGTCAATATTTTCTGTGGCCACCATTATTTTGCAGCACTGCCTTAACCCTCTTGGGCATGGAGTTCACCAGAGCTTCACAGGTTGCCACTGGAGTCCTCTTCCACTCCTCCATGATGACATCACAGAGCTGGTGGATGTTGGAGACCTTGCATTTCTCAACCTTCCGTTTAAGGATGCCCCACAGATGCTCAATAGGGTTTTGCTTGGTCAGTCCATCTCCTTTACCCTCAGCTTCTTTAGCAAAGCAGTGATCGTCTTGGAGGTGTGTTTGGGGTCATTATCATGTTGGAATACTGCCCTGCGGCCCAGTCTCCGAAAGGAGGGGATCATGCTCTGCTTCAGTATGTCACAGTACATGTTGGCATTCATGGTTGCCTCAATGAACTGTAGCTACCCAGTGCCAGCAGCACTCATGCAGCCCCAGACCATAACACACCCACCACCATGCTTTTTTTTTTTTTTTTTTTTACCACATCAGAGAATAGAGTCTTGGAAGCTTATTCAGCTTGACGTTCATTTACAGACCTCTTAAATTCACGTCATTGTGGCAAAGTTTTCTTATCAATGCTCTCCCTCCCCCCTCCCTTCCCCTCTACACATTTCCTGAGCTTTGAGCTGGGATTACACAGGATCATAAATTAGACATTAGTTCACTACCAATTGATATAGACCTATAGAGTCGCGATGCGGGTACCGAATAATAAGTCCGGGGTCAATAATAACAGAGACTAAGGGGCTTCCCACACCCGCTCCTCCGGCCAATTTCAATAATATCCAGTTTAATATAGATAGATAGATAGATAGATAGATACATACATACATACATACATACATACATACATACATACATACATACATAGCTACATACATACATAGATACATAGATAGATACATAGATACATAGATACATAGATACATAGATAGATACATAGATATATAGATACACACACACACACACACACACACACACACACACACACACACACACACACACACATATATATACTCAATTCCATCACTCTTTCCCCTTGCCCTCTCATCCCTCCCGCCCAACATCCCACTCCACTGTATAGAGTATTCAGGGTTAGGCTTTCAACCCATTTAGTTAAACACAACTTCTATTAACTATTATTTGTCAGAAAGAGACAAGCACCCATCAAGTTATGTACTGGTAGACCAGATCCCTGGCTGCCTAGGGCTTTTATTATTAAATCCCACTCTGTTATATTCTTCACTTCCTATTAAGAGCCTCCTACCTTCTCCAGCCATGGTCTCCACATTTTATCAAACTCCTTAAGATTGCCTCTCTTAATATACTCTGTTTTTTCCTTACAAAGGGTTTCCTTTAATATAACAATCCAATCTCTTACTGTGGGGGGTTCCTTTGATTGCCATCTTAATGCGATTGTTTTCCTTGCTTGGAATAGACCTCTTAGAATTGCCAGTGTAGTACTCTTCCTCTCCCCCTGTATCTGTCTATACCCCAAGATGCATTCTTTAGCCTCTTTCTCCAGTACGATCCCAAATACATCTCTCAAACTATCAATCACCCCCTCCCAGTAGCGAAACAACTTGGGACATCTCCACATCATGTGAATGAGGTCCCCCGCCCCCCGGCATCTAGGACATCTATCATCAGATCTTCTTCCAAACTTAAAGAGACGTTTAGGTGTATAATAAGCTCTGTTTAACAACATCAAGTGTGATATCTTCTGTGGGGGGGAGACTGATATCAACGATCCCATCTCTAAGATTCTTTTCCACTGAGCCTGTGCTATAACCCCCACGTCCTCTTCCCACCTGACTTTTACATCATTGAGTAGGTCTTCACTATTGGCTTCTTTACTCAGTTGGTTATAAATCTTGGATATTAACCCCTTTAGTCGGGGCTACCTGCAATATACTATGAAGTAGGGGCATTTCATTCCATACTAAACTATAGTTCCTAAATTGAACTTTAAGAGCGTGTTCTAGCTGAAGGTACGTATAAAAGGAGCCCGGCGACAGGTTGAATTCACTTTCCAACACTGAAAATTTCTTCAGAGTATTACCACTATACAATTGTCTCAACTTTTTAATACCTCGATCTTCCCATTCTCTTACTTTTCCTATATTATGGATTTCCTGCAAATTTCGATTATTCCAAATGGGAGTATATTCATTACACCCCTTGTATCTCATCTGGTTCTTGACAGTTTTCCATACTTTAGTTAACATTATAATTGTTGGATAGGTGTCGTGAAATGAGTTTGCTTCTAGGGCTTCTATTAATGTATTCTGTGAGGCGCCCATTAGTATGATTCTACCATTTGGGGTACCCCCTTCAGGGGCTCCGCACCCCAATAACTGCTGCAGTTGGGAAGATAAAAAATACCGCTGAGGATGAGGGAGAGCATAACCACCCTCCTGTAGCGGGAGTTGAAGTACCCGTAGACGTATTCTGGCTTGTTTCCCTTTCCATATCAGTTCCCTGAACAGGCTCTCGATTTTGTTGAACCATTTCTTGCATATCCACACAGGAGAATTATGTAAAACATACAGCAATTGTGGCAGCCAAATCATTTTTATCAAACTGCATCTTCCTGCTACTGATAAAGGAAAACGTTTCCATATCCCTATCTTTTGTTTGAATTTCGACAAGAGTGGGAGAAGATTTTTACTAATGTATTGGTTAGGATCCCTAGTTATGACGATTCCCAGGTATTTCAATGCGTCCACTATTACCAGCTGGTGCATTTCTTGCACTGTTATCAAATCGATGGAGTCTATGGGTAATAACTCGGACTTTTCCCAATTTATCTCGAGTCCTAAAAAGCTGCCGAACAACTCCACCATTCTCATTGCCATTAACAGTGATTTGCTCGTATCCCCCAAAAAAAGCAAGATATCGTCCGCGTACAGCGCGATTTTATCCTCACCCATCCCTCTCTGGAAGCCGACTATCTCAGAGCTCGCTCTTATAGAAATAGCCAGGGGTTCCATCACCAAGACAAAGAGCAGGGGGGATAGTGGACACCCCTGTCTGGTACCCCTCTCTAGTTCAAACCAATCTGATAGGTCGTTATTAACTTTTAGTCTTGCCTTGGGTCTATCATAAAGCATTTTAATCCATGCAATAAAAACGGGGCCAAAGCCAAATTTCTCCAACACTCTCCAGATGTAAACCCATTCCACACTATCAAATGCTTTAGTCACGTCTAACGTCAATATCGCTCTTGAGTCTTCATTATCCGTTGGGGACTGTAAGTTTAGGAAGGCCCTTCTAATATTCGAGCTTGTGGATCTGTTGGCAATAAAACCCGCTTGGTCTATATGGACCAGCTTAGAGATAACTTTATTTAGTCTAGATGCCAAAACCTTAGCTAAGATCTTGGCATCAGAGCACAAAAGAGATATTGGCCTATAGGCGGACACATCAAGGGGATCCTTCCCCTCTTTCTGAATTACAATGATAGTTGCCTCCAACATTGACGCTGGCAAGTGGCCCCCCCTAGACGCCCCTCCCAGGGCTTTTAGTAGCTCTGGAATTAATACTTCCCCATACTCTTTATAGGCCTCAATTGGGAGGCCATCAGGACCAGGGGATTTTTGATTTGCCATACTGGCTATTGCTTGCTGGAGTTCTACAAGTGTAATTGGCTCTTCCAATAAGTCCCTTTCAGCTTGTGAGATGGTCGGTATTGCCAGGCCCTCCAAAAACTTCTCCATCACCCCGTCCATACCTTTTTTCTGAGTGGAATAAAGATTTCTATAGTAGTCCCTGAATACTTGCACTATCTTTGAAGTCTCTGCTAATATATCTCCTCCTGGGGACCTAACAGCAAGAACAGTCGATGTGGCAGTATTGGACTTTACCAACTGTGCCAGCAGCTTTCCCACTCTTTCTCCCTCAACCCAAGAGACCTGTCGCTGTAGGAGGCACCTGGTCTCCGCTTTCTGCATGACAACTACCTTGTAGTCATGCTGTTTGTCTAGCCATGTTTTTTCCCTCTCAGGAGTCGGATCCATTATATAATTGCTTTCTGCCTTAACCACCTCTTTCTGAATTTTTTCTTCCCCGTTCGTAGCCTCTTTATTAAATTTGGCCACCTCCTGAATTAATACCCCCCCTAAGGAAGGCCTTCAGGGCGTCCCACAGCACTATAGGTGGAACTGTACCCTCGTTGATTACTATGAAATCTCTCAATTTAGGGAGAACCCCATTCGTTTCTTTGATTAATTCGAACCAGTACGGGTTAATTTTCTCCTTCCGGAATTTGTTCCCTCCTAATTTCAATGTCACCACAACGGGAGAGTGATCTGATATACCTCTTGGGAAATATGAAATTCTATCAGTGATCTGTAATGCACTATTATTTCCCAGAACCAGGTCTATTCTAGATAGCACGGAGTGCGAGGCAGAATAGCATGAATATTGCAAGGCTTCCGGGTTCCTAACCCTCCACAGGTCTACTAGCCCCACTTCATCCAGCAATTGCCGCAGGCGGCTCTTCACATTAGGGTCAATTAGAGGCCGTACGGGAAATCTATCCAGCCTTCTATCCAGTATCTCATTGAAATCACCCACTACTATGACCGGTACCCCTTCTTTATCTAGCAGGAATTCGTTCAATCTAAACATTACATCCAAATTAAAGGGAGGAGGAATATATATATATATATATATATATATATATATATATATATATATATATATATATATATATATATATATATATATATTGCCACTACGTATATACTACTATCAATTGAACAATGAAGAAAAATATAACGCCCCAATTCATCAATTCATCAATAGTTCACCCCTGTTTTCACCATAATGCTCACCCCCCTACTATAGGATGAGTGAACCGCGTGGAATTGACAGTGATATTTCTTTGACTTTAATTGGTGAAGTGAATTTTTAGTTAAATGAGTTTCCTGCAGGCAGATCAGTTCCGCGCCACAACTCTCCATTGTGGACAGAACTGCCACCTTCTTGCGCGGAGTGCCTAATCCCCTGACATTGTCAGGATGGCCGAGTGGTCTAAGGCGCCAGACTCAAGAGATGTTTCACCACCATGCTTGACTGTAGACAAGACACACTTGTCTTTGTACTCCTCACCTGGTTGCCGCCACACACGCTTGACAGCATCTGAACCAAATAAGTTTATCTTGGTCTCATCAGACCACAGGACATGGTTCCAGTAATCCATGTCCTTAGTCTGCTTGTCTTCAGCAAGCTGTTTGCGGGCTTTCTTGTGCATCATTTTTAGAAGAGACTTTCTTCTGGGATGACAACCATGCAGACCAATTTGATGTAGTGTGCCGCGTATGGTCTGGGCACTGACAGGCTGACCCCCCCCCCCCCCTCACCACCCACTCAACCTTTGCAGCAATGCTGGCAGCACTCATACATCTATTTCCCAAAGACAGCGTCTGCATATGATGCTGGGCACGTGCACTCAACTTCCTTGGTTTACCATGGCGAGGCCTGTTCTGAGCAGAACCTGTCCTGTTAAACTGCTGTATGTTCTTGGCCACCATGCTGCAGCTCAGTTTCAGGGTCTTGGCAATCTTCTTATAGCCTAGGCCATTTTTATGTAGAGCAACAATTCATTTTTTCAGATCCCCAGAGAGTTCTTTGCCATGAGATGCCATGTTGAACTTTCTGTGACCCGTATGAGAGAGTGAGAGCGATAACACCAAATTTAACACACCTGCTCCCCATTCACATCTGAGACCTTGTAACACTAGCGAGTCACATGACACTGGGGAGGAAAATGGCTAATAGGGCCCAATTTGGACATTTTCACTTAGGGGTGTACTCACTTTTGTTGCCAGCGGTTTAGACATTAATGGCTGTGTTGAGTTATTTTGAGGGGACAGCAAATTTACACTGTTATACAAGCTGTACACTCACTACTTTACATTGTAGCAAAGTGTAATTTTTTCAGGTTTGCTACATGAAAAGATATATAATAAAATAGTTACAAAAATGTGAGGGGTGTACTAACTTTTGTGAGATACTGTAAACAAGTGAGATGGGGAAAATTTAGTTGCCCAATAATTGTAATTCATTTAGTTGCACAATGCCATCCTATGCATTAAGGTGCAAAAACACAAGGGTTTATAACCCCTTTTAAGGGTAAACCAATGAAACAATGCAGCCTTCTCAGCGCTTTCCCAGAGTTCTCCAACACCGATTCTCCGTTCACACCTGAGCAATCCGAATCGCGGGGCGTTTGTGCGATGCCATACCTACTGGCACAGCAATCACGGCGTGATTTTGCCGCATGATAAATTGCAATGCATGATGATGCTCCTTTTTAAACTATGGAAATCACACGTTGCAATTTGCCGCAATTCCAGCACGATTTATCGTGGCAAAATGGCGCCACAATTGGGGCACACTTAAGAAGTAATGGCATCGCACAAGCTTGCCGCGATTTCGAATCGTGGGCAGAATTGCGCTGATTCGGAGTGCTCAGGTGTGAACGGAGCCTAAGGGCACTTTCACACTGGTCCGCTTCAAAACTGACAGTAAAACACCTATTCGTTAATCGATTGCGTTTGCAGTTTTTAAGACGTGACTCAAAAGCTGCACCAAAATAGCTTGGTGCTGGGCGTTTCTGATGCAGTTTCCATTCATTTCAATGGGGAGGAGTGTGTTTGGGGTGGTTTTTTTTTTTTTTTTTTTTTTTTTTTTTAACTCCCCAAACATGCTTCAAAAATGCTGCAAGCAGGATTTTTTTTTTTAACTGCAACGGAAGCGCACCACACCAGTGTGGATTTTAAAGGGAACCATTTTTCTTGAGCTATTCAGGCGCTTTTTTAATGCAAAAGCGCTTGACAATCTCCTCCGTGTGAAAGGACCCCAAGCAATAGATGCAAACCATGTGTGGTACATACAAAATAAAAGAAACTGGCATAGTGCTCACTGCTGTTTTATTCGGGCTTAAAAAGGGTTAAAAACACTTAACATAGTAAACACAAATGCATTGCAAAAGGAAGAAATACAAGGTGCTCCTTCAGTCGCACAGGTCTACAGTACAGCTCAAAGCTCTCCCTGTGCGTGGTTAGCACAGTGGTGTCATTCCATGGCTCCGCCCCTTTGATGTGTATCGGCCAGTCCCAGACTTCCTCAGAAATGGCCTTTGTGAGGAAGTCTGGGATTGGACAATATGCAGACAAATGATGTCACCACTCACAGGGAGAGTGTACAGGGACAGGCACTCAGCTTGTCTCTGCATGGCAAGTTTAAGTTGGATTTAATTACCTCCAGTTTTGTTATCTACAAACTGGAAGTAGTGCTTTAAAATCCCAGAGAAGAGCTTGGCTTGCAATGAATGACAACATCTTTTTCTCATGAAGTTTCCTTTTAATAAATGCAGCGTTCATGTTTTTGTGAACCCAGCTTTGTTAACCTTCCTAGATAGGTAAGATATCTAAAACCTTCCACTTTCTCAATCTGCCATTATAATGACAACTGTTGTCATTTTTCATAGCAGGACATGTCCACTGATGTAAACTGGTATTACTAGTCTGTGTGTGTGTTCGGTCTGTATGATGTTCACAATAATAGGAACAAGTGGGTAGGATAAAAAAAGAAATGCTTTCACTATAGTAGTAGTGGATAAAGGAAAAGGATCTTTTCACTATAGTAGGTAAGAATATGAGTAGACTCCATGTTATTGAGGGTAGGACTAGGACACCCTTGCACAAGTAAAGTCTCATGCACACGATCGGATTGTTGGCCAAAAAAAACGTGGAATTTTGTCCGAAGGGCGTTGGCCCAAACTTGTGTTGTATACACACGGTCACACAATTGTTGGCCAACAATTATGAACGTAGTGACATACTATGTTGTTTTTCAGCTCTTTAGCGCCACCCTTTGGGCTCCTTCTGCTAATTTCGTGTTAGAAGTTTGAGTGTTGATTCGCTCTTTTCATTTCGTTTCTGAACGGCCGTTCATCAACCAGCCATGTTGCGGAATTGGAGGAGATAACGCATTATTTATTATTGGCTTTGGAGTTATTGCTTTGACATTATTTTTTTGGTTGAATAATGATTTGATTTGGTATATTTTTGGATGCATAGAATGCACTTTTTGGTTAAGTTCTATTGGCAGATAGCATGTCTAATTTTATTTGTTTTCTTTTTTTAATGCACAATAAAAAAAATTGTGTAGAATAATACTTGGCTATACGTTTTACTTCAAATGACAGTTTGGGAGTAGGCAGTTATATTTTAAAAAATACAATGTAAAATTGACAAGGGACACCAACATAGTTGTATCTTTGATCTTATAAACTAGGGGATAATGGTGTTGTGGTAACTTGCCCAAATTAAATTAAAGAATAATATTTTTATGCTTTTTTTTATCACTAGAAAAAAAAAGCCTTTGAAAATTCGTTTGCAATAACTCCATCAGTATCACCAGCAAAGCAGCTTCATTATTATCCCATTGTGCGCTGCATTTCGAGATTTCATAATTTGCCACGTCACAAATGTGAATTCTCCATTATGAACGCTAGTTTACAAGACAGACTGATTCTGTCTCGTCCTTCCGAGCATGCGTGTTTGTACTTTTGGACTTTTGTCCGACGGACTTGTGTACACATGCTCAGAAAATCCGACAACAGACATTTGTTGGCGGAGAATTTGAAGACCCGCTAGCCAACATTTGTTGGAGGAAAGTCCGACAACAATTGTCCGATGGAGCGTACACACGATCGGATTTTCCGCCAACAGCCTGTCATCACACATTTCCTGTCGGAATATCCGGTCGTGTGTACGAGGCTTTAGAATTGCTAAATACAGTACCTCAATGATTCTTCTTTAGTCATGAGCCAGCCTGACCACATATGGGCACAAAACAATTTAGAATTATTTGTGCAGACATTCAGGACATCCAAAATATTGATCGGGGCAGTTTCTAATGTGCGCCACTGTTTAGACCTATATAAAACAGCCCTGTGAAGAGTTTACTAAATGGAGTTCAAAGGATTTGCATGCTGTAGGAGAACGATCACGATCTGACAGTCCCTGAATTTTTGAATCGCTGTCATTGCGTTCTCAGAAATGGTACAAATTATGTTTGCAGTAGTGGCCAATGCTGAATCAGTAATTTACTGTTGTAACCTATGCTACATGCAGGAAGCCCTGTCCACTTCCAGCAGTTGCACCAGCGACTTACCCTGTGTACTAAAGAGAGGCGCTTCTCTGGTATCTCCGCCACTTAGGAGAAACATTGTATTTTTTGGATGTATATAAAGCTTTCCCTAATTGGCTAGGTGGAGATCTTGATGTTATCCCCACCTGTCCTCCCTTTGAGTAAGCCACTTAATTTCAGTATATTTATAAAGCAGTAAATTTTGACATTCACTAAATCATTACTACAGGAGTAATAGTGGTGGCCCGTCCATTAGGGGCGCACGGGCGATGCCGTGATGCCGAGGACCGACTGACCCACCAGCTGCCAAGTCCAATTCTCCAGCTCCTCCTGTGGCTGTCAGAGATGGGTTGCTGGCTGCAGAAGAGGGGAGCACACACCTAATAGAGGTAAGGGGTAGGCAGCAGTTACGCCACCATGCCTAATGCACACCATGGATCGCCCGTGGGACCGTGCACACCTCTTCGACATCGATTCCCCCCCCTTGCCGCTGACCTCATCAAGCTGGCATCCCTGGGCATGGTCCTTATGGTCCAACTGGGGGTGGGTGTTGTGGTGTTGGGGGGGGGGGGTCAGGTCCATCTGCCGCCACCGCCCCCAACCCCCCCCGACCGATGGAGCAACAGCCGCCACTGAGGTGTAGCCTTCTCTTCCTTTTTTTTTTTTTTTTTTTTTTTTTTTTTAAGTTACATTGGTTCCCTGCAGTGAATTTGTGGTGACTGTCACAATCCCTGCTTCAAAAATATGCCACAGGTAATTGTGTTTATACTTTGTTGAACATGGGTTGTGATATTGCAGTAGACTTTCATAGTGCTCCAACTTACATATTGAGATGCGCTCATGCGTGTTCGGGCGTTTAGACCCGCTACGAAGCAGTCAAAGCAGATAGCCAATCATAAGCCCTGCCCCACAGCCGCGTGTATACAAGAGGCATGTTTACATGTGGGGCAGGGAATGCCTATGATTGGTTGTCTTTGACAGCTTACCTGTGGGTCTGAACATGCCTGATCCAATTCCTGCTTGCAAACAACTGTTCAATATGTTAGCTCTCCTAGTACAAAACAAAGTAGTATGGATATAGTTTGGCATTGACCAGAAGATCTCAGCGTTCCGTTGTTCAATGGATCATAAAGTAATGATTTGCATGGTTGTGATCCTGTCCTTAAATGAAGAATATATTTACGGTATTTTTTGTACATTGAGGAATTATTAATGTTTATATACTGTACCTTTTTTTTCTTTAAATTTACCCTTGCCATTCTTTTTACTTTCCTCTAACTGTCTAGCCTGTGGCTAGAGGCAGTTGTAAAATCTTTGTCACACCACTCTCGCATTCCCTAGATAGTAGCTGTATATAAACTGATTTTACCTTCAGAAATGTATAGTAAATGTGTCTGGATACAATGACATCATCACTCCTTTCATGGGCCCTGCTCATCTGATTTTTGAAGTTATTCGATTGTTACACAGTTTTCACAGCTGCTATATAGGGATTGCTAGAGAGCTGGGATATGAGAGAGAGTGCAATAAAGAGCTTATTACAGCTTCTGGGCATAAATGGCATTGGTCATGTTGCACCAAATCTGTTTCCATATTAAAATTTACTAAACCAATCCCTATATGCCAGAGTACCTCCAGGTGCCGGTATGTCCGGTTTTGTTGGAGTGTACCTAAGGAGCACTCTGTTATGGAAAGAATATCCTCCCATCTACCAAACCAGTATAGACTCAAATTCCTAGTTGAGGCTTCCATTTGCACAATACGGAACCCTAGGTTTGTTTCCTATAGAGGAAAAATAAATAGACATGCAGGCTCGTGGAGGGGCTTAATCTGCTAAGTAAGTAGGTGTTTTGTAGGATTAATGTGGCCAAAGGCACACTTAAAGAAGGCAGGTCTAATGTGCTCTACTTGTGTTGAGATGGTTCAAAGCTGAGAGGAAAATGATGTCTGTTAAAGTCACTGTATACATCAGGAGACTCCCTGGTGGGAATATAATTCTGTTCTCTGTCTTTACACTGTCTTCTTTTTCTTTCCAGTTGCTTCAAGGCTCTTCACCTATCCTGCTTGCAGGGAGTCCTGATGCTTTGATGTACAGAGAGACACAGGAGAATGCAGTGCCTGTGTGCCTAGATAATCCATCATCGGTAAGGCCCCATGTCTTTCTTCTTATCAGATAGTACTTTATGTGGATGAGCTGTGTGTGTGGGGTTAGATTGAAACTATTCTGCAGCTTGTGTATATTCATTTGGTTTGTAGGTTTTGTCTGATGTGAAGGGAAAACCCCTGAGCATCATTCGGGTTCAGCATTGCTAAAACATGTGCATCATCCTTGAATCCTAAGCACCATTTAATTTCACGCTGATTTAGCTAACCTGGTGTTCTAAGTCCGGTGTGTATTCTTGCTGCTGCCAGGTGCATTTGGGGTTGGATGAGCGAGCACATAATATACTCTGTAAGCAGCTTTCCAAATAATTATTTCAGACAATAGTAACCCTACCTGCAAGCATGCTAACTGCATGTGACTTAAAGCATATAGGATTCTTTTTTTTTAAATAAAGTAGGCAAACTACCAGGTATCCGATTTAAAAAAAAAAAAAAAAAAGTAATTGTTGTTTAGTATAGGCTAGAAACGTAAAGCTGACATGATTGTAAGCTATAGGTACCCATCTATCCCATATTTCCTCTTTATCTTACTTTGTAAGCTCCATTATGCTCCAAAATTGTTATAAATTTAAGTATATTGACTGTGATGAAAGCACTCCTCTTACCTGTCTTTGATTTGGAGAATATGTTTGGATTTTGTTTGTAGGAGTGCATTCTTGCATGCCATCATTCGTCCCTCGGTTACTTTACTTTTTGTTTTGAAGAAAATTACGTTTACTTAAAGCCTGCAAATGTCGCCCAAAGCTAAAAAAATTAAGCTTGGCTTGACCCATTCTTTAAAGGGACGCTACTGTATATCAAAGTTGCCAGGCCAATTAATCCTTAATTTTCCAGTTAATTACTCTGTCCACAGTAGCTCATATCAGCTGGTCTTTTCAGAGGTATACAATCTTGGGGTTTCTAGGTTGGAGTTTTCATATATTCATTGAAAATGTGATTTATTAAAATGTATTTTGATACCTGCCGTTATAGCATTTACAGGTTTTTTTTTGTTTTTGTTTTTCTTAAGCTCTTGAGGTGTAATGCTCACCATACACTATACAAAAATCGGCCAAAATTCAGTCATTTGGACATTAGTTCGTTCATTTGACGCCTAGACAAGTTTGTAAATGTTCTGCCAAACGAACGATAAAGTGAAAGGTTAATGTGTTTCTCGTCTAAACTGTCTGCACTAGGTATATGTGAAAAAAAAATAATAATTGATTAATTTGTGTCAGTACGAATGATTTATCGGTCATTACATGATGGCACTATCGTTTTCTCTCACGGCCAAACGTTTGTTCTTCGAAAATAGGTTTGAATGATTTTTATAGTGTATGGCCAGCATTAATTCTAAGCTCTTCCACCATCACATCAAGGTAGTTCTGGTGGTGTAGTAGTCAGTAAGGGAAAAAAAAAAAACAGCAAGAAAAGTTAAAAAGAGAACAGTTGTCCATGCAGGGGATAATCACCAGCAAACCAGGTAACAGAAAATGCCCACCACCTTAGCTCCCTCTTCGGAAGCACCACTGCTTAGGCCTTAGCCTTTGTTCTTGGCTTCTGGTCCCTCAGACCACCTTATACAGTACCTCTGTATTCCCAGTTGCAGCCCTCTCTCTGCTCTCTTGGCTCTCTCAGCAGATTCTGTTGCAGCACCCTGCTGCACAGGCCCCCTCCCTGGCCTCTCAGTAGGGGTTCTTCTGACACTCTGGGCTCTCTCACTCCTCTGAGACATTCAGTTTCCCTCAATCCCCTGGACTTGCCTAGTCCTCCCTCCCTCTCAGACTTCCAGACTGACTTTGCTCTCCCTTGACTCTCCCAGCCTGATGGACTTGGAGAACCTCTGTCTCCTAACAGGAGCACACACCTGTCGCCCAAACTGGAGCCCTGAGCTATGCCAAAGTCCATCATTATAAGGGCTGTGTGCATCTGGACACACAGCCTGTCGGTCTCCTGCAAGACCTGGACACTGGGTTGGAGCTTATTTCCCTCCCAAAACTCTTTGGGATCCCCAAAGCCCAATCTGGGAATGCCAAAATCCAGAGAAAACCAACTAATCTTTTCTCACAATTGATAACCTGGAGCCCCGCACTCTGCATACGTGTGAACCCTGTGTCCCTTTACCCTTCTTTTACACAGTGGCAGGGCCTAGCACTGTCACAGTAACTAAGGCTCAGCGATCTTGTCAGTTTTTGGCTAAGGAGATCCTGCCTCACAAAGGCAGGCATACAGTGTTCATTTGACAGTGCTAGCCAGGTGGGCTACTGCAGAAGATCCAAAGGCAGTTAATCTTTTCTCGCGCGGGGGGGGGGATAAATGCTGCCTACTGCACAGAGAAAGATAGGGTGAGCTATGACTCCTCTTGTACGTCTGCCATCTGTTTTTCTCGACTGGAGATGTAGTTTGCCCTGGATCAGTGACATGATTTGCCATGGTGTGGCTGGGCCACCAGCAACATAACAATGAATAATTCTCGAACATATTATGCAGAGCGCCATTCATTGCTTTGGTGTTGGCAGCAAGCCTGTCCACTCCATGGCAACTTATGATGCTGATCCAGAGCAAGTGGTATGCAGGGAGACCACCAGTATTCAGGCGTAGATTGATGTCTGGCTGCTTCAGACCTGCTCTACCTCCAGCCCTCTGTTAGGGAAGCTCTGATAGGATGAGAAGACTTGGTGATGGAGAAATCTGGTGTGATGGGGGGGGGACGCTTACATTTAGGGGAAACTCTGACGTGAAGCGGGCTTCTGATGTGAAGTTAAATTCATCAGAGCAGTTGTGTTGATCATCACAGGCTCCGGTTTCCCATTGATGGGTAACTTTTTTTTATGTTTTTTTTTTTTTTTTTTTTTTTTTACATTTTAGACTGGGGTGCCTTGGGATTTTGCCTATTTTTAGAGGGTGAAAAAAAGATTTGGATTTGTTTTATCTCCAGTTCCATACAGATTTTCTGCAGTATGTTTAAATTGCTTACACAGCCTCCCTAATGAGCCCCTCCAAGCAGTAAGCCCCATTCTATGGTGAGCTGCTATGGCTATAGCTATGGCACTATTTGTGAGAGTTCGTAGCATCCCCCACAGCAAAGATGCCCAGAGCAAAAAGAAAATCGGTGTCTTTCACAGATTAGGATCAGCAGTTTAAGGATCTACTCAAAATTGAAAGATTTTTCAATAAGTATAACAATTACTTGCTCTTTCTCAGGATTTACAGTGATCACCAAGGATGGTGTTTCCAGCATTTGACATAAACCCTTTTTGTCCTCAGGGCTGATATTTGTGATAGCATAGTAGCAGTCTGGGATATGAAATCATATGATGCATTTTTTTAGAGAAGCTTGAGAACATACCGTACATTACAGCAATACTGGTAGTTAGTCATAGATCAAATAGATGAAGTTTGTTCATACAGCTTTTTAGGGTTCATCTCCAATAGTCAATGAAAATACACAAAGCAAAAGTGTGGACATAAATTTGTAAGCAAGCATTGTACAATCATGGCCAAAAGTTTTGAGACTGACACAAATATTCATTTTCACAAAGTCTGCTGCTTCAGTGTTTTTAGACCTTTTTGTCAGATGTTACTATGGTATACTGAAGTATATTTACAAGCATTTCATAACTGTCAAAGGCTTTTTTTGACAGTTCATATAATTTAAGTTTTTTTGCAAAGAGTCCAAATTTGCAGTGTTGACTTTTTTTTTTTTCCTCCTTTTTTTTTTTCCAAGACCTCTGCAATTTGCCCTGGCATGCTGTCAATCAACTCCTGGGCCATATCCTGACTGATGGCAGCACATTCTTGCATAATCAATGCTTGGAGTTTGTCAGAATTTGTGGGGGTTTTTTTGTTCACCCGCCTCTTGAGGATTGACCACAAGTTCTCAATGGGATTAAAGTGATTGTAAAGCTTGTTTCTTTACCATAAATCACGGGACACAGAGCCAGAGTTATAACTGTATGGGTTATATGGCACCTTCAGGTGATGGACCCTGACACACCCTAAACAGGAAGTTCAATTCCCCATATAACCCCTCCCCTTACCGCAAGTACCTTAGTTTTTTTCTCCAGTGTCTTAGGTGTTGGTCACAAGTAAAGATGTGCTGCGCTGAGCTCTGCTGGAATATTCCTTGCTGGGGCATGCTATGCAACCGGATCCATTTAAAGGGTCTTTTCCAGGCCGAATTGAATGGTACCTGGGCCTCGTGTCTGAAGAAACGAGGTTTTGCCTGTAACACTTCTCTTGTTAGAGAGCTGGACTACGGGATCCAGTATTTGTTTTATTTCAGCCATATTCCTGGCGGGGTGCTTTACAGGCCCAGGGCTGTGGATCCCCCAATTTAAAAAGGGGGCTCCAATCCCTGAAGGTTTTTTAACGGAGCCCACCGTGAGTGGTGAAAATTGGGTCTGTTACTACAGAACCCTGCAGCTGGATAATGTAAGGGAGATTCCTAAGGAATTTTTCTAATTCTTGTGGGTTTTTCTCCTTTAAGTAAATGTTGTCATGCCTATAGTCACAACCGGAGGCTGTCAAGAGCATGTACCTGTTCCATGCTTGTCAGTCTCGCTCTGTGTAACAAGCTGCATGCTTCCTCTGGCCCAAGCTCCAGGTAAAGATGTGGGAAAGAGGGTTTTTCTCCTAGGAATGTCCCCCCACCTGGATAGCTTTACTCCAGGCAGAGGGAGCATGGCGTCAGTCGGCGGTGTGCCGTGCCGCTCCTGCCGCAATTACATCGGTTATCATCGGCAGCTCTCCTCCTCTCATCCACCCCAGTCCTCCTCCATGCGGTCTGGTCAGGATCGGAGCCCGCTCGCGTGGGAAAACAATCTATTTTGAAATGGGGGGGGTGGGGGTGGTCGAAGGAAGGGTGGGCGGGGCTTAGCAGTGTTGGCCTGCTTCAGCATCCACAATGCGGGCTGTATAGCTATAAAATACACCTTTTTTCAAGTGCATACAGCTGAAGGAGGGACACAGAGCGAACGGGTGGCATGTGAGTGTGGGTGACACAGGCATTCCCAGGCACATTTACTTAAGCATCAAACTGAGATGAATAGCAGCGGCAGTTGCTCTTAGGGCTAGGGAAAAAATCGATTGAAATCTTGAATCGAGTTGAGAGGTCAAACCGATTAAAAATTTAAGCAAATCGATTTTTTTTTTTTTTTTTTGTAAGATTTTTTTTCTTTTTTTTTCTTTTTTTACCGCACCGGTCCTGAGGAGCTGTGGGCAGGAGTTTTTAGGGGAGGCCGCGGCATCGGCCTAGTCCGTGGGGCCGGACGCGGACTAGGCTGAAGCCAGGGCCTCGCCTAAAAACTCCTGCCCGCAGATCCTCAGGACCGGTGCGAAGTCCAAAAAAAAAAAAGCTAAATTCCAATCGTGAATCGAGTGTGGTGTGTGTGTGTGTGTGTGTGTGTGTGTGTGTGTGTGTGTGTGTGTGTGTGTGTGTGTTTTTGTTTTTTTTTGAGAAATACGCCCAGCTCTAGTACCTCTGTGCTCAGCGCTATGACCAGAGGAGGTGGTACAAATGCCACAAAAACCAAGGACACAAAGGGGTCGCCCCCAGGCCCTAAGGACCCTCCCTCTGCAACACCATCCCGATCTAGGGAGCCTGGTCAGAGTGAGCCATCGGGGTCATCAGGGGCTGCAATTGCTTCCGACGCTTCAGCCCCTGTCTGTATGACTGAGCAGGTTTTCTCCTCAGCTATGAATGGTTTAGAGGAAAGATTAGTGGCTTTAATCACATCTTCACAGAGTGGAAGTAAACACATTAGGTCCCCTTCTACCACCCAGGATCCTCTAACGGAGGAACAGTGGGAGGGGGAAGATGAATCCCCCTCAGGGGACCGTGAAGAGGCTGATTCCTCTTCTGAGTGGGGAAGGACCCTCTTCAGCTTCACATGCTGAGAAGTTGGTGGTTCATTCTCTTACTGAAATGGTCCGCTCCACATTTAAGCTACCCTTAACGGAGTCGGTTGAAGTGCCCACTTCCTGTTTGGGTTCACTAAAGCCTCCTCAAGCCTTGCTTGCCTTTCCTGTCCATTCATTACTAGAAAAGCTTATGTATTCTGAGTTGGATCACCCAGATGAAAATTTTTTAGAAGGGAAAAAGTGCTTAACACTTTATCCTATGGAGGACAAAATTTACTAAGATGTGGAGTATACCAGCAATTGACGCTGCTATATCCTCTGTGAATAAAAGTTTGACTTGTCCGGTTGACAATGCGCAAATGCTTAGGGATCCAACTGATAAAAAATTGGAATTCCTGTTAAACATTTTTCTCCTTGGCAGGTTCAGGGGCTCAACCTGCAGTGGCGGCAATTGGGGTATGTCAGTCCTTGAGAGACCATTTGAAACAGGTGCTCAAGGTGTTCCCTGAACAGCAGGCCCAGGAGTTAGCTGAGCTGCCAGCAGCTTTGTGTTTTGCAGTTGACACAGTCAGAGATTCTATTCTTCAAACCTCTCGCCTTACATTTGGGTTGGTACATATGCGTAGAATCTTATGGTTGAAAAGTTGGTCAGCCGAAGCGCCATGCAAAAAGCTCCTGGCTGGTTTTCCTTTTCGCGGTGAAAAGCTGTTTGGAGAGGATTTGGACAAATATATCCAAAAAATATCAAGTGGGAATAGTACCCTTTTGTCAGTTAAGAAAAAGAGTAAACGTCCCTCATTCAAACCTACAAGACAGAAGGCTAAAGCCTCTTTGTGAAAGGGCGCCCCCGCTCCCTTGAGTGGGGGGGGAAGACTTCTGCAGTTCTCAAAGGTCTGGCAGGAAGAATTTCGGGACAGATGGGTGGTCTCCACAATAGCTCTAGGTTACAAACTAGAGTTCTGAGAATTCCCGTTTCCTCGGGTCAAATGTCCCCAAAGATCCAGAGAAAAAGAAGTCTCTCTTTCTAGCATTAGACTGACTTTTGTCGCAAAAGGTGATCATGATGGTCCCCGCGAAAGAGCAGGGGTTGGGGTTTTATTCAAACCTATTCACGGTACCAAACCAAATGGGGATGTCAGACCTATTCTAGATCTAAACCAGTTCCTGAAGATTCGCTCTTTTCGCATGGAAGCAATCCGATCAGTAGTCTCCATACTACAAGGGGGAGAACTTCTGGCATCAGTCGACATCAAGGATGCATACCTGTATGTCCCTTTTTGCCCGCTCATCAGAAGTATCTGCGTTTCAAAGTAGAAAAACTTCATTTTCAGTTTGTAGCCTTGCCTTTCGGTCTAGCTACTGCACCTCGGGTGTTTACAAAACTTCTAGCCCTTCCTCTGATCAGATTAAAGACTCAAGGTATAACAATAATAGCATACCTGGACGACCTGCTCTCAATAGACCGGTCGGTAGTCTGCTTGGACCAAAGCATGGTCACCACAGTCAACTACCTGGAATACCTAGGTTGGGCCCTCAACCTAGAGAAATCTTCTTTAAAGCCAGTAAGAAGATTAGAGTACTTGGGTCTGGTTATAGATACAGCCCAGAAGAAGGTGTTTTTATCCCAGGCAAATATCAGCGCCATAAAGGAGCTGGTTCAGGGGGTCAGAGCAAAGAAGGATCCTTCCATTCGCCTTTGTATGAGGTTGTTGGGGAAGATAGTGACTTCATTCAAAGTAGTTCCCTATGCTCAGTTTCATTCGAGACTGCTGCAAAACAGTATCCTATGGGCCTGGAACAAGAAGATTCAAGCACTAGATTTTCCAATGTGTTTGTCGCCAAAAGTGCGCCAGAGCCTCAGTTGGTGGAGGATATCCGAGAATCTGCAGAAGGGGAAATCCTTCTTACCAGTTACCTGGAAGGTGGTAACAGATGCCAGCCTTTTAGGTTGGGGAGCAGTCCTAGAAGAAGCGTCTGTCCAGGGGAAATGGTCCAGAACCGAAAGGACCTTGCCCATCAACATTCTAGAGATTTGGGCAGCGCGTCTAGCCCTAAGGGCCTGGACATTCAGGTTGCAGAATTCTCCTGTCAGGATTCAATTCCACAATGCCACAGCAGTGGCTTATATCAATCACCAAGGGGGCACCAGAAGTCAGGCAGCCCAGGGAGAGGTAAACCATATCCTAACCTGGGCAGAAATACATGTGCCGTGCATATCGGCAATCTACATAGTTACATAGTTATTAAGGTTGAATAAAGACACCAGTCCATCCAGTTCAACCTGAGTGAGTGTGGGTGTGTGTCTACTATTCTCCCTATCCCTGTACATTGTGTCTCTTTTAAGATGCTCATTTATTATATTATTATTTATTTAAGGTACCCATATAGCGCTGTCAATTTACGCAGCGCTCCACACATACATTATACCCTACCCTCAAGGAGCCCACAATCCACATCCCCAACTCGCACCCATATACCAGGGCCAATTTTGGACAGAAGCCAATTAACCTACCAGCATGTCTTTGGATCTTATTTCCAGGGGTAGAGAACTGGCAGGCAGACTACTTAAGTCGCCGGGGGAACTACTTTCTTCCGGGGGGAATGGTCTCTTCACCCCGACATCTTCCTGGCTATATGCCAAAGATGGGGGATCCTGGATGTAGATCTGTTTGCATCCAGGTTCAACAACAAAGTCGACAACTTTGTGTCAAGAACAAGGGATCCACTCGCATGCGGAAGAGATGGTTGGTGACCCCGTGGGATCAGTTCTCACTGGTTTATGCATTCCCTCCTATTCTACTGCTACCTCGACTTCTTCGCAGGATCAAGTGGGTAAGAAAGTCAGTAGTTCTTGTGGCCCAGAAGATCTTAGTGTGCAGAAATAGTAAAGATGGTGGTAGGGGCCCCATGGCCCCTACCACCACATCCAGACCTGCTATCACAGGGACCAGTGTTCCATCCTACTTTACAAACGCTAAATTTAACGGTTTGGCTATTGAAACACACATTCTGAAGAATCGTGGGCTTTCAGGCTCAGTGATACCTACCTTGATTAATGCAACGAAGCCAGCTTCCAGAGTCATTTATTATAAAGTCTGAAAGGCATATGTTTCCTGGTGTGAATCCAGGGATTGGCATCCTAGGAAGTATATCATAGGTAGAATTCTTGCCTTTCTGCAAATGGGGCTAGAGATGAGCACCCCTGAACTCTTGGGACTAGAATTTACTTCTGTTGGCATTACAGAAACAGCCTTTTGAGCCGATACGACATATTCCCTTGGTCCTTTTGACAAGGAAGCTAGTTTTTCTTGTAGTTATTTCTTCTGCAAGAAGGGTATCAGAGTTGGCGGCTTTCTTGTAAAGAGCCATATTTAATCTTTCACAAGGATAGAATAGTATTGCATCCTCATCCTAGCTTTCTGCCAAAGGTGGTTTCAGGTTTTCACCTAAACCAGGATATTGTTTTACCTTAATTTTTTCCAGAACCCTGTTCTAAGGAAGGAAAGTCACTACATTCTTTAGATTTTGAATGCTCTCACTACATCCATTTGAAGACGACTGCTCAGATTCGGAAAACAGATGTTTTGTTCGTGTTGCCTGAAGGTCCTAGGAAAGGACAGGCAGCATCGAAATCCACTATTGCCAAATGGATTCGGCATGTAATTATTCAAGCTCATGGCTTGAAGAGGAAGGTTCCACCTTTTCAAGTCAAAGTGCAATCCACCAGGGCTGTTAGTGCTTCGTGGGCAGTGCATCACCAAGCCTCCATGGCTCCAATCTGCAAGGCTGCAACCTGGTCTTCAGTCCATACATTCACCAGATTCTATCAGGTGGATGTAAGAAGGCATGAGGATATCGCCTTTGGGCGCAGTGTGCTTCATGCAGGCAGCAGTATAGGTCCTCAGGTCTAATTGCACCCTACTTTTGTTTGTGTCCCCTGCCCTCAGGTGGCATTGCTCTGGGACATCCCATACAGTTATTACTGTGGCTCTGTGTCCCGTGATGTACAATAAAGAGAATAGGACTTTTATGACAGCTTACCTGTAAAATCCTTTTCTTGGAGTACATCAACGGGACACATAGGTCCCTCCCTTCTTTCTGGTTACACGTTTATGGCTTTGCTACAAAACTGAGGTACTCCCGGTAAGGGGAGGGGTTATATGGGGAATTGGACTTCCTGCTTTGGGTGTACCAGAGTCCATCACCTAACCCATACAAATATTACTGTGGCTCTGTGTCCCGTCATGTACTCCAAGAAAAGGATTTTACAGGTAAGCTGTTATAAAAATTCTTTTTTTTTTTTTTAATATATGTCATACTTGCCTCCACTGTCCAGTTTGTTTTGCACAGAGTGGCCTTGATCATCCTCTTCTGGGGTCCCTCAGCGGCGCTGTCAGCTCTTCCCCACATCGTATAACCCCCCCTAGCAGAAGCACTCTTCCAGGGGGGTTACCTTACAGGCGCACTCCCGAGTCCAGCATTTGTGTCCATAGACGCAGAATGTAGGACTCGGCCCCGCCCCCTGGCACCCACATCATTGGATTTGGTTGACAGCAGCGGGAGCCAATGGCTGCGCTGCTATCAATCTATACAATGAAGAGCCGAGAACCCCAGGCAGAGAGGTATAGCGTGTCTCCGCCGAGGGAACGAAGGGCTCAGGTGAGTAAAACGGGGGGGCTGGAGGGCCGGGAAGTGTCAGAAGTTCTTTCACCTTAATGCATAGGATGCATTAAGGAGAAAAAACACGAGGGTTTACAGCCCCTTTAAGGACTGATCAGGATGTTATTGTTCCCAATATTGTGCCCAAAGGATGCCTTCATCCTATCCTGGATTTAAAGGATACATTCACCTTTGTAAAAAAAAAAAATAGTGGGCCGGTCACTGTCAGAAGTTTTTTCAGCTTAATGCATAGGATGCATTAAGCTGAAAAAACACAAGGGTTTACAACCCCTTTGACGTCTGGGGAATTTCCTGGCCATGGACCCAAAATGTTGTTGTTTTGTTCCCCAAGCCACTTGGTTATTACTTTTGTCTTATAGCAAGGTGCTCCATAATGCTGGAAATGGCATTGCTCATCACCAAGCTGTTCTTGGATGTTTTAGGAGAAGTTGCACTCTGAGGATGTTTTTGTACCATTCTTCATTCATGGTTGTGTTCTTAGGCAAAATTGTAAATGAGCCCACTCCCTTGGCTGAGAAGCAACCCCAAACATGAATGATCTCAGGATGCTTTACTGTTGGCATGACGCAGGACTGATAATAGTGCTCACCTTTTCTTCTCTGGAATAGCTTTTTTTTCTGGATGCCCCAAACAATCGGAAAGGGGATTCAGCCCAGAAAAGGACTTTACCCCAGTCTTCAGCAGTCCAATCACTGTACCTTTTGCAGTATATCAGACTGTCCCTGATTTTTTTTTTTTTTTTTGCTGATCTTCTTGACACCAGGGCATCCTCAAAGTCTTCGCCTCACTGTGCATGCAGATGCATTCACACATGCCTGCTGCCATTCTTGAGCAAGCTCTGCACTGGTGGTGCCCCGATCTCGCAGCTGAATCAACTGTATTTAGGAGACGGTTCGGGCACTTGCTGGACTTTCTTGGGCGCCCCAAAGCCGCCTCCACAAATGCAGTGGAAATGTTTTTTATGGGATTAAATTCATTTTAATGGCTAAGAGGGACTTTGCAGTTAATCACAATTCTTCTGTTCACACTTCATAACATTCTGGAGTATATGCAAATTGCCATCATAAAAACTGAGGCAGCAGACTTTGTGAACATTAATATTTGTGTCATTCTCTTTGGGCACGGCTGTACATTCTGAAAATTTGTATCCCAGAGTGGAATAAAGTTTGAATATAAGTACCTCAGTCAAGAAGATAGCACCAGCTCTCGTCTCTCTTGTGTAGAAAAAAAAAATCTTGTGAAGCTTTGTTGGCCATCTCATTGGGATTTCCTAATTGATCTCTTGTGCTTTGCAGGAAATGGAGAGAAAGTGGGTGAGTATAAATTTTGGCCAATCCTCTGAAGAGCTTTGTGATTGGCAATCTTTCTCCCAGTGAAGATGCGTCGTGTTTTTTTTTTTTTTTTTTAGGGAGATGTAGTGTTTTAATTCAACAGGGGTTTATCAGGGGTCTCAAACTGGTGGCCCTCCAGCTGTTGCATAGTAGGTGAGGTTGAAAAAAGACACAAGTTTATCAAGTCCAACCTATGTGTGTGATTTTTATGTCAGTATTACATTGTATATCCCTGTATGTTGCGGTCGTTCGGGTGCTTATCTAATAGTTTTTTGAAACTATTGATGCCCTCCCCGCTGAAACCACTGCCTGTTAAAGGGAATTCCACATCCTTGCCGCCCTTACAGTAAAGAACCCTCTACGCAGTTGAAGGTTAAACCTCTTTTCTTCTCATTTTAATCAGTGGTCACGTGTCTTATTACACTTCCTTTCCGCAAAAAAGGTTTATCCCCATTGTGGGGTCACCAGTACGGTATTTGTAAATTGAAATGATATCCCCTCTCAAGCGTCTCTTCTCTAGAGAGAATAAGTTCAGTGCTCGCAACCTTTCTTCATAACTAATATCCTCCAGACCCTTTATTAGCTTTCTAGCCCTTCTTTGTACTCGCTCCATTTCCAGTACATCCTTCCTGAGGACTGGTGCCCAGAACTGGACAGCATACTCTAGATGCGGCCGGACCAAAGTCTTGAAGAGTGGATTTTTTCCCTGGAGTTAATCCCCTTTTTAATGCATGTCAATATTCTGTTTGCTTTGCTAGCAGCAGCATTGCATGCCATTGCTGGGCCTATCATCTACTAGGACCCCCAGGTTCTTTTCCATCCTAGATTCCCCCAGAGGTTCACCCCCTAGTGAGTAGCTTGCATTCATGTTTGTGCCACCCAAATGCATTATTTTACATTTTTCTACATTAAACCTCATTTGCCATGTAGTTGCCCTCCCTATTAATTTGTTCAGATCTTCTTGCAAGGTTTCCACATCCTGCAGAGAAGTTATTGCCCTGCTTAGCTTAGTGTCCGCAAATACAGAGATTGAACTGTTTACCCCATCCACCAGGTTGTTTATTAACAAATTAAACAGGATTGCTCCCAGCACAGAACCCTGGGGAATCCCACTTCCCACCCCTGACTTTTCCGAGTACTCCCCATTTATCACCACCCTCTGAACTCACCCTTGTAGTCAGTTTTCAATCCATGTACACACCCTATGGTCCATGCAAACGGACCTTACTTTGTACAGTAAACTTTTATGGGGAACTGTGTCAAATGCTTTTGCAAAATCCAGATACACCATGTCTACGGGCCTTCCTATATCTAGATGGCAGCTCACCTCCTCATAGAAGGTTAATAGATTGGTTTGGCAAGAACGATTCTTCATGAATCCTTGCCGATTACTGCTAATGATACCGTTATTCTTACTAAAATCTCGTATATAGTCCCTTTTCATCCCCTCCAAGAGCTTGCATACTATTGATGTTAGGCTAACTGGTCTGTAATTACCAGGGATGTATTTTGGCCCTTTTTAAAATATTGGTGCTACATTGGCTTTTCTCCAATTCGCTGGTACCATTCCAGTCAGTAGTCTGTCAGTAAAAATTAGGAACAATGGTCTGGCAATTACTTGACTGAGTTCCCCAAGTACCCTCGGGTGCAAGCCATCTGGTCCCGGTGATTTATTAATGTTAGGTTTCCCAAGTCCATTTCTAATTCTGTCCTTAAGGGTGCTTCCTGTGATGTGTCATGAGGACAAACACTGCAGTTTTGACTACTCTTGCGAAACTACAACTCCCATCATGCCTCCGCGAGTCATGCTTGTAACTGTCAGCCTTGCAATGCCTCATGGGAATTGTAGTTTCTCAACAGCTGGAGGGGCCGCCAGTTTGAGACTCCTGGTTTATATAGTACGTTAAGCTAACTGCAGAGCAATAAGTAGTAGTATCTCATTTTGTGAAAAGCAATGATCTGCATGGCAAGTTTTTATAACATGCAGAACATTTTGGGGTTGATTTGCCAAAGGCAAATAGACTGCATTTGCACTCATTTCAGCTTTAAAACTCTACCATCCAGTTGACATTACCTGTGAGGCTCCAATGCCGCGTACACATGAGCGGAATGTCCGACAGAAAAAGTCAGACGGAAGCTTTTCATCAACTATTCCGATCGTGTGTATGCCTCATTGGACTTTCTTTTTAGAAAATTCTGACGGACCTAGAAATGGAACATGTTTTAAATATTTCCGACGGAACCAATTCCTATTGGGGAAAACCGTTCGTCTGTATGCTGTTCCGACGGACCAAAAACGACGCATGCTCTGAAGCAAGTATGAGACGGAAGCTACTGGCTATTGCACTTCCTTTTTCTAGTCCCGTCGTACGTGTTGTATGTCACCTCGTTCTGGACGGTCAGACATTGGTATGACCGTGTGTAGGCAAGACCGCTTGAGCGGAATTCCATCGGAGTTCCGTCTGAGAAACCTTCGGAGTTTATTCCGACAGGAAAACCGGTCGTTTGTACAGGGCATAAGAGGTTTTTATTGAGTAGAGCAGAAATGGAGTCATTCCAGATTTGTGATAACCCCAAATTCTGCAATATTTAGGCATATTTGTGGACTGAACGTTTTGATGAGAAAAATATCATGGGATAAAATAACAGTTGCAGTAAATTATTATTCATGCGGCATTAAAAATAGCCCCTTTTTTATGTTTTGCCAAGAGAACGGCGGCTTGTGTCTATAAACAAGTTATCATCCATAACATTATGTCCACTGACAGGTAAAGTGACAAATAATATTGATCATCTTGTTACAATGATACTTTAAAGTGGTTGTGGTATATTAGGCAGCAAGTGAACATATTGTCCCTGAAGTTGATGTGTTGAAAGTAGAAAAAATGTGTGTAAGGATTATGTGACTTTGACGAGGGCCAAATTGTAATGTCTAGACGACTTGGACAGAGCAACTCCAAAACTGCAGCTCTTGTGTGTTGTTACTGGTTTGCAGTGGTCAGTAGGTCTGGACCTACCAAAAGTGGTCCAAGGAGGCAAAACTGGTGAACCAGTGACAGGGTAATGGGCTACCAAGGATCATTGCTGCTCACGGGGAGCAAAAGGCTGGCCCATGTATTCCAATTCAATAGAAGAGCTATAGTAGCTCAAAAATCTGAAAAAGGTAATGCTGGTTCAGATAGAAAAGTGTCAGAACACACATTGCATTGCAGTTTGTTGCATATGGTGCTATGCAGCCTACAATGAACACAATGAGCCTACAATGAGCATGTGGGCATCAGTACTGAATCATGGTGCAATGGAATGCAATGGAGAGTGGCCTGGTCTGATGAATTTTCAAAAATGATTCCAGGAACATGATGCGTTTGAGGTGTTGACTTGGCCTCCAAATTCTCCAGATCTTTAGCCAATTGAGCATCTGTGGGATGTGCTGGAAAAATAATCTGATCCATGGAGGCCCCACCTCACAACTTACAAGACTTGGAAGATATGCTACTGACGGCTTGCTGCCAGATACCACAACATAGCTTCAGAGGTCTAGTGGAGTCCATGCCTCAATGGGGCATGATGAGTGATCCTAATGTTATGGCTGATCGGTGTGTACAGTATGTGTAACATTGCAAAACCAAGCTGTGCATGTGTATAAATAATACAATGCATGATGTTGGCATGCGCTCCTGCATAGAGAAATATAACCGTGATGTTAAGTGGAGATCCAGTAGCATAGACCACTTTCAGAAGGGTGCTGTACTAGAAACTGATTGATTGTGATATACCGTATTTATCGGCATATAACACGCACAGGCGTATAACACGCACCTTCATTTTAGGAAGGGAGTTTCAGAAAAAAAACTCAAATTTTAAATAAAGAACTTTAAAGCAAAATAGGGGTCAGTGCCCATCAATGCAGCCTCACCACTGCCCATCTGCAGCCTGATCAATGCCATATGCCGCCTCACAATTGCCCATCAATGAAGCCCAATCAATGCCCATCTTCAGCCTCACAATTGCCCATTAATGCAGCCCGATTAATGCCCATCTTCAGCCTCACAATTGCCCATCAATGCAGCCCGATTAATGCCCATCTACAGCCTCACAATTGCCCATCAATGCAGCCTGATCAATGCCCATATGCACCCTCACCTCAGATTACTGCTGCCTCGAAGGGGACAGGGGGGGGGGGGTTTGGGACAAGCGCCATCAGATTACATACAGTGAGAATCTCCTGTTTACTCAGCGGCCTTTTTAATAGGAAGTCCCTCTCCTGGGCTGGTTTCTATGATAGACAGAACACTGGTCCAATGCCGGCCCAGGAGACAGGACTTCCTATTACAGAGGCCGCTGAGTAAACAGGAGATTCTCGCTGTATGTAATGCGATGGCTTTCATCCCGTCCCCCTCCCTGTTCCCTTCTAGGTAGCCCAAATTGCAGTGTATAACACGCACACGCTATTTGCACCCGATTTTCAGGGTGAAAAAGTGTGTGTTATACGCCAATAAATACAGTACTTGTGTTGTGTGTTGTATTTTTTTTTTTTTTTTTTTTTTTTTTTAACATATCTATTTGCTTTGGCTGGTATTAGAAAAATGAGGCCCGGGCAGAAATCAAAGTGGTACCTCTAATTTTAAAGCTAAACTCCAGGAATTCAGCTGCTTTGTAAAATGTGCTGGCATACTATGAGTGCATGCCACCTTGTGGACTTAACGCTTTAATTTCAATCTGACAGTTTTACAGCGCTTTGGGGGTATAGCAATTGCTACACTCCCAGGGCTTTGACAGTAGAGATGCTGCTCTCACTCAAAGCAGTTGCTCTGCCTACCCTTTTTTCTCTGCTGTACATTCACAAAACCCCTTTGTATTTAGTGAATGAGTTCACATAATACAAAGCACTTTGTGATTGGCTACAGCAGCTGAGATCAGAAGATCCTGCGTTGCAGCATCGGAAGTATAGTGTTAGCTATGCTTCTGGCACTCAGTAAAAATAAAAATTCAAAGGAAGTAGCTCATCCTAAACTTCCTTTGCTGCTCTGTCTCATGACAAATCATATGGCGGGGTCACAGAAAAGCCACAGGAGCCATCAGGTCTGAATGGAGGAGCAGGTAGAGTCTTCTAGCTATATACATATTCATTGCAGGGCTGTGGGCATTGCAACCTGTAGCGCTGTGGTGACCAGGCAGAGTTGTAAAACGAAATTACCGCTGTTGGAAGGAGGCCCCTAGAGAACTGGGGACCTTGGATAATTGCCCAGTTTTCCCCCTTCCTCCATGGTCTCTATTTATCTGTTCTATCTTTTCAGTTTGTCCTGACTTGAACCATATTCTGTAGATCAGTGGCTCTCAACTCCTGTCCTCAGGACCCACTAACAGGCCAGGTTTGCAAGATAACTGAAATACATCTCTGGTGATATAATTTGCTGCTCAGTGATTGCGGTATTCCAGTCTGTACATCCCCAAGGTAATACCTAAAATCTGGCCTGTTAGAGGGTCCTTAAGACAGGAGTTGAGAACCACTGCTGTAGATGGTCATTTGATAATTTGTGGCTTGCCCTTATGTTAAAACACATAAATAATGCAGATGATCAAAGACCAATACATGCCCTGCTCACTCAGCTTCCTCTTCATAATGACATCTACACTCACTTTGATATACTTGCTTTTTTTCAGTTGTTTCTATGTAATCATCCAGGAAGAGATGATCATACTTTACTTATTGCCATAATGCTATTTTTTTTTGCCCAGTTCAGCATATACACAATGCCAATTACTTTACGTGGCCAAGAATCACAAGACCTGCTGCCACTAGCAGTTATTATAGGAAATCATTACATAGTTTGCAACGAAGTAATTCCACTGAGTCTCCCTAAAATTGTCCTACCTATAATTTGATTAGGGCTTTTTGTAGTTTTCGGGGAATTCAGTGAGGAGAGTCAGTGGAGGAGTGCACAAATGAAGTTGCAGCTAGTGGAGATGTACATGAATGCAGTGATGGTCAGTGGAGATGTGTATGGTACAGTGGTGGTCAATGAAAAAAGTACAGTGCCTTGCAAAAGTATTCACCCCCTTAGCTTTTTACCTATTTTGTTACATTACAGCCTTTAGTTCAATGTTTTTTTCATCTAAATTTATATGTGATGGATCAGACCACAATAGTCTAAGTTGGTGAAGTAAAATTAGAAAAATATATACATAAAACTATTTTTCAGAAATTAAGAACTGATAATTGGCATGTGCGTATGTATTCACCCCCTTTGTTGTGAAGCCCATAAAAAGCTCTGGTGCAACCAATTACCTTCAGTGTGCAATCTAAGTGTCACATGATCTGTCATTACATATACACACCTTTTTTGAAAGGCCCCAGAGGCGCAACACCCAGCAAGAGGCACCACTAACCAAACGCTGCCACGAAGACCAAGGAACTCCAAACAAGTAAGAGACAATGTTGTTGAGAAGTACAAGTAAGGGTTAGGTTATAAAAAAAAATGTGCAAATCTTTGATGATCCCTAGGAGCACCATCAAATCTATCATAACCAAATGGAAAGAACATGGCACAACAGCAAACCTGCCAAGAGACGGCCGCACACCAAAACTCACGGACCGGGCCAGGAGGCAGAGAGGCAGCACAGAGACCTAAGGTAACCCTGGAGGAGCTTCAGAGTTCCACAGCAGCGACTGGAATATCTGTACATAGGACGACAATAAGCTGTACGCTCCATAGAGTTGGGATTTATGGCAGAGTGGCCAGAAGAAAATGTATGGAGGAAGGTGCTCTGGTCTGATGAAACTAAAATTGAACTTTGTGGCCATCAAAGAAATCGTTATGTCTGGCGCAAAACGCAACACATCAGATCACCCAAAGAACACCATTCCCACAGTGAAACATGGTGTTGACAGCATCATGCTGTGGGGATGTTTTTCAGCAGTTGGGACTGGGAAACTGGTCAGGGTTGAGGGAAAGATGCTAAATACAGGCATATTCTTGAGCAAAACCTGTACCACTCTGTGTGTGATTTGAGGCTAGGACAGAGGTTCACCTTCCAGCAGGACAATGACCCCAAACACACTGCTAAAGCAACACTTGAGTGGTTAAAGGGAAACATGTAAATGCGTTGGAATGGCCTAGTCAAAGCCTAGACTCAATCCAATAGAAAATTTGTGGTCAGACTTAGATTGCTGTTCACAAGCGCAAAACATCCAAATTGAAGGAGCTGGACAGTTTTGCAAGGAGGAATGTGCAAAAATCCCAGTGGTAAGATGTGGCAAGCTCATAGAAACTTATCCAAAGCGACTTGGAGCTGTGATAGCCGCAAAAGGTGTCTCTCTCTAAGTATTGACTTTAGGGGGGTGAATAAGTTATGCACATTGACTTTTTCTGTTATCTCTTGTCCTATTTGTTGTTTGCATCACAAAAAAAATAAAAGATCTTCAAAGTTGGGCATGTTCTGTAAATTAAATGATGCAAATCCTCAAACAATCCATGTTAATTCCAGGTTGTGAGGCAACAAAACACGAAAAATGCCAAGGGGGGTGAATACTTTTGCAAGGCACTGTAGCTGTGTGGTGTTATTACGTTGATATTCTTTGCAGAAGTGCACATTGATGCAGAGACTGTCAGTGGAGAAATATATTGTGTAGACACGGAGCTGCCGTTCAGCCCCGCCCCCTCTCTCTCCTGATTGGCTAACTGACTTTGACAGCCGCGGGACCCAATGGTGCCACTGCTGTGTCTCAGCCAATCAGGAGGCAGAGTCCTGGACAGCCAAGGGACTTGTGGACATCGCTGGACAGATGGGGTTCAGGTAAGTATTAGGGGGTGCTGTGGAGGCTGCTACACACAGAAGGCTTTCTATCTGAATGCAGAGTATGTATTAAGATAAAAAACCTTCTGCCTTTACAAATCCTTTTTAAAGTGGTTGTAAACCTAAAAAAAACAAAAAAAAACCCTGTTCCTTTAAGGCATGATCTAGAGCACAGTGCTTGTGTCATGTAATTTATCCCTTCCTATGTTGTGATATACCTGGTTAATCCTGCCTGTTCCTGTGTCCCCCTGTTTGTGCTGACCACAGTAATCATGGCTGCTGAGCTGTGATGCTGTGGTCAGTTTACGTGCCTCCGTCCGCACGCTCTCTGCTGTGAGTCTCTCTCCTCTCTCTCTCTATTTAGCAGCAATATGCAGGAAAAATGCATGTATCCCCTCCGGATTATGCTGGCATTAAGTATAGTGCGTGTGTGTGTGTGTGTGTGTGTGTGTGTGGTGGTGGTGGTTTTTTTTTTTTTTATGAAAAGGCTAAATACCTTTTAACCACAACTCTGCTGTGTGGTCACGTGACTTCCCTTGGCTGGCCGACTGACGTCACAGGGGAATCTCAGGCCCTCACGCCTCTCTCCATAGATCGGGGGAAGAGGAGGGGGGGGAAGGGGGTCACGTGACCCCACAGCTGTGGTTTGAGAAAAGGTATTATTAATTTTTTCTTTTTTTTTTTTAAATTGAATTCTTTAAAAATATTTGCACCCTGAGAGCTATGTAGTGAATGTATCCACAGTTGTGCAGAAAATGTTTGTTTTTGTTTTTTCTTTTAATAAATAACTGTGAAGCCTTGTGGTGTGAAAATATCTCTTCTCATTCAACTACAAGGTTGTACTACATCTTCCTCAAGCCATTCAACATCCACCTCAACTTAAAGGATAAGTTCACCTTTCATAAAATGTTACACCCACATTTAGGGTGTAACAACATGGTATGAATGCGCCCCCCGATCCCCACTATGAGAGCAGACCAGGGATCTTCTCCCCGTGTCTGCTGCCACAATTTAAAACAGACGCGGCTGTGCGGGGCTCTGCCCAACCGGCCACGTCACTTATTCACACTCCTCTGTGAATGGAAAACTACAAGGTCCAGCATCCTTTGTGGCTGTCGGCTTGTATTTTTCAATGAACTACCACGGCACTGTGAGTGCTATGGTAGTTCATTGAGTCTTCCTGTAAGAATGTATTGGCTTCCTTGTTCGAGGTACAAGCAAGCTGATACACTGACAGATCCACAGGAGACCTGCATGGCATCAGCAATCTGTTTACCTGCAAAAAAAATGTGCATTTGTAGTCAGAGTCTTCGAGTAAGAAAGTGATACTCCTAAGCACCAAGGCCTGAGGTGTGCCTTGGCCTGACTGGTCAGTATGCCTGAAAAGAGGGCATACCCTGAATGTAAGAAAAAGTAATGAGTATGTATGAGGATTGGGGGAAACGGGTGGGTGGGAACCCAGAAACGCCGACGAGCCCTGGCCAGATAGAGGAGGAGGCTTAAGTAGCCCTCTCAGCCTCCTCCCACAAATACAGGCTAACCTCTGGCTAGCCTTTACACTTGTAGTCAGAGTCTTCGAGTAAGAAAGTGATACTCCTAAGCACCAAGGCCTGAGGTGTGCCTTGGCCTGACTGGTCAGTATGCCTGAAAAGAGGGCAAAAAGACACAAATTTAGGTGAAGAAGGGAAGGTAATATCCTATCAAGAGGAGTAGCGTGCGCCCGGATGGCAACAGTATGTATCCGAAAAGTGTCCCCTATGACCGGAGAAAACCCCCCCCCCCGACTTGGTGATGAGACAGAACCCCCTACCGAACCTGCGAAGCTACCCAGAACGCAACTGAACGTCCAGTGAACGATTGGACAGAGCCTGAAGTCCGAGACGACCCAGACATGAGAATGAACTGCTTGCGAATGCGGATGCGTGGGGGAAGGGGAGCAATGGCTATCCCGAGGAGCCCCTGCAAGATGAATGGCCGAGAAGATCGAAACTTCAAAAACAGACACCAGTGAAGTGCTCAGTGAAACCCCTCCCAAGCCCTGGCCTGGCCATGCTGGTGTGGGGAAGTCCGAGGGTGAGTGCCAAAGGACAACTGGTAGGAGTTCAAAATGCTAAATACCTGAAAGATGTGATGAAGTAGGTGGATCAGGCCCATGCACTATGGCAATAAGTATTGACAACGTGTAGAAACCATGCCAGACACAGAATACTGGTCCCACCTGATGCAATCGGGTCGTGCTTCAGCCTGTGACCTGGTAACCGAGTCTGAAATCTGAACCGAGGAAGGAGGGCCAGACTCCATCCCAGGGAAATAAGTCCCATGGCATGAAAACAGTCATACCCAAAGTGACTAAACCTCCCCCCTACCTGGAACCGGCTGGGGAACGGAAAAGATGACTGGACTGACGTCCCTGAGCAGTCTTCCAGGCCATACCCTAGACAAGATCCGAGCCGAGAGAGGAATCCAGAATCATGATGACGTTTGCCCAAACCTACCACTTAAGGACCAATAAGGGGATAACGAATGCCAATACAGCCAAACCTGAGAACATGCACAAGAGAAATGACAGACAGGACAAGAGAACAACAACGCCCCTCTATGCCTACCTAAGTATGAGCGGAAATGCCAAGACCACTGCGCATGAATAAACCTGATGATGGACCCCCCCCTCCCCTCGTGTGAGTAAAGAGTGAGCCTGAGTAACCTGCCGCGCAGAGACAGGTAATTAACTGAAAACTCAGGGCTGGTGTACCCACAGATCGTGGTGGGTAATCGTACAGGTGTGGTGAATGAACGTGCATCGTATGACGTATGTTATACAGGCGAGAAGATTGTGGTCAACAATCATTAACAAACGAAACCTCAGCCCGTATGGATCTGTAGACGTGACAGATCCTGATATGTGAGCCCTAGCTACATGACGCAAGTACAACCATAAACAAAAAACGATGAGACATGACAAACAACAAAGATGAAACAGCTACCGGAGTATGTGCCGTGACTGAACAACGATGCCCCTCTGAGAGATGCTGAGGCTGAACACTGAAAGAGAAACGTTGGGGCAGAAACATGCTATGACAGAAATGCTGAACTAAATGCTGAGACAGAAATGTGATGACAGAAAAAACCTGGGGCATAAATGTAATGACAGAAAAAAACAGGGGCAGAAATGTAATGACAGAAAAAACCTGGGGCAGAAGTGTAATGCCAGAAACCCAGGGGCAGAAATGTAATGACAGAAACCCAGGGGTAGAAATGTAATGACAGAAAATACCTGGGGCAGAAATGTAATGACAGAAAAAACCTGGGGCAGAAATGTAATGACCGAAAATACCTGGGGCAGAAATGTAATGACCGAAAATACCTGGGGCAGAAATGCAATGACAGAAAATACCTGGGGCAGAAATGCAATGACAGAAAATACCTGGAGCAGAAATGCAATGACAGAAAATACCTGGGGCAGAAATGTAATGACAGAAAAAACCTGGGGCAGAAATGCAATGACAGAAACCCAGGGGCAGAAATGTAATGACAGAAACCCAGGGGCAGAAATGTAATGACAGAAACCCAAGGGCAGAAATGTAATGACAGAAACCCTGGGGCAGAAATGTAATGACAGAAACCCTGGGGCAGAAATGTAATGACAGAAATCCTGGGGCAGAAATGTAATGACAGAAATCCTGGGGCAGAAATGTAATGACAGAAACCCTGGGGCAGAAATGTAATGACAGAAACCCTGGGGCAGAAATGTAATGACAGAAACCCTGGGGCAGAAATGTAATGACAGAAACCCTGGGGCAGAAATGTAATGACAGAAACCCTGGGGCAGAAATGTAATGACAGAAACCCTGGGGCAGAAATGTAATTACAGAAACCCTGAGGCAGAAATGTAATGACAGAAACCCTGGGGCAGAACGGTAATGATAGAAACCCTGGGGCAGAAATGCCACGACAGAAAATGCTGGGGTAGAAAACGCTCAGACAGAACGCAGAGGCAGAAACACGACAGAAATCCTGGGGCAGAAACGCTGAGGCAGAAATGCCATTACCGAAACGCAATGACAGAAACGCTGAGACTGAAATACTGATGGCAGAAATGCAAAGACAGAACCCTGGGGCAGAAACGCTATGACGGAAATGCCGAGACAGAAAAAACTGAGCCTGAACGCTGAGCCAGAAATGCTGGGGCAGAACACTATGACAGAAAACGCCAGGACCGAATAAAGAAAAAATGCCATGACAGAAATCCTGAGCCAGAAACGCTATACAGAAATCCTACGGCAGAACCGCTATGACAGAAATGCTGAGACTGTACACCGAGACAGAAATGCCGGGGCAGAAAGCTATGACAGAAAAGCTAGGTCAGAACGCTGAGATGGAAATGCTAAACGCTTATGACAGCAATGCTAGGGCAAAACTCTAAGAGAAAAATGCTGAATGCTATGACAGAAATGCCGAACCCTGCGACAGAATTGCTGAAACCCTGCGACAGAAATGCTGAAACCCTGCGACAGAAATGCTGAAACCCTGCGACAGAAATGCTGAAACCCTGCGACAGAAATGCTGAAACCCTGTGACAGAAATGCTGAAACCCTGCGACAGAATTGCTGAAACCCTGCGACAGAATTGCTGAAACCCTGCGACAGAATTGCTGAAACCCTGCGACAGAAATGCTGAACCCCTGCAACAGAAATGCTAAACGCTACCACAGAAATGCTAAACGCTACCACAGAAATGCTAAACGCTACGACAGAAATGCTGGCAGAACATTTGAGACAGAAATGCTGAATGCTACGCCAGAAATGCTGAGGCAGGAAACGCCATGACAGGAAAACAAGCGCTGAGACTAAACAGACAGAAACGCTATGACAGAAAACCTGTGCAGAAACGCTATGACAGGAGTCCTGGGACCAAAATACCGCGATATGAACACTTGTGACTGAAGCAGTGGATGCCCGGGAGGCATGCGTGGACCCCCCACATGATGCCCCACGTGAATACTGGGAGGTGAGCGGTCGGGTGAGCGCCACCCCCGGCTATGAAAACTGGGAGACGTGCGGGCGTCCCCTCCACGATGCACGGCGTGGTACCAGGGAGGTGAATTGGCGGGCGAGTGGCAAGTGGGTGGGTGGAGAATGAACAGATGCGCCCCCCCTTCCCCTCGGCATGAGAGCCGGGAGACGTGGGCAGGCAACACCCCCCCCCTGAACAGATGGGGCTGTGGGGAAAGTGGGTGGTTGGAGGATGGATGACATACGGCACAACCCCCCCTCCTCCCCCGCAGCGTGAGTGGCGGGAGAAGCGGGCGGGCAGGCAGCCCCCCCCGGCACTGTCAGGAACAGAGGGACAGAGGAATAGCGGTGGCCCCCCCCCAACTATGCGGGATTGTGCCCAGATGGATGGATAGACGCCCCCCCCCCCCGGGAGCCGGGAGAAGCCGGTGAGCAGGCAGCATGCTCACCAAATGGAGCCATGCTGATGGCTGCACCCCCCCCCCCCCCCCTGGTGAGAAGCTGGTGGCCCCCCACCGCTCTGGTAGGCACCTGGATAAAAGGGAGAAGAAGCGGGCGGCAGCTACTTTGCAAGAGGAACGCCCCCCCCCCCAGCGCCGGGAGCAGTGGGCAGGCAGCCCCTGGCCAGCTGCAGCCAAAGGAGGGTGGAGGATGGATGGACGGCCCCCTCTCGCATGATCACTGGGAGAAGCGGGTGGGCCGCACCTGATTTAGCTGCAGCCGAAGGGAAGAAGGGTGGGTGGAGGATGGATGCAAGGACCCCCCTCGCTCCCCCGGCATGATCGCCGAGAGAAGCGGGCGGGCGGGCGCCCCCCCCCCCCCCACCGTGGCGCCGTATGCAGATAGGAGCAGACGGCTGGCTGGCTGCACTTTCTTCCCCCCCCAACACCCGGAAAAGCGGGCTGGCGGCTCCCCCCTGCAGCAAGCTGGTAAGGGGAGAGAATGCTGGCCAGCGAGTGGCTCCCTCATGGAGCTGTCTTTGAATAGGGAGAGGAGTGGTTGGCGGGCGGCCGAGCACCCCCCCCCCCGGAATACCGGGAGAAGCAGGGGCCCGTAAATGTGGGTGCAGGAGGGTAGCCAGGCGAACTCCCCGGTGAAGCACCGACAGAGGTACCGCCTCCATGCTGCAGCCGACCCGGAAGTGACGTGTAGGCCCCACCCCCTATTGAACCGAGAAACGCCGACGAGCCCTGGCCAGATAGAGGAGGAGGCTTAAGTAGCCCTCTCAGCCTCCTCCCACAAATACAGGCTAACCTCTGGCTAGCCTTTACACTTATTGTTTTTTGTCAAAAGGTGAACTTGTCCTTTTTAAAGCGGCGTTCCGCGCAAAAGTGGAACTTCCGCTTTAAGCACTCCTCGCCCCCTGACATGTCACAGTTGGCATGCCATTTTTTGGGGGGGGGGGGCAGTGTGTACCTTCTTTTTAGTGGGACTTCCTGTCCCACTTCCTCCTCCCTCCTCTTCTTCTTGGCCGCCTAGGCGACTCCTCCTCTCTCCCTAGGCGGCCCCTCCCTGCCAGCACACGTCCCAGTTTCCAGTAGATTGCGGCGGGGCCGAGTCATACATTCGGTGGCTATGGAAGCCGAATAATGGACTCGGGAGCGTGCCTGCAAGGTAAACCCCCCGGGAGAGAGCTTCTCCTAGGGAGTTATCTGATATGGGGAGGAATCACTGAGGGACCCCAGAAGACGGTGTTCGGGGCCACTCTGTGCAAAACGAGCTACACAGTGGAGGTTAGTCTGACATGTTTGTTATTTAGAAAAAAAATAAAATAATCAAAGCTTTACAATCACTTTAAGCCGGCCATACATGGATTGATCGAAATTCGGCCAGTTCAGCAGGAAGCGGCCGAGATGCGATCTATCTATGAGCAGGATGATTGTCGATCCATCTGATTGTGTTGATGGGGGGGAATCGAGCAATTTTCTTTCCTTCAACCATGGAAAATCAAATCATCTGTGGGCTCCTTTACTTTCATGGGTTTCTGACAGAGATAAGTTCTTTTATGCATGTAGTATGAAGCTGTCCTCAACTTCAGGTTTTCTGGAAGAATGTTGCAAACTGCCAACCTCCCTCTTCTTATTGAGTGTCATGAATATACTGTAGCTAGACATGACAAGTTGCAATTTTTTTTTAAACAGCCAACTGTACCAGGAGAGAAGTATATCTAAACTGGAAACTCTGTGACTCCCTCCACAAAGTGCACACTATAGAAGCTGTATAAAACCAGTGAAATAGCTCTTCCTTTACATAAATCTATCTACATTAACCGGAATAGCTCTAGGAAACATAAAAAATTCTGGTCAGGATAGATGACTGCCAATGGCAGGTCTCTCTTGACCCTGGATACATAGACACCCATGAGTAAATGTCCACCGTGCTCAGAGGAACGTCCATAAGGTGCAGGTGAATAACCAAACAATGCACAAAGCAGTAATTCTATTTCCCCCATTCTCTCCATAAAATCCAATTATCGTACTCTCGCCGGAATGTTTTTTGTAAGCGAATGCTATAGAGCTCAATTTACATAGACCACTATTTAAAAACAAATATCTAGTAAAACCTTGGATTGTTCCGGAAACATGCTTGTAATCCAAAGCACTTGTATATCAAAGTGAATTTCCCCATAAGAAATAATGGAAACTCAGATGATTTGTTCCACAACAATTTTTTCATAAGTCCTTCAGTTTATAGTCCATATAAAAAGATTATAGCAATGTGATAGGTTGTGTAAAATGTCCATTCACAAATGGCAGCCTCAAGGGGATTAGAAGCAAAATCCAGCAGGAGCTACAGAGTATAAAAGAGAAGAGAGGAGCCTCTAAGTGTAGCAGTATAGTCTATGTGGACAGCTTTACCCCCGGATGCCTGCATACATAGATGTGCATGCTTTAATCATCAACCATGCGAGTTGCTAAATGTACCTTGATTAAATGTAACCATATTACTACACTAATGCCGCGTACACACGATCGGACATTCCGACAACAAAACCGTGGATTTTTTTCTGACGGATGTTAGCTCAAACTTGTCTTGTATACACACGGTCACACAAATGTTGTCAGAAATTCCGAACGTAAGAATGCGGTGACGTACAGGACGTACAATGAGCCAAGAAAAGAAGATCAATAGCCAGTACGGCTCCTTCTGCTTGATTCTGAGCATGCGTGAGCTTTTGTGCGACGGACTTGTGTACACACGATCGGACTTTTCGACAACAAGTGAAGTTGTCGGAAAATTTGAGAACCTGCTCTCAAACATTTGTGTGTGGAAATTCCAACAGCAAATGTCCGATGGAGCCTACGCGGTCAGACTTTCCGACAACAAGCTCACATCAAACATTTCCCGTCGGAAATTCCGTTCGTGTGTACGCGGCATTAGAGGTGCCTCTATTCTATTCTTTTATACTGAGCTGTGACATGACACTACTTGTATATCAAGACATTGCTCGTTTATCAAGTCAAATTTTCTAAAAAAAATTTTGCTTGTCTTGCAAAACACTCTCAGACCAAGTTACTCTCAATCCAAGGTTTTACAGTAATATGATTTTACTTTTTTTGGCACTTTAATACATACTTTTCTTTATCATTCATTGATGGACCTAGCGTGGTAGTCAGAAACCTTGGGTTATAGAGCAATTTGCAGGTGCAATGTACTGTAGGCACATAAGCTGTAGCTATAAACCTTACCACCTCACACCTGCTTAGTTCAGCTTAGTCTCCTCAGTAGAACTGATGTCTCCTTCTCTGCTATATGTTTTGACTTGAATCGGGATGCTGGGTAATAGAAATCCTGATAATGTCTGTAGATAATGATTGCAGGTTTTCCCAGTTCATTTAAAATACAAGTGTTCTGCAATCGATAGTCCTGCAGCCGGCAGTGACAACCCCTCTGTATTTGAGTTTATACAGGACTTTACTATTTAGCTCAGGGCAAATATATCTGAGGATTCTTTGCATTTTGGGACCAGAGCTCCAGCAGTTTAACTGTCCCCATTTCTGAAAACGTCCTCCTTTTGAGTAACTTTATTTGGTTTTATGCTCAGTTTGCACCAAGGCTATATTTCTCCTTTTTACTTGTTACTTGTTACTTGTGCTTCATGTTACTTGTTAGTTGGCCACATGTGGGAACCCTCCTCCTCTTTAGTTTCAATTTTAAAGACTGTGCTTAATTTTCAGTTTACAAGCTGGACACTTGGGGGAGGTCTGCTATTTATATTAATTTATAGGCTGTGTGTGTGTTTTTTTTTTTTTTGCTCTGGCAGCAATGCAACTATGGGTTTGCTCTCCATTGCCAGGATGTGGTTAGGTTTACCACCTGTCTGGGATTCTCCCAGACAGTCCAGTTTTTAAATTATGTGTCCGGGTTCCAGTCCGCCTGAAACCGGCCACATTATTGAAACCAGACTGTGGATCCCCATGCTCCAAAGAGCCTGTGTGGTCTCCCTGTCACACCTGGACAGGAGGGGTGGCAGGGATGGCATTTACTGGAACCAATCGGCTATATTTTCCTCCCGCAGCCTCTGTATACCAGCTTCTGCACCTCCTCCCGTCAGTTTCAGGGGCTGCAGGAAAAAAACAGCTGATCGGTTCTAGGTTCTTCTCTCCTGTTGATTTCCCCCCCCCCCCTCCCCCCAGCTGGCAGAAGAGGAGAGGAGGGAAGCCAGCAGCTGGGAGGGATCTTTTCAGGATGGCGGGTGGGGAAGGGGCTGGTAAATATCACTCCCTGTGTTCATTCATAACTGAAGCATAGTAATCTGTTTACAGTGCTTCAGTTTGTGAATGAACAGGAAGCAACTCAGTACAGAGCACTTTCCCTTCATTCACTGTCCCGTGCAGCTGAGGCTGCAGACAAAGGTACTGGGGAATATCTGTCCTCTGCCTATTTTTCTGTCTCAAAAGTGAGACATCAGGGGTCTGTTTAGACCTTTGATATTTCACCAAAACTCCCCAACAGGACTGGTAAAAAATTGTAAAAATAATTAAAAATAAAATTGTGAAAAATAATAAAACAAAATTACTGACACCATCCACTGCCCTACTGACGCCGTCCACTGCTCTACTGATCCTGTCCACTGCCTTACTCATACCTCCCAACCATCCCGGATTCGCCAGGACCATGCCGGGATTTGATGCAAGTCCCGACAAATCAAAGCAATGTCCCAGAGTGGACCCCTTTGCGGTCATTGGTTGCTGGGACAGCCAGCATCTCTGCTACCGATGACACATTTTGCAGGCTCGCACTAACCCTGGCACTGACCTAGATCAAACCTTGATCTAGGTATTTTTTCTTTATTTTTATTTTATTTTTTTACACAATGTAGCTTTCCTCTCCATTCACAGAGAGAGAAACACAGGGGCAGGCTTCACAGTAACTGATCAGGAAGGCTACCACAGCGATCAGATGACCCGGAACTAGGTGTTCTGGGTCCCAATCATTAGTACATGCTGGGGCCGCATATATGTGTTGTGTCAGCATCAAGGGGTTAAGAACTGGTCAGTAGTACAACAGTGTAAGAAGGGCTTATTACACCTACCCTTCATGGGAGATGGTCTTTTCAAGCACTTGCCTAGCTTAAATCCTCAAAATGGCAATGGGGTGTTGAGTGAGTTGTTACCACAGATGCGCAATCATTAGGAATCAACCATGCAAGTCAACACCTTCCTGTCCCACATCAAAATGTTCTTTTTCTCTCTCCTCCAGGTCAGGCTACATATCCCGGATTCACAAGGTTGTAAAGGTAAGTTTTTTTCACCCTAATGCATTCTATGCATTAGGTGAAAAAACATCTGACAATACCGGCTCCCCCAGCCCCCCGTTTTTTACTACCCCTCGAAAGTCTTGCGCTCGCCCCCGACATCCTCTTCGCCGCTCAGCCTGGCCGTTGATTGGTTACAGTGGATGAATTGAAAGCAGCGCAGCCAGTGGCTCACGCTGCTGTCAATCACATCCAATGATGCGGCGTGCCGGGGGGCGGGGCCGAGTGATACAGAGAGCGGCTATGGCCGCCGGCTGTATCACGGGAGCGCGCCCGCAAGCACTCAACACCATGCAAGGGAGTTCGCATGAAGGTGTTGAGTCCTTGCGGGGGGGGGCCCAGACAGTCGCCGAGGGACCCCAGAAGACCAGGTTCGGGGCCACTCTGTGCAAAACGAGCTGCACAGTGGAGGTAAGTATAACATGTTTGTTATTTAAAAAAAAAAAAAATTATCTTTAGTGATCCTTTAAGCCCTCGTTCACACTGAGGGCGGGTTTGAAATTGTGCGAGTTCAGTTGAACTCGCACAATTTCAAATCCTTATTTCAGTGCGTGTTAATCCACAGATGTCTATTGAAATTGCCCCCAAAGTCGCCAAAAGTAGTGCAGAACCTACTTTTGGGTATTGGTGCAGCGCCACAAAGTCGGCGTTGCACCGATTCGGACAGTGCCGTTGCCGGCAATAGGCTCCGATTTGGCATGTCAAATCACAATATGAACGGGGGCTAAGAGTGAGTTCTTACACCAGATGGGCAGGCGTAAGGATCAACGATGTAAGTAAACTTCCTGTCCAATATCAAAATGTTATAATTCCCAAGAACTCTGATCCATGGGCTTAATCTGCTACTGCATGAATGTCCACCCCCACCATCTCCTTCTGAGGTGGAGGAATTTCTACCTGCCTTAGCTGAGATCTGTAATGGGTGCAAGAGGTGATCTCTACAGATTACAAGATGGTTTCATCTCCATTATCCTCCTGTTCAGTTGTTTTAAAGTGTTACTAAACACACAACAGTAAAATCGGTCTGTATATGCAGCATAGCCTGCTTGTTATACTCACTGTGGAATTGAAGGGGTTAATCCTCTTCATTGTGTAAAAAGGCTGTTTTTATCCTGTATGCATAGATCCCCCCCTCCCTGCAGTTTCTATCTGGGGAAGGCCAGCTAATACAGGCAGAGTAGCCAACCTGCACACGATCAGTTGTGTTTTAGAGCACATTTACTTGATCAGAGCTAGCCAGGTCACATGATATTGACATCACACATGTGGGCGTGTATACAGGCTGCAGCTTATCATGTAACCGTGGTATACAGATCATCCAAAAAAGTATGTAGTGGCAGTATTTTAACCACTTGCCGACCGCCACACGCCGATGTACATCCAAAGTTTGGTGGCAGATATCGTTGTTATGGCAGCAGCTAGCTGCCATAACCCCTGTATCCCCGTTTTCGTGTGGTGGTCGGCTTTCAGATAAGTGGTCTCTGCGGCGGATTCGCCGCAAGATCACTTTTATCGGGGTAGTGGCGGAGGCGATCGCGTCTGTCTCCCTGCTGTGCCTGGAGACGAGTGAGGCTAAGATGGCGCCCACTCGTCTCCATGACACTGCTGGGCGGAAGCGACGTCAAAACGTCACTTCCGCCCATACTTTTTTTTAAAGCACATTTTTTTTCAATGTTATTTTTTTATATTACTTTTTTTTTTTTTTATTGCATTCTAGTGTAAATATGAGATCTGAGGTGTTTTTGACCCCAGATCTCATATTTTAAGAGGTCCTGTCATGCTTTTTTCTATTACAAGGGATATATAGAGAGGTTGAGGGGCGGGACTTTGAGTGAAGCACACGGATGCATTAAAGAAATGAATTTAGAGAATGGTTTATTAATTGAGTCATCTTAGAGCATAAGTTGGGGGTATACAGTTCAGTACATAAATAGGATATCAATACCTCAAATTACATATCACATATAAATGCATTGTCCAACCAAGGTTTAAAACAGTATTTTACAAGTACACGGGTCATGTAATAACATGATTAATTGCATTGCAGGGAATACTCATAAAAGTAGCTTGCGCATTAAAGCGCCATTAGAAATAATAGTAAAGATAAGATAAGTAGGAAAAATAATCTAAAAACATACATAATGACTCTGTTAGAAGATATATGTCAGTATTTTACAGTTGCACGGGTCACTTCAGAGCGTGATTAATTGCAGTGTAAATGATACTGGAAAACAAAAATGGATGCATTAAAGCATCACTTGGGAAAAAAGGAGTACATATACTGGGTGAAGAGAAACGGCCGTGGTAGGTTCATGAATACACTGTTGTAACGGTAGTTGTTAGCTCTACGCGTTTCGGGACCTTAAAGTCGCTCATCAAGAGCAAAACCGTATTGGTTATCTAAAAAGATGAAAAAATAGGGACATGGGTGGTTATCTGAAAAAATGCATGGGCAAATGCAGAAAATGTGAAAAACCCCACACATATCCATACATTTGTCCCACAAACTTACATGAGCGTGACCACGCATGGGAGAGATCATCGCCGCACAGGACAATCCGGCCAAGGATGCCACTCCCCGGAGCTGAGGGGGCCCGACCCGGCAGCGCAGCCAGCAGCGGCAATGGCCCCAAGTAGTGACAGGAAAAAGGTGAATGGGAGGTATGGTGCATGGGAGAAGTGAATGACCCCAGGCGGGTGAACCTGCTGGAGAAAAAACAGCCAGTGAATGAGGTGCACTGGAATGGAAAGGGAATATGGGGGAATGTGTGGTGGTGGAGAGTGAGAAATGATGAGGATCATAGTGAAGAGACAAGGAGAAATGAAGAGAAGACAATACTTTTTATTTTTTCTAATGCCATTTTCCTATATGTGTAGTGTGAGCACGCATGGGGGACACTGTCTGTCATTGTGCATATCCTGTGTCACTCTTGTTACTTCCCGGAGCTGTGACTAGCACTGTGGGTTTTCCCACCGCCCCCTCCTCCCATAGGGCGGGCGGGATTTCCCCCCACTGCTCGTCAGCGTTATGCAATCAGTGTCAGCTGTTTGGTGTCTACTCGGCACCTATAAATCAGCTGACCGGCTTCCCCATCTCCAGCAGTGGGGAGACCAGGTTGACGCCCAGGGCTGGCTATGCCAGGCTCCTTTGGTGTGTTCCCTGTTCCTCACTTGGTTACAGCATGACGTTGGAGGTCGGATCTGGACGGCTCACCCGGTTGGGGTTTTTACCCCTCCAAGGTGTGATTGGCACCTCTTTCTTTGATGCTTAATCCTATCCTCACACCACTTTCCTTGGTTTTCTTGTCCAATTTCACTGTGCAGCAGGCAATCTTTTTTTCACTTTATTTATCTCATTTGCTTTTTCCCCCTTTTCCTCCCCCTTCTCTCTTTCCTCCTCTCTTCCCATTGCCCATCTTTCCTCTCCTTTTTCCTTTCTTCTCTTCATTTCTCCTTGTCTCTTCACTATGATCCTCATCATTTCTCACTCTCCACCACCACACATTCCCCCATATTCCCTTTCCATTCCAGTGCACCTCATTCACTGGCTGTTTTTTCTCCAGCAGGTTCCCCCGCCTAGGGTCATTCACTTCTCCCATGCACCATACCTCCCATTCACCTTTTTCCTGTCACTACTTGGGGCCATTGCCGCTGCTGGCTGCGCTGCCGGGTTGGGCCCCCTCAGCTCCGGGGAGTGGCATCCTTGGCCGGATTGTCCTGTGCGGCGATGATCTCTCCCATGCGTGGTCACGCTCATGTAAGTTTGTGGGACAAATGTATGGATATGTGTGGGGTTTTTCACATTTTCTGCATTTGACCATGCATTTTTTCAGATAACCACCCATGTCCCTATTTTTTCATCTTTTTAGATAACCAATACGGTTTTGCTCCTGATGAGCGACTTTAAGGTCCCGAAACGCGTAGAGCTAACAACTACCGTTACAACAGTGTATTCATGAACCTACCACGGCCGTTTCTCTTCACCCAGTATATATACTCCTTTTTTCCCAAGTGATGCTTTAATGCATCCATTTTTGTTTTCCAGTATCATTTACACTGCAATTAATCACGCTCTGAAGTGACCCGTGCAACTGTAAAATACTGACATATATCTTCTAACAGAGTCATTATGTATGTTTTTAGATTATTTTTCCTACATATCTTATCTTTACTATTATTTCTAATGGCGCTTTAATGCGCAAGCTACTTTTATGAGAAATTCCCTGCAATGCAATTAATCATGTTATTACATGACCCGTGTACTTGTAAAATACTGTTTTAAACCTTGGTTGGACAATGCATTTATATGTGATATGTAATTTGAGGTATTGATATCCAATTTATGTACTGAACTGTATACCCCCAACTTATGCTCTAAGATGACTCAATTAATAAACCATTTTCTAAATTCATTTCTTTAATGCATCCGTGTGCTTCACTCAAAGTCCCGCCCCTCATCCTCTCTATATATACTAATATGGGATGGAGGATGGGATCTGTACGGCCCCCCTTCCTCATACAAAGTCCCACCTTTTGTTATTTTCCTTTTATTACAAGGGATGTTTACATTCCTTGTAATAGGAATAAAAGTGACACAATTTTTTTTTTAAACAGTGTAAAAATAAATAATCATGTAAAATAAATAATAAAAAAAAAAAAAAATTTTTTAAACCCCCTCGTTCCGACGAACTCGGGCGCAGAAGCAAACGCATTCGTGAGTAGCGCCAGCATATGAAAATGGTGGTCAAACCACACATGTGAGGTATCGCCGCAATCGTTAGAGCGAGAGCAATAATTCTTGCCCTAGACCTCCTCTGTAACACAAAACAAAAAAATTTGGGACTTTAGATGAAGCACACAACTACAGAATGGCAAAATAATCCATATGCAATAACATGTTTGATTCATATTAACTACACATATAAATCATGACAGAGCACAATTAAAAATTAGTAATACCAATATATAACCCATTAATAATTCATACAGTGCCTTGAAAAAGTATTCATACCCCTTGAAATTTTCCACATTTTGTCATGTTACAACCAAAAATGTAAATGTATTTTATTGGGATTTTATGTGATAGACCAACACAAAGTGGCACATCATTGTGAAGTAGAAGGAAAATGATAAATGGTTTTCAATTTTTTTTCTAATAAATAGGTGAAAAGTGTGATGTACATTTGTATTCAGCCCCCTTTACCCTGATACCCCTAACTAAATTCTAGTGGAACTGATTGCCTTCAGATATCACTTAATTAGTAAATGGAGTCCACCTGTGTGTAATTTATTCTCAGTATAAATATAGCTGTGAAGCCCTCAGAGGTTTGTTGGAGAACCTTAATTAACAAACAGCATCATGAAGTCCAAGGAACACACCAGACAAGTCAGGGATAATGTTGTAGAGAAGTTTAAAGCAGGTTAGGTTATAACAAAATATCCCATCTCATGGAGCACTGTTCAATCCATCATCCGAAAATGGAAAGAGTATGGAAGAACTGCAAACCTACCAAGACATGGCCATCCACCTAAACTGACAGGCCAGGCAAGGAGAGCATTAATCAGAGAAGCAGCCAAGAGGCCCATGTTAACTCTGGAGGAGCTTCACAGATCCACAGCTTAGGTGAGGGAATCTGTCCACAGGACAACTATTAGTCGTATACTCCACAAATCTGCCTTTTATGGAAGAGTGGCAAGAAGAAAGCCATTATTGAAAGAAAGCCGTATAAAGTCCAGTTTGCAGTTTGTGAGAAGCCATGTGGGGGACACAGCAAACATGTGGAAGAAGGTGCTCTGGTCAGATGAGACCAAAATTGAACTTTTTGGCCTAAAACCAAAACGCAATGTGTGTGAAAACTAACACTGCACATCACCCTGAACACACCATCCCCACCGTGAAACATGGTGGTGGCAGCATCATGTTGTGGGGATGCTTTTCTTCAGCGGGAATCGGGAAGCTGCAGGGTTGATGGGAAGATGGATGGAGCCAAATACAAGGCAATCTTAGAAGAAAACCTGCTAGTCTGCAAAAAGACTTGAGACTTGGGTGGAGGTTCACCTTCCAGCAGGACAATGACCCTAAACATGCAGCCAGAGCTACACCGGAATTGTTTAGATAAAAGCATATTCATGTGTTAGACTGGCTCAGTCAAAGTCCAGACCTAAATCCAATCGAGAATCTCTGGAAAGACTTGAGATATTTTGCAAAGAAGAATGGGCAAAACGTTCACTCTCTAGATGTGCAAAGCTGGTAGAGGCATACCCAAAAAGGCTTTAATCAGCTGTAATCACAGCGAAAGGTGGTTCTACAAAGTATTGACTCAGGCGGGCTACAAATTAGTTTTCCGCCACACATAGCTTTTTGCTTTTAGGCCAAAAAGTTACATTTTGTGGTCTCGCATGACCAAAGCACCTTCTTCCACATGTTTGCTGTGTCCCCCACATGGCTTCTCGCAAACTGCAAACAGAGTTCTTATGGCTTTCTTTCAATAATGGCTTTCTTCTTGCCACTGTTCCATAAAGACCAGATTTGTGGAGTGCATGACTAATAGTTGTCCTGTGGACAGATTCTCTCACCTGAGCTGTGGATCTCTGCAGCTCCTCCAGAGGTACCATGGCCCTCTTGGCTGCTTCTCTGATGAATGCTCTACTTGCTCAGCCTGTCAGTTTAGGTGGACGGCCATGTCTTGGTAGGTTTGCAGTTGTACCATACTCTTTCCATTTTCGGATGATGGATTGAATAGTGCTCTCTGAGATGTTCAAAGCTTGGGATATTTTGTTATAACCTAACCCTGCTTTAAACTTCTCCACCCCTTTATCCCTGACCTGTCTGGTGTGTTCCTTGGCCTTCATGATGCTGTTTGTTCACTGAGGTTCTCTAACAAACCTTTGAGGGCTTCACAGAACAGCTGTATTTATACTGAGATTAAATTACACACAGGTGGACTCCATTTACTAGTTAGGTGACTTCTAAAGGCAATTGGTTCCACTAGATTTTAGTTAGGGGTATCAGAGTAAAGGGGGCTGAATATAAATGCACGCGACACTTTTCACATATTTATTAGTAAAAAATTTTGAAAGCCATTTATCATTTTCCTTTAACTTCACAATTATGTGCCACTTTGTGTTGGTCTATCACATAAAATCCCAATAAAATACATTTAGTTTTTGGTTGTAACATGACAAAATGTGGAAAATTTCAAGGGGTATGAATACTTTTCTAGGGCACTGTATCTTCGATAAAACATATGAATGGTTTAGTGGTTGGTAAAAAAGAGGGGGAGGAAAGAAGTGAATGCCACACTCTTGCCTACAAATCCACTATAGGTTCAAAAAATGGCATTAGCAGCTGAAGGCACCATGGGGCCATCATCTCTGGGAGTTGTGGCGTCAGCGGCAGCAGAACAACACAAACAGTGAATGGACATCATTAGGAGTGTAGTCCCCAATTTGCAATTATAATTGATAATGTGTAACTCCAGAGAGCTTCTGTGAAGAATAATTATGTGCAAGTATAAGTAACTACACAACTGATAGAAGTGGAGAGGACTGTAAGCTAAAGAAGATGTAATAGTGACAAGAGTGGAAGGTGAGAATGCTGAGAGGTCAGAACTGTCTCTCACTAGGGCTGCAACTAACGATTATTTTCATAATCGATTAGTTGGCCGATTTTATTGTTTCAATTAATCGGTTGATAAGCTGATAAGAAAAGTGTTGTGTATAATTTAGTTAATATGTTAAGTTTAAAAAAAAAAAGGCAATTTATTCTTAAATATCTCTGCAGTGGTAAATATGAATAACTATATGGTTAGGGAGCAAAATATCTAATCCACTCTGAGAATACCAGACAGAAGAGATATACTGCATATAATATTAGAGAAGAGATATACTCAATATTATATTAGAGGATATATACTATTAAAAGGGTGAATCTGGTAAATATCATCAGACTCGGATCAAGTTTTTTTTTTTTTTTTCTATTTAAAAAACAAACAATGTTTTCCTTAAAAAAAAAAAAAAAAAAAAAAGGCATTTTAAGAATGTTCGTTCGATTTTTCTAATCGTTAGTGGGGTAAAATTAACATTCATTTTCAACCACGGTGACAATTTGGAAATTTGGAAATAATAGAAAACTTCTTGGTCAAAGGAATTTTCAGACGGTGTATGTGGTTTTCATTCATTTTTAAAAACACAATGTTAAAAACAAGTGAAAATTTCAAACATTCTGTCATTCAGCGAATGTACAAAGATTTTTCGTCTGAATATTCTCGTCTGAAAATTGATCCGTGTGGCCAGCATAAGGCTCGGTACACACCTATGCAGTTTGCTTTTGATGTGTTTCTGCAGTGCTTTTTGCTGTGCGTTTTTGATTTTTGCACACGTGATTTTGCTGCGATTTGCATTTTTGCATCTTTTTGGCCAATTCGTTGTTGGGCAGATTAAAAAACACAAATTGCTGCAAAAACACATTACATGCTTTTCTGCAGCTTCTCCATTGAAGTCTGTTGAACTAAAAAAGCACAGTTTCAAGTTAAAAAAAAAAAAAGTCCATGACCCTTTCCAAATACGCAGCGGCTGAAAAAAGCATTGATGTGAACGTGTCCCATAGGAAACCATGTAAATGAACTGTAGTGCATTTCTGCAAAAAGCACCAAAAAACACAGATGTGAACCAGGTGTAAGATGTTTAGTAACATAATGGGGTTAACAAAAAACTAAAACTAGCCCTTTTTAGTACAAAAAAAGCAGATAATCACTACTGTAAGGGGTTCATTTTTTTTACTGTAGAACTGTGAAAGTAACATTTACAGTAGTGATTTGCTCTTTTTGTACTATAAAAGGCTCAATTTAATTTTTTTTAACCCCATTATGTTACTGGCCGATTAATCGATTATGAAAACAGTAATCGATAATTTTCATAATCGATTAGTTGCCGATTAATCGATTAGTTGTTTCAGCCCTATCTCTCACCATAGAAAAGGAGTGGTTGAGGAAAAGGAAATACCAGATAAGGACCAGTGAAAGAAAAAAATAAAGAACCCTAGTAATACCTTGTACTTAGGGCAAAAAGCATAGTCTAGAATGGTGCATAGTGTCTTTAGATTGCGAGGGACAAAGGAATTTGGTATTTGGAGTGATGTGCAGCTGCCAGACACTCCCAACGTCACGCTGGCGGAATCTATGGGGAGGCGGCATCTGTGCCTGAGTGGCTGTTCCTTCTGAGTGGCCAACTTCCTCTTGTTATGCGCAGGAAACGCATTCCACGGGCGAGCGGCGCCACTAGTGATGCCACATGCAAGGTGTTTGGGGCATGACGCCGATGCACAATGAGTACCCGCCCTACCCCAACACCCCCCCCTCTAAAAAAAAGAATGGAAAAGGGGGAAGTCCCGGTGCGCATCGCACCTCCCAGAAATGAGAAAAACACAAGCTGCCTTCAGAAAACCTATGGAAAATTAACCACTATATTAGTAAAGGTCATATTGGCAGATATATACAGAATTGGACTATATAAACAAAATAAAACATATCATCCATAGTCGCATGCTTTCATCCCGTATACTATTGGTAAAAAAGGGGGAGGAGGGAAGGGGAATTGTTCACTGTCTGTACTCGTAGTTCTCCCATGCACAAAACCGTGCATGAATGATGCGGCTAGGTGGGCAGAGCCGCACACGGCTGCAGTTTTTTAAAAATTGTGACAGCAAGTTCAGGGAAAGGATCCCTGGCTCACTGTCACTAGAGGCAGCAGGTCGGGGAGAGGCTGCAGCAGTGGAAACATGTTACATATTCAACCCTAAAAACAGGTGGAACATGTAACATATTCCCAAAGGTGAACTTATCCTTTAAAGGCTCTAAACAATTTCATACGTCCTATAAAAATTTGAATCTATTTGTTCAGTTATTGCCTTCCTTAATCTGGCAGACTTCTTAGTGTGCATTGAAGTAAAGGATGTGTATTATTATTATTTTTTTTATCATAAAGTTTATTCATTTTGAATAAAACACATAAAAACAGCGGTACATTCTCAACAGTCGTCATCTATAACATGAGTGGTCATTCAACAGAATAATAGCCGTCATCAGTTCAGTAGATCCAATCTAACATTGCACATAAATGTCATATACAAGAGAAAATGGAATTCCAGTATTTAGAAGTAGTAGGGCAGATAAAGTTTATCAGTGGAGCATATTGCATAGAGGGCGTAGGGTGGAATAAAGGTGGGGGTGGGGCGTGCGCTGGTAGATCTGCAGTTATGGACCCAATCCTGACATGGACTGTATCAAGTGTAAACAGGGATGAGGACCCAAACAAATGAGGACCCATGTGGTTACCATGTTCCAACTGTAATATAGACATTGGGGGGGTTGGGTTCGCCCTTATAGTGATAGTGAGATCTCAGTCAATCCCGTGCTAGTCTCAACATGCCCTTAACCCTATTCCAAAGTGAGTCGCCTCTCTCGAGTCCACGGCGCCCAGCTTTTTTCAAATTTCTTGGGACAGTTACGTCCTAGATATGTTAATTTATAGAGTGGCAGGGCTGCAACCACTAGGGCTCTCCATTGTTGTACCATTGGGGGAGCGGAATCATTCCATTTTAGGAGGACCGCTTTCCTCGCGTAGAAGGCTGTGTAGAGTACAAACTGTTTTTTAGCCTGTGTTGCCACTAGTGTGGCTACAATACCTAGTAGCAATGGTAGCGGGTCACAGGGAACTCTGAGTTTAAAGGATGTGTATTTACACATTGCTATCCTTCAGGTCTGCAACGATTTCTTTGTTTTGCTGTGAGCGAATACGACTTTCAGTTTGTTGCTCTTCCCCTTGGCCTTGCCTTGTTCCCAAGGGTATTCCAAAGCCCTCGCTCCAGTTCTGGGCTTCCATTGTCGCAAAGGTACTCTAAAAATCAGAGACTTGGACGAGCTGTTACTTTGCAAACAGAACTCTCTGGCCAAGATGGTCAGCATGCACTTGCAAACCAAGATCTCTTGCTTGTTGCCTTCTGTGCCCTGCCTTGTCTGAGGGAAAGTTTTTTTTTTTTCTTTTTTTTCCCTTACATTGAAAGATTGTCACGATGGATGCCAGCCTTTTGAGTTGGGACAGAGTTCTGAACAAACTGTCTGTTCAGTGTTGTTGGACCCTGGAGAAATCAAAACTTCCAATCAGCGTTCTATAATCTGTTATTTCATTGGATCTCCCCCTTCCTTCTGTCCAGTCATGCAGTTCATATTCAGTTAGACAATGCCACGGCTTGGGCTTACATCAACAATTGGGGTCACCAGGAGTGTGTCTGCAGCGGCAGAAGTAAAATCCATCTTATCCTGGGCAGAACTTGTATAACCGATCTCCATGGTGCATATTCCAGGGGTGGATTTGTAGAGTATGGTATGACAACCTCCTTCATCTGTTAGCTGACGATCTTTGGTCTATGCCAGATTGTACAGATCTCTTCCTATCTCAGGGACTGAATTTTCATTCTGCATCTCCATATCTGGGTTTAAAAGCTTGACTGGTAAAACCCAGGTTCTGAGATAAAGGTATTGCAGATTCATGATGATACGTAAAAGCTCATAAATCTACTTCCCAAAGAATTTACAATAGTATGTGAAAAGCTTACTTTTGGTGGTGCAAGACTTGTGAGCATGACTTGTCAGTGGGCCATATACTTTCTTTCCTTCAGTTGGGAATTTAACAAAGTTAAATTCCCAACTGTCAGCACTATCAAAGATCAGATATCTGCCTTATTTGTTTTCAATGCCACTACTAATTCTTAAATTCGTACTTTCTTTGTGCGTATTGTTCCACCTGTGCAGCCCCCCACTTAAACCTTGAGATTCAAACCTAGTCTTGTGGGTGTGGGACATCTCCTTAACATTGTTGTACCTTTTAAGGTAGCTATTCTTGTAGCCATCACATCAGCTAGAAGGATCTCTGAATTATCAGCATTATCCTTTAAGGAGTCTCATTTCATCTTACAAAGAGATAAGGTTTTTTGAGTCTAGTGCCCTCTTTTTTTACCCAAAGTGGTCTCTGCTTTTCATCTTAATGAAGAGATTGTGCTACCCTCCTTGTGTCCAGCTCCAGTTCATATCAAGCAGATTTCTTTTTATTGTCTGGATGTTGCAAGGGCCAACAGGATTTACCCTGCAGCTACTGCTTCTTTTAGGCAAATGGAATTCCTATTTGGTACTCCAGAAGGGCCTTCAAGAGCTTCCCCGGGCCGCCAGTTCCACTCTTTCTAAGGTTTCACTCTTTCTAAGGTGATTGGAGAGGGTGTTGTGCAGGGAAAAACAAGAAGGGCACATCAGCGTAGTACATTACCTCAAACACCATTTATTAAAGCATTATTAAATGCAAAACGTATTGTTTTGGACAGAGTGGAGATGGGTTAGAACTCCTATTTTATTTTTATTGTTTACAATTATTATTGAAAGAAAGTAAAACAAAATCCCAGTTTTTGGGTTAGCCCCAGAAAAGAAATAGAGAGGAACTCTTCCAATAGGCACACTAGTTCTGGTGACTTAACCTCCCTGGTGGTATGATTATTTCAAATTTTAGGTGCTGAAAGCGGTACAATTATTTTGCATGGAAATTTGGCGTTTTATATTGTAGGCCTGTAATTCTTTGGAATAATTCACTTAAATCTGTCCAAACCAGTGTCTAGTAGACATCCCGGGTATGATAAAGTTTGAAACACGAAATCATAAATTATAATATAATAAATAACTATAAATAATTATACCAAATAATATAATAATATTAAAAACTATTCACTAATGTAATCAAATCAAAAACACTGAAATTTGCTCAGTTGCAGAATTGTCACTGTCATTACTTTTCAGTGTTTGACGGATCTCCCCACAAATCACTATCGCTCAATTCTGCGAGTGATTCCAATTTATTATCGCTGTATTTCTAGCTGGTCTAAAACCACTTTTGATGTAAAGGGACGGTTTTGGTTGCTATGGACAATCTCCAGTTTCCAGGCAGAAAGAACAGTTTATTTTTTAAAAAGTGCCTCCTTTTTATATTTGAAATTCGCCCAACTTGGGCATTGGGGAGTACTTGGGCTTTTTGTCATGAGGCATCTGTAACTCAGATTTGTAAGGCTGCAACCTGGTCTTCTGTTAACAACATGCTTTCTACATTTTGCAAGGCCAGTGTGTCTACTTCTGCAGATGGTAGTTCTGGTCACAAATTTCTGCAGACAGCTGTTTAATGCTCTTGTTTTTTCCCACGTTTTTATGTTGGCAATTTTTCTTTGTTGGGCTAGTCCACCTGAGCAGTTCTGTGTGCCCGCCCCTCTGTTCAAACTGCTTTTGTTATGTTGCCTAATATCAGAGCTGTGCCTCTTAATTAGTGGGAATGCTTTAGCAGTCCCACTATTGTTATTCGATTTTATTTATTTTTAATTTTAATTTTATTCCGTACGTTTTTCGGTAATGCGTAACTTCTGCATACTTTCAGCTATTAAAACCATTCAACTATCAAAATGTTCATCTCTTTTAGCTGAGGTGTGCTCTTTTTCAACTTTTTTTCTACCATTTATACTTTTTAAAATATTAAGCTTTTTATCACTTTTTTTTAACATTGAACTCAATGGGAGCATGCTTGAAATCCTTACATTTTTCTTCCGCTCCCAAAAGTTTCAGCTCCTTCATACTTTCACCTAGAGACACCAAACAAACTTTAAAATGTTCACAAACTATTCAGCTATCTGGCTATAGCTTTTCAGTTTGATATCTATTACAGTTTTTGAGAAAAAGCTTTTTGTTTAGAGGTCATTTCAGGAAATTTTAGCCATTAATCAGAGTGCACTGTGTGTGTTTTGTTGCCATGGTTACCAAAGCTTCTGTTATACACAGAGGGGGGGGAGGTGGCTGGAGCATCTCAGCTTTAATTACAGAGCCCGGGGGGAGGGGACAGACACACCATGTACTGATTATAATAGAGGAATATGATGGGGCAGTTTTGATGGTGGCAATTCTGATGGGGCAGTTTTGATGGCGGTCATTTTAGCAATTTAGCTATTCAGCAATTATTTTTGAAAAAAAATATATATTTTTGAAAAAAAAAATATATTTCTGAAAAAAAAAAAATATTTTTGAAAAAAAAAAAAAAATCATTTTTGAAAAAAAAAAATATTTTTGAAAAAAAAAATATTTTTGAAAAAAAAAAATATTTTTGAAAAAAAAAAATATTTTTTGATGGGGCAGTTTTGATGGTGGCAATATGATGGTGCAGTTTTGATGGGGCAATTATGATGGGGCAGTTTTGATGGTGGCAATATGATGGGACAGTTTTGATGGCAATATGATGGGGGCAATTTTGCTGGGGGCCGTTTTAGCAATTCAGCATTCCCACGCATTTTCCCCAGGAAATGCATTTTCTAGTTAACAATATGGCTCCATCCCCTAAATGCACAATGCTGTCCCCTTGGACTGCTTGCTACAACTGTCGAAGTGTGAGATGGGAGGGGTTATACCCTTAAGTGGGTAAGCCTTCAGTCGCCTAGTGTCTATTTCTCCTTTTAAGAAGCAGTATAGCTCTATGTTGCTTAATATCATCAGAGCTATGTCTCTCAATGGACTCTGAGAAAATGATTTTACAGTTACAACAAAAGCCCCCCTTTTTTTTAATCCCTATAAATATCTTTTCTCTGAGGCCATTGGGAGACACTGTTCTCTTTGCGTTTTGCTATCATTCTCTATTCGGACTGCTTCCTATAACTGAGCAGATGAGTCTTGGTAGGGAGCATAACCTCAAGTGGGCTGGCCTTTAGTTTACCATGTGTCTATGTTTCCTTTAGGTGGCAGTATAGCCCTAGGTTCCTACTATTAAGCTGTGTCCCTTAATGGACTATAAGAAAAGGAATTTACAGTGAAGAAAAAAATCCTAAATTTACCCAGTAGCTATTTTGTGAGTTGCACCATTATTCAGGCTGTCATTTCCTTAGAAACTGGATGGGGGTGCTGCTTTGTGAACAGTTCTGTACTGCCTACTTAAATTAAATCTGTCCTCACTTTCTACATGCTAAACTGCCAGAAGACATAAAAAGCGAGAATGTAAAAATCCTTGCACAAACTCAGATTGGTCTCGGAATACCCCTCCAGAGTTTAAAATCTGGTTGCTCTGTAAAATTAGCTTTGGTTTGGAAAACTGCTGTTAATCATGTTTAGTATGCAGAGAACTTGGGTTCATCAGCAGAACTGATGGTAATTGTTACAGATATGTAATATGAAGAAAATTGAATGTGTTTTCTTCTGCTCTTTTTATCAGCAACCAAACTACTGGAGCTTTAAGGTCAGTATATCTACTATCGCACCCCTGGTGTTGCATGCGTGTTCCTTCCTTTGCATGTATTTTGTCTGAATTGTCTGTGGCTGTATACTTGGGTATACGTATTAACAAACAATAAAGGACAGCTCCTGACCCATGAGGTCAGGGACCCAGTCATGACTGTTTACTTCCTTTTTAACATTTTGTGGCTTTACCCTTGGTTTCAAATAGTGCTAACTCCAGCCTAAATGTTTTATTGTGTTATGAATAAACCAGGGAAAGATGCTGTCTGTAACCATTTGGAAAGATTTCACCTATTGTTCTGGCAGGATAGAAGGTGATGGAAAATCCTTCCAAAGAGGATATATACAAAAAAATGGATTTGTGACTTACCTGTAAAATACTTTTTTTTTTTTTTTGGAGTACAGTACCGGACCGGCATAGTCTTAGATGACTGGGTTATATGCGGCAACTTTCAAGATATTGAACACTGAAAAAACAAAGACCCCCATATAATCCCTCCCAGTCTCTGTAAACCCTTGTTGTGTGTGTTTTTCGTTTTCTTTTCTTTTTTTTTTTTTTATTTTTTTTTTTATCAAGCAATATGAGGATACACAGACAGAGAGGAGGGTTCTATGTCCTGATGTACTGTACTTAAAGAAAATGATTTTACAGGTAAGTTAAATATCCTGTTTTGCTAATCGCACCGTACAGGACACAGGCACAGTCAACTGGGATGTCCAAAAGCAATACAAAAACAAGGGGTGGCCAACACAGCAAGAAATGTCAACAGGCTAACAGAACAAGAGGTTAAGGACCCTAACTCATATGATAGCCTGGAACACTTTTCAGTCTAAAGCTGTCATAAGCAGAGGCCCAGATATCCACCTAGTGAAATTCCACCAATGTGAGAACAGAGGACTAGGTCATGGCCTTGCAATCTATGTAACAGATGCTGATGCTGAAAAACCCAAGAGGCACCATTGGCTCTGGTAGAGTATGCAGACCCTATCCTGCAAAGAACTGGCTTGTACAAGGACTTGGATAATCCATAAGACCATGGTGGAAAGAGATGCAGGACTTTCCCTACAAGAAACTTCAGGAAGGACCATGAGGTTATCAGACTATTCTAAAAGAAGCCCTAGTTGAGAGCGAAACCCCTACAACATAGGCATGGTCCATACAGAAGGGAAACCTCTTGGTGATATTTTTGAGCCGGAAAAAAAGATGGCAGGATAACATGGGTGAGATTATTCGTGTGAAACCAAATAGGTTCCCTGCACGACACGGCTGCCAGCACCAAAATGTACCTGGCAAAGGAGATTGCAACAAGGAAGAACAACCTTGCACGCAAGGAGAGCCAAAGGAATATCCCTAATAGGCTTGAAGGAAGGCCCTTAAGGTGTCACCGGAGAGCATCTTGGGGGAGCAATATGAGCTACCCCCCCCCCCCGCACAAAGGCCTTCATCAAGGAGAGGCCAGCATTTGCTAATAGAGGATAGACCAGACGAGAGATGAGGACTTTAACGGTACCACTTCAATTGTAATAAAATGTCAAATATTTAGTGTACAATTTTCAAAAACATGTAAACAAAGGACGACACATATATAAATAAGACATTAACATATACACACAATACAATATACAATTTGTGTGATATTTAGATAGTAGTTGCCTCATCATCCCTGCTAAAATCGGATGATTGCTTGCTGTGACTTTGACGCGTTTCGTGGGTTACTGCCCGCTTCATCAGGAAGAGAACTACAGCCAAGCTCTATAATAGAAAATACATATTTTATCAATTTCAATACTGCAATTATTTGAAAGAGCTTACTCCTGATGGAATGGGTGCTCTACATACCTATAGCATATGTAACAAACAGTATACAGAAGATAAACACACTGATATTACGACCAATTGACAACTCCTTCAACAGATGGGGTAGTTTATCTGGCTTCTGTCCACTGTATCACCAGGGCCTAGGTTCAAACCAAAATTACAATTTATAGTAATGGTAAGTATCTAAAACATAGGTAAGAGCCATACTGGGTAATATTCATATACAGTATCTCAAAAAAGTGAGTACACCCCTCACAATTCTGTAAATATTTTATATCTTTTCATGTGACAACACTGAAGAAATGAAACTGCTACAATGTAAAGTAGTGAGTGTACAGCTTGTATAACAGTGTAAATTTGCTGTCAAAATAACTCAACACAAAGCCAATAATGTCTAAACCACTGGCAACAAAAGTGCGTACACCACTAATTGAAAATGTCCAAATTGGGCACAATTAGCCATTTTTCCTCCCCGGGGTCATGTGACTCGTTAGTGTTACCAGGTCTCAGGTGTGTTAAATCTGGTGTTATTGCTCTCTCTCATACTGGTCACTGGAAGTTCAACATGCCAACTCATGGCAAAGAACTCTCTGAGGATCTGAAAGAAAGAATTGTTGCTCTACATAAAGATGGCCTAGGCTATAAGAAGATTGCTAAGATTGCTTAAACTGACCTGCAGCACGATGGCCAAGACAATACAGAGGTTTAACAGGACAGGTTTCACTCGGAACAGGCCTTACCATGGTCGACCAAAGAAGTTGAGTGCACATGCTCAGCGTCATATCCAGAGGTTTCTTTGGGAAATAAACGTATGACTGCTGCCAGCATTGCTGCAGAAGTTGAAGGGGTGGGGGGTCAGCCTGTCAGTGCTCAGACCATACGCCGCACACTGCATCAAATTGGTCTGCATAGCTGTCGTCCCAGAAAGAAGCCTCCTCAAAAAGATGATGCACAGGAAAGCCCGCAAACAGTTTGCTGAAGACAAGCAGACTAAGGACATGGATTAGTGGAACCTTATTTGGTTCGGATGGTGTCAAGCGTGTGTGGCGGCAACCAGGTGAGGAGTACAAAGACAAGTGTGCCTTGCCTACAGTCAAGCACGGTGGTAGGAGTGTCCTTGTCTGGGGCTGCATGAGTGCTGCCGGCACTGGGGAGCTACAGTTCACTGACAGAACCATGAAAGCCAACATGTACTGAAACAGCACAGCAGTATTCCAGCAGAACGACCCCAAACACACCTCCAAGATTACCACTGCCTTGCTAAAGAAGCTGAAGGTAAAGGTGATGGACTGGCCAAGCATGTCTCCAGACACCCCATTGAGCATCTGTGGGGCATCCTCAAACGGAAGGTGGAGTGCAAGGTCTCTAACATCCACCAGCTCCGTGATGTCATCATGGAGGAGTGGAAGAGGACTCCAGTGTAAACCTGTGAAGCTCTGGTAAACTCTGCCCAAGAGGGTTAGAAAATAATGGTGACCACACAAAATATTGACACTTTGGGCCCAATTTGGATATTTTCACTTAGGGGTGTACTCACTTTTGTTGCCAGCGACTTAGACACTAATGGCTGTAGGGCTGAAACGATTAATCGATAATGCAAATCATTGAAACGGTTTTCATTATCAATTAGTTGGTCTGCTAACGGCATGCACCTTCCTCCCTGCCAGTCCCGCCTCCGCCCAAGACCCGTAAATCCTCTGTGTACAAGCTGGCGCCACTGTATTCTCATAGCGCCGCTCATGTGACCTGGCACATCCGCCTCTCTCTCCTCGGTGACATCAGCGGGGTATTCTCAGCCCTGTCCACTGCCTCGAGGGAAGAGAGAGAGGCGTGAGCACCGAGCTTCCATATAAGGCAGCGACTTTTACTTTTTTAATGCAGTGAGTGAACTTGGCAAAACATACATTTTGGTATTTCTGTTAGGAAGGGGGGGGGATAGTACCCCGTCATGGGTGTTCGGGGGGGGGGGAATGGTGCCCCATCATTGGTGTTCCTCGGAGGAATAGTGCCCTATCATTGGTGTTCCTGGGTGGGAATAGTGCCGCATCGCTGGTTTCAGTTTGAGGAATACACAGACCTCTCCCTCGTACACTCCGGTCTGGAGCCGCCACCTCTCCTTCCCACACTCCAGTCTGGTTCCTCCAGCCCGCTTTCTATGGCAACCTCATTATTATTTGAAATAAACAAAAAAATGGCATATCCATATTTTTTTTTTTTTATGATTCTTTTTTTTCCGATTAATCGAAACCATAATCGGCCAACTAATCGATAATGAAAATAATCGTTAGTTGCAGCCCTAAATGGCTGTGTGAGTTATTTTGAGGGGACAGCAAATTTACACTGTTATTCAAGCTGTATACTCACTACTTTAACATTGTTGCAAAGTGTAATTTCTTCAGTATTGTCACAGAAAAAGATATAATATAATACAGTAAAACCTTGGATTGCGAGCATAATTCATTCCAGAAACATGCTTGTAATCTAAAGCGCTCATATACCTGTATCGAAGCAAATTTTCCCATAAGAAATAATGGAAACTCAAATGATCCGTTCCACAACTATTTATTTATAAGTCCTTTAGTTTATATCCATATAAAAAAGATTATAGCGATGTGATAGGTTGTGTAACCATAAAAGGTCCACCCACAAATGGCAGCCTCCACAAGGGGTTTAGAAGCAAAATCCAGCAAGAGCTACAGAGTATAAAAGAGAAAAGAGGTTCCTCTAAGTGTAACAATATGGTTACATTTAATTAAGGTAAAACATTTAGCAACTCACGTTATTTATTAAAAAAGGCACAGTATGCAGGCATCCGGGATAAAGCTGTCCACATAGACCATCCCCCGCACCGCTGGCTCTCACCGCTGTCAGTCTGCAATCATGACTGAGAAGAGCACAATTGATTACCTTGCTCTTCTGGGCCAATTTGGTGCCACGAGAATAACTGTAATGCCCTCCACCTTGATCCTGCATAGCAGTTGAGAAAGGATCTTTATAGAAGGAAGAAGTAGATGAGGGAGAACTAAACCCAGAGTCATCAGAGGATCCCTGGGCCTTGCAAAAAACTGGCCCTGGATATTATGTATGACACCTGCAATAAAGGTTAAGAGATCTTGCAAACTACTGAAAAAATGACTTTCCTGGTCCGCAGTTAGGTACTCAAAGGAATCCAGGCAAGAAAACTTCTAGTAAAAGCCAGTAAGCTCTGTCGATATAAAGGAAACGTCCAACACCGAAGGACACTAGCACAACAATCATTTAAGGGTAGGAGGGGTTATATGGGGGTCCTTACAGCTCTTCTTTGCCAGTGGCCAATCACCTAAAATGTAGTAGCATATAACCTAGTAATCTAAAACAAAGCCTGTGTTCTGTACTATACCATTTAAAACATATTTTAAATAGTAAGGAAGGGTAAAACTTTAACGTTTTTTGTACCTTTCTGTTCCAGTGACAACTGTAACCCACATTTTTTGTACATGTATTAAAGGGACAGGAAGAGAGGGAAAACTCTTCTCAGCAGGGTCATGGACAGGAAAAAAAATGACAAATGTTTAGCTTCTATTAGGCTTACAAATCCTAATTTGTTTAAAAATGTGCACCTCCAGGTTGCATGGGAATAACGTTTATGACATGACCCAGTTTAGATTCTTTACCAAGTCCCTGTGTTTTGCTTTTTAGTTAAGCCTCTGGTTGAGTGTACATAACAGGTACAGTCATGGCCAAAAATATTGGCACCCCTGCATTTCTGTGAGATAATGCGCCACTTCGCACAGAAAATTGTTGAAATTACAAATGTTTAGACATTCTTTGTTTATTTCTTTTGTTTGTATTGGTATGACACAAAGTGGAGAAATGAAAAGCCAAATCTGACATCTGACATCTGGATTGGAAACAAATATTGTCACCCTCAATTTAATAGTTGGTAGCACACCCCTTGAAAAAAATAAGTGAAATTAATCGCTTACTGTAACCATCAATAAGTTTCTTACACCTCTCTACTGGAATTTTGGACCACTCCTCTTTTGCCAACTGCTCCAGGTCTCTTCCGATGGAAGGGCTCCTTTTCCCAACTGCTGTTTTGAGATCTCTCCACAGGTGCTCTATGAGATTTGGATCTGGACTTGCTGGCCAGTTCACTGCTCTCCAGTTCTTTAACTTAAACCATTTCTTGGTGCTTTTTGAAGTGTGGTTTGGGTCATTATCCCACTGTAAGACCTATGACCTCTTATGGAGACCCAAATTTCTGACACTGGGCCCTACATTGCACCTCAGAATTCTTTGGTAGTCTTCAGAATTCATAATGCCATGCACACGGTCAAGAACAGTCAGTGCCTGAAGCAGCGAAGCAACCCCAAAACATCAGTGAACCTCCACCATGTTTGACTGTAGGGACTGTATTCTTCTCTTTTTAAATGTCTAATTTCTTTTTCTGAAAACAGTAGAATGATGGACTTTACCAAAAAGCTGTAATTTTGTTTCATCTGTCCACAGCACATTCTTCCAAAACGATTTTGGCTTCCTCAGGTAAGTTTTGGCAAACTCAAATCTGGCTTTTTAATGTTTGTGTCAGCAATGGGGTCCTCCTGGGTCTCCTACCATAGCGTCCCTTTTTATTCAGATGGCGATGTATAGTGCAAGCTGACACAGTTGTACCCTGTGCCTGAAGGTCAGCTTGAATTTGTCTGGAAGTTGATTGAGGTTTTTTATCTAGCATTCAAACAATCCTTGCAATCTTTCATCAATTTTTCTCTTTTGTCCATGTCCAGGGAGATTAGCTACAGTGCCAGGGCTGTAAACTTCTTGACAATGTTGCACACAGTGGACACGGAACTTTAAGATCTCTGGAGATGGACTTGTAACCTTGAGATTGTCATCCTCAATTTTAGTTCTCAAATCCTCTTTGGTGCTCTTTCTCTTCTCCATGCTCCATTTGGCACACAGACACGCAACAGAAAGGTTGAGTCCATTTTTCACCATTTTAACTGGTTGCTGGTGTGACTTCTATATTGTCAGCACCTGTTAATTGATACAGGTGAGTTTAATTACAAATTACAGGAGCATCACAATCTTGGAATGCAATTGTTTGTTTCTTACAATTTTTAGAAGGTGCCCAATATTTTTGTCCAGTCCATTTTTGGAGTTTTGCGTGGAATATGTCAGATTTGGCTTTCTGTGTCTCCACTTTTTTGTGTCATACCAATACAAACAAGAAATAAACATGGGAATGCCTAAACATTTGTAATTGCAAAATTTTCTGTGCAAAAGTGATGCATTGTCTGTCAGAAATGCAGGGGTGCCAATATTTTTGGCCATGACTTCATGGTCAAAATCTTCAGTGCACAGCTGCATGAGACCTATTTCATTTTTGGGGATAGTTCTAGTTGGGGCCTATTACACCTGAACTTAATGGGGGAAATTCATTAAAGCTGCTGCTCCACTTTTCTGGTGTTAAACCCTCATGTTAATGTATTGCACCAAATTCATGAAGCATGTGCGACACTTTGGGCTGTGACAGCGACTCGTGCGACAAATTCAGTTCTAAACTGTGCCACTTTTACATTGTGTCACATTGAATGCACCAAAATGTAAATGTTGAGCTAATTAAGACCAAATCTCTTTTTGGCGCACAGAGAAAAACTGGCTCAGAAAGTGTTTCTCCTACATTCAAAAAGTGGCGAAGCATGAATCACATTCAAGTGCAAGTTCTAGACAAGTACATGAATTTGTCACTTTCATCTACACGTTTAGAATGCATGAGACACTTTCGCAAAATCTGTCTGCACCAGTCTTTATGAATTCCAAGGAATGTGCTGCAGTGCAAGCATTTTGATGCACCAAATATGTACTGTAAATCCTGCTGCATTTTTGCAGTGCATTTTAATATATTAATGAATTCTTATATTACACGCTGTTCAGTTTAGCTAAGAGTAAGTACATCTCATGGAAATGGTTGCTTTTTGCAACAGGCAAAGATTAAATCTTCATTAAAAAAACATACAGTTAAAGGTATATATTGATAAATATCAATATATATGTGGTGCACAATGAAAAAAAGGAAGTGCACCCTTAGCCTTAGAAGCTGGTATTGCCCTATTATTATACACAGTTTATATAGCGCCAACAGTTTGCGTATTGCTTTACAATGTAGAGGGGGGGACAGCACAATTACAATACAGAAGGCACAGGAGGCTTACATTCTAAAGGGAGGGGGTGGTGGTACAAAAGGTAATAGCTGCGGGGGATGATTTGAAGTGGCTCGGGTACAGTTCTTAGGTGGGTGTGGGATAGGCTTCCCTGAATAAATGAGTTTTCAGGGATCTCCTAAAGGTTGACAGGGTAGGGGCTGATCGGACCTACCGAGGCAGGGAGTTCCAGAGGATAGGAGATGCTCTGGAGAAGTCCTGAAGGCGAGCATGGGAGGCGGTAACAAGGGAGCTATGAGCAGGAGGTCCTAAGAGGAGCGTAGGGGAGGATTTGGGCAATATCTGCAGATGAGGTTGGTGGTGTAGCTGGGGGCGATGTTGTGGATGGCCTTGTATGTTGTGGTTAGTATTTTGAACTTTATACGGTGGGGTAGGGGAAGCCAATGAAGGGATTGGCAGAGAGGAGCGGCCGTCATGGATTGGTTAGTGAGGTGTATTAGTCTATCAGCAACATTTATAATAGACTGAAGGGGGGGGGGGGATAGCCTGTGTAAGAGTAGGCCGTTAAGGAGAGAGTTGCAGTAGTCGAGGCGGGAAATAACCAAGGAGTGAATAAGTTACTTTGTGGTGTGGTTAGTCAGGAAGGGTCGAATTCTGGAGATGTTGCAGGGGTTAAGGCGGCAAGATTTAGCCAGTGATTGGATGTGGGGGCTATCAACTGATTTACATCCGCAACATAAAATTTCAACACTAAAAAGCCTTTGTACATTTACAGATGTGACAAAAACATTAGACAGCATTATTCAGCAATTATACAGGTATGACAAATCTTGGGCTAGTCATTAGGCACCCAGGAACAGCATATAGCCACAGAGGCCACTTTAAATTACTACTTCTAGGCTTCATATCCTGTTAGGACACCTCCCCTTCCCCTTGCACAATTGTGTGTACATATGTAGCACCCATACGTGTCAGTGGCCCACCCAGAAAAATGCATGTTAGCATCCATATATTGTAGGTGTGAGTAGAAGCTGGACACGTGTGCGCAAGGAGAAACCAACCTCTCATCTCTCTTTACTTTTTTTTTTTTTTGCGCAGTCCATCACAAGCGGCATGAACATATTAACATGAACATAAGTAACGCTGTATACTATTTAACACTGTGAAGGCTTCTTATATAGTTAAAATGTACAAAATTAGTACTTTTGGTGGATTTAATTTTATTGTTTTTTTTGTTTTTTGTTTTGTTTTTGTTTTGTTTTTTTTTGTTGTTCTTTAAGTTAAGGACTCTGCAGCTTTCTTGGTAAGGTGGTAAGTGGATACGCCATCCCCATGCCTTGATGTCACCAGCCTTTGATGCCTGCAACACTGTATATGAAGCCCGAAACTCTTTGATGACAGCACTGGGGTTCAGTATCTTAATCACTGCTGTCATTGAGAGTGTACAAGTCTCCCCCACACACAGCCGCTGAGCTGTCATTACTGACTGTATGGACCTGCCCATGGGAGAGAGAGCCTACTCACTGCCAGTGAAAGCATTGGATTGAAATTTTGCTGATAAATCCCTCCTTTTTTTTTTTTTCACCACTGTCATTACAAACGGTTTCACAGGCAGTGTTGCAGACAGCGAGGGCTGGTGACATCAGGACTTGACGAGAGGTGGAAGGGAGCATCTTGTCTTAATGAGAATGCCTCTGACAAAACGAGATGAAAGAAAACTGCAGTGACATTTACTCCAAAAAAGCGTAACCAATAATTGCATCAAACTACATCAAAGTCAGCCATAGTGATTACTAATTTAATATAAATTTAATTACATAACAAGCCTGCAAGGTGTTAGGTGGTGACAGGACTTTGGACTTGTGTTGCTTCAGATTGAGATGCTTCTGAGATCATTCTAAAATCCTTGATAGATGTATTTGACCTGCAGTTGTTGACCTGCTGACTTGCATTTGACCTGCTTCATGTGGGTTTTCCGATAATCTTGTATGGGAATGCAAGACTTGTTTGCTGCAAACAAAAGCCAGTTGACACAGGCCCCAAATTTGCTCAGTGCAATTTTGGAACTTCCTGAGCAAAGACCTCACTCTGTGATTCTGTTGCGAGGCTCCCGTTTCTGTGACCTTGTACCTGATTTCCAGTTTGAGTTTTGAATTTGTTGGTTAATAGGCTTGTCCTTGTCTACAAGTTGTCTGTCACCTGCCCTGAACTCCTGCCCGTTTTTGGTTTTAGATTCCTGTCTGCCACCTGTCCTGACCTTTCGAATTCTAATTACAGTATAAATCGGCACTGCCCTTACCTCTTGCTTGTCTTTAAGCACATTCTGTATGCTTGATTCTGTAGTTCTAGTTTCTGCCATCTGTCACCAGCCTGAATGTATCCATGGAACACACCCTTTGTGGGGTGCGCTGGTGAATTCTCAGTACTGTGCTGATGTTATACTGCCTTCTATGTAAGATCTGCTTCCTTTAAGTCTCCGAAACTGCTACAGTCGGATGTTTTTCCTTGTCAAAAGAAGTTTATTGAGTATACAATGTTATAAAGATACATAAAGTAAGTTTACAAGGATCTATAAAGTAAGCTCATTGTTTTACAGTAGGGTTTATATAGGTAAATATCATGAAATTTCAAATATTAAACATTGGGTTCACGTAAACCTAAATTAAAGATATATATCATTTCCTTAGTTACTTTTGTAGGTATTTAAATGATTTATACCTACTATACATATTGTTTACAAGTAGAGTGTATATAGGTCAAATAAATTCTGATAATGAGCTTTAATCGTAAGGTGGAGAAAAGGAAAGAGAAAGAAGAAAAAGGGTTGAAAGGTAGAGGTATGGTCCACAAGGTTGTCCCGCTCGTCAGTTTATTATTCTTTTTAGTTCTCTTTGAAGCCTTAGAATGGGTGTCTCTGTAAGTCATTTAATCTGTTACCATGGCAACAGGACAGAGTCATTGAAATTTGACAGGAACTGTTGTTTTATCCAAGGGTGCCAAAGTTTTTCAAATTTTGGAATTTGATTTTGATCGATGGCTACCATCTTAGCATGGGACATTGTATTATTCATTCTGTGAATTGTTTCTGCTAGTACCAATGTAGGAGATTTCCATGCCTTGGCCACTGTTTGTTTTGCAGCCGTTATTAGTTGGATCATAAGTTTGAATTGAGAGAGTGTTAACCATTCCGGTTTTAGATTAAGTAAAGTTAAATATGGATCTGGTTGTATTATCTTTTTAAATATTTTAGATGCAATCACGAAAACTTCCTTCCAGAAGGTTTGGATTACTGGGCACGTCCACCATATGTGTAAATATGTGCCTATTTCTGGGCATCCTCGAAAACAAAGAGCTGAGGTATTAGGTGAATATTTTGCCACTCTAGCGGGTACAAGGTACCAGCGAGTTAGGACTTTATAATTTGTCTCCAGTGCTAAGATGTTGGGTGAAGATGACTTAGATGTGAGCCATATGTTAGACCAGTCCGTGTCTTCTAAAGTTCGTCCCAGGTCCTCCTCCCACCTCTGAACGTAAGAGGGTCTATTAAGATTTGCTACTCCATATAATTGATTATAAAGTGATGAAATTGTACCTTTAGCAAATGGATCTTTTGTACAGATTGATTCAAAAATGGATAATTGGGATAATGGTGTATCCCCCTTTAGGAATGGTGTATAGAAAATTTTGATTTGGAGATATCTAAATATCTCAGAGTTTGGTAGATCATATTTTTCTCTAAGCGATGGGAATGAAAGGAATGATTTAGATGCTATGAAGTCATTTAGTGTCTGAATGCCTGATGTTGTCCAAGCTTTAAAAGAATTTGGGTAGATCCATGCCGGATAAAAGGCCGGATTTCTGATAAAAGAAAGGAGAGGATTGTGTGGAGATTGTAACTGATATTTGGTTTTTAGTTTATCCCAGAGAGATAAGAAGTGTTTAGTTATGGGATTATGAATTTTAAAGCGGTCTTTAGGATCAAGCCATAATAAATTTGATATTAATAGAGGGTCATTTTCTGAAGCCTCTATAAATACCCATAGTGGGATTTCCTGTTTTGCATGGTATTTGGACAGACTGGCCAAATGTGCTGCTCTGTAGTAGTTAGTAAAATTAGGGTATTCCAGGCCTCCTTTATTTTTGGGAAGATGCAGTGTGTGTATAGGTATACGTGGTTTAGAAGAGCCCCATATAAACGAAGTTGCTCTTTTTTGTACTATTCTCAAAAAATAGGAAGGAATTGGAATAGGGAGGACTCTGAATAGATAAAGCAATTTGGGTAGAATAGTCATTTTGATTGCATTAATTTTCCCTATCCAGGATAAAGGAAGTTGCGACCATTGTTTTATTAGATTTGTGATCTGTCTTAATACAGGAGGATAATTGGTTGAGAATAAGTCAGAATGAGATGCTGTTAAATGAATTCCAAGATATGGGATTGATTTTTCTGCCCATGTGAATGGGAGTGCAGCCCTAGCCGGGATCAATTCCATGTTTGTGAGTGAAATATTAAGCACTAGGCATTTCTTAGGATTAATCATAAGGCCGGATAGGGCTGCAAATCAGTCGGATGTTTTAATCTCTTGTTGCTTCCCAAGTCACTTTGGCTCTGACTCATGTACCCACCACTCCTGTACAACTTACTGTTCCCATTGCACCAGTGTCTATGAGACACCCACTCTACCTTGCTTCTAAGGGGATGCAGCTTTATTAGTCTATAAAGTATCCATTTTGAATTACAGCCAAGGACCATTGTTTGATTGGGCAGTGGTACCCCTTTATAACATGGCTTTCTTGGGAGGCTGTGGGGTGGATTTACTAAAGGCCAATAGACAGTGCACTTGCACTCATTTTCCCCAGAACTTCGTGAATGTGGTAAATCTCTGCTGATTTCCATTATCCAATCATGTGCAAGCAAAAAAATTCAGTTTTTATTTTCCTTGCACCCGATCGAGTATTTTTTTTTTTTTTCAACGCGCGGCTTCACCACATTGAAGCGGAGGTCCGCCCACCACTTCAAAAATTAAAAGCCAGCAGCTGCACATACTGCAGCTGCTGACTTTTAATAATAGGACAATTACCTGTCCTCGAGTTCAGCGATGTCGGCACATGCAGCTGATGGTTTCCATCAGCTGTCAGGTGCTGCCGCCGCCATTGCGGGTACGGGAACCTGGCAGTGTAGCCTTATCACTTCACGCCGGGAACCCTACCGCGCATGCGTGAGGCTTCTCTTCTCTCTCCTATTGGCCTGGTGGCGGGGGAAGGAGGAGGGAGCCGAGCGGTGACGTCAAGGGCCATGGCGCAGGCTCCCAGAAGTGGGGACAGGATAGCTGTGAAAGAAAAGGTGCCAAATGTGGCAATGGAGGGGGGTAGAAATCAGATGAGCCGAAGTTCCACTTTTGGGTGGAACTCCGCTTTAACTAAGCTCTGGGGAGCTCTTGAAAGTGCACAGTTTATTTACCTTTAGTAAATCTACCCCTCTGACTTTGGCATCTCCATTATTATAAAATAATGATGCTTTACTTTGGAACTATTCATGTTGTATGGATACCTTGCATCAAGTATTTTACAAACCAAGTAAAAAATTGTGTGAGCCACTCAGGCTTTAAGGGGTTCTAGTCCAGTGCCAGTGCCCACTAATGTGAGTGGCGGCTGGGAAAGAACCAAGTCTGGGTTCCAGATGTCATTGTGTAGTGAAAGAAATGTTCCATAAGCCGCACATCAAAACAGACTCGCTGTGATGTATGTGGCAACTTTAGCCTGGGCTCCAACCAGGCTATTCCTCAATGTGTTTCGCTCAGCCTCTTGGAGCTTAATCATGGGGCAGAGCAAAATGCATTGGAGGTGTGGCCTGGTTGCAGCACAGGCTGAGGTTGCCGCATACTACATCACAGCGGGTCTGTTTTGACGCGTGGCTTATGGGACATTTCTTTAATTTTACAAATCATGGTGTGCTTCATTGACTGTACAGTTCTAGCATGCTTCCTTAAGCATGGGCATAAAAATAGCATGGAACAATGAGACTTTCATAGTAGTATTGTGGCAAGGCCTACTCTATAATATATACATATTAAAGATCAGCAGCTGGCCCGTAGAGACCTCTCAGCAAACTTGGATGTCTTGATTACTTTATGTAGCAAGATGGAAATATGCTTCGAGAAAAGAATGCCAATGCCTTCCACAAGCTTTTCTCCTAACTCCAGAACCCTGTGTTTCTGTTCTCCAGATGAAGCATTTGCAGCTTCCAAGTAAAGAATGCACTTTTTGTGAAAAAATCCCTCTTTATATTGCTCTGGTTAGGTACATTACATAAGCACTCAAACACCAGTGCCTAGAGCAGCAGGTAGAGTGTTACCCCAGCTTTTGCTACACCTACTAAGATTACTTTTCCCATTTAGATCTCTTTCCAAGAGAAACGTTTATAGACCTAAGCTTTGTTGGATGCTACTGCTAATTGTATTGTAGAATTCTTGTAGAAATACATAAGTTTGTGGTGGAGCCCTTGGTGGTATGTCACCATGCCCCTCACTATGCATCTAGGAGCACTCCTTGCTCAATTTATTAGCTCCGCCCATCCTATTGGGTCTTCCTTTGTTTCTCATCCATGCTTCTATCAAAGATTGGTCCATTGGTGATCTATAGTCCATGTTTTCACAGGTGTATTTATAGGATGTACTCTCTTGATCCTGTTTGTTCCATAACTGCACCCTTGCTTAGTCCTTTTCAGCACTATCTGAGTTTGCTGATGTCCTACATATTTGGCATTGAACTACTGTACAGTATTTGAAATGTCTACGCGCAGCGTCTTTTCTTTCCGTAAATATTTTTTATTCACTTGCAATGTGCTTTTAAACTTGCTAGAAAATTTTACTATTTCAGGAAATATAATTATTTAGCACAGCTCCCTCCTTGCGCATCATTGCCCTCTCCTCTTCTGGAACTGTTTGGTTACTCACTATGTTCGCCCAACATTTCCACCCTTTCCCTTTCCTACCTACATAACTTTTTATATTGGTGTTGGGATAGGAGCAAAAAGAATAATATTATTATTATTATTATTATAATTATTATTCTACACATGAATGATAACTCAAGTCTTCTGTGCTGCTAACACTTTGAAGATGGCAGCACCCAGCATTAGTCTCTGGGTTTTTGGATGTCTACATGAGAGAGGCTTTTACAGGTAAATAAAATGCATAACATATTGTATATCAAATCATATAATCTTAAAGGATCATCTGCTGGAAACATCTATTTTTCTCAAGTCATCTTCCAGGACGGCACACCTGAGATGAGAGGCTCCTCCCGACAGGAAACACAATCAATCAACAGCTGTTTTAAGTCCACACCCTTCCCCTTGATCCTCAGTTTTTTGATTGTGTTTCTCCCTACACGGCGAAACTGTTTGTTTTTTTTCCAAATGACCGAAGCCTGGGGCTGGTGGTCTCCCCCTGGGAGCCGGACCAAATGCCTGGGAAGCCTCTGGGTCTGGCAGGATATATTTATCCTTCCCGGGGGGTTCCCCTATCCTTTCCTCAGGGGGGGCAGCAGAAACTGGGAAAGCCCCCCTGAGAGCTGAAGGCCCCTGGGTACAGTGGTGTCCCCAGAACTTCAGGGGCCCTTATCCTGTCTCCCCCCCTTACCTGTCCGGGCGTCCGTTCAGACGGGGGTGCTGGCCGTCGTTTCTTTCCAGGGGGATCGTATCCCCTGACTTCTGGGTCCCTGGTAGCTCGCGTGGGCTGCTGGGGAGGGTACCGCCTGAACGACCCGCGTTCTTACCCAGAAGGGAAGGCTGAGAGTCAGCAGGAGCAGGCGCCCACATCCTCCTTTCGAGGAGGCACCAGTTTACTATGGTGAATGTCTGCCTAAACCACCTCATGGGAATGAGGAACGTACGGCATTGCCCCCCCCATTGTGTATATACTGACTGGACAGTGCAGGACACAGCCTAACCTTGCAGCTCCCTAAAGGGACAGCAGTTGTGGGGGGGGCACTTTGGCGGCTATCCTCCTTGCGTGTGGACCATAAGGATGGAAAAGCAAGCCCGGTGGCTGTGGAAAAAGGGGAAAACGACAACGGTGAGTCAAAAATCCCCAATCCCAGCCAGATGGTTTCTGGGCATTTGAGATAATCTCCCCTGGGGTCTGGATTCAAATAGCCCAGAAGCTTTTGCTAAGAACACCAGCCACAGCTCCCTCTTACATCAATGATGCTGTATGGTGGACAAGTGGTGCAGAGGAGCGAGTGTGCCTAAACCACCTCAGATGGGAAAGAGGTAGGTAAGGCATTTTTTCCCCTTCCACCTGTATTTACTGAGTGGTGCAGCGCAGGACCTGGGGTCTGCATAACAGAACAGCCCAGAAGCTACTGCTAGAAACCACCAGCCACAGCTCCCTCTTATAGCAGAGACACTGTGGTTATCACAACAGTAGGTTGCCAGCCTCTCCCTACATACCCGGTTGTGGTACATTAGTAGGGGTGAATACAGCAAAGAGGGTGACCTGGTAGAACAAAGAGTTCCTTACTGGCCAGGTATACCACTGAACAAGTTATTAATGGTGCAATGGTTGAAGGATTCAGGAGTAAGCTCCCTTGCTCAGCAGGTGCACTAGGTTATCTGGCCCTATTTGCCCAGCTGCCAGGAATCTGCTTAAAGTTGCTCCAAGATGCTTAAAAGCTGACCTAACTTTCAACAATGTGGCAGGGACCAAGCTTCTGTGTGGCACAGTAGGGGTTCCCTTGTGACAGATCCTCCTTTTTGGGGGTTGCTTGCTATGGGTAACTTTTCATAAGCTCCAACCTCCCACTCCACTCTTACATTGTGGTTATATTTTAATGCAGGGGGTAAGAAAAACCTTTTTGGTTTGGACTACAGTCCACTCAGTGACAGATCTAAAGGCGATTTACCATAAATCGTTTTCCTATATCCTTTGATTAAGGATTTTCTGTGCAAACATATGCAAGAGCTAGATGGCTATATGATTGCTTCTTTAAGGGCTGCAGGTGGCTATTTACCTCCAGGCTAAATTGGTAACCACCCTTTTTAGAGGTCTTATATTGGTCTCTAGGGCTGCGCTCATTGAAACTTTAGTTACTGATCAGCCCCACCCGTGTATGAGCTGGCTAGCGTTTGCTCAATCTACGGAGGTAAGGTAGGACAACAGCTACTATAGTAAGGTGTCCAACCATTTTAGGATTGGTTCCTTCACTGGTGGTGAAGGATTAGTATCTACAGCCCAGGCTAGGCCTATGAAATAAATTGCTCCTGTTTGGTTATTTCATAAAGGGATACACCAGGACTCCTTCTTGGCTGCTCACCAGTAGACCTCAGTAGTGAAGGTTTGTCCTTGCTGGGGTGTTTGGCACAACTAAAGTACACATTGAGATTTGTGACCTCTCTGCTGAAGCTTGTTGGGTGTCCTTTATATCCTAAAGGTACTGCTTTGTTTGGCTACAGATCAGAAAATACAACAGGGAAGGTGGTCTGTACTTTCTGGTTTTTGTGCCGCACGCCAGAAACGCACATCATTGAGTCTGGTGATGACATTTCTGCTCATAATTGTTATATTGCTGCACATCAGACCTACACAAGATTGGGGTCTGTCTGTGGGGTTTTTGTGTCCTGTATTACTGTCTTATTGGTTGCTTATCAGAAAGGCAGCAGGAAAGATTGATGGCAGGGGTAGTACATATACTGCCTTTGGTAATCGGTACAGCACCACAAGGTGGCGTCGTGCTGATTCAGACAGTGCTATTAACGGCAATAGCTGCTGATTTTAGGCATGCGATTTGACATGTGAGTCGCATGCAAAATCGCTTCAATATGGATGTGCTATCTCTATTCAGAATTGTTAGATTGTTGCACATTAGAGATATACACGATTGAAGTTTGTCTGTGGGTCCTGTATTACTGCCTTATTGGTTGCTTATCAGAAAGGTAGCAGTGAAGATGGATGGTCCTGATTTTGTTGGAAAATACAAATTGAACCTGGGCCATGGGTAGTACACATACTGCCATTGGTAATCGGTGCAGCACCACAAAGTGACGTGCTGATTCAGACAGCGCTATTAACAGCAATGGCTGCCGATTTTAGGCATGCGACTTTGACATGTTGAGTTGCATGCCAAATCACTTCAATATGAATGTGCTATCTCTATTCAGAACTGTTATATTATTGCACATCAGACATATACAAGATTGAGGTCTGTCTGTGGGCCCTGTATTACTGCCTTATTGGTTGCTTATCAGAAAGGCAGCAGTGATGACAGATGGTCCTGATTTTGTTGCAAAATACAAAATTGAACCTGTGCCAGGGGTAGTACACATACTGCCATTGGTAATCAGTGCAGCACCACAAATTGGCCCGGGCCGATTCAGACAGTGCGATTAACGGCAATGGCTGCCAATTTTAGGCATGCGATTTGACATGTTGAGTCACATGCCAAATCACTTGAATATGGATGTGCTATCTCTATTCAAGATTGTTGTTGCACATCAGACACATACAAAATTGAAGGTTTACTGCCTTATTGGCTGCATATCAGAAAGGACACAACAGTGAAGGTTGTTTGTCTTTTTCTGATTTGTTTTTGCGGCTCAGCAGGGAGACACATTGAGGGTAATGACATCTCTGCTCAGTATTGGTATATGCTACACATCAGACATACACAAAGATTGAACATTGTTTGTGTCCTGTATGTCCTATATTTACTGACTTATCGTCCGTATATCAGAAAGGCACAGCAGTAAGTGGTGTTTCTCATTGATCTTCCTTGCTGTTTCTTAGGTATACACAGTAGGGGGTTGTTGGCTGCACTCCTCCAGGGAGCCACAGCATGGGGACCCCTTGTTCGACCCGAAAACTGCTTTTCCTGCGACCTGTGTAATCTTGAGGTCTGTGGTTCCGTAAGCAGGGACTGCTGGATACGCTGCGACCTGGAGTCGCACAGTCACGAATGATACCCTTTGGAAGCCATAGTAGGACTTCTCATGCGTCTTGCAGTCCCAAGTGGCAGGTTGGGTCACACGGGTGTGGGAACCCTAAGCTTATCTGTCCCTTCTGGTTCAGGTTTTGCAATGCTGCAGGAATACTCATTGTGGAGTTATTGCCTTATTTTGCAGTAGACCAGAAAGATCGCAGCTGTAAAGGCTGTCTGTTGTTTCTTTGTTTTTATGTTGCTGCACAGCAGAAATACTCAACATTGAAGCTTGTTGGTGCTTTCTGTTTCATATTGACTTACCTTATGGTACTTCAGAAAAACACAGTGCTGTAGGTTGCTTGTGTTCTTTCTCTGTTGGTTCTATGTAACTGCACTACAGAACTGCATAACAGGAAGTGTCTTATAACTGTACTTGGTGGTTCGTCATAAATACGCAACATAGAAGTTTGGGTCTTTCTGTCTTCTCTTTATAGCCTTGTTTTGCTGTACATCAGTAAAACACCACTGTAAAAGGGGGTTCCCGGCCTTTCTGTATTTACCAGTTATGACCTAGCTAGCTGCACTTCAGAAATGCGCAGCATTTAAGGTGTGTTTGTGTCTTAATGCTTACATATTGGCCGCACATCAGAAAACCAGACTGTGAGGTTCAGATTTGGGTCTCTTCCCATATTTGATATTTTGGTTTAGCTAGTCACACTCAGATACACAACATTGATGTCTATGCTTGTGTCCTTTCTGTCTAAATCTATTGTGCTATGTCCACAATCTATGATTTTTTTATTTGTGATATTAATAATACATGTATCACCTTTTTGTATTTCAGCCTTCTCTTCCCTGAAAGGGCCTGGAGTCCAGGTGCAGATGTCACATGTCAAAAAGCCTCGACCCCTTACATTCAGGGATGCCAGAGCCATTTCCTAGGGTTGAAGCCCGGTAGAGTTATGGGTCACTGGAGGAAGGCGATAATGAATCGCCCTGTTTAATAAGAACTTAGGAAGTTCGGTTCAGAGGAGTTTTATGGCCTGAAGATGAAGTATAAACATGTATACCCGACCAAATAGGTTACAGCTCGGTGCATGGCCTTCATTTTGCCCTTCTAGCAAAACTAGATGTAGCAGTATGAGTGTTCTCCTCCTGCTACGGATGTTAATCTCCTGAGTAGGCTCTCAGGCATAAGTAAAACTATAGATTGGGCATGCCTTAAACCCAGGGGTTACGTTTTTGTTAATCTATTTCCCTTAAGTAGGTTTCCCTTCAGTCTTTGCTGACGTAAAGATAAAAATTAACAAAAAAGGTTGTCTGTCAGGGGCCCCCTTTTGGCAGTTTTATTTCCCTGGACAGGGTTGTGTTAAGACAGGCTCCCTTATTGATCAATGTAGTGTCCTTGTCTTACAACACAGCTCTCCGATTTAATCTTTTTAGTGGTTCTAAGCAGCACCTATAGGCAGAATAGGCCATTGTTAGATGTGTGACAGGCACATTGATAACCTACAAGTTTAACATGTTTTCTGATTCCATCTTTAAGAGCCCACTCCACCTAGATCCTGCATCCGAAGCAGAGAAGGCAGGGACACCGGTGGAGTAGACCGGCAGATCAGCCGCATGATCCAGCTAAGATACCTTCATCAAGCATATGGAGTGAAGGTAAAGCTCACTGCAGAACCGAGGTTCGCCAAGAGGGTCTTGCAGTGGTCCCACCCTAAAGGTAGGCCTGAGCTACTTGATTATCCTCTCAGGTGTGCCGTCCTGGAAGATGACTTGAGAAAAGTACTAGTTACTTACCGGTAACTGTCTTTCTGGGGAATCTTCCAGGACGGCAGGCCTACTTCCCACCCGTTGGAGGAGGGAAAATTTTAGAACACAAGAAGGTGAGTACCTATGAGGAATGATTTCCCTTGTGAAACAGGTTCAGGAGTTACTTCTCTACAAACTGAGGATCAAGGGGAAGGGTGTGGACTTAAAACAGCTGTTGATTGATTGTGTTTCCTGTCGGGAGGAGCCTCTCATCTCAGGTGTGCCGTCCTGGAAGATTTCCCAGAAAGACAGTTACCGGTAAGTAACTAGTACTTTTTCTAAACTAGATTTACGTGGGGCCTAAGGTTGCCACCTCATCCCTTTAAACCCGAACACATATGAATTACACAGGTTCTGAGGCTAATTTTAATTCAGATAAGACACCAAGTGAGTTTAACCGCTTCAGTTCCGGAAGATTTTACCCCCTTCCTGACCAGAGCACTTTTTGAGATTCGGCCCTGCGTCGCTTTAACTGACAATTGCGCGGCCGTGCGACGTTGCACCCAAACAAAATTGACGTCCTTTTTTTTCCCCCCACAAATACAGCTTTCTTTCAGTGGTATTTGATCACTTTCGCGGTTATTATTTTTTGCGCTATAAACAAAAAAAAAACGACAATTTTGAAAAAAAAGGCTTTTTTTTTTTTTTTTTACTTTTTGCTATTATTATAATAATAATAATAATAATACAGGATTTATATAGCGTCAACAGTTTACGTAGCGCTTTACAACTTGAGGGTAGACAGTACAAATACAATACACTTTACTACAGTAGGAATCAGAGGGCCCTGCTCCTAAGAGCTTACAATCTAAGAGGGAAGGTCAAGAGATACACGAGGTAATAACTGTGGGCGATGTGCTGTTTGAGAGATAAATGTACAGTTGTTAGGTGGGGGCCAGATAGGCTTCTCTGAAGAGATGAGTTTACAGGGTTCGTCTGAAAGTGGATAAAGTAGGAGAAAATCAGACAGATTGGGGTAGAGCATTCCAGAGGATAGGAGAGGCTCTGGAGAAGTCCTAAAGGCGAGCATGGGATGAGGTGACAAGGGAGTTTGGGAGCAGGAGGTCTTGGGAGGAGCGAAGAGAACGATTAGGTTGGTATTTTGAGACTAGGTTAGAGATGTAGCTGGGGGTCTGGTTGTGAATGGCTTTGTAAGTTATAGTTAGTATCTTGAATTTAATTCAGTGACTGAGTGGCAGCCAATGGAGGGATTGGCAGAGGGGTATAGCAGACGCTGAGCGGTTTGTGTGGTGGATGAGCCTGGCAGCAGCGTTCATGATGGACTGAAGTGGGGATAGCCTATTTAGAGGTAAGCCAATGATGAGGGAGTTGCAGTAGTTGAGGCGGAAGATGACCAGGGATGTGGATTAGAAGCTTTGTGGTGATATTGGTTAGGAAGGGGCGTATCTTGGAGATGTTGCAGAGGTTGAGGCGGCAAATTTTGGATAGCGATAGGATGTGGGGCCAAAAGGTTAGTTCAGAGTCCAGGATTACACCTAGGACCTTGGCGTGCAGGGACAAGTTGATAGTTGAGCCGTTGATCTTGACAGTCTTGAAATCAGTGGAAGCGGCACCTGAGGGAGGAAATATCACGAGCTCGGTTTTGGATAGGTTGAGTTTGAGGAAGTGATGTGACATCCAGGCTGATATGTCTGCTAGTAAGTTGGTAATGCGTGAGGAGACAGATGGAGAGAGCTGGGGGGTGGAGAGATAGATTTGGGTGTCATCAGCGTAGAGATGATATTTAAAGCCGTGGGAGGCAATCAACTGACCCAGGGAGGTGGTGTAGATTGAAAAAAGGAGAGGTCCAAGAACAGAACCTTGGGGGACCCCAGCGGAGAAAGGAAGAGGAGAGGAGGAAGTAGAGTTGTAAGTGACACTGAAGGAGCGGTGTTAAAGGTAGGGTGAGAACCAGGGAAGCGTACAGTCACGGAGACCAAAGGAGTGGAGTTTATTGAGGAGGGGGTGGTTCCATTGTGTATAATATCCCCCAAAAATATATTTAAAAATATTTTTTTTTTCCTCAGTTTAGGCCGATTCTTCTACATATTTTTGGTAATCGCAATAAGCATATATTGATTGGTTTGCGCAAAAGTTATAGCGTCTACAAAATAGGGGATAGTTTTATGGCATTTTTAATTTTTTTACTAGTAATGCCGGCGATCTGCAATTTTTATCGGGACTGCGACATTATGGTGGACACGTTGGACAATTTTGACACATTTTTGGGATCATTGGCATTTATACAGCGATCAGTGCTATAAAAATGCATTGATTTTTGTAAAAATGTCACTGGTAGGGAAGGGGTTTACACGAGAGGGCGATCAAGGGGTTAACTGTGTTCCCTAGTATGTGTTCTAACTGAAGGGGGAGGGGGCTGTGTAGGGGAGATGACAGATCACTGTTCATACTTTGTGCCCCGAGCGATCATGGGAGCCTGGCGGTGATCGCGACCACCGGGCACTCGCATCGGCTCCGTGGGCAAGCAGGGGGCGCGTGCGCGCCTCTTGTGGCCAAAATTGGAAGCAACGTAACATGACGGCAATTCGTGCAGCCGAGCCATGTTGCCACAGTACAACTGCGGCGGCTGGTTGGCAAGCGGTTAATTACCACCTTAATCAGCCACACAACCTGTGTAATTAATATGTGTTCGGTTTTAAAGGGATGAGGTGGCAACCCTAGTGGGGCCTACAGCCTCATCCATATAAAGGTGGATGATGAAAAGAACACTGCTTTTAATACTTGGAATGGACATTATTTGGGAGCATATTTATAAATCGGTGTATGTGACTTGCACCAAAAATCACTGATGGTAAGTCAATCACTGTCATTTAAAACACATGCACCTGGAAGATTTGCCTGCTGTGAATGTTTGGAATGCCACATTCGCTGCTTTTATATATACCTCCTAATGTGTATTCAAATTTGAGAAACCCCCTACTATATGTTTGTGTTTCCATTCACATAGCATACCTAAAAAGATTAAATTACTCATTCTAGTACTCATAGTACTCATTTTAGTTTAAATTACTCATTCTAGTTGTTTCTTTGAATTAGGACTATACACAGGGCTGCAAGCTATTCTGAACAGTTTCAGAGGGACAAAATGGGGACAGGGTCAATTTCTCTTCATTAACATTACAATTTGAACCTGACATCTTTGCCCTTTAGTTATTCATTATTAGTAGTGCAGAAGTACCTTCTATTCATTTGCCCCCTATAGCAAGCTGCTTACTGTGGGGGCACTGGGCAGAAGGTAGGGGTCAGAAACGCCAGCGAGGGACCCAAGAAGAGGAGGATCTGGGCTGCTCTGTGCAAAACCACTACACAGAGCAGGTAAGTATAACATGTTTGTTATTTAAAACAAAGAAACATAACAAGACTTTAGTATCAATTTATTTGAGTGATCTTGTCTAATCTCAGCCTCACACAGCTGTCTTTCTACAAGCACAGAACACTGCTACATTGTGTGTGATTCCTTATTGTGGATTCATAACAGAGATTCTCCCATGTCCAGAGTCTTAAAATATAACTAAAGATAAAATTTGTTTGTTTGTTTTGTATAGTGTGTGTAGGGAACATTTATCAGGTTTTTGTTGTTGTCTGTGCCCCTGTTTGGAAGATTCGCCCTTTTTATTTGTAATGTTTACCATTACTGAGGAAGATACGTCATTTCCCGGTAACAACATGCGTTGTGGGGGGGGGGACAGGATGGCTTGTGAGAGACAGTGGAGTGTTCTCAGAGCGGGAGAGGACACACCAGTACAGCATCTTTTTACATTTGTTTGGCTTGTTACAGAGTGGTGTGCTTTTAGCACCTATTAAATCCATCCAAGGATCTGAATGCTGAACATAAACCCAAAGGTGGTTTAACCGCTTCCGGACCAGCCGCCACAGTTTTACTGTGGAAGGTTAGCTCCCCTGCGCGAAACCACGTAACTATACACAGCGGGGGTGCCGATGCTTGTGGAGGACGGTCGCGATGACCGCCGGCCACGAGTGATCGTGAGCTGGAGACACAGAACAGGGACGAGTGTGTGTAAATACACACTTCCCTGTTCTGTTCTGACAGGAATGACAGATCGTGCGTTCCTATTAGCTAGGAACAATGATCTGTCACTTCCTGTAGTTAGTCCCTCCCCCTTCAGTTAGAATCACCTCCCAGGGAACACAGTTTACCCCTTCACCACCCCCTAGTGTTAACCCCTTCACTGCCAGTGACATTTTTACAGTAATCAATGCATTTCTGATCGCTGTATTAATGCCAATGGTTCCAAAAATGTGTCAAAATTGTCCGATGTGACCGCCATAATGTTGCAGTCACGATAAAAATCGCAGATCACCGCCATTACTAGTAAAAAAAAAATAAAAATAATAATAAATACCTTGGACGAGTTACAAGACGCACTAGCAGCTTTCCCCAACTGCAAGGCCCCTGGGGCGGATGGGATTCCCATAGAGGTCTATAAGCAATACGCTGACATCATTTTGCCAAAGCTACTAATGGTTTTCAATGCTTCCAGGTAAAATAGATGTTTACCCCCCTCTATGACCACAGCTAACATAGTTCTTATACTGAAGCCAGGAAAGGACCCGACAGATCCGGGTTCTTATAGACCCATATCCCTTTTGCAAAGCGATATTAAGCTTCTAGCTAAGGTACTTGCGATGAGGCTGAATGGAGCCATCACGGCCATCATACACCCTGATCAGGCGGGGTTCATGCCTAATAAGTCTACGGCTGTAAACTTAAGACTGCTTTATTTGAATATGCAATCTGCGTCGGATAATCTGGGACAGAGGGCTTTACTCTCACTGGACGCTATGAAGGCCTTCGATAGCGTGGAGTGGGAATACCTGTGGGGAGTGCTTGGACGCTTCGGTTTTGGTGATGTTTTCATCTCATGGGTACGTCTGCTGTATCACAGCCCACAGACTGCCATTAGGGCATCGGGGGCTATGTTACACACATTCAATTTGGGGAGAGGCACGAGGCAGGGGTGCCCCTTGTCACCCCTGCTGTTCGCGCTAGCTATAGAACCCCTAGCCATTAAAATAAGAGCCAATCCCGAAGTTGTCGGATTTCGATATGGCGACAGGCAAGAAAAATTGATGTTATATGCCGACGACACCATGATTTTGCTTGGTGATGTGGACAAATCTCTCAATGCAGCTATGTCAACCATATTGGAGTTTGGACGATACTCAGGACTCCAGATTAACGGACCAAATCCTCCTTGATGCTCATTGATGAAGGGAGCACTCCCCCTGACAATAGTGTAGTACCTCTGGCCACCTCGTTCAGATATTTAGGTATTCAAGTGATGCCTAGGATCAGAGAGTATGGTAGATTAAACATATCCCCATTGCTACAAAAATTCAGAGAAAGGATTAAAACATGGAATTCACTCTGTCTGTCGGTCGCAGGCAGAGTGAATTTGATTAAAATGATTCTTATGCCCCAATTGCTATATGTACTTCATAATACACCCATGGTAATAACCCTTAAAACTTTCCGGATTATTAACTCCTTGTTCAGACTACTAATTTGGAGAGGGCGCTCTCCAAGGATTAAACTCGAGCACCTCCAACGCCCTAAGGACGAGGGAGGGCTAGCCCTTCCTAATCCCTGGCTCTACTATATAGCTGCGCAGCTGCAGCATCTGATAGGCACAATGTACACTGGCGCAGAGAAAGAGAGACCTACAAGTAGCTCCTCAGAAATGGTAATGCTCCATACAGTTAAAAAAGACTCGGTCCCGACGGCCTTGGAGGCCATGAACTTTGGGAAATCCAATAAGAAGTACCCGACCTATGATTTAATCCAAAAAATATGGTCTAAAACTAAATATATGCAGGGGGTAACAGGATTCACAGACTACAGCCCAATATGGTTTAATGACACATACCCAGAATTAGCTGAGATGCAGAATGGGGCGATATGGAGAAGATATGGGGTGTTGTATATTAGGCAGATTTTCCAACATGGGAACCTACACCCATTTGAGACCTTACAGAGGTTATTTGCACTACCACAGTCTATGAGGTTCTATTACTTGCAATTAAAACATGCAGTAGGGGCACAGAGTAAATCTGCGGACTGGGTTTCTTCACATACACCTGTGTTTAATGTGATTGCAGGAGCCAATAATACCAAAGGGTTTATTTCACAGTGTTATAGTATGTTACTGCAAAGCTTTCTAAATAAACATCCTTTGGGAATGCTTGCTAAGTGGGAGAGAGATGTCGGCCCGTTGGATGGTGATCAGTGGGAAGGGGTGTTACAGGCCGTGCCCACATGCTCCTTGAATGTTACACACAGACTGACACAATTGTATATCATATTAAGAGTTTATTATACCCCTCATAGGTTATATGCTATGGGCCTTAGACCCACCCCGCTATGCACTAGATGCAAAAGAGAACATGGGGACCTGATCCACCTACTATGGAGGTGCCCAAAGTTTCACCCCTATTGGAAAGGGGTGGTGGACACTGTCAATAGGGTATTTCAGGTTACTTTGCCTACGAATCCCAAGCACTGCTTGCTCAATGTGATAGATGAACTGGGATGGGAGGAATGTACTAAAGTGGCAATTACCAAAGCTGTATTCCTGGCAAGGAAACTAATTATGAAACATTGGATCTCTGAAGAGCCTCCTGCTCTTAAAGAATGGATTAATGCTGTTGGGGAAATGTTAAGAAAAGACAAGGTGATCTACCAACACAGAGGATGCCCGCAGAAGTTCGAGAAACTCTGGGGACCATGGCTGAATGTTCCGGGGCTTGCCCCGGTGGATTTGGTCGTGGGCAGACTGTTGGGATTGGGGACATGAGACCCTAAGTATTGGATAGCAAAGGCTACCTTATCTAGGCATAGTACCTTATGTGGTTCAATTACTTCTTTTGCTTTGGATGGGGATGGACAATTGGTTTATATTATGCAGATGTGTGTAAAGAATAAAATAATATTCAGTGGATAGGGTGGTGTTTTGGTACAGGTTAGTTTAATAATGCAGCCAGTAGGACACACAAATGTAGAATGTCTGGTAGAACTAAGTATTTCAGAATGTAAATGTGAAGTCGGTATGTGTATGTTTTTACATGTTTTTTCTCAATAAAATATTTTTCTGTATAAAAAAAAAAAAATAATAATACAAATACCATAAATCTATCCCCTATTTTGTAGACGCTATAACTTTTGCGCAAACCAATCAATATATGCTTATTGCGATTTTTTTTTTTTTTTTTTTTTTTTTTACCAAAAACTTGTAGAAGAATACATATCGGCCTAAATTGAGGGAAAAAAAATGTTTTTTTTAAATATATTTTTGGGGGATATATATTATAGCAAAAAGTAAAAAATAATGCATTTTTTTTTCAAAATTGTCCGCTCTTTTTTTGTTTATAGCGCAAAAAATAAAAACCGCAGAGGCGATCAAATACCACCAAAAGAAAGCTCTATTTGTGGGGAAAAAAAAGGACATCAATTTTGTTTGGGTACAACGTCGCACGACCGCGCAATTGTCAGTTAAAAGACGCAGTGCCGTATCACAAAAAGTTCTCTGGTCAGGAAGGGGGTAAATTCTTCCGGGGCTGAAGTGGTTAAAAGCGTGTTTTGACCGAGCTTAGGTGCAAGGTCACATGCTCTAATGTGAGCGCATACACCAAAGGGGAGCACAAGAGTGGACATGAGCACTTTAATGTTTTATCATCTGCAAAAAGAACCAGAAGGATGGGGTAGTTATGAATGGACTTTATGGTGCGATTTTTGTGTACACATATTAATGCATGATATATTTTGGCAAAAGAGCACTTTTTAAACACTGTTCACTTTATTTTATTTTGATTATTGTATATTGATGCACTTTTATAAAGATTTATGTAAATTACAAGGTGTCGCTGCAATTATTGCATAGGGTTGCAAATTTTCTATTGCATATGAATGTACCTTGTATATAGAGGTGTGTTTGGTACACAGGTTGTCATTGGGAGTATCGCACAAGACTGCAATTTCTTCTTGTTTATGATTGCAACTTTATTTATTTTTTTTATCATTAAAGAATTTTTATTGAAATTTCCATACAAATAATAGAAAAATTAAAGGCAGCTGGTTTTGGTATATAACAATCAGATACAGCAGTAAAACATTTACATACTAATCTCAATCAAAGTAATGGACAATAGTCATACAAATGATCAATTAAAGCATACATAAACAGTAATCACATAAGATTGCATTATTATGTTCGCTTGATTAATTACATAGGGATGTAAATACCTCACCATCATTATTTAACTGAAGGTAGTAATATTAGGATTAAGTAAGATGACAACTTGATTATATTTGGATAGCGCAGCATTTTATTGGTTTAGATAATATTTCTGCTTTTGCGCCGCTGCTGCCAAATTTGGAATGTATTTTATGCAGTGTCATTTCTGTGTTGCATTTTCATTGTTTGCAGTGTATTCAGCTGCATTGACAATGTTAGAATGCCACACCTAATGTTTATTCATCTGCTCTTCAGTTGTAAAATGTATGTTTGATGCAGGCTAAATCAGGAGGGTAAGAAAAAAGTGCTTACTTGACGAGCTTTATTGCTTCTGTTGTGAGCTTTGAGGATAAAGTGCTCCACAAAGGCTGTAACTACAGAAGTCAGAGGCCTATTTTCAAACTTATTTACAGCATATTAAAAGTATATAAATATTTAGCCTTTGCCACAGTTCTACTTTAAGGATCTTCATGCTCCACATTTGTTCAAAGATTTCCATTGTTGATTTCTGGGGTGGGAGTACAGTCACAAGTCAGTCTCTTTGGTCCTGACCTACAGTATTCTGGTGTCTGTAGCTATCCCTACTGGTCTGGGTTCTCTGCAGAATTAACTTATGTAGCGCACCCCTGAACCCCAGCATCAGGGAGGGCTGACCTCTCACCTCAGGGTGCTGGTTCCGAGCCATGGTGGGCATAGATCAGGGGTCTTCAAAATATGGCCCTCCAGTTGTTTAGGAACTACAATTCCCATCATGCTTAGTCATGTCTGTGAATGTCAGAGTTTTACAATGCCTCATGGGATGTGTAGTTCCACAACAGCTGGAGGGCTGTAGTATGAGGATCCCTGGCATAGACTGTTGCAGAAAAATCAGCGCCAGTCACTTTTAGGCTGAACAAAAATTAGTTTATTGCTCACAATAACAAAATGTAGGGAGAGAGGGTTAGGGAACAGAAAACTCTAGGACAGTAGCATAGTTGCCAACATTGTAAAAAAAAATTTAGGGACACTTTTTTGGCTGTAGGTGGAGTCTTGTTATAATTAGGGGGCGGGGCATGCACATGAGGAAAGTATAAATGCGGCGCGCGAAGCATGGGCGTGGTTTACGCAAAATAGTGGCCATGTTTTAAATGGCCGTGGCTCAAAGGGGGTGTGGTTAGAGTCTGAGATGAATGAGGGATGGAGGGGGAAAGGGGGGGAGAGGGATGGAGGGACAGCAGCCCCAGATCCTACACAACAATGGAAATATGTGTATTCTAGAAAGTTTAACAATCAGCAGGTAAAGATACTCCAAACACCTGGTGTTAGCACTTCAATCATCCCGGCACCACGGTTGTTATGGTTTCAGGATAATTGAAGTGCATTATTTCTATTATTACATTGTAATATAAAATGAAATCATTCAACTCACCATAATGCTGAATCAGTGGGATCCTGAGCGCGTCACCTGCCATCCGTCCTTGCATCAGGTGTCCCAGCAGAGTCCGTCCTTTCATCAGGTGTCCCAGCAGAGTCCGTCCTTGCATCAGGTGTCCCAGCAGAGTCCGTCCTTTCATCAGGTGTCCCAGCAGAGTCCGTCCTTTCATCAGGTGTCCCAGCAGAGTCCGTCCTTGCATCAGGTGTCCCAGCAGAGTCCGTCCTTGCATCAGGTGTCCCAGCAGAGTCCGTCCTTGCATCAGGTGTCCCCAGCGGAGTCCGTCCTTGCATCAGGTGTCCCCAGCGGAGTCCCCCCTTACATCAGATGTTCCCAGCGGAGCCCCCCTTACATCAGATGTCCCCAGCGGAGCCCCCCCTTACATCAGATGTCCCCAGCGGAGCGCCCCCTTACATCAGATGTCCCCAGCGGAGCCCCCCCTTACATCAGATGTCCCCAGCGGAGCCCCCCTTACATCAGATGTCCCCAGCGGAGCCCCCCCTTACATCAGATGTCCCCAGCGGAGCCCCCCCTTACATCAGATGTCCCTAGCGGAGCCCCCGCTTACATCAGATGTCCCCAGCGGTGCCCCTCCTTACATCTGGTGTCCCCAGGGCTCCGGTTACCTGGAGTAGTATAACACAAGATGGGGGGAAGTGACAAGAGAAGGTGCCGCCATAACCCCTTGCAGCGCTCTCCAGCCTCCTCCGTGCTCCTCCCCCGCCATAACACTTGAACAGGGACAGTGTCACCCAGCCGAGGCGTGAAGCGCAAGCCGCTTCCTCCTACACAGCGCTGCTACACAGGAAGGCTTACAGCAGACCATATGAACTTCCGGGTTACATTAAAGGTCACGGCATGCTGGGGGGGAGTGTGGTGTATCAGGGTGGGAGGGGCTGCGTGGAATAGGCGGGGTTTAACTGGGTGAGAGGGGCTGGGCGGGATAAAGGCACACAGTGGGCTTTGTTACAGCCACCCAGCCGGCTCCGCCTCTTGTTCTTGGTCTTCGGGAAAATGGCGGCTCTCCGCCAGCCCCGGACCTCTAGTGAAGGCGATGGGAGCCGCGAAAAATCGGGAAAAAAAGAATTTCCCAGGACATTTCCCGGGAAATGCTAAAATCGTGAAAAAGGTCCAAATCCCGGGAATGTCCCAGGAAATTCGGGACAGTTGGTAAGTATGCAGTAGGCAGAGATCAGCAGACTCCAAAAAACGAAACAGCCAGGTAGACAGCAATACAGAACAAGGGCCTTAGGCCTGCACCCAACGTTCTGTACCTACGTAGGAACAGCTGTCTCCTATAGCATCCAAAAACCCACAGCACCATGCAGGGATACTTTTGGTTGAGTCCTCCTTGGTGCTTTCTCTGGCTCTCCACAGTCCCGAGCTCATGGAAGAGTAACCTCTGGTACTTCATCTCAGAACTCCATCCCTTTCCTCATGCCTCCAGGCAACAACCACGCTTTCTCCGGCAGAGCCTCGAGCAGATGGCTAGGCCTTATGCCGCGTACACACGGTCGGACTTTTCAGCTACAAAAGTCCGACAGCCTGTCCGACAGACTTTCGACGGACTTTCGACGGACTTTTGGCGGACTTTCGACGGACTTGCGGCGGACTTTCTAACGAACAGACTTGCCTACACACGATCACACAAAAGTCCGTCGAATTCTTACGTGATGACGTACACCGGACTAAAATAAGGAAGTTCATAGCCAGTAGCCAATAGCTGCCCTAGCGTGGGTTTTTGTCTGTCGGACTAGCATACAGACGAGCGGATTTTTCGACCGGACTCGAGTCCGTCGTAAAGATTTGAAGCATGTTTCAAATCTAAAGTACGTCGGATTTGAGGCTAAAAAAGTCAGTTGAAAGTCCGGAGAAGCCCACACACGATCGGATTACCAGCCAGCTTTAGTCCGTCAGCGTCCGTTGAACTTTTGTAGACGAAAAGTCTGACCGTGTGTACGCGGCTTTAGGCTTCATGCCTCACCCAACGCAGCTGTTCTTCACACATCCACACCAGACCAAGGTCTGGGTGGGAAGACACTAATCACTTGACCTCCCCAAATAGTTATACTCTCTCCCAGTATGCAACAGTGGCCATAAAACTCCCACCAATTGGCTGAAAGACGTATGCATATTCATAACCTAGCTTTACTGTAGCTTATCATACTAATGTCAAAGGTAACAGTGCCACCTAGTGACAGAAAGAAGGGACCACAGCCACACCAGGCTTAAGAGAAAACCCAGATCTGCAACCTAGCACAGATAAATTTAAATTTATTTAAAGCGTGACATGTTGGGTATCTGTTTATTCGGCGTAACATCATCTTTCACATTATACAAAATAAAAATGGGCTAACTTTACTGTTTTTTTATTTTTTAATTCATGAAACTGTTTTTTGTTTTTGTTTTCTCCAAAAAAAAAAAAAAACGCGGTTGAAAAATTGTTGCGCAAATACCGCCTGACATAAAAAGTTGCAACAACCTCCATATTATTCCCTAGGGCGTCTGATAAACATATATGTTTCTGGGTTCTGAGTAATTTTCTAACAAAATAATGATGATTTTTACATGTAGGAGAGGAGTGCCAGAATAGGCCCGGTATGGAAGTGGTTAAAGTGGAAGTCCAGTCAAAAAAGATTTTTTTCCTATTAAACCCTGGTTCACACTGGTGCAATTTGACATGCGTTTTGACATGTCAGATCGACGACAATTGCCGGCAAGGGCACCATCCTAATTGGTGCGACATCGCATTTGTGGTGCCGCAAGGATTTCAAAAAGTATACTACTTTTTGCGATTTCAGGGTGCGATTTCCCATTGACATCTGTGCAGAAACCTGCACAGATGTCTGTGAAATCACCACTGAAATCGTGCTAGCTGTTTGTCTGGCTTCAATAAGACTTTCTAAGCCAGTGGTTCTCAACTCCTGTCCTCAGGACCCACTAACACTGTGATGGGCACTGCGTGCATGATGTGGCACTGATGGACACTGTGTGCATGGTGTGGAACTGTGATGGGCACTGTTTGCATGGTGTGGAACTGTGATGGGCACTGTGTGCATGGTGTGGAACTGTGATTGGCACTGTTTGCATGGTGTGGAACTGTGATGGGCACTGTTTGCATGGTGTGGAACTTTGATGGGCACTGTGTGTATAGTGTGGAACTATGATGGCACTGATGGGCAATGTGTGCATGGTGTGGCACTGTGATGGCACTGATGGGCACTGTGTGCATGGTGTAGCACTGTGATGGCGCTGATGGACACTGTGTGCATTGTTACATAGTTGGTGAGGTTGAAAAAAGACACAAGTCCATAAAGTCCAACTATGTGTGTGATTTTTTTATGTCAGTATTACATTGTATATCCTTGTATGTTGTGGTCGTTCAGGTGCTTATCTAATAGTTTTGTGTGGCACCGATGGGCACTGTGTGCATTGCGTAGCACTGATGGGCACTGTGTACATGGTGTGGCACATGCCCAGCTGCTGTGCCCAGCGGAGGGAGCTGGGGAAGAAATATGAAAGAAATGAGGTACAAAGTAACCTTTTTGGAAGGATACAGATCGATTTTTTTATTTTTATTTTTTATTGCTCATTACATGTGAGTAATGAGGTTAAGGCTCCGTTTCCACTAGTGCGACTTGTAATGCAACTTTGGACACATACATTTTGAGTGTAGCTTTGATCTAACTTTACACTCTCTAGATCAAAGTAGCATCAAATTTACATCAAAGTAGTGCACGTACCTTTTCAAAGTTGCATAGATGGGAATAAGTACCATTAAAATCAATGGGTTGTGACTTGGCATGCGACTTTGGACACATAGTTGCATGATAAGTCACATTTCCACTATTGCGACCCCAAAGTTGGGCAATTTAGAGTGCAACTTTGATGCGACTTCACACTCTCTCTGGATTAAAGTCACATCAAAGTAGTGCAGGTACCTTTTCAAAGTCACTGATGTTCAAAGTCACTGATGTTCAAAGTCGCATAGATGGGAATGGGTGTCATTGAAATCAATGGGCTGTGATGACTTGTCATGAGACTTTGTGTGCCCAAAGTCTCACTAGTTGAAACAGAGCCTTAGTATGGCTGCCTGTACTATGATCATTGTAGTCTGTGAGCTGAGACTCCAGAGCACTTAAAGCTATACTAACAGTCCCCCCCACCCCTGCGTCCAGCTCCCTTCTCCTGTCCTAGTCTTCACTCAAAGCCCAGCACAGCTATACTGTATATGTGCACTGCACCTCCCACCCCCCCCCCACCCCCTGTCTTGTGTGGATGGGACTTTTTTTTAAATTTCTTAATTTCTCATGAATTAGGATGTACAATGCATCCTTGCTGATGAGAGAACACTGGGCTGGAACCTATGATCAGCTCCTCCCATCCTGTATACACCCACTGGCTACACAGGAACAGTGTCCTTCCCCGGAAGTGATGTCACTAGCTTTCAGTAACCACACCCACTTGCTGCTTTTAGACTCAAAAGGATGTAGAATTGAAGTCATGTAATGGCATTGGATACTACAAAATAAAGGTAGGAAAACTGGGATTTTTTCATTTTGAGGCATAAGGCTGAACTTGGCTCACATTACTGATTGGGAGAATTTAAGTGTTAGGCCTCATGTACACTGCTGCTGGTAAACGGACGTTTAGGAGCAGTTGTGCATTTTTTTCAGCTGCTCCTGAACTCTCCTCTGTTATCTTATCAGTACATATATACAGGGTCGTTTTGGTCCTTTCTAGGCAGTTGAGTTTAGAGGCTTTTTTTGGAAAGCAAAAAAATGAGCTCAGATGCTGAGTTTAGAGGCGTTTCAAGCATTAAACGCTTCTAAGCGCGGTAACTTGCGTTTAACCACGCTTCATTTACAGACGTTTTTCATTTTTGGCTATTGTGAAAAACGCTTCTAGATGCTAAACGCGGCAAAACGGATATTTAAACACAGGTTACAATCTGTCAAGTTAAATCGTTCAGGAGAGGTTGTAAAAACGTCCCGTGTACATTAAGCCTTTGGGTGGACTTCCACTTTAACTCTATTCCCAGGCTCTCGTTTATAAAACCTTGTTCCTGACTTAGTTACAGTTTTTGAATTTTGTTGATGACTCGATTTTCTCCAATAATTCCTGTCTGCCCCAACCTTTTGCATGTTTCTAATTACGATCTCCTGTCTGCTGCCTGCCCTGACATCTCAAATGTCATAAACCATATGATTTTCTACTCATGCTTCATTATTTCTTCATGTTTATATAAAACAGTACATGTATCCTGTGTTTGCGTGTGGGGTGGGGCACTAAAAGCAGTTATTGGGGGACAGGGAGGTCTCATGAGATATCTAGCCTTGGGGAGGATAAAAGTATAAATCTGGGCCAAGGGAGGAGGGGGTTTATAGTAGTATTGTACTCGGAGTCAATCTGTGGATAGTATAGAAAAGGAAAAAAATAAACAGAGAACGTTGACCTGAGGTGTGTTGACATGTGGTCACATGGTCAGTATGCCTAAAAGGGGGCATACCCAAGTATGAAATGAAAAGAAAAACAAAAGGGGAATGGGTTGGTGGGACACGAGAGCCTACGCCCTCAAGGGGAGGAGGCAAAGGAGGGCAGGCTTTATGCAGCCTGGCCCTGACACCTGCGGTCAGCCTTTCACTTGTACTCAGAGTCAATCTGTGGATAGTATAGGAGAGGAAAAAAATAAACAGAGAACATTGACCTGAGGTGTGCCGAGGTCACGTGGTCAGTATGCCTAAAAGGGGGCAAAAATAAACACAGTAGGATGACCGCTTACAAAAGATTTATAACAAGCTAAATAACATTCAAACTGCCAAATTGACAAACGCTTGTGGAATCTCACAGTGGCTCTGGAAACCTAGAGAAACAAGACGACCTCCACCTACCCAATATCCAAAACAATATGGGCCAGGACCCCCTGGCGCGAAGCCGCACCTATCCCGAATGAATGGCCAGATTATGCCTTAGGGTCCAGACCCAGATTGGCCAAAAAGGTACGGCAATGAAGTATAAATAGAGGTGTGGAGAGGAGAGCTCTAGGAAAAGGCAACAGAGGATCATCCCTGGGTTTATCAGACGTAGCAATGACAAGCTGGTCTAACACCAATACCAGGCCCACGCCTTGCCAGTCTCAAAGAACCTGATGACCGTGCCACCTCCCGATTGCTGCGTCTTGCAAGCATGCAGATGTAAACAGAAGTGGCCGGGGTACTTAACCAGTTGATTGGCCAAAAGTATGCGAGACCCTGGGCCAGAAGCGTAAACTCCCCTGGCCTCAAGAACCATAAAAGGCCAGATATAACGCTGCCTTGAGCACCAAGCTGGGCAACAAACCAAAAGGAGACCTCGAAAGCATGTCAGACATGTCACGAAAAATATGACCCGTGATGGGAAGTCTGCTGAGCACAGCAGGAGGGCTACTTTATGGATCCCTTTGAGGATGGCTTAAATAGTGTGCGCAGAAAATAAAGAAAGGCCTATCAGGGTCTTCCAAAAAACATGAAATGCTGAGTCCCAGCCAGATACGCCCCGATAGTGCTGTGAGCCAATTTGAGTTGGAAGTGGCAAAAAAACTGAAAAGCTAATAGAAACTGGATGTTAACCAACAGGAGTAGGAAACCTCGACCGGAAAGCCAGGAAAACATCCCAAGCAGTGTCATGAGCCTACCTGGTATTCAAAAATAAAGATTTATCGATCAAGGCTGCTGCGTCAGCACAATGGGAACCCAATCCATCACAAATTGCTGGAACCGAGGAGAAGGCATGACAACCAGAAAAATAACCTTGACATACCCCAGAAAGTAACAACCGCCCCCAAGACTTACCTGCGACCAACCGCCCCCCCCCCCCCCCCCCCCCCCCGAAAAACACAACTTAACAACGGGACTGACGCAAGCCAGTCTAGTGCAATTACCAGGCTGAGTTACCTGAGGCGAAACAGGCAAAATAAAAACATAAACTCAGGCCTTGAAACCTGAAAACGTGTCCGGGTACTGAAGTGAATGGTAAGTTGTAATTTATGAAACAGAAACCGAGATTTAATGTAACACAGATGAGGAGACTTGCCACTGCACAAGCCAATTAAAAACGACCAACTCAACCGTGCGAACCTGAAAAAGAGACAGGTAACTGCAGAGGAGGATGACCATGATAGAACCGTGAAGATGTGAACTCAAAATGGCAAAAACATATGAACAGTACCCAGCAAAACGATGAAAATAGCAACCACGAGCTGAGTGAAAATGACACGCAACTGAGTGAGGAACATAAACTGCGAGAGAAATGTGAGCAGACTGAGAAAAGTAACCTGCGACAAGAATGTAAGCTGCGTGAAGGAACGAAACCTGAATGAGAAAGCAGCATGAGAACCGAGGCTGCAAGAGAAACGCAAACTGCATGAGAAATGCAGGTTGCACAAGAACTTGAATTGATGGAACGACGGGAGTAACACGGGAAAATATGAGAACCATGTGGTCAGCCTTTCACTTGTCTTGTTATATCTCGTGTGGTAGTATAAGCGTGTCAATATTTTCTCATATTATAATCTATATGTAACCGCAAAGGGATGTGCTTTTTCTGTTTTGCTTAATGAGATGGGACCAAAACACTATAATCCATAAAGCCCATTCTTTGTAAGGCTTTCTGATTAAAAATATAGGCATGCCACTTTTGTCCATGTATTTTGAGTTTTTTTTCTCTGCTGTAATTTCATTTTTTTTCAGAAAAAAAAAATCAAATACTGTTTATTGCCAAATATTCTGCATGATGAGACACGTACATATTCTGGCAGGTAGAAAGATGGCTTTTTAGTATATGTTCAAAGCATAAGTAAGAGGAATATTCTCCCTTGAGGTCTTGGTTGCTGAGTACCAGGAGTAACCAGGAAAGGTCAGATGTTTGCCTAAGCGAACTGCTTGTAACCTGGTTACTGCATGCGTGTAATTCTAGATTCTTTGCAAACATTGGCTATTAGAAAAGGGAAGTCAGAGACTGCTGTGCTTTTATACATGGAGTGGAATTTTAGTATCACACACATATCTGGAAATGTATTAATCATTGAACAAATACATATTGCATGAGACATTTGGCTGTATTTATCAAATTGCATGGAAAAATAAAATATTACCTTGCCCCTATCCTGTGCCAGAAAACAGAATGTAGAATTAAAGCTTTTATTGAGTTGATTGTCATAAGACAATATGGATTGGTCTTTAGATACTTCAGTGATTTGTATTACCTCTTCCGTCAATATTCTTTTATAGCTTCACAACTTTTCTTTGCACTATTAGTACTGGTTTAATGTTCCTAATGCCATCACAAATGCCTTTGTACAGGGATCCTCTAACTATGTCAACAAATTGTCCTGGTAATATTTGTAGCACCCAGGCAGCAGCTTTTTAAGCACTTAAGGACTGAGCCTCTTTTTGAGATGTGGTGTTTACAAGTTAAAAACCGTTTTTTTTTTTGCTAGAAAATAACTTAGAACCCCCAAACATTATATTAACCCAAAAGGGCTTGTTTGTCATTCCCCCCCCCCCCCCCGGCACATTTGGCACCTTTCGGGGGGGGGGGGGGCGGATACCTGTCAAAACCAGGTACCCGCTCCCACTTCCGGGTAAGACCGCCGCAATGGTCGTATGATGATCTACGCAATTTCCGGCCCCTCCTCCTTCTTATCCCCCTGCGGCCTTTTTGGGAAACACACAGGTACCAGAAGACAGTAGGACCATTCAGAACGTGCAGAGAAACTCGCACATTCGCAGTAGGAAACGGGCTGTAAAGCCACAAAGCTTCACTTCCTGTTTCCCTTAGTGAATATCCCAACGCCTGCAGCTGGAGTCGATGGACGGATCGGCTTCGGGTGCTGACATTGCGGGATCACTTGACAGGTAAGTGTCCTAATATCCTGTATAATATTAAGCCCCTGTTCACACCTATGCGAATTAGATGCGGCTTACACCACATCCAATTCGCAGGACATTTTAAAATACATTCATATGAATGCATCTGGTTCACATATGTGCGTTGCATTCGCACTGCGCATTTCACAAAAAAGTGTGCGTTTTCTGGGCATTGCGGTGCGAATTACAAGCCCATTATCTTCTATGGGAACGCATTTGAATCGCAGATGCATTGCGCTCTGAACATGGATTTTCTCCTTCTCCTCACTACACCTCCCCCCTCCCTGCTCACTGATCCGCAGCTAAAACGCAGAGGAACCTCTGAACAACTGACTTTTATCTTCCCAGTGAAACCTGAGCTTCAATTCCCACCGCACATGTGTGAACCCAGGCTAAAAGTCAGCAGCTACAGTATTCCTATGTCAAATTGCATGCCAAATTGGAGCCTATTGCCGGCAATAGCACCAACTGAATCGGTGCGATGCCGGCTTTTCGGCACCGCACTGATTCCCAAAAGTAGCAGCTGAACTCGCACAATTTCAAACCTGCCCTCAGTGTGAATCTGGGCTTAAGGTAACATGGTCTAAAATGTTACAATGTAATACCAGCTGTGAAACCTGTGATTCCTTAATTTTCTTGTGTACTTCTGCATACTGTATTTTTGAAACAAAAGAGTAGGGGGACTTTAAATATGCCAAATGAGAACAGAACCAAAATTAAAAATCTATGTAAATGTTATTACACATAAAACATTTGTCGTAGACGCAATAATAAAAACATAGATATACATAAAGAAACTTTGCATTAAATACAAAAATATGTAAATCTGATGGATACATGTACTTGTAACTGGTCTACGCGTTACGCGGGATCCCCCACTTCTTCACCACCATGCAACAGGTACATATCCACCTCTCCTCTGGCAAAGAGGTGGATATGTACTTAACCACAATACCAGCATATGTGATCGTCACAGCGATGCCTGGTTTTCTTGATATTTTGGATTCATCCCGTCTGTCTTAAATAGATACTGAGATTCACGTTGTTCGGAGTATATTGCTATACACTGGATACTTATTTTCCCCTCTTGTATGTTTATAGGTCTGGACTATATTCTATGGGCCGATAGGCAAAACATCTGAGACAGATCCTCTATTCCTCTCCTCTCTTTTGATGATTTATTATATTGAGTAAGAAACTCTTTATATAAACACACTTGCAATATATGTATGGTTCTGAAGAAGCAGGGGATCCCGCGTAACGCACAGACCAGTTACAAGTACATGTGTCCATCAGATTTACATATTTTTGTATTTATTGCAAAGTTTCTTTATGCATATCTATGTTTTTAATATTGTGTCTATAACAATGTTTTATGTGTAATAAAATTTATATAGATTTTTATTTTGGTTCTGTTCTCATTTGGCCTTTAAAGTGCCTCTACTCTTCTTTCTTCTTCTTTCTTCCTTCCTTCATTCTTCTGCAAGCAGACTCTAGAGCCCTGTAGTACATGATGTCACAAAATGTTGTGAATGAACAACATGAGATCAGAATATAATGCTTTGTAAAAACGCTCCACTACATGTTCTACCGCTTTCCCAGCCCTAAACACTTACCTGAATCCTGTCACCGCTCCAAAGTGGCTTTCACAGGCACCTGTCCCATGCCAATATAAGTAGTGGCACACCGCACACCCAGCATTAGAGCGGGAGAGAGCATCGAGTCAACAGAGAGAGAACCCAGCAAAAGAGCGAGAAGATAGCAGAGAAGACCCAGCAGAGGCAGAAGACAGCGGACAGAGGGAAAAGAACTGGAGAGGGATAGAAGACATCAGCGGAGAGGGGAGAAGACTCAGAGAGGGGAGAAGAACCCGGCAGAGGCAGAAGACGTCAGTGGAGGAGGCAGAAGAGCCAGAGAGCGGAGAAGAAGTTGGAAGAGACGACAGAGCTGCCTTAATAAATTACTTTAAAATATGTGTAATGTGTTTTATTTTTGACTTTTTTTTTTTTTTAGGGGAATGGGTAGGGGTAATATGTACCCCATACCCTTTCACCTAGGGTGGGGGGCCAGGATCTGGGGTCCCCCTTGTTAAAGGGGGCTTCCAGAATCCGATAAGCCCCTCGTCTGCAGACCCAGACAACCAACGGCCAGGGTTGTCAGGAAGAGGCCCTTGTCCTCATTAACATGGGGGCAAGGTGCTTTGGGGCGGGGGGGCGCAGGGCCCCCCTGAAGCAAAGCACCCACCCATTATGTTGAGGGCATGCGGCCTGGTATGTTCAGGAGGGGGGCGCTCGCTCTTCCCCACCCTCTTTCCTGACCTGCCGGGCTGTGTGCTCGGATAAGGGTCTGGTATGGATTTTGGGGGGGTCCCCAACGCCATTTTTTCAGTGTGGGGGTTCCCCTGAAAATCCATTCCAGACCTAAGGGCCTGGTATTGTCTTGGAGGGGGAACCAATGCAGTTTTTTTTACATTGTGCATGGAGTTTCCCCTAAAGATTCATACGAGACAGTTATTTTTGGGGATAGTTGGAACCCTGTTCATTGAAGTCGGACGCATGTCGGACTTCAAGTCGCAGGGCAAAGTCTGATCCAAAGTGGTACGACTATCGTGTCGTACCAGTGTGAACCCGGCCTTACTCTGGCAGTTGCCTCTTACAACAAAAGCAATGGTCTACAAAGAGCATGCAAAACATCAAAGAGATCTCATTGTTGGAAAGTATCAGTCAGGAGAAGGGTAGAATTTTTTTTTTTTTAACCGGTTCCCGACCGGCGCACGGTACCTGTACGTCCATTTGAATTCCCCGCCATGCCATTGCGTGCGCGCCGGCCAGGAGCTCCGTGAGTCGGGTCGCGGGTCCCGCGGACTTGATCGCCGCGGGGATACCCGCGATCGCCTCACGGAGAGGACGAACGGGGAGATGCTGATGTAAACAGCATCTCCCCGTTCTGCCTAGTGACAAGTGTCACTGATCACAGCTCCCTGTCATCGGGAGCTGTGATCAGAGTAATGACACTGCTAGCCCATCCCCCTACAGTTAGTAATCACTCCCCTAGGACACACTTAACCCCTCCCCGCCCCCTAGTGGTTAACCCCTTCACTGCCAGTGTCATTTACACAGTGATCAGTGAATTTTTAATTGCACCGATTGCTGCATAAATGACAATGGTCCCAAAAATGTGTTAAAAATGTCCGACATGTCCGCCATAACGTAGTCACAATAAAAATTGCTGATCGCCGCCATTACTAGTAAAAAAAAAAAAAAATTATAGCAAAAAGTAAAAAATAATGCAATTTTTTTTCAAAATTGTCCGCTCTTTTTTTGTTTATAGCGCAAAAAATAAAAATCACAGAGGCGATCAAATACTACCAAAAGAAAGCTCTATTTGTGGGAAGAAAAGGACGTCAATTTTGTTTGGGAGCCACGTCGCACGACCGCGCAATTGTCAGTTAAATCGACGGAGTGCCGAATCGCAAAAAAACGCTCTGGTCAGGAAGGGGGTAAAATCTTCTGGGGCTAAAGCGGTTAATATATCATGGAATACAGTGAAGGCTTTTATCAACAAGTGGTGATTAATATGGCACAACAGTGACATTACCAAAACTGAATGCTCCTCCAAAAATTGATTCCTCCAAAAAAGAAAAAAAAGCAGAAGACTGGCCCGGGAGGCTGCCAAGAGGCCACCAGCTATATTACATTGATTCTAAAGGTTTTTTTTTCTTTTAATAAACAGGTGAGCCGGCAAGGCTGTAATCCAAGTAATGTGATCCATAGGGTTGAGTGCACGCCCTGTCACTGCTGCAGAAACCAGGTTTAACCACTTCCCATTCGCCCATTGTCATATGACGTCTGCAGATGGGATCTCCCATCCTGGGCGGGCGTCATATGACATCCTCGGCTTGCTGTCGGTATAGGGGGCCGCGCCACTGAGGAGCCGATGCATGTGTCGGGCGGCCACAATGTCCGCCGGACACATGTGATTGCTCATGACAGGGCAGGAACGTGGATCTGTGTGTGTGTAAACACACAGATCCACGTCCCGTCAGGGGAGAGGAACAGTATATAGTAGTATATAGGAACACCGATCGGTCTCCTCCCCTAGTCAGTCCCATCCCCCCACAGTTAGAATCACACCCTGGGTAACACATTTAACCCCTTGATCGCCCCCTAGTGTTAACTCCTTCCCTACCAGTGACCTTTATATAGTAATCAGTGCATATTTCTAGCACTGATCGCTGTATAAATGTGAATTCCCAAAATATTGTCAAAAGTGTCCAATCTGTCCGCCGCAATGTCAGTCATGATAAAAATCGCAGATCACTGCCATTTACTAGTAAAAAAAAATAATACTAAAAATGCCATAAATAACCTATTTTGTAGGCGCTTTTTATTGCAATATTTTTTTTTTTTTTTTTTTTTACTAAAAATATGTAAAAGAATATATATCGGCCTAAACTGAGGAAAACGTGTGTGTGTGTGTGTGTGTGTGTGTGTGTGTGTATATATATATATATATATATATATATATATATATATATATATATATATATATATATATATATATATATATATATATATATATATATTTTTTTTTCCTATTTGGGATATTTATTATAGCAAAAAGTAAAAAATATTGTGTTTTTCTCAAACTTGTCGCTCTTTTTATGTTTATAGTGCAAAAAATAAAAACTGCAATAGTCATTCAAAATGTTACAGCGCTGAAAATTGGCCTGGGTAGGAAGGGGGTGAAAATGCCCGGTATTGAAGTGGTTAAACAAGAAAATCGGATGGCTGCACACCCACCCTATGTAATTTGGCTTTATTCTTAGATTGTAAGCTCTAAGGAGCAGGGCCCTCTAATTCCTACTGTATTAAAGTGTATTGAATCTGTACTGTCTACCCCCAAGTCGTAAAGTGCTGCGTAAACTGTTGGCGCTATATAAATCCTGTACAATAATCATAATATTCAAAAATCATAAAAGCAACAAGATGAGCATACAGGCAGGGAAGGAACAGGTTGAAGCATTTGGCATGATGGACGTGCTTTGTCAAAACCACATGTGATGCAATCACTACACACACTAATATGTACACATGGTAATGCAGGTATGTTCAAGCATCATTCCAAAACAAAAAAAAAAACAAGCTGAACATAAATCCAAACAAGCAATCTAAAAATACCCACCTAGTAAACAAACAAAAACACTAAGAACAGAAGACATAAGCTATAGCAAGATGCTCCAATTCTGGCACATATACACGTAGTGGTGACTACAATAATAATGAGATTAAATAGGTTATAATGTAGTGCAAATGTAGAAATTGTAAACAAATAAATCTAAACAAACCAGCCCCCCCCCCCCCAAAAAAAGTATTGTAAATATGGTCATGTAATCGGACTCTGCGTCTCCTAGTCGTGCGACCTACATATTGGTTCGCATGTGCCTAACATGTAGTTAAACAGATCACGTTTCAAGTGTTACAATTTATAAATGTTTTGATCTTAAAGCGGAGTTCCGCCTGCAAAAAAATAAATAAAAGTCAGCAGCTGCAAATACGGCAGCTGCTGACTTTAAAAAAAAAAAAGGACACTCACCTGTCCAGGGCACCCGCGATGTCCTTACCCAAAGCCGACCCATCCCTTGGCTCCAAGTGGAGGCGTCGGCATCTTAAGTAAGGGAATCGGCAAGTGAAGCCTTGCAGCTTCACTTGCTGATTCCCTTACTTAAAGTGTAAGTAAACCCTCCTATCGTTTTCAGCCAAGGAAGCTGCCATCTTTGCCTCTGTTTGATCTACAACTGCCATGATGCTGCCCATGTGATCAGTTATGACAGCAGCCATTGGATGGTTTGACAGGTTGGTTGAGAGCACAACCAATGGGAGTGTTACATTTCTGGCACGTGCCGGAAATTAAACTGTTTTATGAATGGGTGTACTTCCGCTTTAAGATGCCGACGCGAATACGGCGGCAATCTTTCGCCGGAAGTGGGAGCAAATACCTGGATTAGACAGATATCTGCCCCCCCCAAAAGTGCCGAATGTGACACTGGAGGGAACCAGATCAGTGTAAGTTCCATTTATGGGTGGAACTCTGCTTTAAATTCTCTATTGTTGGCCATAGAGCGAAATTGGTCACCTTTTTATAATGCAGGGACTACGAGGACAATTGCTGGCCCCACACTTAAAATTGCCCACATAATCGAGAGGGGGGGGAGTGGGTACCTAGTTTTGACAGGTACCCAGCTCGCGCTTCTGCTCGGGCTGCCTAGGCGACTGGAGCGGAAGTTCTCCTCTCCCCCTCCCTCCCTGCAATCTTCTGGGACACATTACAGGTCCCAAAAGATTGCCCGGCCATTGAGGAGGCTGTGACAGCCGCAAGCTGTCACTGTCACAGCTGGGTACCCACACTTGTGAGGCTGGCGCCGGGTAGAGGCGAGGGAGAGAACCGACGGTTCAGGCGGCTGGATCGTGGGACAGGTGAGTGTCCCGACTTGATTTAAATCAAATCCACCCTGCCTTAAAGTGAATAACTCAACATCAAGTTTACTATATGGATCCCTTATGTATTTGTACATGTTGATCATATCCCCCTTTAGTCTCCTCTTCTCAAGAGTGAATAAATTCAGTTCCTCTAATCTTTTTCCTCATAGCTGAGCTCCTCCATGTCTCTTATCAGTTTAGTTGCCCTTCTCTGCACTTTCTCCAGTTCCCCGATATCCTTTTTGAGAACTGGTGCCCAAAACTGAACTGCATATTCCAGATGAGGTCTTACTAATGATTTATACAGGGGCAAAATTCTCTCTCTCTCTCTCTCTCTCTCTCTCTGTCTCTGTCTCTGTCTCTGTCTCTGTCTCTGTCTCTCTGTCTCTCTCTCTCTCTCTCTCTCTCGTCCATACCTCTCTTAATACAAGAAAGGACTTTGCTCGCTTTGGAAACTGCAGCTTGGCATTGCATGCTATTATTGAGCTTATGATCTACCAAAACCCCCAGATCCTTCTCCACCACGGATTCCCCCAGTTGTACTCCCCCCAGCATGTATGATGCATGCATATTCTTAGCCCCCAAGTGCATAACTACATTTCTCGACATTAAACCTCATCTGCCACATAGTCGCCCAATTAGACAGTGCTTTGAGGTCGGCTTGTGAATTGGAGACATCCTGTAAGGACGTTTTTCCACTGCATAGCTTGGTGTCATCTGCAAAGACAGAAATGTTACTTTTGATCCCAGACCCTATATCATTTATAAGGATATTAAAAAGTAAGGGTCCTAGCACTGAACCTTGGGGTACACCACTGATAACCTTAGACCATTCAGAGTAAGAAGCATTAACCACTACTCTCTGAATTCTGTCTTTTAGCCAGTTTTCTATCCATTTCCAAACTGATATTTCCAAGCCTGTAGACTTTAACTTACACATGAGCCGTGTTTGCGGAACTGTACCGAACGCTTTTGCAAAATCCAAGTATACCACGTCCACAGCCACCCCTCTGTCCAAGGTTTTACTTACCTCTTCCTAAAAAGAAATCAGGTTTGTGTGACAACTTCTGTCTTTCATGAATCCATGCTGTCCGTTGCTTAAAGTTTTTTTCCAGCAAGAACTCGTCTGTGGTCTTTTATTTAAATGCTCCAGTATCTTCCCGACTATAGAAGTTAAACTAACAGGTCTATAGTTACTTGGTAAAGACTTTGATCCCTTTTTAAATATAGGCACCATGTTCACCCTGCGCCAATCCAGTGGTACTATTCCCGTCAATGAGTCCCTAAAAATTAGATACAATGGCTTTGAAATTACAGAGCTCAATTCTTTTAGGATCCGTGGGTGGATGCCATCAGGTCCAGGTGCTTTATCCACCTTTTATTTTGTCTAAATATTTCTGGACCATATCACTTTTGAGCCATTGTGGAACATTCAGGGCTGTGTCAATACCACCCCCATTATGGACATGAGCTCCCCCATGCTCTTTTTTGCATACACAGGGCTCAAGAAAGTATTTAATAAATTAGCCTTCTCTTTGTCCCCAGTCACCCACTCTAGATTATTTTGTAAAGGGCCTACATGCTCAGACCTGACCTTTTTACTATTAATATATTTGAAGAATTTTTTGGGGTTTGTCCTACTATCTTTTGCAATCTGTCGTTCGTTTTGGATTTTTGCATCCTTGATTTCCTTTTTACATATTCTGTTAAATTCTTTATAACGTTTAAACGACACTAGTGTTTCTTAATTTTTATATTTTTTAAAAGCTCTTTTCTTATTGTTTGTTTATAGCTTTTTTAACTTTGACCATGAGCCACATAGGTTTTATTTTTAGCCTTTTAAACTTATTGCCCATGGGAAAATACTTTGCAGTAAATACAACAGTCTTTTTGAAGAATTCCCATTTCTGTTCTGTGTTTATCAATGCCAATATTCCCTCCCAGTTTAAATCCTGGAGAGCAGCCCTCATCCTTGGAAAAATTTCTCTCTTGAAGTTAAGTGTTTTTATCTGTCCTGTATGCATTTCTTGTTTACAGCTAACATCAAATGAAATCATGTTATAATCACTGCTACCCAGGTGTTCCTTTATTTGAACATTAGTAATGAGGTCTGCATGGTTTGAGATTACTAGGTCCAACAGAGCTTCATTCCTAGTTGGGGCCTCAATAAACTGGACCATAAAATTGTCCTGTAATAGGTTTAAAATTTATGCCCTTTAACTGTCCCAGCAGTGCCATTACTCCAGTCAATTTCTGGGTAGTTAAAATCCCCCATTATTATCACTGTCCCAGCCCTTGCAGCCCTTTCCATCTGTGCAAGGAGTCTCCACCTCCCCGTTAACATTGGGTGGTCTATAACAAACTCCAATGATTAACTTTGAACTACGCACATCTATATGCAGTTCCACCCATAATGCTTCAGACTCATCACACTCTCCATCAACCAGGTCCTCTTTCACACTTGCTTTGAGATCACTTCTCACAGAGAGACAGACCCCGCCACCTTTCCTTTTTACCCTGTCTCTTCTAAGGAGTGCATAGCCAGAAATATTAATAGCCCAGTCGTGTGAGGATTGAAGCCAATTTTCAGCAATATCGATTACATCATAGCTCTTCCCATGCACCAGAGCTTCCAAATCGCCTATTTTGCTTGGCAGACTTCTGGCATTGGTGAACAAACACTTTAATGCATTATTACATTTTACTCTGGTGTTTTTAATATCATTTTTAGTAGTGCAAATGGCACTATAGTTACCAATGGCTGTTTGCAACATGGGAACTTTCTTATCACCTGCCATAACCCTCCCCCCATCTATCCCCATTCCACCCTCCATTAATTTCTGACCCCTAACTGACCTGTCTGCCTGATGTAATTCTAGTTCACCCTCCCCCTTTTAATCCTAGTTTAAATACTCCTCCAGCCTTCCCATAAACCTCTCCCCCAGCACAGCAGACCCCCTTCCATTCAAGTGCAAACCGTCTTTAGCATATATGTTGCACCCCAATGAAAAGTCAGCCCAGTGCTCTAGAAACCCAAATCCCTCCTCCCTACACCAGGTCTTTAGCCATGCATTCAGCTCTTTAGTCACCCCCTGCCTTTCCTGTGTTGCGCATAGCACAGGCAATATTTCACAGAATATCAGCCTAGTTCTTTAAATTGATTCTTAAAGAGGAGTTCCACCCAGGGGCTCCATTAAAAAAAAAAAAAAAAATTAAAAGTCAGCAGCTACAAATACTGCTGCTGCTGACTTTTAATTGGACACTCACCTGTCCCTGGGTCCAGCGATGCGGGGGATCGAAGCCCCGCTCGTCCCCCCCCCTCCGCTCGTCGGCGCCGGCATTTCAACTGTGGGCGCCGGGCTGTGGCTTCACAGCCTGGCACCCCGTGCGCCGTGATTGGCCGCTCAATCACCTGGGACCTGTAATGGGTCCCAGATGATTGACAGGAGGGAGGGAGCAGAGCCGAGCCCTTCCTGTGCCTGGGGGGAAGTGATGTCACCAGCCCAGGCAAAGGAATAGGCAGACTACGAGGGACCACCTAGCAACAGGCATTTAGAGATAAGTAAAAAAAAAAAAAATATTCAAATGTTTTTTTGTTTTTTTTTACAATTTTTCAGGTATTTTTGTTTTTTTGGGTGGAACCCCACTTTAAGGAGCCTCCACCTTCCATGTATACTGTCATTGGTTCCAACGTGGATCAAGACAGCTGGGTCATGCCCAGCCCCTCTTAGTAATTTATCCACCCGGTCCACCACATGCCAAACCCTAGCACCAGGGAGACAGCAAACCATTCGGTTGAGGCGATCCTGGCGACAAATTATTCTATCGGTCCTTCTGATTATAGAATCCCCTATTACCACCAACTGTCTAGGCCTACCTGCACTCCCCTCACCACCTCTACTAGATGGGCTGCTCTCCCGGCGTTTAGGGGTAGTAGTGACATCTAGGGCTGCCACCTCTGTGTTTGCCACCTCCACTTCTTCACCCAACTTGGCAAATTTTGTTTTGATGCACAAATACAGGACTGGCCTTCCTTTTCTGCGAGCCGTCTAACTACATTAACCCATCTTCCTATCTAATAATCCTGACTTGCCCCTCCACCCTCCACATCAACCCTACTGACCACCTGCTCAGCGAGCAGAGGATCCCTTTCAAGGTTGTACTTTCTGCCCAGTGTTGCAACTTGCTCCTCCAGATCTCTAATGCGAGCCTCCAGAAGGGCAACCTGTTTACATCTGTCACAGTGGTATCCATCCTGGAGCTGTTGCACCAATTTTGCATACATGTGGCACACTGTGCACTGAGCAAAACCTTCAACCCTGCTAGCACTCATTTCCCAGTTATAATACAATTACTTAAAGGAAGTTTAGGATGTTACTTACAGGTTAGAAGACTCCTGTCTTAACTCCTGTTTTCAACTCCTGGTTATTAACTCTCCACTTTAGTTCAAAATTCCACTTATGCTCACAAAATCCACATGCAAGCCACCATCAGCAGGGAGCAAGCTCCTAGAGGAGTTTGTGTAGACACTTTTATACACCTGTGAACAATTAACCACTCCCCTTAATCACTTGCCTACTGGGCACTTAAATCCCCCTCCTGCCCAGACCAATTTTCAGCTTTCGGCGCTCTCACACTTTGAATGACAATTACTCAGTCATGTAATACTGTAACCAAATGAATTTTTTGTCCTTTTTTTCATAAAATTGTGCTTTCTTTTGGTGGTATTTGATCACTTCTGGGTTTTTTATTTTTTGCGCTATAAATGAAAAAAGACCAAAAATTTTGAAAAAACCCCCGCATTTTTCTTAGTTTCTGTGATAAAATCTTGCAAATTATTAATTTTTATTCATAAATTTTGGCCACAATTTTTACTGCAATTATCTTTGGTAAAAATAACCCAAATTAGTGGATATTATTTGGTCTACAAGCTGTGGTGCAAATCATAAAAAATTGATCACACCTAATGTACTGGCGGCCTATCTCATTTCCTGCGACCCTAACAAGCCAGGAAAGTACAAATACCCCCCAAATGACCCCTTTTTTGAAAGTAGACATTCCAAGGTATTTAGTAAGATGCATGGTGAGCTTTTTGATGTTGTCATTTTTTCCCACAATTCTTTGCAATATGAAGATTTTTTTTTTTCCCCTCACAAAATTGTCATTGTAATAGGTTATTTCTCTCACATGGCATGTATATAGCACAAATAACACCCCAAAAAAACATTCTGATCCTCCTTCTGAGCATTAAGATACCACATGTGTGGGACTTTTTCATAGCCTGGCCACATATATAGGCCCAACATTCAGGGAGCACCATCAAGTGTTCTAGGAGCATAAATTACACATCTAACTTGTTGACTACCTATTGACCTACCCCACTTTTGAAGGCCCTGGAGCACCAGGACAATGACACGTGACACTGACATGGCACTGATAACACTGATGTGACACTGATGACAGATGGCACTAATACGTGGCACTGATGACAGATTGCACTAATACGTGGCACTGACAGATGGCACTAATACGTGGCACAGATGACACTAATATGTGGCACTGATGACACGTAACACTGACAGATGCCACTGATAAGTGGCACTGATGACACATGACACTGATGACAGATGCCACTGATATGTGGCACTGATGACACGTGACACTTATAACAGATGGCACATGACACTGACAGGTGGCACTGATGACAGATGGCACTAATATGTGGTACTGATGACAGATGGCACTAATATGTGGCACTGATGACAGATGGCACTTATACGTGGCAGTGGGGACATATGGCAGTGGGGACAGATGGCACTGACGTCACTTTTTTCATTTTTTTTTTTTTACTCACCGATGCAGCAGTTCGCCCTCCCTCCTCACACGCTGTCTCTGTGTGAGGAGGGAGAGCCAGCGATGAGAGATGATCTCATATGTTTACATATGAGATCAGCTCTCATTGGCACCGCCGATCGCGCTGAAAACGGCCGCTATGATTGGCCGTTTTCAGCGATCTGTGACTGGCTGTGTCCAAGGGACATGGCCAGCACAGAACTTCCCCGATGCGCGCCCGCGGGAGCGCGCATCGCGGAAGTAAACAGGAGAACGTCCAGGGATGGCCTCCCGGCAATTAGCGTCCGCGCTGCAGCCGTCTTTTGGCTATAGCGTGGGCGCAAAGTGGTTAATTAGCAGGAAAAAATAAATAAATAAGAAGCAGTTTAAAAAGTGTCAGAAAAAAGGAGGGAAAAAAAGTATTTTAAAAACTGATAGCAAACGTATCAAAGGAGGAAAAAAAAACCCAAAAACAACACTTGCAAGCAGAAGCAGTCAAAAGCACAACTCCTGGTTATTAACTCTCCACTTTAGTCGAAATTCCACTTATGTTCACAAAATCCACATGCAAGCCACCATCAGCAGGGAGCAAGCTGATGGTCATCACAGAGGACAAGGGGGCATTGTTTACGTTTAGAGGAAAAGAGATTTCATCTCCAGATAGAGAAAGGTTTCTTCACAGTAAGAGCTGTGAAAATGTGGAATAGACTCCCTCCAGAGGTGGTTCTGGCCAGCTCAGTAGATTGCTTGAAAAAAGGCCTGGATTCTCTCTAAGTATACATAATATAAATGGGTACTAACATTTATAGGTAAAGTTGATCCATGGAATATCCAATTGCCTCTTGGGGGATCAGGAAGGATTTTTTTTCCCCCCTGCTGTAAGCAAATTGGATCATGGTTTGCTAGGGTCTTTTTGGCTTCCTCTGAGTCAACTGTGAATATAGAATTGTGTATATGGGATTTTTCAGATTTTTTTTTTCCTTTTTTTTTTTATTATTGGTTGAACTAGATGGACTTGTGTTCTTTTTTTCAACCTAAGTAACTATGTGTTAAATTGGTGAAGATTTGAAGAAAGGATTAGGAACAAAAACATTTTTTCTGTCATAAAAATTCAGTAACAAAAAGCAGTGAAATATGTGTGGCTTTTTTTTTAAATGCCTTCAAAATTGAAAATGTAAATGTTATGGAAAAGTAGAGAAGTTTTAGTTTAACCTTTTATCTATAGGCCCCTAAATCATGAAGACTTTTTGCTGAACCTTACATTCTTTTGTCCACGTTTTGGTACATTTATAAGGAATAAAACGATGATTAGCACTTTCATTCTGGGATGTAAAGTTTGGATCCACACTCAGGTGAAAACGGCTGGTGACAAGCAGTCTCTTTGCTTATATACTATTGGTTTGATGTAAGGTTGTCTTGCCTGCTAGGAAACAAGAAGTCTAATTCATCTGTCCATCTCTCGCGTCTTCAGTGCCAGTGACCTTATAATGTTCAATGTACTGTCACTAATTGCCGTCAGAACAATTTCCTTAGGCTTACTGTGGGACTGAGCTCTTATTCCTAATTCAGTTGAGTCTTTGCACTCTTACAGACCAGTTTTTTTTTCTTGGGGTTCTTTCAGTCTTTGTTCTATGTCCCCTTTCTCAATCTGCCTGTTTATAGTTCTTCGAGCAATTTCAGTCCTTTTCTACTTGGAGTCAAATCCATATCCTGCAGGGAGATGTAAGGCTTTTAGCACGTATAGCGCTGCGTTCTTCGTTTTAAGGTCATTGTCCAATTCAGACCTTAATCTACCTTGGCAGCATAACAGGATAAACCCCTTATCCTATCGCTATGTCTCCTGCATCCCCGTTCCATGTTTTTGATTTAAGATGCACAGCGATATGCCATTCTTAGGGTTTCCTGTTAATAAGTTAATTGTGTTTCAGTGGCAGCTCCTAGTCAGGTGACAGCTCAAGAATCAGTTGAGACCATCACCCAACCGTTCCATGTACTGTATACTATCAAATTCCAGTTTGTTTTACCTACCTCCTCTGTGCACTTGGTTTTGCACAGAGCAACCCAGATCCTCTTCTTGGGTCCCTCTTTGCTCCTGGCCCCTCCCTCCTATCCTGTGCCCCCACAGTCAGCAGCTTCCTATGGGGGCACCCGAGCCGATTCACAGCTCCTTGTGTCCATTGAGATGCCGAGCCCCACCCCCTGTATTCCCTGAATGGCTGACTGATTTTGATTGACAGCTGCGGGAGCCAATGGTGTCTCATGGAAAAAATGTTGAGGATAACAAATTCCCCCCAGTTACCATCTATAGACACCAAGGTTTAAGAAAAAAAATATACTTACATTATTGAAACAATGTTGCAAAAATAACATTAGGATAAAAATTACACTTTACCACCAGTGCAAAAGATAAAAGACAACGTTGACAGTGTAGATACGTTGAGCTGCTAGCAGCACATCACAAACATGCATATCATTCATTCATACTGCCAGGACATGGGAAGAAAGAAAGGTAAAAACTTCAATGGATGTAAACACTCTGGAGCACAAATTGCAAAGTAGGAATTGCAGAAAGGTGTTGTCACTAAATAACAGTGCGCACAAAGGCCAGTCACTGAATATTCCCCCCCAGAAACAGGAAGTATCTGTAATTCAAGGCGGGCGTCATTGAAAAATGAAGCCTGAATGGATCACTGCTGCTGGATCAACCATGTAAATGTGCTGTAAAAGGCTGGTGCGGCACTGAAAGGCAAATAATGCAAGCAATGAAGTCCTCCCCAGGGAGATAAGAAAACACAGCATTCAGCTGTCTCCTGAACCAGGGAATGCACGGGCAGATCAGGTGTCAGATGTACCTTCGTGCACTCAATATAGACAGGAAAAACTTCATAGAGACCATCACTACCAAAACTGTGGTAGGTAGGATCTTTACTCACTGTCTAAGAGATGACACCATTGCCTCCTCTGTATCTGTCAGTCCTATTTTAATGCAGGTATTCCAGCCAGGAAAATAATGAAACCAAATGTTCACCTTCAAATGTTATAAGGGCCCTAATGTATTTATCAAATCGTTGCTGGTTAAGTTTCCAGGAATGCTGCCAGATTACATTCTGTGTTTAAACCATTTGGTATAAGAGTGCCCAAACGGAAAATCCACGTTTTCTCTTTTTGTGTAAGTATAGTATCAAAATCCCCTCTTGGGTTGAAGGTTCAGAGCATAAATTCCTTTAAAGCAGAACTCCGGGATTTAAAAAAGAAACCCAGTAGTACACCACACACACACCACACACACACACACACACACACACACACACACACACACACACACACACACACACACACACAACACTAAACAGATATTACATTTGTGAAATTCCTTACCATTGAAGAGAAAAGTCTAATTCAAATTTCAGGAAGTCAGCTCTCTAATTCAAAAAATACATCATGTATTCTGCAAGGGAGGAGCTGCTAGAACAGTGATTGCATCATATCCTCTTCTCTCTCTCTCTCTAAACATAATTGAACTACATTTCCCATGAATCCTTGGGATTGGAGTGAATGTGGGAGGGTACACTAGGTCTGTACATGTAATTGTGAACTTGCCCACTTCAACATAAATCGCACCCCTCATTCTTCAGCCAGCCATACTACTCAGTAACACACAGTATGATTGTATGAGTATGATGGTTACAGCCTTATAAATGCAAAGCATGTCTGTTCTCTCCCCTCCAGCCACAGGAGATAGACATAATGCCCTTACTTTATGTAATCATTACTGAACTGTACACACATCCCATAATGATATATTATACACACTGTACTCTGCTGTAATTCAGTATTAGAAATATTCCTCCTCCTGCTGCAGCTTTGATATCTTTCTAACAACAATCAGTGTCTAGTGCAGCTCGTGGGTGTCTTGCCAGTGCAGCTCGTGGGTGTCTTGCCAGTGCAGCTCGTGGGTGTCTTGCCAGTGCAGCTCGTGGGTGTCTACCAGTGCAGCTCGTGGGTGTCTACCAGTGCAGCTCGTGGGTGTCTACCAGTGCAGCTCGTGGGTGACTACCAGTGCAGCTCGTGGGTGACTACCAGTGCAGCTTGTGGGTGACTACCAGTGCAGCTTGTGGGTGACTACCAGTGCAGCTTGTGGGTGACTACCAGTGCAGCTTGTGGGTGACTACCAGTGCAGCTCGTCGGTGACTACCAGTGCAGCTCGTCGGTGACTACCAGTGCAGCTCGTCGGTGACTACCAGTGCAGCTCGTCGGTGACTACCAGTGCAGCTCGTCGGTGACTACCAGTGCAGCTTGTCTGTGATTACCAGTGCAGCATGTGAGTGACCACTAGTGCATCAGAAATTACCCAGATGACACAGCGGGGATCTCGGGCTGTGACAGGTATTGTATGTGAAATACTGATCACTGAAATGTCCCACCTTCCACTAGCATTGGAACTAGAGGTCGACCGATATATCGGCCGGCCGATATATCGGCCGATATTTGGCTTTTTTTACTTAATCGGCATCGGCCGATTGTGCTGATAAAAAAAGCCGATAATAGCTTCAGCGGGACTTGCAAATGACTTCTGTAATATAAGTCAGTGCAAGTTGTCTGAAGTTTGTCTTCTCTCCCCCTCTGGGCAGCCTGCCAAATCTGATAAGAAGATACATTTGTATCTCTTCTTGGTTCTTTTTATCAATAGACTGAACTCGTGGAGAAGTTCTCAGTTTAACCATTTAAAGACTAAATCTTTTCTGACACTTGTTGCTTTATATATATATATATATATATTACATTATATATATTTTTTTAGCAGAGACCCTAGGGAATAAAATAGCGGTTGTTGCAATATTTTATGTCACACGGTATTTGCGCAGCGGTCTTTCAAACGCAATTTTTTTTTCAAAAATTAATGAAAAAAAAAAAAAAAAAAAAATAAGCAGTAAAGTTAGCCCATTTTTTTTCGTCCAAAAGTTTTGATTACCTGTTTTTGTGTATTTAATATTTAAGATAGTTATTTTTTTTCTCATCTAAATTATACATACAAGTGAACTGATTGGAGGTTTGTTTTGTTTAATAAATGTTTAAATATAAAAAATTTTCTGTATCACTTATTACTTAAGGTTGCTTTCACACTGGAGCGGGCATGCGTTGACGGTAAAACACTGTTAGTTTTAGCGGCGCTTTACCGTCATTTTAGCGGCGCTATTCGGCTGCTAGCGGGGCGCTTATAACCCAGCTAGCGGCCGAGGAAGGAGTTAAATGCGCCCATGAAGCGCTGCTGCCGAAACGCTTTGCAGGCGCTTCGGCAGCGGTGCACATTCGTTTCAATGGGCAGGAGTGGTGGTATACACCACTCCAAAGATGCTGCTTGCAGGACTTTTTTTTAACATCCTGCCAGCGCATCGCCTCAGTGTGAAAGCACTCGAGCTTTCACACAGACTGCAGGGGAGCCGTTTTACAGGCGCTATTTTTAGCCCAAAAGCACCTGAAAAACGCCCCAGTGTGAAAGGGGTCTAACTGTTAGATTTTATGAGATGAAGGGAAAAAAAAAAAATCGGCCCAATATATCGGCCCAAAAAAATCGGCATCATATATCGGCCATCGGCCACCGCGATTTCGAAATATCGGCATCGGCCAGGGAAAAACCCATATCGGTCGACCTCTAATTGGAACAGTGCGCTGTCAATCACAATGCCGGTCAGCAGGACTTTATGGCGATCGGTTTTTCATATACAATACCTGTCATAGCCCAAGATCCCAGCTGTGTCATCCGGATGATTTCTGATAACAATCCCGCTCTGCACGGAGATGGTGGGCAGACGGCTGGACGGGGGTGGAGTGGGGGTGGTGACTGGTAGGGAGCAGAGGAGGAGAGAGGAGAAGGACACCTTCTCCATGGACAGCACAGACCAGGGGCTGTGATACCCCTCCGCCCACTACATTTCTATTACCTTCCTGCTCGCTCTAGGGAACTACTGCTGAAAAGTGCCAAGACCCCTGGCTGAGGAAACAGGAGGAATAGCAGCCAGCGGTTTTAAAACCAGGAAACCACAGGGCAATAATGTTTTTTCAGCAAGATCAGCAGGCTACTAAAGAGGAACTACAGAGCTCAGAAGAACATGGATAGCATAGTTGGTGAAGGTAGGAGATCAGCAACAAGGACATGGGGGAAAAAAGTTTTTCCCGGAGTTCTGCTTTAATCTTCAGACCACGAAGCTTTTACATGAAACTGTAAAAAATGCAGACCTAAGGGGCGTTCATCGTCCTTCTTTCTGATACTGCCAATGTGTTTGCCTATTCAAATTTTTAGCTGTCGCTTTGTCTTGCCAATATAGGCCTTTCCACAAGGGCAGGTGAGCATATAAACCACTCGTGTTGTAGAGCAATTTATGAAATCCCGACTCTTAAATAGTTTTTTCTCATCCGAACTGGCGAACACACCCGTCCTATCAACATAGCCACAGATAGTACATCGACCACACGGATACATTCCACGCAATAGTGAAAGTTCGGTGAGCCAGTTAGTAGTCTGTGCCCGTCTAAACTCCAAATGGACCAGACTATCTTTCAAGTTTTTGGCACATTTAGCCACCATCAAAGGACATGGGCTCACAATCTCGCCCAAAAGTGGTGATTTGGTAAGCACATGCCAGTGTTTGGTTCAAAATTGCTTTAACCTGATTCCACTAAGATCCAAATCTAGTAATCATTCTTGCTGGTGAGTTAGTTTGAATCATCCCCAGGTCCTGTACCTGTGTTTGAAGGAGCTCCAGTCGATCACAGGAAAATGCTCTTTTTCTGGCCTTTCTAATACATTGGTGAGAGTATCCCCTCTCCCTGAACCTTGTGTACATCTTCTGTGATTCTGAATAGAAGTTATCCATTGTTGAGCAGTTCAATCTAATATGAAGAAACGGCCCAACGGGTATTCCTCGGATTAGAGAGGGGGGATGATGGCTCTTGGGCTGAAGTAAAGTGTTTGCAGCTGTCTTCTTTCGAAAAGTTTTTTTATCAAATTTATTCTTAAGAGAAATTTGCAAATGAAGGAAGGACAGTATTCTGGTGTGATATGAGAAGGTTAAATGAATGTTCCTATTGTTAGTATTATGTTCTTCCATAAATGCGGACAACTGAATATCAGTCCCATTCTAGACCATCAGGACATCGTCTATGTACCTCCGCCACAGGAGGCTATGGCTGAAGTACATCGAGGATTTGTACACCACCTCCTCCTCTCATAGCCCCAAATGTAGACATGCGTATGCAGGGGCCTAATGGGCTCCCATAGAGGTGCCTCTGAGCTGTTGATAGTTAATTCCCATAAATTTCAAGAAATTGTGGCCAAGCATAAATTCTAGGGTTCCTAAAACAAATTATGTGCTCCCAGCTGTGAAAATTTCTTCTCCAGGAAATGTGCAACTCCTTTTAGACCCCATATATGAGCTAGTGATGTATACAGTGATTCAACGTCGATACCAACTAGTGAGGCCGCTTTCACACTGGGGCGGGTGGGTGGGTGTTGACAGTAAATTGCTGCTTTACCTCCATCTTAGTGGTGCTATTCAGCTGCTAGCGGGACGCTTTTAACCCCCGCTGGTGGCCGAATAAAGGGTTAAATGTGCCCGTGTAGCGCTGCTGCTGAAGGGCTTTGCAGGCACTTCGGCAGCGGTGCCCATTCATTTCAGGAGCGGTGTATATGAAAAACGCCCCAGTGTGAAAGGGGTCTAATGCACCAGTTGGTATCACAGACATATAAAGTAACCCAAGCACATCCCTGGTGTCCTGTACAAATGATGGAAGGTCCCTGATCAATTCCTTTATGAATGCATCAACTAATTTCCCCACTCTTTCTAATGGGCCCTTGATGGCGGAAACGATTGGTCTTCCAAAAACATTTACAGTTTAGGAATTGTGTAAAAAAAAGTTGGAATATTGAATTCCTTTATGCGTAAATAGTCAAATTCAAATTCTTTTTTGTAGACGTAATTCCGTCATTAAAGGCCAATTTCAACATTCTGTTGAGCCTCTCAACCACTATAGGAAAGGGGTTCAATGGAATTTCCTATATGTCTGTTCTACTTTCAACTGTCGCATGACTTCCTTCTCATACATTTTTTTTCTGACAATAACACGATGTTACCACCCTTGTCACTTCCTCTTATGACCAAGTTGGGTGCTTTTTCCAATTCAGTCAAAGCCTGTCTTTCCTGTTTCGATAAGTTGTCAATTTCTCTCCACTCCCAATTCCATGTCGCAAGATCCCTCTGAACCAAATCCAAAAAGAGACCAATCCATTTGTGTTTGGAAATGGAAGACATCTTAGTAGACCTAATCCGCAAATTAGAGGGCCTTTTTCTACTTAATTCATCCTCACTATCTTCAGAATCACTGGAACAATTTTCTTCCAGTAGACTGATGAGATTATTTAGGGCCTCTTCCTCTTCCTTCTCCTTTTCTCCGTATGTCACTCTAGGGCTCTCTTTATTTCTGTAGCTGAAGATATCTTTCCTCAAAAATAACTTCAGGTCTTTAAATACCTCTAATTCATTCATAGATGCGGTTGGAGAGAAAGACGAGCCTTTTTGTAAAAGTGTAATATGATGTTCATTCAGTTCAAAATTGGACAAATTAACCACCTTCAAATCTTTCTGTCTCTCCTCCGGCATCCATTTGATAATCAGTTTTGGGGCACGTCATCTCCTGCAAATTCTTGTTCATGTTTCCCTTATGTTTCTGGCCGGTTCATTTCCTCTTTCTTTTTCTCTTTCTACCACTACTGTTTTGGATTGACCCCCCCCCCCACTGTTTCAGTTTTGCAACTCCCTTTCTTGGTCCTGGATCGTTTTCTATTGCTGTAACCTCATCTAAAAAAGTAACTGATTTATCAGTATATTCACCGTCACTCTCTGAAGAGGATGGAATATTTCTAGAAGATGTACGATTTCTAAATCTATCACATCGGGACCTACTTCTACTGCAGGTTAATATTGGATCAAATAAATTATCACCTTCCCAATCAAGTATATTTTGTCTGAATTTCTCCTGTTTATTTGTCCGTAGGCTTCTTTTAACTCTTTCTACTTCCTTTTTTAGTTTTTCATTATATCTCTCAAACTAAGGTTCTTCTTTGAGTGGGTCTAGGGATTTTGTGCTTTGATCTGTCTCACTTTTAATTTCTACTAATTGGGCCTGTTCTTCTTCCACAATTAAAAGCGTTATTTCTAAACCACGGTCCCGGCAACTTTTTTCCATTTCTCTATGAATCTTGGGGTTTGTAGATGCTCAGCAGGTGTCACCCCTTCCCTGAGACCTCTGGTTACCACCCCCTGTGTGATGTGGGATCCCAAAGAGGAGATATCCCACTTTCTATTTCATTAAATTTTTTTATCATCCAATAAATATGCCATGAAATCAATCTGTCTGTGCGCTCAATTAGATTGCAAAGGTGGTAGGTATATGCAAACTATTATCTATTCAGCACATTGATTATCGGAGTTGCATGGTGATAAGAGATGCACAATATCCCATAATCCAACAGCATATAAATCAAAAGGAGATAAAAGTCACCACTGCAACAACCACATATGACAGGATCACCAATTACATTAAAATATCCCCAATGCTTAATCGTTATACTGTGTCTCGCCCAATCAGAAGGAGTGTCCCGGACGGCTGAGACATTCGTGGACATCGCTGAAGAATGATGGGGCTCAGGTAAGTATTTAGGGGGGTGCTGGGGTGGCTGCTACACACAAGGTTTTTTATCTTAATGCATTAAAGCGTATTTCCAGACAAAAATTTTTAAAATGTTTTTATTGATCCTAGCATTATTACTAATTAACCACTTCAATACAGGGCACTTATACACCTTCCTGCCCAGACCAATTTTCAGCTTTCTGTGCTGTCGCAGTTTGAATGACAATTGCGCGGTCATACAACACTGTACCCAAACTAAATTTTTATCTTTTTGTTCCCACAAATAGAGCTTTCTTTTGGTGGTATTAGATCACCTCTGCGGTTTTTATTTTTTGCTAAACAAATAAAAAAAGACCGAAAATTTTGAAAAAAATAAAAGTTTTGCTTTTGTTTCTGTTAAAATTTTTTGTAAATAAGTAAGTTTCCTCTTTCACTGATGGGCACTGATAAGGTGGCACTGACAGGCACTGATAAGGTAGCACCGACGATGGGCACTTATATGCGGCACTGATGGGTGGCACTGATATGCAGCACAGATGGGCATTGATAGGTGGCACTCATGAGTGGCACTGATGGGCACTGAAAGGCTGCAAAGATGGGTTCTTATGGGTGGCACTGATACGTGGCTCTGATGGGCACTTATACGCGGCACTGATATGAGGCACTGATAGGCATCCCTGGTGGCAGTGGTAGGCATTGTGAGTGGGCATTGATTGGCAGCTGCCTGGGCACAGATTAGTATTTCCCTGGGGGTCTAGGGGGCATACCTGGTGGTCCAGTGTGGGCGGCTTCCCTGGTGGTCCTGGGTGGGATCCAAGGGGGGGCTGTGCTGATAAACAATTAGCATAGACCCCCCTGTCAGGAAAGCAGACGATCGGCTCTCTACTCGCGTCTGTCAGACGCGATTGAGGAAAAGCCAATCACCGGCTCTTCCTATTTACATCGTGATCAGCCGTGATTGGACACGGCTGATCACGTGGTAAAGAGTCTCCGTCAGAGACTCTTTACCTAGATTGGTGTTGCGGGGTGTCAGACTGACACCCCGCAACAACGATCGCCGCGATGTGCGCCCCCGGGGACGCGCATCGGCTCAATATCCTGAGAACCTCATATGACGCCCAGTCAGGATATTGAAACCGCTTTGCCGCCATCATTCTGCTATATGGCGGGCGGCAAGTGGTTAAATACAAAAACTAGTATACAATTTTCATTATGGATTTAGCAAAAATATGCATTTCTTACTCAATATTTTCATGTGTGTGCGCAATATTTATTCATTACCTAATAGCTGTTTCCAAAACTCTACACTCAAAGGGGCTCTCCTGTTTTTTTCTGTTGCCTAATCTTTGCTGCCATTGAGGCTGCACCAAGACCCATGTGGACTGAAGTTTGTGGGGCCTGCCTTTTATAATGTGGCCCTCCAGACCGGGGTTCTTTTCGTGATGCTCTCCAGATACCTAGTGTAGTGGTTTGTTAGCTGCAGAGTGCTTTACAGATCCAGAGCTGCATCACAGCCTCTTGTGTAAACCAGTTTCTGAAGACTCAACTAGAGAAACACAGTTAGTATGGACTTTTTAGAACACATACAGAAAACGTATAGTTAACTCCAGTTAAAAATTCCATCTACAAAATAAAAAAAAAAGGATAATAACTAATCATTCCATCTTATATCCCCCTGCTCTGTCCTCCTCCTCCTCATGAGGTACCTAAAGAAAAGGGCCCCTCTTTTTTGGGCACCTTGTGAGAAGGATGAAGGAACAGGTGGCTTTACTGATCCAAATGACACAGGCCCCGTCTATCTGCATTTAATCTACGCTTTTATATCAGCCTATGACCCCTCTATATCCCGATGTGTGGTGTATTTATTAGTGGACACACACTTTGATTATTCTTGTGGAGGCACTTTTGTTGGCATCCCTTGTGGCTGTCCTAGTGTTCAGTTTCTAGCTTATCCATCTAATGCAGTTATCTTCATAAGTGATATTTGTGCTATAAGCTTTCAATGTGGTACTTTCCAGATCTGTGTGTACTGTGTCAGCTAGTTGCAGAGCACTTTCCATTTTAAGAGCAGTGGTAGAACCTCTTGGTACCAATCTCTAGTTTCTCTTTCCAGACCAGACTCTGTGTCACAGAGCACTAACCAAACTTAAAGTGGGGTTCCACCCAAAAAAAAAAAACTACATGAAAAATTAAAAAAAAAAAATACAAAAAAAATTTGGAATTTTTTTTTTTTTTACTTACCTCTAAATGGCTGTTGCTAGGTGGTCCCTCGTAGTCTGCCTCTTCCAGTGCCCGGGCTGGTGACATCACTTCCCCCTCGGCACAGGAAGGGCACAGTTCTGTTCCCTCCCTCCTGTCAATCATCTGGGACCCATTACAGGTCCCAGGTGACTGAGCGGCCAATCGCGGCGCCGCTCGCGCATGCGCAGTGGATGCCAGGCTGTGAAGCCACAGCCCGGCGCCCACAGTTGCAATGCCGGCGCCGCTGAACGGAGGGGGAGACGAGCGGGGCTTCTATCCCCCGCATCGCTGGACCCTGGGACAGGTAAGTGTCCAATTAAAAGTCAGCAGCTGCAGTATTTGTAGCTGCTGACTTTTAATTTTTTTTTTACTGAACCTCGGGTGGAACTCTTTTTTAAGAACTGTGGTACAACCTATTATGTAACCCAGCTTTTAATATTTACCTGTGAGATTTTACCTCAGGAATTAATTAACATATTTAGTATGTTAACTCTATGTACGTATGTACGCTAATATACTTGTGTGTTCTGGGTCCACTAGCCAAAAGAGTACTGTCATTATTTGGAGCAGAGGTCCTACATACAATATACCCAGTCTGGCACTAACTTGCATGGTCTGAAGCAGTTTAATATTTTAGGCATTTCACTGTGTCATGGAGTCTCCTAGTCCTTGTTACTTTCCAACCCTAGAGTCACAATGCAGTTCCTAGGTGTTCAAACCTGTGTACACCGATTTACTTATTTATAACTAAATATGTTGTAGTTAACGCATTTTGAAATGTAACCATCATTAAATGGATACAGCCAGTATCCAGGCCTAGAACGGTGTCTCCTCTTTTGAGCGTGACCCTGTCTGTTTCACTCATTTCATGAACAGAATTGTGATGCAGGAGCATTTTGAATTGTCCCTCTGCTCCCAGCCATTCTACTTCATTTGTTTGTTTGTTTTTTTCCCTGAGTTAACGCAATCGGCCTGTGAGACCTCAGCGCTGACATAATTTGCAGCGTAGAGCACTGCATGTGCATGATCTTCACCCTCTTTCTCATCTGGAGAGAGACTTGTGCTGCTACTGTTTCTATTTAGAAATACCACATATTCTCCTGTCTGATACATTGCCACCTATTTCTTCCTCCAGCTCAGTCCGCTCTTGTTTGTGAGTGTGCAAGCGCTTGTGTCTGTTTGGGTCTACTTATTCACTGCAGTAACCTACATGTACATTTTATGTCTTTTAGAAGAGATTTAAAGCACAATCCTTGTACATCAGGAAGCCCTGTCCCCTGATACCCCGCTATGTTTAGAGACAATTGAACAGTCCCAACCTGTGGGAAAAAGCATCTGTTAGCAAAATCCTGGGACCCTTATTTATGTGGGTTTATTCTTTTTCTCTGGTTTCACTATTTGAGCCTACTACCTCTGCCTAAAGTGGAACTAAACCACTCCTGAATTACCTCACCTCACCTCACCACTTCTCCATGACACCATTTTTAAAAAAATGTGTGCAGATGCGCCGTTGGTCTCGTCCAAGCATTGGGGAGCTGGATGAGACTGGTGGTGCATTTGTGCATGTATTAAAAACATAAAAAGTGCAGCGCAAAATGTCAATGAGAATAAATGAAAAAATAAATAAAAAAATTCAAATGATAAAATTGTCCAAAGTCCAAAGCACTAGAACCAGACAGCAACAGCACAAATCCTCCACGTGTGGGGAAAAGGGGAGATCCAGATACACAAAGAAATATGTGACAATCCCTCCACCTGTGAGATGCATGCTCGCTCACCTTAGCAAATTGACCCCTGAGCTAACAGGACGTCAACAGCGCATGTCCCCGTAGAGGTAAGATGCAATCAGGAAGTAAGCAATGTTCTTCAGATAACTCCCCCACAACACATGTAGGTAAAGAAAAAGGATCTAAGTGCTCTCTGTTTAAAATGGTCAATGCTTTATTGTGTAACATTCCCTAATCACGTGTATGAAGTGAATAAAGGCTCAAAGTCTCTCAAGCACGATCAGCATACACATCTCCGTCGGGCAGGATGGCAGCGGGTGATGCCATCCGAGCATAGCTCCTCCCCCTGTATGCGTTACGTCCAATCAGACTTTGTCAGTAGGGTGAAGCTACGTCACCCGTCCTCACTTATTCCTGGCCCATTGCCATAACAATAAACAATGCCTAATACAGCTAAAGCATACAATTGGTCTGAACAGCAGGGAGGAGCTACAAGCCTGATACCTGCTCACAGATACTGACATTGCCTGCCAAGCAAACAGACACTAGCATTAAGAATGTCGATGCTGGAAAACTCACATTTAAAGCCAGCTACTGACATTTATAAATACCAGAGCTGTAATCCAGTAACATTTAAAGTGACCATTGATATTGTATATACCAGCGCCGCTTGCTACTGTCAAACAGAGATAAACAGTAAATACACCAAATCGATTGGGGGCTTAATAGATGCCTCAAACATCCTTCATAGTAATTAAAACTGCAAGAGTAATAAGTTTTTTTTTTTAAATTACAAAAAATTCTCTTAAATGACAAAAAAAATACTTATAAAGGTAAGGAGACACCTGCAATACCTCTTCTACCTATAATCAATTACTACATAAAAAACATACATCTGCTGCCATCCTTTACAATAGAACTCCTCTTACATCAAGAAAACATACGAAAAAATAAATATATAATAAAATCTCCCCGCCCCCCCCTCCAATGTCTGTTAACCCTTATGACATAATCTAATATGTTTAGAGACACTATGAGATCTAAGTCCCTTTTATATATTAACATGCGCGAACACTGACTGCCTCCTGGGATAGCTATAACATAGCAGTCCCAGGAAGAAATGAGGTGTGGTCTAGGATTCCAACACAAAGACACTAAATGGTGAAAATGTTAAAACATTTTCTTAGCATTTATCTAAGAGGGAGGGGAAGGAACAAATTAAAAAATCGTTACATAGTTTGTAAGGTTGAATAAAGGCAACAGTCAATCTAGTTCAACCTCTGTTGGTGTGTGTTTGGGTAGATGATCATTTCCCATATCCCTGGATATTGTGTTCGCTAAGATGCACGCCCAAGTCTTTTGAAACTATCAATACTTCCTGTTGACACCACTGATTGTGGAAGAGTATTATTCCGCATCCTTACTGCCCTGTCAGTGAAAACCCCCCTACGCAGCTTAAGGTTAAAGCGCTTCTCTTCCAATCTCATTGTGTGGCCCCCCTGTCCTCTAATACTCCCCTGAGACTGAATAGTTTCCTACTTGCACTGGGATTACCATTGAGATATTTGTTTATAGCTATTGTATGTCATCTCAAGCATCTCCGCTCCAGGGAGAATAAATTTAGCACTTGCAGTCGTTCCTTGTATTTGAGGTCCTCCATCCCACTTATTAATTTTGTTGCCCTTCTCTGAACTCTCTCCAGTTCTAGCACATCCTTAGTTGTTTGAGTGAGTTTAGTTCCGCTTAAGTATGCCTTTAAATATAGTACATATATTGGAATTTCACCTTTTAAGTATAATAAAAATGTATGATTTCAGATTCCAATTCTGAGCCTTCACAGTTTACTCCTATGGGTTCTGTTTTTAATCCGGTCATCTGAATGATGTTGTTAATTCAGCCATGCCTATAGAAGCACTGCCACAAACACCTTCACGGTACCTTCCTTTCTGGAAAGCTTCCTGGTCAAGGTGGGAACTTTCTAGACAGTTCCCATGTGATCAGGCGAGGCAGTATTTTACCTTTTAGATAGGGAATTCTTGGACGTTGGTCCCTAGAAGTGTAGAAAGGCGAACTAACCCTTTAAAGTCATAGTTTGAACTAACAGGTTCGACTTTCCGCCCTGTTGCCACAGTGGCTTTAATTTGTGAAACCATGTCTGAATGGATTACACAATTAAATTTGGCTTAAGGAGGAAGTAAAGTCTTCCTCTTTAAAGTCTTTAACCTACAGGCAAGCCTATAGTGAGGCTTACCTGTAGGTACTGTAAATATCTCCTAAACTTGCACCGATTTAGGAGATATTTACTATATATGCTGCCACCGACCTCATCAGCGCATGCTCACTGAAGGAACGGCCCGCTCGTGGCATTTCTTCAGGACCTGTGCCGTGACCGGCGGCACCTGCATGCGTGAGAGCGACGTTATCGTGGCTCCGGCCAGTCACAGCGCCGGAGCCCGCAAACTCCGAAGTAACTCCAGGAAAGATGACAGCTGTGGGAGCAGAATGCGGGCAGCAATGCAGGGCATCCCTTCTAAGGTAAGTATTTCATAATGAGCTAGTATGCGATGCAGGGTTTTTTTTTTTTTTTGTTTTTTTTTTTTTAGAATTTTTTTTTCGGAGGTTTACAACCTCTTTAACCTAACTCACAATCCTTGAGTATATAGCTTGTTATGCATATACATAAAGCCCTTCACTTTAGCTGTGCTGGTCTCTTAAAAGCCTCTAAGTTAGTGCCTTCTATGGCAGGTATGTCTCTCTGTCTTTGACTGCATGCTTGAGACGTAGCTGATAGGGCAAGTCATCAAAACTTGTTTGAACCTTTCAGGGAAGGACCCTCTTTGGTGATGACTTTTCACAGTGAAATTCTAAACCTCCTGATTCTAATTCTTGGTGCCCCTTTTACAATAAGAGATCTGCTAATGTCCTAGAAGGACCTCGACCTACAGCTGGTACAACTGAAATGCCTAATAGGCAGTCAATCTTTCTCCCACACGAACCTCAGATTTTGTGGTTGTAATCCTTCTATTTAAAACCATACCACATACTTTTATCAGTGGGTTGATATGCCTTTTCCCTTAATTTGTATTGGAAACTACTTTTCAGTTTAAATATTTAGTGTAACCTGCAGCTCTTACTCTGATCTTTGGTATTTTTCTTTTAGTTCTGGCTTTTAATATCCCAGTATACGTAACGCTGTATTATTTAGGCTCTGCTCACCCCAAGATTTTTTAATCTTGTATTACCTGGAGCCTATTTTAACTGTGTTATCTGCAAGCTGTTTAGGACCTCTTTTTGCTTCTTATCAGAAGTATATTTGATCTCAGGATTACTGCACTGTAGCGTTCCTTTTATGCCAAAAAACCTGTTTCTCTCAACCTACACGATACTCACCTTCCTTATTGTTAAGCATCTCTAGGATTGGGGTCTCTGTTACAACACTGACTATGATGGCCACAATAGTACTCCAAGCTTCCACATTCTGGAATGCTTCATAGGTTCTCACTGAGCTTCAGTGTCTAGTTTTATGAAGTTCCCTGTTATATTAAAGTAGAACTATAGGCAAAACATTTTTTTTCATTATAGATAGAGCAAGAGAGGTATATAACTTCGGCCAGATTTTTTTTCAGATTTTTTTTTTCAGATTTCTCTATCTGTGTCCCATTGCAGAGATTTTCATTTACTTCCTGTCCCATAGCCAAAGAGGAAGTGAGAGGAAATCCCTGAAAATAAATCTCTTGGGGACCCCCAGGTCGCTTGAACTAGTTTCCCCATTGGAAGATTTTCTCTATTACTTTTCTGGGGACAACTCAAAATTTGGGATTTTCTTTTACTTTCACTTTCAATGATAATGGTAAACAGGATAAATAGAGAGGATGAATCTCCATAATGGGAGCACAGACAGCGCTCTATCCAAAACTGAAAATAAAAGTTTTGCCTTTTAGTTATACTTAAAGGGATTGTAAAGGTTTGTGTTTTTGTTATTTAAAAAAAAAACACATGTCATGCTTCCTCTGTGCAAAGGTTCTGTGGCCCCTATCCTCATTTTCTGGGGTCCCCCTACAGCGCTCCTGGCTCCTTTTTTCTCTTGAGTGCCCCTACAGAGAGCCGCATTCCATGGGGGCACTTGTGCGGATGCGCTCCCGAGTCCTGCTGCTGCGTCCATTGACACAGACAGCAGGAATCAGCTCCACCCCCAGGCTCCCATGTCACTGGATTTGATTGACAGCAGCGAGAGCCAATGGCTGCTATCATTCTATCCAATAAGGACCCAAGACAGCAGCTGGAGCTGCTGTGCTCGCTCCCCGTTGCTGGAACGATCGGGTTCAGGTAAGTAAAAGGGGTGCTCTGTAGTGCAGCAGCCCATCAGAAGGTTTTTCACCTTAGTAGGGCTGCAACTAACGATTAATTTCATAATAGATTAGTTGGCCGATTACTTTTTTTTTCGATTAATCTGTTAATAACCTTAAAAAAAAAAGTGTGGTGTATAATTTAGTTAATATGTAAAGTTTAAAAAAAAGGCAATTTATTCTTAAATAACTCTATGCAGGGGTAAATATAAATAACCAACTATATGGTTAGGGAGCAAAATATCTAATCCACTCTGAGAATAACAGACAGAAGAGATATACTGTATATACTATTAGAAGATATACTGTATATACTATTAGAGGAGATATATATTTGTTGTTGGGCAGATTAAAAAACACAAATTGCTGCAAAAACACATTACATGCTTTTCTGCAGCTTCTCTATTAAAGTATATTGAACTAAAAAAGCACTGTTTTGTGTTAAAAAAAAAAGTCCCTGACCCTTTCGAAATACGCAGCGGCTGAAAAAAGCATAGATATAAGCGTGTCTAGTATATACTATACCATACAGGACTAAATTTATTTCTGGGTAAAAATTATCATTATTATTACCTGTAAAAAAAAATCATTAATATAAGCAGAGCACTAAACATGTTGATTTTATAACCTAGTAAACCCCATAGTCCATATAGTCTGCATAGATCATAGACTTCTGTGCCTTAGGGGTTCCTGCAGCTCCTCTAGCAGATCAGGGGGATCCTCACTGGTAAGAGAAAAATACGGAGGGTGCACTGTATACTTTAATGGATAAAACAATATTTCTGACACTTACAATTGCGTAAAAACTTGTGGACATGGTCAGGATCTAAGCTATTTGGTGTGTGCATCTCCGAGATTTCCTGACCATCAGGGTGTAAGCAGTAATACAGGCACTGGTGCACTGGACGGACCCACTGACAGGATCACATGTGTGGCATCAATCCAGCTACAGCACTCTCTCCAGATTATGTTTTCTGGAGGAGCCACATGTTCTCAGTACAGCCTGCCATAAAAGTAAATGGCTGTACATGACACATGCAACTCTTCGGGTGCAATAAAGCACTGGGAAATTATGCGAGGCATAGAGGATGTCTGTAAAAGAAGTACATTTCAGCATATGTAAATCCTAGCAATCTCACTTTAGTCTTAGAGCAATATATCCTGGATCCTAGAGTGGGGAACCCTATAACTCCTTTCACACTGAGGTGCTTTTCAGGCGCTTTTGTGCTGAAAAAAAAAAAGCGCCTGAAAAGCTCACGAAAACCTATTTCTATTAAGATCAATGAATGTTTCAAACTAGAGCAATGTGCTGGCAGGGCAGTAATAAAAAGTCCTGCAAGCAGCTTCTTTGGAGCATCTTTGGAGCATGTTTGGAGCGCTTAAAAAAGCGCCTCAAAAACGCCTCTGCCTATTGACATGAATGGGCAGCGTTTCAAAAGCCTGAAAAGTGCTGCAAAATGTGTATTGAGTCACGTGACTGTAAAAAAAAGCGCCCCACTAACACCGCAAAAGTGCTTGAAAAGCGCTGCAAAAACACCTGACGTTTTATGGGCAGTTTTCGAGTGCCTCAGTGTGAAAGGGGTCTATGTGCAGAATATCCCAGTTGCCAGGGAACCTCTTCTAATATTTATACAGACCTCACATATACCCAGTGAAGTGAACAGCCTCAGATGACGCACAGAAATGAAACAAATCTCCCTACATAAGTTTTACATGTATATCTGCTGTCTTCAGCTTGCTATATTCTTTAAAAAGTGCACATCATGTTATGCCCCGTACACACGGTCGGATTTTCCGATGGAAAATGTCCCATCGGAGCGTGTTGTCGGAAATTCCGACTGTGTGTGGGCTCCATCGGACATTTTCCATCGGATTTTCCGACACACAAAGTTGGAGAGCAGGAGATAAAATTTTCCGACAACATAATCCGTTGTCGGAAATTCCGATCGTGTGTACACAAATCCGATGGACAAAGTGCCACGCCTGCTCAGAATAAATAAAGAGATGAAAGCTATTGGCCACTTCCCCGTTTATAGTCCCGACGTTCAGAATGATCGGATTTTCCGACAACTTTGTGTGACCGTGTGTATGCAAGACAAGTTTGAGCCAACATCCGTCGGAAAAAATCCTAGGATTTTGTTGTCGGAATGTCCGAACAAAGTCCGACCGTGTGTACGCCCTATTAGAATTTGTTCTTCCTGTTCCAGCAGGGGGAGGGGAGTCTTGGCATACACTGTGAGAGAGCCGATTGGAGGAAAAGCACACACCCCCTCTCCACATAGGCAGAAGAACGAAGATACTTGCAGAACTGTGTTGTGAATAGACCAGCTCTCTGCTAATCTATTTATAGCACCCACCTTCACACAAATTAACAACTGCTTTTATCTCCTGTGTCAGAACTTGTGGGAAGTTATCATGCTGATAACAGAAGAACAGAGCAGCAGAAAGACACAGGACATAGGGCTTTGGAGAGAGATATGAGCACAACTGTATATCTGCAGTGTTTTCTTAAGTTTACATACCCTGGCAGAATTTATGATTTCTTGGTTATTTTTCAGAGAATATGAATGATAACACAAAAACTTTTCCTTTACTTATGGTTAGTGTTTGGCTGAAGCCATTTATTATCAATCAACTGTTTACACTTTTTAAATCATAAGGACAACATAAACTACCCAAATGAGTCTGATCAAAAGTTTACATACCCTGGTGATTTTGGCTTGATAACATGCACACAAGTTGACACAAAAGGGTTTGAATGGCTATTAAAGGTAACCATCCTCACCTGTGATCTGTTTGCTTGTAATTAGTGTGTGTGTATAAAAGTTCAATGAGTTTCTGGACTCCTGACAGACCCTTGCATCTTTCATCCAGTGCTGCACTGATGTTTCTGGATTCTGAGTCATGGGGAAAGCAAAAGAATTGTCAAAGGATCTGCGGGAAAAGGTAGTTGAACTGTATAAAACAGGAAAGGGCTATAAAAAATATCCAGGGAATTGAGAATGCCAATGAGCAGTGTTCAAACTCTAATCAAAAAGTGGAAAATAAGGGATTCTGTTGAAACCAAACCACGTTCAGGTAGACCAACTAAAACTTCCCGGAAACTTGTTCGGGTGCAAAGAAAAACCCACAAATAACTTCAGATGAAATACAGGACTCTCTGAAAAAATGTGGTATGGCTGTTTCAAGATGCACAATAAGGAGACACTTGAAGAAAGATGGGCTGCATGGTTGAGTCGCCATAAGAAAGCCATTACTAAGCAAATGCCACAAAGTATCCCGCTTACAATACGCCAAACAGCACAGAGACGTGCCTTAAACCTTCTGGCACAAAGTCATTTGGAGTGATAAGACCAAAATTGAGCTTTTTGGCCACAACCATAAACTCTACATTTGGAGAGGAGTCAACAAGACGATGATGAAAGGTACACCATTCCTACTGGGAAACACGGAGGTGGCTCGCTGATGTTTTGGGGATGTGTGAGCTACAAAACCACAAGAAATTAGGTCAAAATTGATGGCAAGATGAATGCAGTATGTTATCAAAAATACTGGAGGAACATTTGCATTCATGAGCCAGGAAGTTGTGCATGGGACGCACTTGGACATTCCAACATGTCAATGATCCAAAACACAAGGCCAAGTCGACCTGTCATTGGCTACAGCAGAATAAAGTAAAGGTTCTGGAGTGGCCATCTCAGTCTCCTGACATCAATATCATTGAGACAATCTGGGGAGATTTCAAACGTGCAGTTCATGCAAGACAGCCCAAGAATTTACCGGAACTGGAGGCTTTTTGCCAAGAGGAATGGGCAGCTTTACCATCTGAGAAGATAAAGAGCCTCATCCACAAAAACCACAAAAGACTTTAAGCTGTCATTGATGGTAAAAGTGGCAATACACGGTATTAAGAACTGGGGTATGTAAACTTTTAATCAGGGTCATTTGGCTAGTTTCTGTTGTCATTATGCTTTAAAAGGAGTAAACACGGGGGCATAGCCTGACACAGCATGGAGTAGGACGTGTGTACTCAGAGCTCCGTCCATTACTCCTTTTTATATATTAATCCTTGAATGCTTGTACTACTCTGATGGCTGGATCACCTCCCTGGGTTGCCTGGAACACCTTGGCCTGATTTCTGGAGAGCTTGGACGCTGCACAGAACAGGTACCTAGCCACTTTACAAACCCCCAGGGGAGCTTGACCACATCAATCCCCCTACTTGTAGCCTGCCTGACCATCAGTGTCCCGTGAAAGCTGACACCCATACCCGGCCTAGATTACGGCCTAGACCTGCCTGTGGTGACCGGCGGCCATCTTGGCACACCTGCTACTCCTGCCTGTACTATACACGTGTATATAAAACAAGTTAGCGCTAAAGTGATGTGAAATAAAAATATGCTGTTAGCAAATATCTTTAAACATTTGATACATATCCATATTAAATAATTAATTGATTAATTAAAAGTCCGTCTTTGTATGAACCGTTGTAATCACCACGTGAAAAAAAACAACTAAATTGGTGGCAGTAATGTCCCAAAAGTGGATGAAGGTGTTCCAGAGATAATGGATCCAAAATTGATGTATAACATATGGGTCAAACAAACTTGACAGCACTTTGAAACACATATGCAATCATGGAGGCCTTCAAGGGGATCCAGTGTGTACAAACATAAAATTGTGTGAATACCACCACCCGAATGGAGGCTTACCAGAAAGTTGGGACCCACAGAGCATATACTGTGTGAGTCAAGCAGGCTTAAATTGCCAACTGGCAATACCAGGGGAGCCCCAAAGGCGAATTGAAGATGGAATCTTGGTGGTTCATTCATAGGGATATCTTCTCCATATAGAGGTCAAAACGTCCTCGGACATAACCCACATAGAATGAAGAAGGGGCCATATAGTATAATTCCGTAAAAAACGTAAATTTATTTAAAGAGAAACACTTACATTTCAGATGTATAAAAAAGCGCTTGTGTATAAAAATGGCGGCAGTGGAGTCCTCCCCACGCGTTTCGTCACACAGGACTTCGTCTGGGGTACTTACCCACTGCAGCCATACTCCTTTATATAGATGCCAAGACCCCTGTGATGAGAATCCAGCTCCTAAGAATTTTTTAATTGGCACTTCCGGGTCCGTCAAAATGGCAGACCCGAGTGCGTTCCAAGCCTCTATATCGAATGATTCATCCCCCTTGAGCACCATGGCAACATAGCCGCGTGTCCCTGCGGCCGGAAGAGTGCGACCTGACGTTGCCATTGTGCTCAAAGGGGATGAACGTTACATGTGCCAGATTTATGGAAACGTACATATGTGTCGTGTGATACGAGATTGAGACAGCTATGCCTGAAAGTTAGAAACCTGTGTGCCTTTATACATGGGGAGTAAATTGTTTTATATAAATACTTTATTACTGATTAAAAAGTTGTACCTATGGCATCTTTGAAGTTCCTTACATGGAATGTGAGGGGCCTGCGTGAAAAATTTAAGCGCGCAGCTGTCTTCACATTCCTAAAGAAGCAACATGCTGATATAGTAGCACTAGTGGAAACACATATTGAGGGAAGTGTTCAAATGGCGCTCCGCAGGCCTTGGGTTGGGTGGGCGTATCATTCTACCCACACGTCCCATTCCAGGGGAGTTTCTGTGTTAAAAGCCAAATCGGTACATTTTGAATTGTGTGAATTAACCACTGATCCGCAAGTCCGCTATGTATTTATCTATGCTAAAGTATATGGAGAACCTTTGCTATAATGGCTTTTTATGTGCCACCTTCATTCAATATTTCCATAGTCAAGGAGGGTATATCATTCATGACCCGTCACCCAAATATAGCAGCGGTCTGGATGGGAGACTTTAATGTCACTTTAAATCCGGCTCTAGACAGGCTGCAACCGGCTTTAACGGCTCATAATGCTCCCACTGAAACTAAATTCTCTAAACTTGTCTCCTCCTTCCATTTAATTGATACGTGGCGATACAAGTTCCCACAGGTTAGATCATATTCATGCTTCTCGTCCTCTCATGGGTCCATAGATTTCATACTTATCTCCCATAGGTTGACTCCAAGGCTATCGGAGGTAATGTTTTGCCCTAGAATACTTTCGGATCATAGTCCTTATTGGATTACATTAAGTATTCCAGTGGCAAAGCCGCCACGGACATGGCGATTAAACCCATTTTGGCTCTCTCTTTTACCAGAAGATAGTGAGCTTATAGATAAATGGAGAATGTACTTTGTGGAAAATGATGAGTCAGCATCACCATCCGCAGTCCGGGATTCTTTCAAATTATTCGCTAGACATACATTGATAACTGCTATCAATAAAATTAAGATGGACTCCTCCGGTGCCCTCGGTAAGGCGCTGGAGGACTTGTCCTCTGCTGAGAGAGAGTATGCCAACATCCCGACATCCGTAAATGCAGATCAGCTTAAAATAGAGACTAGAGCGGCTAACCAGATACAGTATCAGAAAGCCAGACAAAAAATGTTCTTCTCCAAACAGAAAATGTTTGAACATGGGGAAAAGGCAGGCAAGTTACTGGCATACCTGGTACATAGCGAGGATAGACCCTCGGTGGTTATTACATTACATGGTCCCGGAGGACAAAAAATCAGACCCACCTACAGTAACCTCAATGTTTAGGGATTTCTTTGCTGACTTGTACACAACTACAGCCCCCGCCGAGACTCACTCTATGTCTCTTTTCCTTGAAAAGGTGATTTTCCCACAGCTAACAGAAGAACAGATAGAATTACTAGAAGCACCACTTACTATAGACGAAATATCAACTGCTATAGCTAGTTTTGCACGGTCCAAATCTCCCGGTTCAGATGGACTCTCAATTGAGTTCTATTCCCAATTCAGTGAAATACTAACCCCTAAACTATTAAAACTATATAATCATCTCTTTGAAACTGGGACTCTACCCCCATCTATGACAGAGGCCACAATAGTTCTCATCCCTAAACCCGGCAAAGATCTGGGTTTCCCAGAATCTTATCGTCCAATATCACTCCTACAGGTCGATATCAAAATACTTGCCAAAGTATTATCTATTAGGCTCAATCAAGTAATATTAACATTAATACACGCAGATCAGGCTGGTTTCATGCCTGGGCGCAACACCTCGTTTAACCTCCGGAAACTATACATTAACTTACAGGCTATACATGAGGAAGTTGGTTCACGGGTTGTTGTGACCTTAGATACGGTAGAGTGGAGATATATCTGGAGATGCTTGGAGGTATATGGATTTGGCCCAAAATTTATTAAATGGGTCCAATTATTATATCAGGTGCCTAGGGCCAAAGTGGTGGCTGATGGGTGGTCATCTCAGTTGTTTGACCTCAGCAGAGGCACGAGACAGGGCTGCCCCTTGTCCCCACTGTTGTTTGCCCTGGCGGCTGAACCCCTGGCAATGTCCATTCGAGCAAATCCAGAGATTAGGGGACTTAGAATGGGTTCTCTAACTGAAAAAATTAGCATGTATGCAGATGACACGCTATTATACCTGGCAGACTTGGGCCCATCATTATGCAATGCACTCCGCACGATAGAAGAATTTTGAATATTCTCAGGACTGAAAATTAATTGGGACAAATCTCAAATTCTATTGACAGCTTCCCACCCCCAGAATCCCAAACCAGGCTCCTGCTTCAGAGAGTAGCTATCATTAAATATCTGGGGATACACATAACCAGATCCCCTGCAGACTATGTATCCCTAAATATAGATCCTATCATTTCCCTAGTTAAAAATAAAATACGGGTTTGGTCCAAATTACCATTAGGAGTTTGGGGGTCGTATAAATTTAATTAAAATGATCCTATTACCCAAAATACTTTATGTTTTATGGCACACCCCTGTTTATTTACTCTTAAAACATTTTAAATCTCTAGAGGCCCTCCTAAAGTCATTTGTGTGGGGTAATAATAGGCACAAATTAGCATGGCAAGCCCTCAAAAACCCGACTGATCTGGGGGGCACTGCTCTACCCGACTTTAACCTATATTACATTGCAGCACAGCTATCCCAGCTTTTTCATTTAGACAAAACTGATAGCAAGAGATTTCTCACGCTCCTATGTCCGAAGTGGGCGCAGTATACCAAAGACCTGATATACGCAATAGCGGCGGATTTAGGCGGGATGGAACTAGGAGAAAGAAGACACACCATGATATACCACTATAGGAAAATATGGAACTTAGCAGCTTCTAGACTTGACGTATCACAGTAGAACGACTACACGCCGCTATGGCATAACAAAAATCTTCAGGAGTTTAATAAAATACAAGACTCATTCATATGGTCCATACAGGGAATATTTTACCTGCACCATATATTAAAAGATGGACAGCTTAAAACCTTTGATCTACTTAAAGAGGAATTTACAATCCAGGATCAGATATTCTTCAGATTCCTACAAATTCGTCATGCGCTGCAATCGCAATTCCCTGATTCTTGCCCTAGCCCTTCACCTAATGTTCTTATAGCTATAATCAAGAGCACAGACATAAATTGACATAAATTGATCTCGGCTTTTTATAACTTGCTTTTAACACCTGTAGCCACTAAAATAGCATATGGCCTTAAACCAAGATCGGAGAGAAAGTTGGGACCGGTGGAGGACGAGGAGTGGGGGGAGGCATTGGAGGCCTGCAAAACTGTATCTCCTAAACTTTCAGATCGATCGACACAGCTTTACATTCTCCACAGGGCATATCTCACACCACTCAGTGGCAAGATATAAGAGTACACAAACCACCACATGTGAGATGTGTGGGAGAGAGACAGGCACTTTTTTTCATCTACTCTGGACATGCCCCAAGATAAAAGGATTCTGGGAACAAATTGTGGCATTTTTACATGATATAATGGGCTCACCTTTAGCTCTGGACCCTAAACAGTGCCTCTTGGGTATAGTTCCAGACACAACTGACAAATATACAAAAACTTTTCTACACGAAACACTCTTTGCAGCAAGAAAGGTTATTGCTAAAAAATGGATGAGGCAGGAGTCCCCTAAAATAGTGGAATGGAAGGTGGAGATAAATAATACATTACCGTACAAGAAATGTATATATATTAACAGAGGTTGCCCAGCCAGGTACAACAAAATCTGGGATAGATGGCTTCAAGAATCTTCTACCTGTGTCTAATGTAATTATATGATCATAGAGTGATTTCATAGCCAAATATATGTATCGTGAATATCACTACATGTCAGATATGTTTGTACTTAATGTTATTTTTTATTCAAGTTATAACAATTGTCATATTGTTACAGCGTCAACATGCTAACGTAACCATTTTATGTATGCACCAATTATTCAATAAAACCTTGTTTGATTTAAAAAAAAAAAAAAGGAGTAAACACAATGTTTAAATGGCTTCAGCTAAACACTAACAATGAGTGAAAGAAAAGTTTTTGTGTTACCATTCATTTTCTCTGAAAAATGGCCAAGAAATCAAATTCTGCGAGGGTATGTAAACTTATGAGCACAACTGTGTATGTGCCTAGGTCAAATTTCATGAATCGGGTTTGCATCCGCTTTAATGCTGCAATAAAAAAAAAAAGTTGTAGCCTTGAAGTATCCAAAAAAGACCTTTTTTTTAAAACGCACTTTATTTCTTTTAATCCCTACTTAGGCCCTATACACACTGGACGTTATATAAAAGCCAGTATAGTTGCCTGTAAAAAGCTTATTAAATGTGGCGCTTACTCAATATACAATAAATGTATCTTCAAACAGTGGAAAGTGCAACAATGCAAAAGTGACAGTGCAAAAATATAGTAAATGACCTTTCTTCAAACACAGTATATGTGACATTTTCTTTACACTCCAATAGGTGCCAAGTACGGTAATAAAGTGCAACAGTATTAAAGTGAAAATGCAGTGAATGAATGTAATATCATGCCTAGTCCAAAAGTTCATAAATAAAGGTGCTTGTGCAAAATGAGCAGAATAAAATGAATCCAAATCATAAATGCTTCCACCAGCCGTAGTGCGCCAGTGGTTTGCCACAGCCTCTCACCTCAGACAAAGAACCCTACAGGTCTAGTTGAGCCTTTGTTTATGCGTGACTCCAAGATCCAAAGCAATGGATTCCTTCTCCTGGGACCTCCAGTCAGACGGGTTATAAGGTTTCCACTGGTACTGATCTTATCCTTACAGATCCTCACTCTCCTCCATATACCGTTTACATGCAACATAAGAAACTCTCCATGGGGACATCTAGTGGATGAATATGTTATAGTAAAATTGTGATTAACATTCCCCAATACTAAAAATAATAAAAAATTGGATATAAAACAATTAAGATCAAATTCTACATTATGCCCCCAGAGGTATCAATGTAAGCAATTCATGGATACAGCGTGATTCGGACTGACTGAGTTTAATAATTTTGTCGCCACTACAATGTGGTTTGTATTTTTCCACAAGGGCATTCAATATGTGGACAAAAAGACCATTATGGAAGAGATTAAGAGAGCATACACAAAATATTAAAAAGGGCTTTTTCAAAACATGGTCTATCTAGGCATTATGCCCAATATCACAATAAGGACCCCTCCTCGCTGCTAGTATGCAGTATTGAAAAATACAAATCGCATTGGAGGGGCGACAACAAAATGATTAAACTCAGTCCGAAACGCGCTGGATCCTTTGGATTCTGCTCATTTTGCACAAGCACTTTTATTTATGAACTTTTGCACTGGGCACAATATTACATTCATTCACAGCATGTTCACTTTAATACTGTTGTACTTTATTACTGTGGGACCTATTGTGGTTTAAAGAAAACATCACATTTACTGTGTTTGAGGTCATTTACTATATTTGCACTATCACTTTTGCATTGCTGCACTTTACATTGTTTGAAGATACATTTATTGTATATTGAGTAAGCACCAAATTGATTAATATTTAATTAGCACTGTGTGGGAGGAACACCTTTTTCATGTTGGCAGCCACTTATTTTATATACTTTATTATTTTGGTTTGCGCATTAGTATTTTACTTTTAAAATCTGTAGCTGCAGAGTGAGTTTTTCAGCGTTTTTTTACATTTTTTTTTTTGTGTTTTCCAGCTGTAGCTTTTTTTTTTAGCTTTATTTTATTTATTTTTTTATTTATTTATTTTTTTTAGCAAGACTGTACTCCAATAAAGGCTTATAGCTCAAAAATGCTGATAAACGCCGAAAATATTTTTTTGGTGTTTTTAAGCTGTTTTCAGCTTTTTTCAGAGTTAGAGCGGTTTTACAGCTGAAAAACTCCTCTCAAAACCCACTAGTTCTGCGGTTTTTTTCCAGCTAGAAAATGCCCCTGCCAAAAACTTTTGATAACAGCCTATATATATACCGTATTTATCTGCGTATAACACGCACCCCAAGTTTAGGAGGGAATTTTAAGAAAAAACTTTTAGGAGGGAAGTTTAAGGGAAAAAAACTTACATTTAAATGCCCATCAATGCAGCCTTGTCAGTGTCATCGAAGCCTTCTCAGTGCAGCCTTGTCAGTGCAGCCTTGCCCCAGTGCAGCCTTGCAGCCATGTCAGTGCAGCCTTGTTAGTGCAGCCTTCCCCAGTGTCCATTGCAGCCTTGTCCCAGTGCAGCCTTGCAGCCATGTCAGTGCAGTCTTGTTAGTGCAGCCTTCCCCAGTGTCCATTGCAGCCTTGCCCCAGTGCAGCCTTGCAATCCCCGCCGATCTCCGCTGATTGTTTGTTTGTGATTGCGCCGACATACACATCCGAGTGTACAGATTTAAATATGGCGCCGCGGAGGGACTCAGCGGAGCAGAAATACACATAGCCGAATGTACTCAGCTCTTTTTGGCGCTGCTCACAGTCACGCCCTATGATGGACAGAACACAGGTCCAATGGCGGGACTGGGCGGGACTGTGAACGGAGCCGAAAAGAGCCGAGTACACTCAGCTTTGCGTATCTTGGCTCTGCCCTTTGCCGAGTCCGCTGGCGCCATACTTAAATCTGTACACTCGGATGTGTATGTCGGCGCGATCGCAAAAAATCAGCGGGGATCGGCGTATAACACACACCTACAATTTTCCCCTGATTTTAAGGGGAAAAAAGTGCGTGTTATACGCCGATAAATACGGTATATATAATATATATATAATATAAATTATTTAAGTTCATTTTTTTCCTCATTAATGTACACACAGCACCCCATATTGACAGAAAAACACAGAATTGTTGATTTATTAAAAAAGAAAAACTGAAATATCATATGGTCCTAAGTATTCAGACCCTTTGCTGTGACACTCATATATTTAACTCAGGTGCTGTCCATTTCTTCTGATCATCCTTGAGATGGTTCTACACCTTCATTTGAGTCCAGCTGTGTTTGATTATACTGATTGGACTTGATTAGGAAAGCCACACACCTGTCTATATAAGACCTTACAGCTCACAGTGCATGTCAGAGCAAATGAGAATCATGAGGTCAAAGGAACTGCCTTAGGAGCTCAAAGACAGAATTGTGGCAAGGCACAGATCTGACAAGGTTACAAAAAAATTTCTGCTGCACTCAAGGTTCCTAAGAGCACAGTGGCCTCCATAATCCTTAAATGGAAGACGTTTGAGACGACGTTTGAGAACCCTTCCTAGAGCTGGCCGTCTGGCCAAACTGAGCTATCTGGGTAGAAGAGCCTTGGTGAGAGAGGTAAAGAAGAACCCAAAGATCACTGTGGCTGAGCTCCAGAGATGCAGTCGGGAGATGGGAGAAAGTTGTAGAAAGTCAACCATCACTGCAGCCCTCCACCAGTCGGGGCTTTATGGCAGAGTGGCCCGACGGAAGCCTTTCCTCAGTACAAGACACATAAAAGCCCGCATGGAGTTTGCTAAAAAACACCTGAAGGACTCCAAGATGGTGAGAAAAAGGATTTTCTGGTCTGATGAGACCAAGATAGAACTTTTTGGCCTTAATTCTAACCGGTATGTGTGGAGAAAACCAGGCACTGCTCATCACCTGCCCAATACAGTCCCATCAGTGAAGCATGCTGTAAGGGTGTTTTTCTGCTGCAGGGACAGGACGACTGGTTGCAATCGAGGGAAAGATGAATACGACCAAGTACAGGGATATCCTGGATGAAAACCTTCTCCAGAGTGCTCAGGACCTCAAACTGGGACGAAGGTTTACCTTCCAACAAGACAATGACCCCAAGCACACAGCTAAAATAATGGAGTGGCTTCAGAACAACTCCGTGACTGTTCTTGAATGGCACAGCCAGAGCCCTGACTTAAACCCAATTGAGCATCTCTGGAGAGACCTAAAAATGGCTGTCTACCAACGTTTACCATCCAACCTGACAGAACTGGAGAGGATCTGCAAGGAGGAATGGCAGAGGATCCCCAAATCCCAGAGGTGAAAAACTTGTTGCATCTTTTCCAAAAAGACTCATGGCTGTATTAGATCAAAAGGGTGCTTCTACTAAATACTACTACTACATACTACTACTACTAAATACTGAGCAAGGGTCTGCATCACCATGTGATATTTCAGTTTTTCTTTTTTAATAAATCTGCAAAAATGTCAACAATTCTGTGTTTTTCTGCCAATATGGGGTGCTGTGTGTACATTAATGAGGAAAAAAAATGAACTTAAATGATTTTAGCAAATGGCTGCAATATAACAAAGAGTGAAAAATTTAGGAGGGTCTGAATACTTTCCGCCCCCACTGTATATACAGTATCTCACAAGTGAGTACACCCCTCACATTTTTGTAAATATTTATTGTATCTTCTTTTCATGTGACAACACTGAACTGAAGAAATGACACTTTGCTACAATGTAAAGTAGTGAGTGTACAGCTTGTATAACAGTGTAAATTTGCTGTCCCCTCAAAATAACTCAAAACGCCGCCATTAATGTCTAAACAGCTGGCAACAAAAGTGAGTACACCCCTAAGTGACCAAATTGAGCCCAAAGTGTCAATATTTTGTGTGGCCACCATTATTTTCCAGCACTGCCTTAACCCTCTTGGGCATGGAGTTCACCAAAGCTTCACAGGTTGCCACTGGAGTCCTCTTCCACTCCTCCATGACCACATCGCGGAGTTGGTGGATGTTAAAGACCTTGTGTTCCTCCACCTTCCGTTTGAGGATGCCCCACAGATGCTCTATATGGTTTAGGTCTGGAGACATGCTTGGCCAGTCCATCACTTTTACCCTCAGCTTATTTAGCAAGGCAGTGGTTGTCTTGGAGGTGTGTTTGGGGTCGTTATGTTGGAATACTGTGGCCCATGGCCCAGTCTCCAAAGGGAGGGGGATCATGCTCTGCTTCAGTATGTCACAGTACATGTTGGCATTCGTGGTTCCCTCAATGAACTGTAGCTCCCCAGGGCCAGCAGCACTCTTGCAGCCGCAGACTATAACACTCCCACTACCATGCTTGACTATAGGGAAGACACACTTGTCTTTGTACTCCTCACCTGGTTGCTGCCACACACGCTTGACACCATCTGAACAAAATAAGTTTATCTTGGTCTCATCAGACCACAGGACATGATTCCAGTAATCCATGTCCTTGGTCTGCTTGTCTTCAGCAAACGGTTTATGGGCTTTCTTGTGCATCATCTTTAGTAGAGGCTTCCTTCTGGGACGACAGCCATGCAGAACAATTTGATGCAGTGTGTGGCGTTTGGTCTGAGCACTGACAGGCTGACCCCCCACCCCTTCAACCTCTGCAGCAATGCTGGCAGCACTCATACATCTAAATTGTACACACGCTGCGCTTATCAAAATAAAAAATAAGAAATTTCCACCAAAATATTAATAAAGTGGTATTGTGCCTAACATATACAAAATCTATTAATAACTAGTAATACTATACTATACGTTAATGTGCAATAAATTTCAATGAATGAATAAATAGGTAAAAGTGCTCCAATAAGCCTGTGTATTGCAAATATTCCTCAAAGCTTGTGCAATTTTAAAACATTAATAGATAATTCAACACAAACATCCATGCGATTTAGTGTTGCATCCAAGCATATCAGTACTGCATCTATGCAATATGGTGTTAGTGCAATGTTCGAACAATAAAAAGTTAAAAAATACAAAAAACGCATCCATGCGATTTGGTGCTACATCCATGTGATTCTATTCAATTCTGTGCTGTGTTGCTGTGCAATGATTAAATTAACAGTCCGCAGATCTTCCACAATCCATTCATGTGTTATGGTGAACACAAACTAAAGTGCTGTGCGCTCATACAAGTGCTCCCCCCCAGGTGATAGCTCCTCACCTTAGAGCGTGCGACCTTGCAATTAAGCTTGGTCAGAATGCGCCTTAGAACCTCTCTTGGTTCGATGTTATATGCAGGGTCCTGGATAGATTTGCACTGGTGCCTCTGTTCCTCACAGCAGTCCCATTTGTACCTCAATATATCAACATAAAAAGGACTTCATGGTGCAGTATGTACTAAATTTATTAAAATCATAAACAAATCCCGCGATGGGTACTCACAGTAACAAGGCGCTTAAGGGCGCCACACTAAAACAGCAGAGACGAACGGGCAACAGCGGCTGGTATGGGGTGGCGTGCTAATCTGTCCCAACAGGTTGTATGTATAACGTTCCGTCCTGTCCCCTTCCCCTACGCGTGTTCGATACAAGGGGTATTTCGTATCTTCATCAGAATCACCCCCTGATGAAGATAGGAAATGAAGATTGCTGAAGGCTTGACTGTTCCCGGTGATCAGGGGGATGGAACAGTAGTCCACACAGGACAGCAGTGAGCCGGGAAACCGGAAATGATGCCGTGCAATGCCACAATAAGCACCGCCCAGTGACCACCTTCCTCCTGTCCCCCCGCCAATTAAAAGATAGGCAAGGAGGACAGAGAAGAATGAGTGTAGAGTGGGGATTGTTCGGGGCGCATGGCTTGCGCCCTGAACACTCCCTAAACACAGGCAAATCAGCTTCCCAGCTTGCAATCAGCTGATTGCAAGCTGCAAAGCTTCCCATAGACTGCCATGTGTCCGGCACCTGGTCACTCTTAAAGTGACCTTTTTTTTTTTTTTTTTTGTAAATAGCTGGGGGGGGGGGGGGGCGGAGCCCGCGCGCCCCCTATGGATGGGCCGCCCGCCGCTGATAGAATCCCATTATTGTCTATGGGGAAAATCGGGGCACTGTGCTTACTTATGAATTGGAAAAAGGTGCAGGTGCTTTTTTTGGTGCAACGTATGTGTTTTTGGCCCCTAGACTTTAATGGGAACACATCAAAAATGGATAAATACATAAACACATGAAAAATGTGAATCAAGTTTCTAATGCCTGATTATACCTTGCCAGTGCTTCTGCATTAGTCTGATCCGAAACACTTAAGTAAATTCAATATATGAAACATGCTAAGATATATCTGATTTTATTGAGAACGAAGTGACAGTTCAGGGTTGTTCATTCAGGGGAGTTCTGCAAAGGAAAGAGCAGCCACCTTATTTTTCACTGGATCTCTTTAATGGCCTTATTTTTCACCAAGTGAGAAATGTGTTTGGGGTATTAAGGTGTCCGTTTATGAAACCAAGATGAGCTGCAATCCTGATGATCGCAGCTCATCTCACATCATTAGCAGTTTATGAAACAGATGATCAGGGGAGAACATGCTCTCCCTTGATCATCTCCGCACACATTGAATCCGTCATAAACATAAATGGCCAGTGTTTTGAAGGTGCAATCTCGGCACCTCACTGGCAATCTCTGTCAAAATTTTCCCTCCTAGATTGTCCAGCTCAGAGCGAATAGAAAATCTCCTGAGATCTGAGGAGGAAGGGGGAAGATTATTGACTCAGAACCACCACGGCAGTAAACTTGTCCCCCTGCCATGTTTATGTACTGTAGATAAAAAATATATATATTTTGTTTAGGGGGAATAATTATTTTATTAACCACTTTCGGACCGTCCATCGTGGATATACGTCGCTACTTTGACGTTAAGGCTCCATGTACACGGGACGCTGTTAAAGTGCGTTCAGAGGCAGTTGGACGCTTTTTTCAACTGCCCCTGAACTCATTCAATGTTATCCTATGTGTCCATGTACACAGTCTCGTTTATTGCCGTTTTTTTGCAGTTGCCTTTAACACTGTTTCTTTGGAAGCAAAAAAATGGGTTCAGACGCAGAAGACTTCCATGTTTTAGACGCGTTTTCCAAGGTGCCCTATATTTTACAGCTGAAAAGACAAAAATATGATGGAAAAGAATGAAAAAACATAAAAAAATATAGTTAAAAATGTTTGAATTACTTGCGATAATTCATAGACCATATATAGCCATATATAGTTTATATACAGTGGGGACGGAAAGTATTCAGACCCCCTTAAATTTCTCACTCTTTGTTATATTGCAGCCATTTGCTAAAATCATTTAAGTTCATTTTTCCCTAATTAATGTACACACAGCACCCCATATTGACAGAAAAACAGAATTGTTGACATTTTTGCAGATTTATTAAAAAAGAAAAACTGAAATATCACATGGTCCTAAGTATTCAGACCTGTGACACTCATATATTTAACTCAGGTGCTGTCCATTTCTTCTGATCATCCTTGAGATGGTTCTACACCTTCATTTGAGTCCAGCTGTGTTTGATGACCCTAAACACACAGCTAAAATAACGAAGGAGTGGCTTCACAACTCCGTGACTGTTCTTGAATGGCCCAGCCAGAGCCCTGACTTAAAGTGGGGTTCCACCCAAAAAACAAAAATACCTGTAAAAATTCTAAAAAAAAACCCGAAAAAACATTTGGATATTTTTTTTTTTTTCACTTACCTCTAAATGCCTGTTGCTAGGTGGTTCCTCGTAGTCTGCTGTTCCTTTGCCTGGGCTGGTGACATCACTTCCCCCCAGGCACAGGAAGGGCTCCGCTCTGCTCCCTCCCTCCTCTCAATCATCTGGGACCCATTACAGGTCCCAGGTGATTGAGCGGCCAATCACGGCGCGCGGCGCCGCTCGTGCATGCACGGTGGGTGCCAGGCTGTGAAGCCACAGCCCGGCGCCCACAATTGAAATGCCGGCGCCGACGAGCGGAGGGGGGGGATGAGCGGGGCTTCGATCCCCCGCATCGCTGGACCCAGGGACAGGTAAGTGTCCAATTAAAAGTCAGCAGCTGCAGTATTTGTAGCTGCTGACTTTTAATTTTTTTTTTTTTTTTTGACGGCCCCCCTGGGTGGAACTCCTCTTTAAACCCAATTGAGCATCTCTGGAGAGACTTAAAAATGGCTGTCCACCAACGTTTACCATCCAACCTGACAGAACTGGAGAGGATCTGCAAGGAGGAATGGCAGAGGATTCCCAAATCCTGGTGTGCAAAACGTGTTGCATCTTTCCCAAAAAGACTCATGGCTGTATTAGATCAAAAGGGTGCTTCTACTAAATACCGAGCAAAGGGTCTGAATACTTAGGACCATGTGATATTTCAGTTTTTCTTTTTTAATAAATCTGCAATCTGTCAATATGGGGTGCTGTGTGTACATTCATGAGGAAAAAAATGAACTTAAATGATTTTAGAAAATGGCTGCAATATAACAAAGAGTGAAAAAGTTAAGGGGGTCTGAATACTTTCCATCCCCACTGTGTGTATATATATATATATATATATATATATATATATATATATATATATATATATATATATATATATATATATATATATATATATACACCATATATACCATATATAGTCGTAGAAGGTCAACTGTGGCGATGGACATGCGTCTGAAATTGTAGGTAGGCAGCTGTACGTACATGTTTGCGCAATCAAAGAATGGGTCCAATAGCTACGAACTCTGACTCTGGACCTCTCACGCAATTTTCTATGTCATTCTAGCCTCATCAAGAGCAGTGTCAGGAGCATTTCCTCACAAATGCTCATTATGGGATCCATTGCAAAAAAATAGCACAGAAATAGAGGCAAATACAAGTAGACAACTGCTCTCTTTGCTGCTGCTACTCACTCTGGTCAAAATGGCTGAAATGGTTAACTACAATGTTTTTTGAGCTTGGGGAGGGTCTTAAATGAGGTAATCTTAATAAATGCTTCTAGACGCAAACACGTTTAAACGCGGCTAAACAGGCGTTTTAAACGCAGGTTTCAAGGTGTCAAAAATTTGTTCAGAGGACTTTGCCTCAGCGTCCCGTGTACACAGGGCCTAAATAACCCTGTATATTTTTACACGGTGGGCGATCTGCTTTATCATAAAAGTGGTCCCAGCAGCGGATTTATCACAGTATCACTTTTATGCGTGGCGGGAGAGGTGCCCCCCGCTGCTTCCCGGTCTTTACCAACGCTTACCAGAGAGATCAGCAACGGCGGAAACAATCCGATCCCTGGGACTGGTGGGCAGGAAGTCGAGTGAGGGCAAAATAGCCCCCACTCAACTCTATGCCCTTGGAGGGCTCACTTCCACCCTCCAGCCTTAAAGGGCCCATTTTTTATTTATTTTTTATTGCATTTAAGTGTAAATGTGAAATCTGAGGTCTTTTCGACCCCAGATCTCACATTAAGAGGCCCTGCCCTGCTTATTTCTATTACAAGGGATACAAGAAAAAATGAGAGCACGGTGTATGCAAAAAAGGGGGGGAGAGAAAAGGGGGCCAATATCCTAGAAACTAGAACTATAAAGAAAATTATGCACTGAATGTGCATGGAGGTCGCCCTTAATGGATATTTTTGGCCACAGGTGAGTATTAAATCTCATAGATTGTTGTATATTAAAAATGCACTAGAGTGCCATCTTTATTAAATACATTCAATACATAAAACAATTTACTGACAGTAGGATTTACAATTGTGTAAAGTGCAATTACAAACACTATACATTAGCTTGCATATAGAGGATATGGCACCCATGTGCCTACAGCCCGCAGCCTGTATGGGGAGAATCAGGCAGATGAGTTGTATGGCGTGTACCCGACATGTTTCGGAAATAAGTATGTATTACTCCTTCATCAAGGGATTTATAAATGGGTGCTCAGATCTATCTGTAAATGTCAAAGGACAAAATAATAATGAAAATATATGAAAAAATATATCTGTGTCGTCATAAATTATATGCGACTGCATTTTTGCGATATATGCGATTTTAGTAATCATTGAAAAGAAAATATATATATAGAGTATAAGAAAGGTTTGGTATGGACTAGTTGTACTTACATCAATCTGATTCATAAGGACAAAAAACAGCAGTAAAAACAATATAATATAACTGGGAGCAGGCTGGCTTCTGGTTCACATAACACAAGGTGGGCAATCAAGGGTGTGATGCGGAGCGTTGCAGCACTTTCACAAGGGATGGCCGATGGAGATCTATGTATTTAAAAAGGTAATATTTATAAGTATACAAGGCATATAAATAAGCCCATACATTGCTGAAGGATAAAATATTCCTTCAGCTGTAATTGAAAAAAAGGAGAGTAGATGTATAAAGTGAGTATTCAGATAGTCTAAAACAAAGTATCTATTTTAATTACCTTGTGGTTTGTTTGGTAATCTCCTGAGACCAGACCTCCCGGCAGCAGTTCAAAAGGACTGACAGTGGCCATAGGAGTGTCTGTCTCCTAAATAGGACAGCTGGTTGGACATCAGCCAATCAGTGTCCACTCCACATAATCAGCTGCAAAGCAAGCAGCCATGTGTGGAGATCGGGCATCCCCCAGACGACGAGGCGCGCGGCGTAGCCACGCCCCGGGGGGCGTGATGACGTCACGCGTCTTGACGTCACCGGCGGGTATACGGTCCCGGCGCGGTTGAAGAAATCCACATCGGGAGCCGTACAAGAGGTCATCCGCATGCAAAGAACCCACGGGGCACACAGCCAAGTGTTGCCCCATGGTCACGCATGCGTAGATCTTACCCGCCGGGTGTCCGTGCGCACGCGCACATCCACACCAAGAGATAATGCGCCATCTTGTGGATGAATATATAAGGTGAACGCAGGTGAATCAGCAAAAAGGGTCAACAAAAAGCCAGCCTGCTGTACATTATTGCAAGAAAATTGTACATGAAAAAGGTGAATGAATACAAAAATATACATTATTGCAAGAAAATTGTACATGAAAAAAATGAATGAATACAAAAATATACAAGAACCAAACACAAAAAACAAAGAAAAAAGCATGTTGTAAATGACCAAGGGTTACATAGGGACAGTTTACGAGATAGCAAACAGTTTCAAGCCATATTAATAAGATAGGCAGAATCATCAAGTTCTTTAAGGTGAACAATGAATGTTCATTATTGTAATCAATCAATTTGTATTGTAGCAATATAAGGAACCCAGACATGCACATTGTTTAGACCTATCGTATAACGATAATAAAAGACCGTCTAAATATATATGGGCACATTGTCTTGTATCCATACCTGTAACCATCTAGGAATATTATACCACAGCGATGGATATTCTTTAATGCATGAAGTCTGGGAGCTATCGAAAAAGCATAGTACAAAGTGAAGCATTTATATTGAGATATGAAAATAAACAATAGGGTATATTGCGAAGTCCCTATAGATCTAATTCACAGACTCCCGATGTGAACCCAGGCAGAAATGGTTTGAAATTGAGGGCCCCGTTTAGGCCAGGTGGATAGTTGGCCCGTAGATTGTGTATCCATCTTAGTTCACATTGGAGAAGACGCTTGTTAGAATCTCCTCCTCTTGGACTAAAGTGGATACGGTCGAGGGCCAAAAAGTGTATTTTGGGGATCAGTGAGGGATGGACCATTGCCATGTGGCGACCAATAGGGAGGTCTGGATCGCGTTTGCGTATGGTGCCAAGATGTTGATAAATGCGTTTCCAGAACTCATTTATGGTCTTACCAACATAGTAGCACCCGCATTCGCAAGTCAGTAAATATACTATTGCTGGGGTTTTGCAGTTAACGTAGTGCTTGGGGATAAACTTTTGACCATTGGGCAGGATAATATCTCTTCGTTTGTCCATATATTGGCAATAATGGCAGCCCCCACACATATATGTTCCCAATACTTTACATGGATCACCTTTACGAGTTTTGTATTCACTATTAACTATTTTGTCTCCTATAGATGGTGGCCTCCTATAGGTGACTGTTGGGGCACTGGGGACAAAAGGGGCCAGAGTTGGGTCCATGGTTAATAGGTGCCAATATTTATTTAGAATGCGCTTTATCTGCCTGTGTTCTGAAGAATATGTTGTGATGATTCTAGTTGTTTCATCTTTACTGGGTTGTTTTTGTGCATTTAGTAAATCACGGCGAGATTGACTAAATGCACGTTTATACGCTTTTTTTAAACAGGTGTTTGAGTATCCTCTTTCGAGGAGTCTCTTTTTTAAAATATCGGCTTCCATTTTAAATCTAGTGTCATCGGAGCAATTGCGGCGTGCTCTTAGGTATTGGCTATATGGTATAGAGGTTAAGAGAGGCTTGGGATGGAAACTACTTGCGTGCAACAGTGAATTACCGGCTGTAGGTTTTCGGTATAGTTCACTGGAAAGATTGCCGTCTGGTGATCTTTGGACCATTACATCCAGAAATGTGATTTCCTTTGAACTGTGTGTCATTGTAAATTTTAAATTGAAGTCGTTCTTGTTAATACAATTAAGGAATTCATGTAGTAGTTCAGTTGGCCCGTCCCATATCATAAAGATATCGTCTATGTAACGTCGCCATGTAATAACATGGCACATATACACAGACAACGACTCCTGGACAAGCAGTGAATGTTCCCACTCCCCCAGGTACAGATTGGCGTACGATGGGGCACAACAAGTCCCCATCGCCACGCCCTGTACCTGGAGGTAGTGGGAACCATCAAAGCAAAAGAAGTTATGGTTGAGTATAAACTCCAAGGAGGCCAGGATGAATTCAATATATTTAGGTTCGGAGTCACTATATTGTTGCAGAATGTGTTGTATGGCCGATAAACCTTTGGCATGAGGGATGGTGCAGTACAAAGATTCCACATCGATGGCTACCAATTGGGTGCCTTCTTCTATGTGTATATCTTGAATAATCTGTAAGAAGTGAATTGTATCGCGTACATAAGATGATAGGCAAGTAACTAAAGGCTTAAGATGGTTGTCAACTACGCGACTCAGGTTTTCTGTTAGGCTTCCGCAGCCTGAGATGATAGGTCTGCCCGGTGGTTTTTTCTTTTCTTTGTGCAACTTTGGTAACGCATAGAAAGTTGCCTCTTTGGGGTGGCTAGTCCTAATGAATTCCCAGAGTTGCTTAGATATTGCATTGTGTTGAAATGCAGTGTCAACAAGTGTATAAAAGTCATGGGTGAATTTATCCAATAAGGATTTGGGGATGGGGCGATACCACTCATGATTTTGTAGTATATCCATGCACATCTCAGTGTATTGTGTGCTGTCCATAACCACGACGTTGCCACCCTTGTCAGAGGGTTTGATGACAACGTCGTGGTTACAGGACAGAGCCTCCAAGGCCGACCGTTCATCACGGCTGAAATTGGAGTGTGGATGTGGAAAGTTTTTCATTTTGTTGATATCCATGGATACCAATTTGAGAAACGCTGCAGCGTTGGAATTAGAGCTAGGTGAGGGGTATAGAGTGGATTTGTTTTTTAATGTGCATATTTGCATGTGTGAGGTAGGTATAGCATCCATGTTCCTATCAGGGCCATGGGCGTTTTCCTGAATCGGAGAGTTTTCAAATTCGTTTTCGTCTAACAGGGCAACAAGATTATCTAGTGCTTGAATCTCTTGATTTGTGAGCCTCTGTTCAGTTATGGGTTTTTTTGCATATAGACTTTTTAGTAGGACCTTGCGGATGAATAGATGTATATCTTTAATGGCTCCAAATCTGTCCAGACGGGTGTCTGGGCAGAAAGTGAGGCCACGTCCTAGAACAGCCAGTTCATGTTCATTAAGTGAATATGATGATAAGTTGACTACATTTAACGTGGTTGATGTTGATTGAGTTTGTGGGCCTTGGATGACTGTGTTTTTATTTGTTTTTGATGCGTTTGCATGCGATCTCGCATTTGATCTAAAAAAGTTCCAGAGAGCGTAGATTGTGATTGTGGTGTAGTGGGCATAGTGGATGATGTATTTAGAGACGATCCGGAACAGCTGGCCGGAGTCTGTACATCTGATGTGTCGCTGTTAGGATGGTGATTTAAATGGGAGCCATTACTTGCCTGTGAGGGGGAGCTCTCCATATGTGAAGACTCATCATATGATTCATTGCCCTGGCGACGCCTCTTAAATTGTCGACGACCTTTGGTATAACTAGGTGGCTGTAAGGAAGAAGAAACAGATGAGTGCACAAAGGATTCAGATGCGTTTTTTTGTTGTTGTTTATTGTTTTTTTGAGGTTTTTTGGAAAATTTGTTATTTGTATTGGTTTGCCATTTGTAAGCTCTGCCGTCTTCAAAGGCCTTCCTATCACGTTGTAATTTTTTATCCTTTTTAATTAATATATTTTTATTAAACTCTTCTAGGTGTCGTTTTAGTCTTTCTTCTGACTCTGAGAAGGACACATGAGTTTTTAATGATGACATTTGATTTTGTATTTTTTCCAATTTACCATCTATATCAGTTATACGTTTGGTATATTCATCGATAAGCAACAACATCATTTTCCTTGAGCATTCTTTAAGGTTCTCCTCCCACATCACCTTAAAGCTAGGGTCTATATGCTCAAATGTGGGGAAAATTTGTACCCTCAGTCCAAAGGGGTTCAAGTTGGCCGAAATATAATCTTTGAAAGATTTAATGTGCCAATGCAGGAGAGATTTTTTCTCTAGCAATTGACTTAGGGTGGAGAACGTTGTAGACAATTCAAAGTCAAGAGATTCTTTCCTTTCGAATTCGTTGTGTACTTTGGACATAAAGTCTGTCCAATAACTTCCTTGGTATAAGGCCATGCTGACAGAAAACGAAAAAATGGAAAGTAGAAGACACACAATCAAACGATGTAATTTAAACCAGTCCGTTATATATACATACGTTGCTTCTCATGAAAAAGGGACTTACACCGGTATTTACTACCTATCATGAAAGATACAAGAAAAAATGAGAGCACGGTGTATGCAAAAAAGGGGGGGAGAGAAAAGGGGGCCAATATCCTAGAAACTAGAACTATAAAGAAAATTATGCACTGAATGTGCATGGAGGTCGCCCTTAATGGATATTTTTGGCCACAGGTGAGTATTAAATCTCATAGATTGTTGTATATTAAAAATGCACTAGAGTGCCATCTTTATTAAATACATTCAATACATAAAACAATTTACTGACAGTAGGATTTACAATTGTGTAAAGTGCAATTACAAACACTATACATTAGCTTGCATATAGAGGATATGGCACCCATGTGCCTACAGCCCGCAGCCTGTATGGGGAGAATCAGGCAGATGAGTTGTATGGCGTGTACCCGACATGTTTCGGAAATAAGTATGTATTACTCCTTCATCAAGGGATTTATAAATGGGTGCTCAGATCTATCTGTAAATGTCAAAGGACAAAATAATAATGAAAATATATGAAAAAATATATCTGTGTCGTCATAAATTATATGCGACTGCATTTTTGCGATATATGCGATTTTAGTAATCATTGAAAAGAAAATATATATATAGAGTATAAGAAAGGTTTGGTATGGACTAGTTGTACTTACATCAATCTGATTCATAAGGACAAAAAACAGCAGTAAAAACAATATAATATAACTGGGAGCAGGCTGGCTTCTGGTTCACATAACACAAGGTGGGCAATCAAGGGTGTGATGCGGAGCGTTGCAGCACTTTCACAAGGGATGGCCGATGGAGATCTATGTATTTAAAAAGGTAATATTTATAAGTATACAAGGCATATAAATAAGCCCATACATTGCTGAAGGATAAAATATTCCTTCAGCTGTAATTGAAAAAAAGGAGAGTAGATGTATAAAGTGAGTATTCAGATAGTCTAAAACAAAGTATCTATTTTAATTACCTTGTGGTTTGTTTGGTAATCTCCTGAGACCAGACCTCCCGGCAGCAGTTCAAAAGGACTGACAGTGGCCATAGGAGTGTCTGTCTCCTAAATAGGACAGCTGGTTGGACATCAGCCAATCAGTGTCCACTCCACATAATCAGCTGCAAAGCAAGCAGCCATGTGTGGAGATCGGGCATCCCCCAGACGACGAGGCGCGCGGCGTAGCCACGCCCCGGGGGGCGTGATGACGTCACGCGTCTTGACGTCACCGGCGGGTATACGGTCCCGGCGCGGTTGAAGAAATCCACATCGGGAGCCGTACAAGAGGTCATCCGCATGCAAAGAACCCACGGGGCACACAGCCAAGTGTTGCCCCATGGTCACGCATGCGTAGATCTTACCCGCCGGGTGTCCGTGCGCACGCGCACATCCACACCAAGAGATAATGCGCCATCTTGTGGATGAATATATAAGGTGAACGCAGGTGAATCAGCAAAAAGGGTCAACAAAAAGCCAGCCTGCTGTACATTATTGCAAGAAAATTGTACATGAAAAAGGTGAATGAATACAAAAATATACATTATTGCAAGAAAATTGTACATGAAAAAAATGAATGAATACAAAAATATACAAGAACCAAACACAAAAAACAAAGAAAAAAGCATGTTGTAAATGACCAAGGGTTACATAGGGACAGTAGTTTGCTATCAACTGTTTGCTATCTCGTAAACTGTCCCTATGTAACCCTTGGTCATTTACAACATGCTTTTTTCTTTGTTTTTTGTGTTTGGTTCTTGTATATTTTTGTATTCATTCATTTTTTTCATGTACAATTTTCTTGCAATAATGTATATTTTTGTATTCATTCACCTTTTTCATGTACAATTTTCTTGCAATAATGTACAGCAGGCTGGCTTTTTGTTGACCCTTTTTGCTGATTCACCTGCGTTCACCTTATATATTCATCCACAAGATGGCGCATTATCTCTTGGTGTGGATGTGCGCGTGCGCACGGACACCCGGCGGGTAAGATCTACGCATGCGTGACCATGGGGCAACACTTGGCTGTGTGCCCCGTGGGTTCTTTGCATGCGGATGACCTCTTGTACGGCTCCCGATGTGGATTTCTTCAACCGCGCCGGGACCGTATACCCGCCGGTGACGTCAAGACGCGTGACGTCATCACGCCCCCCGGGGCGTGGCTACGCCGCGCGCCTCGTCGTCTGGGGGATGCCCGATCTCCACACATGGCTGCTTGCTTTGCAGCTGATTATGTGGAGTGGACACTGATTGGCTGATGTCCAACCAGCTGTCCTATTTAGGAGACAGACACTCCTATGGCCACTGTCAGTCCTTTTGAACTGCTGCCGGGAGGTCTGGTCTCAGGAGATTACCAAACAAACCACAAGGTAATTAAAATAGATACTTTGTTTTAGACTATCTGAATACTCACTTTATACATCTACTCTCCTTTTTTTCAATTACAGCTGAAGGAATATTTTATCCTTCAGCAATGTATGGGCTTATTTATATGCCTTGTATACTTATAAATATTACCTTTTTAAATACATAGATCTCCATCGGCCATCCCTTGTGAAAGTGCTGCAACGCTCCGCATCACACCCTTGATTGCCCACCTTGTGTTATGTGAACCAGAAGCCAGCCTGCTCCCAGTTATATTATATTGTTTTTACTGCTGTTTTTTGTCCTTATGAATCAGATTGATGTAAGTACAACTAGTCCATACCAAACCTTTCTTATACTCTATATATATATATTTTCTTTTCAATGATTACTAAAATCGCATATATCGCAAAAATGCAGTCGCATATAATTTATGACGACACAGATATATTTTTTCATATATTTTCATTATTATTTTGTCCTTTGACATTTACAGATAGATCTGAGCACCCATTTATAAATCCCTTGATGAAGGAGTAATACATACTTATTTCCGAAACATGTCGGGTACACGCCATACAACTCATCTGCCTGATTCTCCCCATACAGGCTGCGGGCTGTAGGCACATGGGTGCCATATCCTCTATATGCAAGCTAATGTATAGTGTTTGTAATTGCACTTTACACAATTGTAAATCCTACTGTCAGTAAATTGTTTTATGTATTGAATGTATTTAATAAAGATGGCACTCTAGTGCATTTTTAATATACAACAATCTATGAGATTTAATACTCACCTGTGGCCAAAAATATCCATTAAGGGCGACCTCCATGCACATTCAGTGCATAATTTTCTTTATAGTACTATTACAAGGGATGTTTACATTACACAATTTTTTTTTCAAAGGGACAGTGTAAAACTAAAAACTAAAAAGTAAAATAATAAAACATTTTTTTTTTTCTTAAAGCGCCCCATCCCTCCGAGCGCAGAAGTGAACGCATACGTCCACATACGTAAATGGTGTTCAAACCACACATGTGAGGTATCACCACAATCGTTGGAGCGAGAGCAATAATTCTAGAACTAGATTTCCTCAATCTCTGGTAACCTGTAGAAATTTTTAAAGTGTCAACTATGGAGATTTTTAGGTACCGTAGTTCGTCGCCATTCCACGATTGTGCGCAATTTTAAAGCATGACATGTTAGGTATCAATTTACTCAACCTAACATCATCTTTCACATTCTAAAAACGGTTTTCTTTTTTTTTATTCAAAAGTGTATTTTTTTCCCAAAAAAAGCTTTTGTAAGACCGCTGCGCAAATACGGTTTGGGGTTCGAAGTAATTTTCTAGCAAAAAATACTGATTTTAGACAAAAAGTGTCAGAAATAGGCTTGGTCCTTAAGTGGTCCATCTTTGCTGTTTCATGACCTCTGATCAAAGAGAAGATCTTTTCATATTGAATTTGGGATTTAAGATAAGAAAACAACTGCAGCTTGTTTGTCTGCCAAAGCCTGCATACAGCCAATTTTGTTAGCAGTGTGAAACAAGCAGCTGGTGATGCCTGCATGAGACCTATCACAAACAGCCGCTCTGCTCAAGGAGTGAGAGACTAGCACATGGTGATACTAGAGACAAGTTCTGATTTTAAACAACTACATCTCTATTTCAAACAAGAGTGCCAGGCAGATGGTGATATATCTCCCCAAAGGGACATGGACAGCAAAACCAGAAAAAATTAGTGATTTAATAATTTACTACTTCTATCTGAAACTAAGAAAAAGGTTTTGGCTTTAGATACAGATACACTGTCATTTGCCATAATTTGTTTATTACTAAATATAGCAATAATACATAAGTTTACCAAACTAAATCAATACAATTGTGGCCAAAAGTATTGATACCCCTTCACTTTTATAATGGAATCCCAATTTACAATAAAATATATTTCACTTTAACCACTTGCTTACTGGGCACCTAAACCCCCCTCCTGAATAGACCAATTTTCAGCTTTTAGCTCTGTCACACTTTGAATGACAAATGCGGGGTCATACAACACTGTACCCAAATGAAATTTATATCATTTTTTCCCCCACAAATAGAGCTTTCTTTTGGTGGTATTTGATCACCTCTGGGTTTTTTATTTTTTGTTAAAAAAAATTTTAAAAGACCGAATTAAAAAAAAAAAAAAAAATACAAAACATATATTTTGTTAATAAATTTTGCAATCGGGTAATTTTTCTCCTTCATTGATGTACGCTGATGAGGCTACACTGATGGGCTGCATTGATGGGCACTGATAAGGTGGCACTGGTGAGCACTGAGGTGGCACTGTTGGGCGGCACTGAAGGGCATTGATAGGTGGCACTGATAGCTGGCAGTGATGGGCACTGATAGCTGGCAGTGATGGCCACTGATCGGCACTGGTAGGTGACACTGATAGGTAGCACTGCTAGGTGGCACTGATGACTCACTGATTGGCACCACTGGTGGGCATTGATAGGTGGCACTCATGGGCATTAATAGGTGGCACTGATTGCTGGCATTTATGTACTGGTGGGCACTGATTCATGGCACTGTGGGCACTGATTCCTGGAACTGGCAGGCGGTACTGGTGGGCACATATGAGGCGGCTTCACCTCTTCGGGACTGATGTCCCTTCAACAGAAGCCAGTGATCGGCCTTTTTTTTCTCCTCACGCTGTCGGCGTGAGAAGATTAAAAAAAAAAGGATTACCGATCTTCTGTTTACATCACATGATCAGCTGTCATTGGCTGACAGCTGATCACGTGGTAACGGCCGGGATCAACTCCCTACTCTGATCTGTTTTCACCCGAGTTTCATTGACTCGGATGATCACAGCGCGTGCCCTTCAGGGGGGTGTGGCAAGCGTGCAAAGGTGAGGACGTCTATTGATGGCCTCCCGGCAAAGCAGATCTGTGCTGTAGCCGTAGTTCGGCTATAGTGCGGATCTGAAGGAGCTAAAGAGGAGCTTCAGTCAGGTATGTGAAAATTAAGAAATTATTGTGGCCGGCTGCTCGCTACTCATGTACTGTGATTTGTCCCAGAAGGCTGCGGTCAGGGAGGGAGGGGGAATGGGAGAACTTCCACTTGGATCACCCAGATGATCTGGGCGGAAGTGGGAGCGGGTACCTGTCAAAACTAGATGGCCCCCCTCCCCCCCCAAAAAAAAAAAAAATGTGATGTGGGGAGGGAAGTTCTGTTTTAACTACTGTAGCCATCTATTGAAAGCAGTAATAGGAAATTTGAGATCTGCAACAACTATAGTATAGTAAATCAAAAGTTGTTTACTCGTGCAGAGTGTCCAGAAAACCAAAAAAAACAAACCACATCAAGAACTGGTTTTGCTCAGCTAAATGTTGTACAGCATATAGGGTATAGACATTAAAAACCTTTAATGAGAGCTGCGCTACCCTATTATGTATACCATGAATCAATATGTGTAATATAAGTGACTACGAATAGCACTTTTTAGATGCACTATATAGCACTTTATTTATGAGTATAATTATTCATTTTTGTACTTGCTGTATTTTAATTATTTTTACGCACTCATAGCACTTTATATTACACATATTAATTCATGGTACATATTTTTTATAGTATAATAAAGACCAACATTTTAATAGTATATTTTAAAAACTGTAAATTCCTATGTCACACTCACTGGCCACTTTATTAGGAACACCTGTTCAATTGCTTGGTAACACATATTGCCAATCAGCCAATCACTTGGCAGCAACTCAATGCATTTAGGCATCTAGAGGTGGTGAAGACAACTTGCTGAAACTGAGCATCAGAATGGGAAAGAAAGGGGATTTAATGTGGAAGTAAACCTTTATTTTAACCGCTTCAGCCCCGGAAAAGTTTACGCCCTTCCTGACCAGAGCACTTTTTACAATTTGGCACTGCATCGCTTTAACTGACAATTGCGCGGACGTTCGATGCTGTGTCCAAACGAAATTTGCATCCTTTTTTCCCACAAATAGAGCTTTTATTTTTTGCGCTATAAACAAAAAAATAGCGACACTTTTGGAAAAAAAACAAACTATTTTTTACTTTTTGCTATAATAAATATCTAATAAATAATTTCTTCATCAGTTTAGGCCAATATATATTCTTCTACATATTTTTGGTAAAAAGTCGCAGTAAGCGTATATTGATTGGTTTGCGCAAAAGTTATAGCGTCTGCAAACTATGGGAAAGATTTATGGCATTTTTATTTATTTATTTATTTTTTCTACTAGTAATGGAGGTGACCTGAGATTTTTTGCGGTATTGCGATCGGAGACTTTTGACACTTTTTTTGGGACCATTGGCATTTATACAGAAATCGGTGCTTTAAAAATACCCAGATTACTGTGTAAATGTCACTGGCAGGGAAGGGGTTAACACTAGGGGGCGATCAAGAGGTTAAATGTGTGTTCCCACAGCATGTTCTAACTGTGTGGGGATGGGAGTGACTAGGAGAGGAGCCATATTGTTTTTCCTACTTAGTAGGAACAAACTATATGACTCCTCTCCTCTGACAGCACAGGGATTTGTGTGTTTACACACACAAATCCCTGTGCTGGTGCGCGTGGCCGGTGGCAATTGTGCATACTAGCTTATTATGCCATTGCCTTACAGGGTTAAAAAAAATTTAGGTTTACTACCACTTTAAGTGACTTGGAACATTACTGGTGCCAGTTGGGCTGGTCTGAGTATTTCATAAACTGCTGATCTACTGGGATTTTCACACATAACCATCTCTAGGGTTTACAGAGAATGGTCCAAAAAGAGAAAATATACAGTGAGCGGCAGTTGTGTGGACGAAAATGCCTTGTTAATGTAAGATCAGAGGAGAATGGGCAGACTGGTTTGAGATGATAGAAAGGCAACAGTACCTCAAATAACCACTCGGTTCTGAGCCTAGAATCATGTTTAGAATTGGATGTGGAGCAAGCTGGGGAAAAAAAATCTGGAAATTGTGCGTGTAGGGCATTCCGCAACTGTAAATATCTGAAAAGTATAAAATTGAGGAGGGAGAATTCGATTTTAAGCTCTTGGAAGGTTTTTATTCCCATTTCAGAAATTACATGGTATAAATACTGTGACAATCCGGGGTGATTAGGTTCAAGTGGTGCATGCAGTTTTCCAGAAACGTGCCACTCCAGACTGCGTTTTTAGGGCATGGCAGCCCACTTTTATTTAAAGGTAACGAAAATGTTCAAACAAACAGTAATCTTCCCTCACAGAGGGGTTCCACCATCACTGTATAAACAAACTATAGCCTCCTGGCTTACTCACTGTCAACTTCGTGCTGTTTTGGTTGCAGGCCACATCTGCCTTCTACAGATGTGCACACACAGGCTGCCACCTGCAGCCTTAGACTCCGAGACCTCCTGTCTTTCTCCTGGAGCCGTCTCCTACTGGGACCCTCCTGACCTCCTAGGCCAGACTTCCTGTCTGCTGGGCGGAGCTGTCTCCAAGTCTGAGCACTGACTTCTATTCCTGGGAATTAGTATTCCTGCCAAAATCAGGCATACACTGCTCATATTCACCTGTGACATGGGGTCGCATCTCCACAATACATAACACCTTTAGAAATGCAGAGGGTGTAATCAGGTATTGTTGGAAGTTCAGGTAATTGAGCATTACATCATAGAGGCCTGTAGGCGTGAAAAGCAGGAGCCCCGATCTTGCGCATTGCTAGATCCCAAATTCTAAGTTGGTGACTGGCCACATTGGAATGGTGGGAGTGTTCGCATGCACCCCTTGTCCTGCACATTATAATTTTGAGGGGGTGAATGGCAAGTTGCTGGGCCAGCTACCAAAGCTAGATATCTTTGAACAAAGATAACTAGATATTGAAATTATACAGGGGAGACAACAGAGAAGCTATGTAGTATAAGTTAAATTCAGGCAGAGCCGCCCCCCACCCCCTCACAAGAGACCGGGTTCTTAAGTGCTCTCCAGGCCAATTTGTGGCGGCTAAAGCCCCATACAAATGAATTGAGAATAGAATCAATGATGCAGAAAAATCTAAGATGTGGGTCCACCTACCCCCAGACCAACCAAGCACCACCCCCCTCTTATTCAGAAAAATCTAAGGGGAAAATAGACCGGATTGTGCCATACCAGGTAAAGTACATTGGACAGCAAAATCATTAGGTAGTATTTGGGATTTCTCCCAATTGATCTGAGAGCTGAAGTGTGTTCCAAATTCGTTTATGACCTGAAGGTCGGTATGCAATGAAAGGTCAGAATCCTCCTGGTATAACATCATATTGCATACAAACTGATGGTTTCCACAAAGGGACCAACTCGTCCTCGAACAATGGGATGGGTACGCAGAGAAGTTGCTAGGGCTTCTACGGCAAGCGCGTAGAGTAGTGGCAAAAGTGGGCAGCCCTGACGTGTGCCTCTTGATAATGGGAAAATGGGGGAGATCTGACCATTGACAACTATTTGTGCCACTGGTGCCTTATATAACAATTGCAGCCATTTAATAAAGTTGGAACTGAAGCCAAAGCAGCAAAGGCACCCCCCAGAGATACTCCCATTCTATAGAAGTGAAAGCTTAGCTGCATCTAGAGATACTTGTACATGATCCCCTACATGGTCGTGATGAGCTTGGAGATTCTTGAATAAGCAACGTATATTAAAGGCTGTGTTCTTTTGCTGCATAAAACGCACCTGATCTGGGTGGATCAAAGTAAGAATCGCCTAATTGGGACGCAGGGCCAAGATTTTTGGATGGTTAAAGCTTCTCTCATTGAAGGTGGGGGTTCAGACTCGTCAAAAAGAGCAGAAAATAATTTTGAGAGTTGTGGGATTAGGGTTCCACCGAAGTAGGTATAAAATTCCAGGGGCAGCCTGTCCGAACCCGTCGCCTTTTGATGGTGCAAAAGAGGCGAGCGCTTTGACAATTTCTTCTGTGTTAATGGGAGCATCCAAGGTTTTTACCTGGGATGCAGAGAGTTGCGGAAACTTTACCTTTCATAGAAAAAAAGTACAATTCGGGAGGGAGGCGAGTGGCAGAAGCAGTGTATAGAGATGAATAGAATCGATGGAACTTAGTGGTCATTAGGCCAGCATCAGGGCTGCAGATGAGTTCTGTAAAGTCACCGCAACTGGTGACTAGTCTGAAATCTAAGTATGACAAATAGGCCAATAATTTGTCAGCTCGCTCACCCTGCTCTTACTCACCCTGTTTGCAGAAAAAACAAAACAAATTTTGCTCAGCTTTCTCTATCTGGAGCTGGTCTACCAGTTTAGAGTGGATTTTGAGAAGGGAGGCATTGGAAGGGAACTGATCCTTTTAAGCAGTAAAATCTGTAGTCCCCACTGAGCTACATATTTTCAGAGACCGATTAAATGATCTCCTACTTCATAGAATTAACGTGAACCTTACTAAAATTTGCCAAAGGTTTTATGAATGAGGGAAAAAAACGGGTAGGCTCTTGGCATATGCACTTAATTGACATATGTTCCAAATATTGACTCAGGCAGAGGGGAACTTATCCATCCTTCTGAATTAACGAGCACATTTTGAGACTTATAGAGACCTCTTAAACTCTTCTCCCCCAGCTCCAGATCAGCCTCTGTAGGACAAGTTAGATAGAATTCAGCCATTTCTTGCTATTTCTGGTCTCCTTCAGTTGACAGCTGAGGATAGCTTCTTCAACTACGATAGCTGAATGGCATTGGGCTCTCAAAGAAACAAAATCTAACAAGGCCCCTCACCCTGTCAGCTTCTTCCTCTCATATTACAAGCAAAACATTTTCACGACCTCTAGCGCAACCTTTCATTGACGGATACAACTCTATTTTAGATGGGGAACTGCTCTTGACCGATATCCTTAGAGCTGCCATTTCAGTAATTCCAAAAGGGGGGAAAGACTTATGCCCCATACACGCGGTCGGATTTTCCGACGGAAAATGTTCGATGGGAGCTTGTTGTCAGAAATTCTAACCGTGTGTGGGCTCCATCGGACATTTTACATCGGAATTTCCGTCACACAAAATTTGAGATCTGGATCTCAAATTTTCCGACAACAAAATCCGTTGTCGGAAATTCCGATTGTGTGTACACAATTCCGATGCACAAAGTTCCACGCATGCTCGGAATCAAGCAGAAGACCTGCACTGGCTATTAAACTTCCTTTTTCTCGGCTCGTCGTATGTGTTGTACGTCACCGCGTTCTTGACATTCGGAATTTCCGACAAGATTTGTGTGACCGTGTGTATGCAAGACAAGTTTGAGCCAACATCCGTCGGAAAAAATCCATGGATTTTGTTGGCGGAATGTCCGCCCAATAGCCCTACTGAACATTGACCTAAAATGAATCAAAAATCCTAGCGAATAGGGTGCTGCTTATAATCTCCAACAATATTCAACAAGACCAGTTTGAATTTGTCCCACAGAGGGAGGCAAAGGACAACACCACCAGAGCCATTAATGCCATACACTGGGCACACACAAAGGCGGTTCCAACCATGCACCTCTGTCAACGCCGAGAAGGTAATCAACTGAGTGGACTGGACATTTATGAAATTGTTTCTTGGATTCCTAGGCGTGGGAGAGAATTTTCTCAAATAGGTGTCAACCATTTTTTTTGTGTCAAACAGTGATGGTCAAAATAAATGGTACCCAAGGTATGAGGCAAGGCTGTCCATTGTCCCCACTTTTTTGTTTAAACTCTTAAACCACTTCTGGTTCGGATACCGGGTAACCCCAATATCAGAGGAATCACAATGAAAGCAGGGAACACAAGGCAGGTGGCTACACAGATAATCTTATTCTTCATCGCACACCCTGTCACTTCCCTCCCTAATTTACTGAGTGAGCTCCAGGCATACAGTGCACTTTCTAATTTCAAGAAAAATCTCAGAAGCGCTAAATATAAATTTACCCCAGTTGGCTCTGGACTCCCTACGGGAACACTTCCCATTTCAAATGGACCCCAAGACATCTAAAGTACCTAGGGATCTTCCTTATACCCGAAGTGGGGATCTTTTCTACATAAATTTTATTCCCTTCCTGGCCGGGTTAGGAAAGATTTTACCAAATGCTCTACTAAATTACAATCATGGTTTTTGTATGAATAGATGACGGTCCTGCCTCGACTTTTATACTTGTTTCAAACCCTCCTAATACATATCCCGAACCTTTCCTTAAACAACTCAAGAATGAATTTGGGAAATCCCTTTGGGCTGGTAAGGCACACAGGATTGCCTATCAACTCCTAACTAGACCCAAATCGCTGGGCGGGATTGGACTTCCAGATGTAGTTAAATATCACAAGGGGGCACACATGGCCCACATTCTCAGCTGGTGTACACCGGATTCGGGTAAGCAGTGGGTACAGTTGGAACAATCATTTACCACCTGTTCATTGGGAGGCCTCTGTTGCACCAGGATGTACCACATACATTATTGATCTATCCTAGCATTGGAGTTACGTCGCAACTCCTGAAGACCCTTAAAGGGCAGATTTTAATGATGGTATACCCATCTAGTATGACTTACTCATCCTCTGTTTGCACATGGTGTGCATGATGGAATCTTCCTCACCACTCTCCATGGGAAACCATGAAGCTCCCCTCCCTGTGTGGAAGACAATGCAATTGCATAATTTTGTGACTCACAATTGGGAAAAAGGACACCCCCCTTCACACACACACACACGCACTTTGAAGAGGGATATCTCGGTAATGGCAGCAGCTGCTGCCACAACCGAGGTATACATCTTTACAGGAGCCGGTCGTGTTTCCGATAATGGTGGTCTCCGCGGCGGATTTGCCGCAAGATCACTGTTATCGGCGGCGGGAGAGGTGCCACCCCCCCTTCCGCTGCTCTACCGCGCCCTCCGCCGCTTACCGGAGCCGTCAGTAGCGGCGGAGGCGATCGGGACCTGTAAGTTCTTCGGTATGGAGGCGAGTGAGGATAAGATGGCGCGCACCCGTCTCCATACTATAGGACGGCGGAAGCAACGTCATTACGTCAGCTCCGCCCATATGTCTTAAAGGCATTTTTTTTTTGTCATTTTTTTAAACGACTTTTTTTGTTTTTGCATTTTAGTGTAAATATGAGATCTGAGGACTTTTTGACTCCAGATCTCATATTTAAGAGGACCTGTCATACTTTTTTCTATTACAAGAGGTGTTTACATTCCTTGTAATATGAATAAAAGTGATCCATTTTTTTATTTTTTTTTAAACAGTCAAAAAATAATTAAAATAAAATAAATAAGAAAAAAAAAAAATTTTTTAAAGCGCCCTGTCCCGACGAGTTTGCGCGCAGAAGCGAACGCATACGTGAGTAGCGCCCGCATATGAAAACGGTGGTCAAACCACACATGTGAGGTATATAATATATATTCTGCTTGCTTGAGGAAGACACCTAAAAGCTTATTTGAAGTTGTCGACACTCAGCTAGTACCAATTTCTGGGGGTGAAGTTCCACATTTTAACTCCTATAATAGAAAAGAACATTTTCTGCAATATAAAATTTAAGCTTGTTTTCTTCTAACCTCAAATTGTACCCACATGCCCTCCTTAGGGACCTTTTAAGAGTAAATAGTTTGAAGTAATCTTTGATATGTTTGTACATTGTAATCATATCTTAAAGTGCCTCTTCTCCAGTGCAAATAACTGTATTCTATGTAATCGATCCTCATAGCTGAGGTCCTCCATCCCCCTTATTCATTTTGTTGCCCTTCATTGATCTCTTTCCAACTCGGCAAACAGTATGCGTTTTATAAAAAAAGATGCAGATTTCTACCTTCTTTCAGAGCGTCTCCCGGCGCTCATGTGACTGCTCGGCTCTCTTCCTCTCCTCCCAGCTGATCTCATTGAAAGTTCTCGGCCCGCTGGAGCTGTCAGCCCAGGAGAGGAGAGAGCCAAGGAGTCACGTGAATGCCAGGAGACGCTCTGAAAGAAGGTAGAAATCTGCATCTTTTTTATAAAACACATAATGTGCAGCATGTCCTTATTTAACAGAGGGGATGGCATGATGGTACGATAGTGGCTTTACAACCACTTTAAGCATTTCTAGGCAAAAACCTGTAACAAATCATAGCATGCGGGAGTACAGGACTATTCAACTTATAAAAAAGCCTAAAGGGGGTGGTGACCAAAACTTTTTTTGGTTGAACTAGATGGACTTGTGTCTTTTTTTCAATCTCACTAACTATGTAAAACTGAACTATATATTCAAGATGATGCCAAACCAATGTTTTGTAAAAGGGTAGAATTATTGATTTTATCTCTTGAATCTGTCCTTTTTGATGCATGACAGTATTTTGCTAGCTTTGTTAGCTGCAGCTTGGCATTACATACTGTTGCTAAGTCTGTGATCTACAAGTATACCCATTCCCCAGATCCTTCTCCATCATGGGTTCTCCCAGGGAGCCCCTCTAAATGTGTATTTTTGACACCTAAGTAAGCTACAGTATGTGGCGGGGGGGGGGGGGAGTGCTGTGAACTGGGGCAATAGGTGGCGGAGAAGACTATATTTTCACCCCGGGGATTAGATGGATAGAAGAGAAGCACAATGATCTTGGATGATGAGGGAGGTGCTGTGAAGTAATATTGGAAGAAAGTAGATGGTTAATTGCTGCCTACTTAACTCTGAATGCTTTAAAATAGGTTTGCACATTAGAACAAGGTGTTTTACAGGCATCATACCATAATGTGACTTTTAGCAATGTACAATTTAAGAAAAAACCCTCTAAGGTCTCATGCACACTGTAAGCTTAAAGATGTTTTTTTTCCTACAGGAGTTTAGCAGCCTTTTTAGATAAGGTTAAGGCCTTGTGCGTAATGCAGCTCAAAGAAGCTGCTCCTACAGGCGTTTCAGCTGTTTTGAGCTTTTACTTTTCTCTGTCTATTAACTCCCCTCCATGTTAGCCTGTTAGCCTATGCGTCCATGCACACTATAGGCGTTTTCAGGAGTTTAGTGGCAGGGGAGTTTACTGGCAGAAAAAAAAACTATTTTTTAACTACTATAAGGTTAAATAAAGTAGAATAGGGTGTGGCAGTAAGATGTCTTTCAAAGTTCACATAACTTTGGTTACTTGTTTTTACATATACTATGTTTTTTTTGTTTTTTTTTCAGACTAGGAGCTCACGTCACTCCCAGAGCTCACAACCTGGCCTTGCAGATCAAGCAGCTAAATTGTCTTTTGCTTCAGCTGAATCCCTGGAAACCATGTCAGAAGCTGAATTGCCACTGGGGTTCAACAGGATGAACCGTTTCCGGCAAAGCCTGCCACTGTCTCGGTCCACTAGTCAAACCAAACTGCGTTCACCAGGTGTGTATGCTGGCTAGTATGCATTGCAGATATACATTGTCTTATGTTGATTGTTTTGGTTATCATTGGATCTTCCTTCGTTTCCCAAATAATCCAGCCATGAACTTGCTTTATAAAAGCTCAATTTAATTCACGCTTTTTATAAATTTTATAGTCCTGTACCCCCACATGCTATGATTTGTTACTGGTTTTTGCCTAGAAATGCTTAAAGTACCGTATTTATCGGCGTATAACACGCGCCGGCGTATAACACGCACCCCAAGTTTAGGAGGGAATTTTAAGGAAAAAAAACTTTTAGGAGGGAAGTTTAAGGAAAAAAAACTTACATTAAAATGCCCATCAATGCAGCCTTATCTGTCCATCTGCAGCCTTTTCAGTGTCAGTGCAGTCTTGTCAGTGCAGCCTTGTCAGTGCAGCCTTGTCAGTGCAGCCTTGTCAGTGCAGCCTTGTCAGTGCAGCCTTGTCAGTGCAGCCTTGCCCCAGTGCAGCCTTGTCAGTGCAGCTTTGCCCCAGTGCAGCCTTGCCACAGTGCAGCTTTGTTAGTACAGGTTTGCCCCAGTCCAGCCATGTCAGTGCAGCTTTGTGCACTCGGTGTAGATTCAAATATGGCACCGAGACTGCAGGGAGCCGAGAACACTCGGGTATGTGTATCTCGGCTCCAACAAGAGCCGAGATACACATACCCGAGTGTTCTCGGCTTTTTTCGGCGCCGCTCACAGTCACGCCCAGTTCCGCCCTATGATGGACATAACATAGGTCCAGGGGCGGGACTGGGCGTGACGGCGGCGCCGAAAAAAGCCGAGAACACTCGGGTATGTGTATCTCGGCTCCCTGCAGTCTCTGCGCCATATTTGAATCTACCCACGGCTGTGTATGTCGGCGGCGACCGCGGCAATTGCCGTGATCGCTCCGATGACACAGAAATCGGCGGGGATCGGCCTATAACACGCACCCACGATTTTCCCCTGATTTTCAGGGGAAAAAAGTGCGTGTTATATGCCGATAAATACGGTAGTTGTAAAGCCACTATCGTACTATCATGCCATCCCCTCTGTTAAATAAGGACATGCTGCACATTATGTGTTTTATAAAAAAAGATGCAGATTTCTACCTTTTTTTTCAGAGCGTCTCCTGGCGTTCACATGACTCCTCGGCTCTATCCTCTCCTGGGCTGACAGCTGCAGCGGGCCGAGAACTCCCAATGACATCAGCTGGGAGGAGGGGAAGAGTCACGTGAGCGTTGGTGAATGCTCTGAAAGAAGGTAGAAATCTCCATCTTTTTACAAAACACATACTGTGCTGCACGTCCCCTTATTTAACAGGGGGGATGGCATGATAGTACAATAGTTTTACAGCAGCAGGAGTGGCACTTTCATGAGCTGACAAGCAGGGAGGGGGGAGAGGAGGACAGGAGAGCTGCGGATGACTGAGGCACTTTAACCGACAACTGTGTCGGGGCTCAGCAGCCATGATAAACCGTGGTCAGCTTACAAAGGGGAGGGCAGAACCAGACAGGATCAGCCAGGTATTTCAGGTAATACAATGGGGCCAAATTACAGAGCACAAGCACTGTGCTGTATAACATGTTTTAAGAGAACATGATCTATTTTATTATTTATTTTTTTCGGGTAACAAACACTTCAAAAATACCTGCCTTAATGTGCTAAAGCTTTATGCTGGGATAGCTGAGTTACACCCACACCTCTCAGCATAAATGTCCTCACACAAACTTCCAATGCAGAGGAAGAGATGAGGTGAACAAAGAACACAGAGAAACAATGGGTATGCTTTAAGAGCATATTAAAAAAGGGTATTAGCCAGTGCATCCCAATGAGAAATAAATCTAAAAGAGCTAAAAAAAAAAGTCCTGGGTGGCTTAACTTCAACGTAAAAAGCATATAAAAGCAAAGGAGAAGGCCTTGAAAAAAATACAAGGCTGAGGGATCATCATCAGCATTCCAACTTTACAAAGAATGCAACAAGAAATGTAAGGGTGAAATCAAGGGTGGCTAAGATAGAACAAGAAAGGCACATAGCGGAGGAGAGTAAAAAAAAGAAAGAAGTACATAAATAATAAGAAAGATAGGTCAGATCATATTGGTTCCATAAAGAATGATGAAGGGAGTATAGTTACTAAGGATGGAGAGATGGCAAAGGTATTAAATTTATTCTTCTACTCAGTCTTCACGAGGGAATCGGGGGGGGGGGCGCCTTTTAGTAACCAAAACTGCAATGTTTATCCTCATGACACGTCACAGGAAGCGCCCTCATGGCTAACAGAGGACAGAATTAGAAATAGACTTGAAAATCTTAACATTAAGTCACCGGGACCAGATGGCTTGCACCCGAGGGTCCTTAATGAACTAAGTCAAGTAATTGCCAGACCATTGTTCCTGTTTTTTATGAACAGTCTACTGACTGGAATAGTACCAGCTGATTGGAGAAAAGCCAGTGTAGCACCAATATTTAAAAAGGGGGCAAGATACATCCCTGGGAATTACAGACCACCAGTTGGCCTAACATCAATTGTATGTAAGCTCTTGGAGGGGATGATAAGGGACTATATACAAGAGTTTAGTAATGACAACGGTATCATTAGTAGTAATCAGCATAGATTCATGAAGAATCATTCTTGCCAAACCAACCTATTAGCCTTCTTTTTTTGTTTACAAACGTTTTTATTTAGCAAAGTAAAAAAAATAATATAAACAGTCATTTTACAATATTCGTCATAAAATTAGCATTAAACGCATATCATCAACAGTAGAAATCTGCAATATTTCCAAGGCAGACAGAAAAAGTAGTATGAAAGAGGTATATTTAAAGGTATTGTCTGTTAAAATATAACAATATTGAGTGGCATTCAGTCCTGTAGTACCAAAGTATGTCTATGGGTCTTCCAGGCTCCCCATCTACGTTCAAACAGGTGCATTTTATCTTGAAGGTTATAGAGAATTCTCTCCATTATCATAATCATATCCACCCAATCACAGATGGAGGGTAGGGGCACTATGGGGGTCTTCTAGTGGAGAACAATAGCCCACAAAGCTGATATGCATATAGTATGTATAAGACATTCCTCTTTGCGGAGGATACCCGGGATTGTCGCTCTGAGTAAACCCATTGAGATTGTGAGCTGCAAAGGAGTTCCAGCTATTGCAGAAGCAACAGCTGTTACTCCCTTCCATACTGAAGATAGAAGTTCACAATCCCAAGAGATGTGTTTAAAAGTGCCTGGAAGTTGACAACACCTAAAGCAAAGCCCAGATGTGCCTTGAAACATTTACCTGGAGTCTGGAAGGGGTGTAATACCATCTGGTTAATACTTTATGGGCTGTTTCCCTAATCGCCAGAGACTTAGTGGCCCGACGTAGGTTTTGCAGCATGGTACCTCAATCCTCCGGAGTAAATTTTTCATTACAATCAGCCTCCCATTTACTTTGGTAGGGGAGTGCATCTGAAAAATAAGAGGCCAACACCATTTTATATAGCGTTGAAATTAGGCTTTTGCCTCTGGGAGAGGCCTGGCATATCTGTTCGAAGGATGTGGGGGGGGGGGGGGGGATGGGGTGAGAGGTATAAAAGTGTCTTATTTGTATAAAATGGTAAATTTCCCGAAGTGGGATTTGATGTTGTGTGCGAAGGAGATCGAATGTAGCAAATGTATCTCCAAGCTGAAGAGCAGCCAAACTGACCAGGGATTTAGATTTCCACCATGCAAAACTGTCAGGGTGATTAAATGCTAGGGCAAATAATGGTTCTAGGAAGGAAGATCCTGGGGGCGCAAGTGAAATTAGTCCAAGTTTATTTTTATATCGGTGCCAGAGAGCGAGTGGTTGGGAAACCATGGAGTTAAGGGGCGTAAGGTTGTGTGTAGGGTTGGAAGGGGGCCATAGTATGTACGAAAGGCAGTAAGGTTTAACGGAGGTGGATTCAAATTTGACCCAGGGCACTCTCGAATCCAGGATGTTCAACTGCGTTATCTGGGGAAAAACGGGCAGCTAAGACGTAAACCTATTAACCTTCTATGAGGAGGTGAGCTGCCATCTAGATAAAGGAAGGCACGTAGACGTGGTGTAGCTGGATTTTGTAAAAGCATTTGATACACGTTTAGTGTACAAAGTAAGGTCCAATCCAATCAGTAAGTGTGACCAATCCAATTTTAATTTAGTCATAAATGACCTGAAGAATGGGATAAAAGGCTCAATCTCTGTATTTGCGAACGATACTAAGCTAAGCAAGGCAATAACTTCTCCACAAGATGTGGAGACCTTGCAAGAAGATCTACACAAATTAATGGGATGGGCAACTACATGGCAAATGAGGTTTAATGTAGAAAAATGTAAAATAATGCATTTGGGTGGCAAAAATATGAATGCAATCTTTTTTTTTAAAGATATTTTTTTATTAGTTTTATGACAAACAGACGAACCAAAAAAAAAAAAAGAGAAAAACAAAACAATATGCTTTACAAAAACAAAACTTGGGCAATCATAGGTATACAGCATCAATTTTTATAACGCAGTCTCTTGATAAAATAACTGATGTTTTGTACGTGTCTCTAAACTCCGTCCAGTCCTCCTCTGCAAGGGAGATGTCCATAGAGATCCATTTTTCCTGGGCCCTACTAAATCTGAGGTTAAAGTCAGTCATTAGGGCAGTGTAATAACTAGATATAAGTTTGGTAGGGTCAGGTTGTCTCAGCAGTTTCTCTAGGGGTGGTAGGTTAGTTGGGTCATCTAAGGAGCCGAACTGTGCTCTGATAGCATGTCTGAGCTGATAGTAGTAAAACAGGTACAAGTGCGGCAAGTCAAAGTCAAGTGCAGTGTATAGGTGACAAAGATATTTATTCCCTTTGGAGTACCAACGTTTAGGGTCAGGTAAAGAGTAACCATAGAGGGTTATTCGGGGATACCAGCTATGTGTGCCGTGTTATTTTGGTGGTGATGTATTTGAACAATGAAAGGGATGTGGCCAGCAAGGAGGTGCCAGGGCGGGGCGGGACTTTGCCCCCATAAACAATATAGTGAAGGGTTTCCATAGAGTTATGGATATGCACCAGTTGAGATGCTAGGTAGTATAGAAAGAAGTTTGGGAATGCCAATCCTGCCAGGTGTGTCGGTAACCTTGGTGTCTCAAGCGCCACTCTGGGGGATCTGCCATTCCACAGGAACGTTGTACAGATTGTGTCTATACTTTTAAAAAATAGATTTAGGTATTTTGCATGGGGAGTTGGCCAGAATGTATAGCAGTCTTGGTAAATAGATCATTTTGAGGGTATTTGCCCTCTCCATGACATCCAGGGGCAGGTCCATCTACTGTTTAGTTTGCTCCTTTAAGCGAGTTAGTAGTGGGTTTAAGTTATTGACAATGTAAGTGGACAGAGGTGTCTGCACCAGAACCCCTAGATACCTAAAGGAGGACACCATCTGCAGATTAGAGTCTGGGTGAATATGAGAAGTTGCGTCTGGGTCCAAGGGGAAAAGACTGGATTTGTCCCAATTCACCCTGAATCCGGAGGAGTCTCCAAATGTATTGATCTCGGATAACAATGTTTGGAGTGACACATCGGTGTCCGCCAGGTACACCAACATGTCATCCGCATAGAACGAGATTTGTTCTTCAATGGTGGCAATGGGGAGACCTTTTATAGATGGAGAGGAGCGGATACGTACCGCTAGCGGGTCCATGCCCAGGGCAAAGAGGAGGGGGGACAGTGGACACCCCTGTCTTGTGCCCCTATTGATTGAGAAGGACTCAGTGACTGTAGAGTTAACCCGAATACGGGCCCTCGAGGAAGCATATAGGAATTTTATCCACGCCACCATTCTGTGGCCAAAGCATACATTTTTAACACCTGGAAGTACGGCCATTCCACACTGTCTAACGCTTTACATGTATCTAGGGGTACTATGGCCCTTGTAGAAGGACAGTCGTGTGGGTATTGCAGATTATGGAATAGTCTGCGGATAGTCATTCTGGTGGACCTTTCAGGTATAAATCCGCCCTGGTCACTGTGTACCAGGGTCGTCACTACAGTGTTTAAACGATTTGCCAACACTTTGGCCAGGATCTTAACGTCCACATTTATGAATGATATCAGGCGGTATGATTCGCATTTAAGTGGGTCCTTGCGGGGTTTTAGTAAAAGTATAATCAAGGCTTCTCGCATAGTAGGGGAGAGGACTCCTATATCTAAAGCCTTGTATGTGTGTAAAAGAAATGGGGATAGTATGTCTTTAAATTGTGTGTACCATTCAGTTGGATAGCCATCCAAACTGGGAGTTTTATGAGCAGGCATTTGTGAGATAGCTACTGTGATTTCTTCAACTGTGATAGGTGCCTCTAGCTCATCTTTCTGTTCAGTCATGAGTAAGGGAAGGGAGAGGTATGTTGGCTATGTATTTAGTTAGTTGGGCTTCGTTGTAGTTAGCTCTGGAGGTATATAGGTCTTTGTAGAAATTTAAAAAGGTTTCCATGGTGTCCCCAGGGGTGTCGCTAATTTGGCCCTGTGTGGTAAGTATACGCGGAATGTATATGGGGGGGGGTGATCAGGTCTGGTCAGGTATGCCAAGAGATGTTCAGCTTTGTTACCGTGCTGAAATGATTTTTGAGTAGCATGTAACATGTAAGGTCTAACAGACGGAGTTCATACTCCCTGCGTCTCTGTAGCCACTCGTCCCTTGTCTCAGGTGTCGGGTTAGAGGCGAATATGAATGCAATCTACTCACTGGGGAGAGAACCTCTGGGGGAATCTAGGATGGAAAAGGACCTGGGGGTCCTAGTAGATGACAGGCTCAGCAATGGCATGCAATGCCAAACTGCTGAAAGCAAAGCAAACAGAATATTGGCATGCATTAAAAAGGGGATTAACTCCAGAGATAAAACAATAATTCTTCCAATCTACAAGACTCTGGTCCGGCCGCACCTGGAGTATGCTGTCCAGTTCTGGGCACCAGTCCTCAGGAAGGATGTACTGGAACTGGAGAAAGTCCAGAGAAGGGCAACAAAACTAATAAAGGGACTGGAGGACATTAGTTATAAGGAAAGGTTACAAGTGCTGAACTTATTCTCTCTGGAGAAGAGACGCTTGAGAGGGGATATGATTTCAATGTACAAATACCATACTGGTGACCCCACAATAGGGATAAAATTTTTCTGCGAAGGGGAATTTAATAAGAGACGCGGCCACTAAAATTCACTAAAATTAGAAGAAAAGCGGTTTAAAGTGATGGTAAGGGTTCATTTTTTTACAAATATATATCATACTTGCCTCCACTGTGCAACTCGTTTTGCACAGAGTGGCCCCGAACCTGCTCTTCTGGGGTCCCCCAGTGGCTCTCTCGGCTCCACCCTGCATCAGATAACCCCCTAGGAGAAGCACTCTCCTGAGGGGGTTACTATGCGGATGCGCTCCCGAGTCCATCATTTGGCGTCCATAGCCGCTGAATGTATGACTCGGCCCCGGCGCCCGCATCTTTGGATTTGAATGACAGCAGCGGAAGCCAATGGCTGCGCTGCTATCAATCTATCCAATCAAGAGCCGAGAACCCCCTGCAGAGAGACAGTGCCTCCCCGTCGGGTCAAGTTCCAGGGCTCAGGTAAGTAAAACAGGGGGGCTGATCACTGCCAGGTGTTTTTTCACCTTAATGCATAGAATACATTAAGGTGAAAAAACACGAAGGTTTACAACCCCTTTTAACCTTAAACTGCGTAGAGAGTTCTTTACTGTAAGAGTGGTAAGGATGTGGAATTCTCTTCCACAGGCGGTGGTTTCAGCTTGGAGCATTGATAATTTCAAAAAACTATTAGAAAAGCACCTGAACGACCACAACATACAGGGATATACAGTGTAATACTGACATATAATCACACACATGGGTTGGACTTGGTGGACTTGTGTCTTTTTTTTTTTCCAACCTCACCTACTATGTAACTATGTAGGTGTGTTAAACTAAGTCTGTTGCTGAGTGCTGATTACTGGAAGCACTGGATATTCAATAACTCTGGTCTCTATTGGACTGCACAGTCATATGCAAATAATGTGATGGGAAAGTGGATGTAAGCCGATGAAAATATATTTTATTAGTACAATGTCTGTGGCTGCAAATCTATTTCTGTGACTTTAAATTGACTTTAAAGTGGACCCATAATATAAATAAAATCACCATCACATAAATCAGTAGTGTATATACCTGTATTACCAAATCCCATTTGTATTTTAAGTAGAAAATTGCAAGGCTCCTGTATGACAGTTTAAACAAATATAAAATGCAGTTACCATATGATGCACAGAAAGTAAACAAAAAACTTCCTTTACCCTAGCTGAGTGAAATCTTCATTCTTTTCTGTACCACACAATCCCCCTCCTAGATGCTGCAGCACACAGTAGGAAGCTTTCAGCAACAGAGGAAGTGTTATCAATCCAAAAAGCTGTGGCCAGCACATGATATGGCTATGTGCTGATTGACAAGCTACAGGCTTGTGAATCCCTAGTGACAATGATTGCCACTACTGCATTTTTTGTTTCCACTGTAGTGCAAGCAGGCACAGCAAATGTTGCTTTGAATTTAGGAAAGTGCATAAATATTGCCATGCAATCATAAAAAGCTGCTTTAGGCCCCTTTCGCACATCCGGACCGTTCAGATCCGCCTGTCAGTTTTTTCAGGCGGATCTGAACGGTCGCTCCATGCAGCTCTATGGAGCCTCGAATGTCAGCGGTGACATGTCCGCTAACATCTGATCCGCAAAATTTTCCATCCGTCGATCGGATGAAAACGGACAGGCGGTCCGTAATCATCCGATCCCCCATAGGGGAGAGCGGACTCTGACAGGTCCATCCCTGCACGGAGTGCAGAGACGGACTTGTCATCCGCCGGCTCAGCGGGGTTCAATGGAGTTATCCCCGCTGAGCAAGCGGAGTAGTGAAAACGAACAGCCCCGTGTGAAAGGGGCCTTAGGTGGATTTCACTGGCAACCTCAACAGGTGTTTATGGGACTTTGCCATGGGGCTAAAAGAAAACTGTACAGATTTTTTAAAGAGGAAGTAAAGTCTTTTTTTTTTAAATGTACCTACAGGTAAGCCTATACTAAGGATTACCTGTAGGTACTATACATATTTCCTAAACTTGCACTGCTTAGGAGATATTTACTATATACGCTGCCACCGACGTCATCAGTGCATGCACACTGAAGGAACGCTTGTGCCGTTTCTTCAGGGTCCGTGCCTTGACCATGGGCACCCTCGCGCATGCGCGGGATTGATGTTATCGCTGCTCTGGCCAATCACAGCGCCGGAGCCCACGAACCCAGAAGTTGGGTTTGTGGGCTCCCGGAAACATGTCGGCCTTGTGAGTGGTGTGCCGTTGCCGATCCAGGGCATCGTTCTGAGGTAAGTATTACATAATGAGCTAGTATGCGATGCATATTAGCTCATTATGCCTTTTGTCTTGCAGGATTTTTTTTTGGGGGGGGGGGGTTTTGGAGGTGTACAACCTCTTTATGTAGCACATATGTTTTTCTGTTCACTAAAGGAAACAGCAGAATTCCTTTAGATCTTGACCATTAATTTATAATGCTACCCGCAGGAGTCGAACTAGAGGCACATAGCAAAGAAGTACAGCCAAGGGGCAGTCCTGCTGGTAGTCGAACCCCCATTTTCTTGAGACAGCTCAGTTTTTTGCCTAATGTCCCTGCTGATAATCCTAAGCTGGCCATTGACAAGTAGTTTTTTTTCAGCCAGCGAACTAAAATAAAAAAAATAAAAAGGTTTCCTTTTTTATACTGGTGGGGGGAATGCGGGACCCCCCCCCAGTATATCCCAGAATATCCCTTCAACAGAGGTCGATCAAACAATTGATTTGTCAAGCAGGGAGGGCCACACACTGATCAAAATTCGCCTGGTCCATGCTGAACTGGCCAAATTTTGGCTATGACAGCACTATCGTGTATCTGATAGGCAGGCTGTGAGATTTCGTTGGAGGGGGAGGGGGGGCAGATATGACCAACTGGCCACCTAGCTGATTGGTTATAGTGTCCCCCCAGGCAGACAACACCCCTGCTCCAGCGGGAGGTGGCCTGTCATGAGAGAAAGTACCCCTCACTTATTCTCACTGGAACGATAAACATGAATACTCTCCTTTCCTCCCTTACTTGCACCTAAAAGGTTTTTACCTTAAAGTGGTTGTAAAGTAAAAATTAAATAAAACCAATTCCAGCCATCCCACACTGTAAATGTTAGTGTAAAATTATGTCTCTAAGAACCTTATCTCCGATCTTTTCTGGCCACTCACGTGACTTCTGGCCACTCTCATCCTCCGATCTAAGGGCTACAGCAGGAGGGGCTGAGATCCCCCTCTGACGTTTGCTGGGGAGGTCACGTGACTGCTGTGATGGCTGCTCAGCCCTCCCGCTGTAGCCCTTAGATGGGGAAGGGGAGCGGTCTGAGGTCATGTGACTGGCCAGAAAAGTTTGGAGTTAAGGTATTTAGAGGCATCATTTTACACTAACATTTACACAATGTATAGTGGCTGCATAAAAGGGAGGTGCTGGCAGTAATCTTTAGTTAAGTTTACTACCAACTTTTAATAGCGGCAGGAGTGGAGGGGCGGCTCACACCCATAGGAGCTGACAGCCAGGGAGGGAGGGGGATAGAGGAGATCAGCGGGATGATGGAGACATGTAAACTGACCACGGTAATCATGAATCAGCAGCCATGATTAACGTGGTCAGTTTACATAGGGGGACACAGGAACAGTCAGGATCAACCAGATTTTTTAGAGGTTAGACAGCACAAGCACCGGTTAACCTGCTAAGGAAACGTGATCTTCTTCTTTTTTTAATTTTTTTTAGGATTACTACCACTTTAAGGCAGTTAATGTATTGGGGTAAAAAAACCTTTAGCCTTACAACTACTTTAAGTGTAAACCTGCTGTGGATATGCAGGCATCCTTACTCATTTAGTTCTCTCCTTGAATGCCATTTCGACTGCCATAGAAGGATTTATATCCTGCAAGTCAGTGAAAAAATTCCCTCCTCCATGACCCTCTTCTTCTGAATGTTCTAAAGATGAAGGTAAGACTTCTGCAGTGCCGACACACTCTGCTATACCAGAGTCTATTCAGTGGGGATGACGCACCAGCCCTTAACTTTATTACAGAATAAGACTCTGCAGTGTGTGAAACTCTCAAAAAAGAGGTTATTCCATGTAATTTGTCAGGGGCTCCAGTTCAGTTTGGTGCACACAAGTACAAGGAATTCACTAAGGTTTTTCCTTCACAGTTTTTTTGACAACTTCATTTAAAAGGACTAGAAGTGTCCATTGCAGGCCTTTGTCTTACCCAAACGCTTTTTGTATTGCTCTCCTTTGAATGAGGAGTTCCTTAAAGCGGAGTTCCACACAAAAATGGAACTTCCGCTTTTCAGAACCCTCCCCCCCCTCCGGTGTCGAGCAACTTCCCGCCCTCCCCCGCTGTCTGCTGGGAGACACACAGGTCCCAGAGACAGCAGGGACCATTCGGATTGTACAGCGCGACTCGCGAATGCGCAGTAGGGAACCAGGAAGTGAAGCCGCAAGGTTCCCTTACCGAAGATGGAGGCGGCAGCACCCAAGGACCGATGGTTTGGCTTCCGGTGCTGACATCGCGGGCGCCCTGGACAGATAAGTGTCCTTATTTTAAAAGTCAGCAGCTGCAGTATTTGTAGCTGCTGACTTTTTTAAAAAAAAGAAATTTCGGCGGATCTCTACTTTAATAAGTGAATTTCTCCTGTTGTGTTCAGACTATATACCAGAACAGGAGTCTCATTACTTTATGGATTCGACAGACAAGAAAACAGAGGCTGTCGCAGTATTTATTCTCACTGTTGGTGGACCAGTTTTATGGCTTTGTTTTTTTTTACTTTGTGGGCTTAACTGTTGTGCCAGGAATTAAAGAATTAAAGGAATTAAAGAATGAATGATGTTGCTTGTTTATGTTGAGCTGGTTGACCAGTTAGTATAAGATCCTAAATGTGTGTGCTGTTGGACCTCTGATCTCCAGACATTCCAACTTGGCATTTGTTATTCGCTGGCTTCTTTGACTTAAAGCTTGCCATACATGGATTGAGATTTGGCCGGTTCAGCGGGGGACTGGACAAATATCAATCCATGTATGGGCACTATGGTTGTACATAAGTTCATCAACTGATCCACTTCTGTACGACCGTCCTGTCGGATTTTAGGCTCTCGATCAGCACTGCAGGCTATAGCCTGCAATGCTGAACTGCGTATTCTGATGGTGGGGAAGCCTTCCCATAGTCAGAATACAAATGCTCAGTAGGGAGGATTGAGTAGTTTTTTGTTTTTTGTTTTTATCCCGCTGATTGAAGAAAAAAAAAAACTTCTCTGAATGTTGGTCATTGGACCAGACTTTCCAAAAAAAGTAGTAAAACAGTGTGGGCTTTCTATTGTGGATTATTTAGACCAGTGTTTCTCAACTCCAGTCCTCAAGGCGCACCAACAGGTCATGTTTTCAGGATTTCCATTATTTTGCACAGGTGGTTTGATCAGTTTCATTGCCTTAGTAATTACCACAGCCGTTTCATCTGAGGGAAATCCTGAAAACATGACCTGTTGGTGCGCCTTGAGGACTGGAGTTGAGAAACACTGATTTAGACAACCTTCTTCTACGAGTGGATTCTCACTCTAGCCTGGAGATTACCATCCACACCTTGGAGAAGTTCAGCTGGATTTTAAACATAAGTCATCTCAAACGCTTTCTATCTGGAGTACCTGGGATTGATTGGGATACAGGTCAGACCAAGGTGTTCTTTCCACAGGAAACATTTCAGAAGCTCTGAGTCCAAGTACACCTTCTGGCCTTTCACAAATTTGCATACATTTTCACCTTACATGCAATTTCTGGACCTGTTAGTCTCCTCTATTGAAGCAGTTCTATATGCTGAACCTCACATACAAATTCTTTAACAGGAGGTTGTGGCCAAATGGGACAAATCTAATTTATCACTGGGCAGGAAAATCTGAGTGAGAATCATATCAAGGCTTCCCTGGTATAGGGGCTTCACTTTCCATTGATGCTAGCTGGGAAATATTCTACCTCTTTTCCTAGAAAATTGGAACGATGGACTCCAGCATAATTTGCGGAAGCTGTCAGCACAGGGCTTTTGGTCCAAGTGGGGATCTTGGTTACCAATTAATGCTCAAAGGTGTTAAAAGGGTGCTGTCAGACTCTGTGATCCCCAGAATGCTTAAGGAATTTGTTTAGCAGTGGTGTATTTTTAAATAGTTACATCTGCTTGTACCAATGTACCTATGTATACACCATTATATGGACCGTGCCCACGGAAGCTGGAAATCACTAAAGCAGACACCGCTACTTCAGTGTTCTCCACTTGCTTCCGGATTCCATGCTGAGTGGCCAGCCTGGAGCATTACGAACACAGGAGATTGTCCGCTCAACACAGGCACCATTCAGAGAATACTCTGCATTTTGTAAATAAATGCAAAGCATTCTCTAATTGAACTAGGTGAAGAGCATGATGTCACCACCCTCCAATCAGACAATGCTTTGCAATCATTCAGAGAGCCCTAGAAGCAAGTGGAGATCACTAAAATAGCAGTGTCTCCTTCAGTGATTTCCAGCTTCAAGGGGCATTGGCATATACGTAGTTACAGTTGGACTAAGTTTGGAGCAGTGCAACTATGTAAAAATATATCATGTCTGGAATTCATCTTTAATGCTTGCAAACCGGCATTCATGAACATATATCATCGTACCTGGAAAGCTTATATCTCATGTTGTGAGTCGGTGTGGATTAATTTGCATACTTTCATTCAATTTAGTGTGCATGCAACTGCTCCAGTCAGTTCTCCAGTGTCACTGTGGGACCTAAATTTGTTACTTTGTTTTGCAGAAAACCACATTTTAAAATATTCAGGAACTTCCCTTGCTGGCACTTTCACAAAAAGTGGCCTTTTTGGTGGCAATCACCTCAGATTAGAGGGTTTTGGGAATTGACAGCCTTTTTCTCCCTTTTTTTTATTTTTGCATATGAACAAGACTCTCAAGTTTGCCAAAGGTGGTATCTGCCTCTCATCTTAATGATGAATGTAGTTAGGGCTTGTTGGGTTTACCTTTCTGCCATGGCTGTATTTTGTGAGACAGATTTTCTTTTCCCAGTCAGAGGGCTTGCACAAGGGCAAGATAGCTTTGTTGGCTAATACTTGAGAAAATTTTAGCAGATTATTCTTACAGCCCATTCCACTAGAGGTGAGTGCGTTGTGAGCTTTTTGTCCCTGGGGCGGGAAGGTTTGTTCATTTTTCACTTCGGTTGGGTAGACACTACATTAGAGACATTCCAATGGTCCAGATCCAAAGAATCTCTACTTCTCTGTGTCCTACAATGAATAGGGAAGAAAATAGGATTTTTTGCACTCACCGTAAAATCAGTTTCTCTGCATTCTTTAAAGGGCACACACAGTACACACCCCTCTGGTTGTTTTTTTGTTTATATGTTTTCTGTGCATTGCTTTGTGACTATATAAGCTGCCTCTAGCAGATGCAGGGTTTGACCACTGGCAAGTTACCCCAGGGCTGTGCTACTTTGTGCACCTCCAGGTGCCACTATAACCCAACGGTCAGTGGTTAGGATTAAAAGGATTTCTGCCATGTCCTTCAATGAATGCAGAGAAAAAGGTTTTAGGGTGAGTGTAGAAAATCCTGTTTTGTTTTTTTCATGAGAGACCAAAGTTTTACTATAACACATAGATACAGGTTTATTTACTATAAGGTATTCACATGTAAATCTTAAACAATATATTTTATATTGTAGAGAATCTGCAAGTTGGTGCGGGAACTCTCACAGGTGGGAAGTAACACCTAAAACTCCTAAGAGTTGGATACTATGGCAGGGAGATGTTGCTGGAGTATCATGGCCATACAGTATATGAAGCCAGGAGAGGATGAGGCTCATCAGCTTCAACCTTTAACTTAAATACCAGTTTTAGGTAGACTGACCCTTTAATTTTGTAATTTGCACCAGAAAAGACATTTGGGGTTTGCTTTACTGAAGGCAAATAGACTGTTCACTTTTTAAAGGGACTTTTCACCAGAGTACAGCAAATAGGGTGAAGCTTTGTTGACATCGATCATCTATCCATGTGCAAGCAAAAAATTGTGTTTTTGATTTTCCTTGTACATGTACATAAATGGGTATTCTTTACATAGTGAAATTTCACCATATTCACTGAGCTCTTGGAAATAGCCAATTTGCTTTCATTAAAGCAAACTCATGGAGTCTGACAAGTTTCTGTGAGCATTAGAGAGACCCTTTCCTTATCTTTACCATAAGTTCATCATAATCTAGTTTCCTGTTTTCCGTGATGCAATAAAAATGAGATTCCTCTTCTTTTTCAGGTGTCTTGTTCCTGCAGTATGGCGATGAGACAAGGCGTGTACATATCACACATGAGATCACCAGCATGGACACTTTACATGCTCTTATTGTGCATATGTTCCAACAAAAACTCACCATGGGAATGTTGAAATCTCACAACACCGCCATACTTATCAAAGACGAGTCCCGCAATGTCTTCTATGAATTGGAGGATGTCAGGTATGGATTGTGTATAGACTGTTTGCCAGCCTGACTGTGATTCAAGAAGGGATCAATAAGGACTGTGCTGAGTTCACTATTAGCCTAAAGGTGTACTGTAAGATTATGAGTGAATAACTAACCTTAAAGTGGAACTTTAGTCAGAAAATGAAAGGATAAGTTCACCTTTACAAAAAAAATAATAATAAATAAATGCACATTTTATTATGCAGGTAGAGAAATATGCATTTATTATTGTTGTTGTAATGGACTTGTAAAGCATTGCACCCACATTCAGCAGATATTAAGTGTAATGCCACAGTCCTGCAGACTGTCTGTGTGTCTGTCTGGCCATACCTCCAATAAGGCCAGGCAGTTACACTGTGACAGGAAGACTTCATGAACTACCACACCGATTAATAGCGTAGTTCATTAATAGCATAGTTCAATAATGGGTAGTTCACTGAAAACTACAAGTTTTCTGATTCACAGAACACTGTGAATGGATGATCCAGTGGGTGGGCAGAGCTCAGTTTTTTACAGATTGTGACAGCTAGCGGAAGGGAGAAGATCTCCTGCTAACTGTCAGAGCGGGGGTTCGGGAGGAGCGGGGGACCGGTGCATCTGTAACATGTTACGCCCTGAATATGGGTGTAATATATTACAAAAGGTGAACGTATCGTTTAAGTCCTGATAGATCACTTCAGGCTGTCCTCTTTGCATGTATACAGTAGCTATGTAAAACATAAAAAAGGGGCCTGAACTTTTTAAAATGCAGCAATGCACTGTCTCGCCCCGTTCTGCACATGTTCAGTTGCCCACTATTCTTGGTACTGTGCCTAAAATCAGAGCCACTAGAGGCTGGTTAGCTAACAGGTTTAAGAGTACTTTCACACAATATCCCTGTTGAACGCAGACACTAAATTATTTGCAAAAGTATTAGCCACAAGGATGAAAGATCTGATGACTGATTTGGTGCATGTGGACCAAGTGGGGCTCATCCCTGGCAGAGAAGGAAGAGACAATGGGGTGAGAACATTGCTCTTGCTTCAGAAAATTAGAAAGGGAAATACCCCAGGTCTATTCCTGTCAATAGATGCAGAAAAAGCATTCAACAGGGTGGACTGGGGATTTATGTTGAACATCCTGGAAGCTATGGGAATAGGTCCAAGGATGGTCCAGTGGATCAAAGTATTATATAAACACCCTACTGCAATTGTAAAGGTCAATGGGGCTTCATCTTCCCCTTTCAAAATGTTCAGTGGAATGAGACAGGGGTGTCCCCTTTCACCACTGTTATTCGTGCTATCACTAGAACCCCTTTTGGCCACCATTAGGAACAGAACAGATATAGGAGGGATCAAGATAGGAGAGGAGGAGCATAAAATAGCAGCATATGCTGATGATGTACTATTCTATATTTCTAAACCTAGGATTACAATGCCCAATTTAATGGAGATACTGAAACATTACGGACATTATCAAACTTAAAAATAAAACCTTTCTTAATCAGAGATCTTAAACATAAACGTAAATAAACAGGAAGAACAGTGCCTACAGCACGAATTTCAATTTACATGGAAGACAGAATTAAAATATTTAGTAATAAGATTAACATCATCCCAGGGAAAATACACCAGGTAAACTATATCCCACTACTAAATGAAATAAAATCGGAAATAAGAAAATTAGCAACAAGGTCCCTCGCATGGATAGGATGAATAAATATCATAAAGATGGTAATAGTACCGAAAGTTGTGTACAAAATTCAAATGTTGCCTATTTCTCTACCTCAGACAAATTTTAAAACCTAAAAAAAAATATAATGACTAACTTCATTTGGCAGAATAGGAAACTGAGAATTTCATTCTCGGTACAAAGGAAAGATAAAGCGCAAGGCAGGCTAAAGGTACAAGACTTTAAAAAATATTAAAATGCGGTTTTAATATCACGAGTAATGGAGTGGGTAAGGGGGAAAAAATAAAAAAAAGATGGGTACAAATTGAGAATGTAATGAGTGATACACGGCTGGGTAGAATTATTTGGACTCCACCTCAATTTAGAGCACTGGGAGAAAATACACATGTAATGACACAAAATGTACTTAGAATTTGGGATCTAATACACAAACAAGGCAAATGGAAATAGAACTCACTATTATTATCACTGAAAGAAAAAATGATTTCACACCGGGAAAAGGAAATTATTCGGAGCATGGATAAAAAATGAAAACGCACAATTAAAGGACATAATAGAAAATGGGACACATTTGAAGAATTAAAACACAAAACAGATTTGATAGTGATTAATGAATGGCGGTACCTTCAGTTGAAGCATTTTGTTACAACTTTGCCACAACCAATAAGATCAGTGGACGATCTAAGGCCTCTGGAGCGGCTGTGTATAGCATCAAACACAAGAAATGGTATTTCACTGATTTATAAAATTTTAATGGAGGGGCTGGAGGTTCCGCCATACATAAAAAAAAAAATGGAAAAACAAGAATTAGGAAAAATATTGAGACTGGTACATAGCTACGCAGCAGATACTAATACAGCAGAGATGAACTACAAATGCCTTACAAGGTGGTATATAACCCCAGACAAAATATGCAAATACCAAATCACCACACTGTTGGCGAGGATGTAAAGTAGTGGGAACGTTGGCCAACATATGGTGGGAGTGTCCAAAAATAAAAGGATACTGGCAAGAGATTTTACAGTTAATAAACGAGATCACTAATAGAGAAATATTAGAAGACCCTTGGATGTGCTTATTCCACGGGACAGAAAATTCAATAAAACAATATAAAGAATCCGTGATACCTCATCTGATGAACGCAGCCAAAAGTCAGATACCAAAACAGCAAGAAATAGAAAGCCCCACAATAAAGGATTGGATTGGAAGGGTAGAAGAGACATATAACCTGGAATATCTGAGATACAGCAGAGAGGAGGGAATGGTAAATAGATGGAAAGATTGGAAGGCGTTTAAGAAGACGATGAGATATGTGGAGGTTGTAGGAGGATAAGAAGCAGAAGAGAGTTAATTTTAGCGGCGCTTTACCGTTGTTATAGAGGCGCCTTTCGGCCGCTGGCGGGGCGCTTTTAACCCCCGCTAGCGGCCAAATAAAGTGCCCGCAAAGCACCGCTGCCGAATCGCTTTGCAGGCACTTCGGCAGCAGTGGCCATTGATTTTAATGGCAGGGGAGGTTGAGTAACAGTGTATGCACCGCCCGAAAGATGCTGCTTGCAGGACTTTTTCTAACGTCCTGCTAGCGCACCACTCCAGTCTGATAGCACTCAGGCTTTCACACGGGGGCTGCAGGGGAGGTGTTTTTCAGGTGCTTTACAGGTGCTATTTTTAGTCCTTTAGCGCCTGAGAAACGCCTCAGTGTGAAAGTAGCCTTAGATTAGAAAGAAAGCTTGGTATCTTTTTTGAAGCATTAAAATCATATCACAGGTATGACAAGAACATAAAAGGTAACGCGTTTTGTGCTAAAGTCAGCACTTTTCTCAAACCAGGTTTGAGTAAGCGCTGACTTTAGCGTGAAATGCGTTACCTTTTATGTTCCTGTCATACTTGTGATATGATTTTAATGCTTCAGAAAAGATACCAGAGTCGTTTTTTGCCTCTGTGTCCATAAGCTCAAAGGTCAGCAGGCTACCAAGTCACCTAAAGCAAAAAAATAATTATCTCACAGCTTTTAGGATGAATTACTCCATGGTTCCTTGAAATACAGATGTCTGTGAGGGCTTGCTTGAAGTTATTATTACTGCTTGTTAATGATATGTAAATAGTTGAATGTCTAAAGTCTTGCTACCATTCTACTTAAAAGTATGGAAGCTCTGATATTCAGCCAAAAGTAATCAGTTTGTATTCAAATGTAGTAACAATATGTAGCATTGGTCCTTTCTGGAAAATAAGTCATCTACAGCGTTTGTGTCTCTTTCCAGTGCTTGTCTTTAGATTTTCCTGGGTAGATTGTTCTTTAAATTTTGTTACTGATATTCCTTGTTTTTCTTTTCTCAGAGATATCCAGGACAGAAGCATTATAAAGATTTACCGGAAGGAGCCCATTTATTCTTCATTTCCTGCTCCTCACATCACCAACGGGGACGTGAGAGTAAGCGGAAAAGACCGCTGGTCAGACTGCTGTCACCGGCTTTGGCTGGGTCTGGGCTGGGGGCTGGAAGTAGGTGGCAGCAATTGCTCCCAGCCCAGAAGCATGTGTGTCCTTGTGTGGAATGGGAGCTGTGCATGTGCATGGCTGTCATATGTCTTTATGTCATGTGAGGTGTGCGTCTGTGTATAATCACAGATATGTCTGCAAAGGCTTTTGCAGGTCTGTGTGTGTGACATAGAATAGACTACGTTCATACAGCTGCTGTGTATCAGTGCAGAATTTTAAGTATTTCTGCTGTAGTTATCCCTCAAAAATTCTCTGTTGATGCTGCAGAAATCCTATTAGCTTGAACTTCCCAGATTACAAGCAGGGTTATAAATATTTTTTAAGTATTCTTCCTAGTGTGAAATAATAAACATGTACATGATAATTAAGTTATGTATGGAATGAAAGATGGGATTTGTGTGTCAGATAAATCTATACTCATTGGTCACTCTTTGTTTACGTAATGTATTGCATTCTTTTGTGTTTGACGTGTAAAATGCATGATTGTGTGGTTTTGTCCCCTGGTTCCCATGATTCATAGAAAGAAGTAACATGAATCCAAGAGTGAGGCTTTATATGCTTCTGTTGTATTTGAAACAAAACCTGCAATCTCTTCAGGTCAAGCTTTAAACCAATTCCAAGTAATGTAGTCGCTGCACACCTCTGGCACCTCCTACAAATCACATATTGGATGACCATGTACACTACTTTCTGCATTCAACAAAGGCAGTGCATAGCAGAGTAAATTTGAATCAGGTGGAATGGCAGTGAACTATACTGAGAATCAGAAAGAGGCAGGGAGGGATGGTAGGTGTAGGCATATATTTCCATATAGTGTTTGCTACTGAGTTAGGTGCATTGCTCCTACCCATGCAATGCTGCACCACTTTCACCTCCTACACATAACATATAGGATGAACATGCACATCACTGTCTGCATTACGCAATGCAGTACATAGCAGAGTAGATTTGAACCAGGTGGCATGGCAGTGAACTATACTGAAAAGAGGCAGGGAGGAGGGTACAGGCATATACTTTCTTATAGAGTTTTCTACTGAGGAAGGTAATTTTTTTGTAATTTGCATTTCAAGGAAAAGTGTTATTTGCTTATATTTAGGTCCACATTTCATTACGTTATAACAAGGTCCACATTTCATTACATTATAATATATTGATTTTTAAATAAGACCAGAAATTTTCATGGTGGCAGGTATTACTGAATTCTCTTCCTGAGAACGCGGTGGTCAGACAATGTAGCTAGCTTCTCTGTTCTTCATCTTTAGCATCTTTAGCCCCTTTTCCCTAAGGCAAGCAGGCCTACCAGTACTCTGTTGCCCCCAGAACCTGTGCAGGTGCGAAGAGAGCAAACAAACAGGTACTTGTGGTTGGCAGAGAGGCTCAATTGTGGTTGGCAGAGTGGTTCAATTGGCAGTCCAGGTACAAGGCAGGTAAGGTTCACAATAGTTAGGGACCAATCTGTCAAAAAGCAGGCATAGTGCAGAGAGTAGTCAATATCCAATCCGATGTCAATGAGGAAATCCATTCTAGCGGAGTAGGGCAAACAAACTGGTATCTTGGGACACGTGTAACAAATGCAATACTACAAGCATGAGATTGCAGGGTTGGCTGTCTTAAAGCTGAGTTCCACCCAAAAGTGGAACTTTCGCTTTAAGCACTTCTCGCCCCCTTACGTGCCTCATTTGGCATGTCATTTTTTTGGGGGGGAGTACCTTCTTTTTAGTGGGACTTCCTGTCTCACTTCTTCCTCTTCTCGGCCGCCTAGGCGACCCCTCCCTGCCAGCAATCTTCTGGGACACGTCACAGGTCCCAGAAGTTTGCCTGGCCAATAGCAGAGCGCAATGCGACCCGCACATGCGCCCGGCCGTGAAGGTGTAAGCTGTCACGACCGGGTGCCCACAGTTGCTATGACTGCGCCACGGAGAGGAGGGGGAGATGAGCTAGGCTCCGGGCACTCGCATCACTGGACCGTGGGACAGGTGATTGTCTGTTTAACCACTTCAGCCCCTGAAGGTTTTACCCCCTTCCTGACCAGAGCAATTTTTACAATTTGGCACTGCGTTGCTTTAACTGCTAATTGCGCGGTCATGCAATGCTGTACCTAAACGAAATTTGCGGCCTTTTTTTCCCACAAATAGAGCTTTCTTTTGATGGTATTTGATCACCTCTGCGGTTTTTATTTTTTGCGATATAAATGGAAAAAGACCGAAAATTTTGAAAAAAAATGATATTTTCCATTTTTGTTATAAAAAGAATCCAATGAACTCAATTTTAGTCATACATGTAGGCCAAAATGTATTTAGCCACATGTCTTTGGTAAAAAAAAAGCCAATAAGTGTATATTTATTGGTTTGCGCAAAAGATATAGCGTCTACAAACTAGGGTACATTTTCTGGAATTTACACCGCTTTTAATTTATGACTGCCTATCACATTTCTTGAGATGCTAAAATGGCAGGGCAGTACAACCCCCCCCCCCCCCAAAATGACCCCATTTTGGAAAGTAGACACCCCAAGTAAATTGCTGAGAGGCATGTTGAGCCCATTGAATATTTAATTTATTTGTCCCGAGTGATTCAATAATAACAAAAAAAAATATTTTACAAAAAGTTTGTCACTAAATGATATATTGCTCACACATGCCATGGTTAAATGTGTAATTGCACCCCAAAATACATTTTGCTGCTTCTCCTCTTCTCCAGAGTACGGGGATACCACGTGTGGGACTTTTTGGGGGCCTAGCCGCGTACGGAGCCCCGAAAACCAATCACCGCCTTCAGGATTTCTAAGGGTGTAAATTTTTGATTTCACTCCTCATTACCTAGCACAGTTTCGAAGGCCATAAAATGCCAAGATGGCACAACCCCCCCCCCCCCCCAATGACCCCATTTTGTAAAGTAGACACCCCAAGTTATTTGCTGAGAGGCATGTTGAGTCCATAGAATAATTTATATTTTGCCGCAAGTTGCAGGAAATTGACTAACTTATTTTTTTTATTTTTTGCACAAAGTTGTCACTAAATGATATATTGCTCAAACATGCCATGGGCATATGTGGAAATACACCCCAAAATACATTCTGCTGCTTCTCCTGAGTACGGGGATACCACATGTGTGGGACTTTTTGGGAGCCTAGCCGCGTACGGGGCCCCAAAAACCAAGCACCGCCTTTAGGATTTCTAAGGGTGTAAATTTTTGATTTCACTCCTCACTACCTATCAAAGTTTCGAAGGCCATAAAATGCCAAGATGGCACAAAACCCCCCCAAATGACCCCATTTTGGAAAGTAGACACCCCAAGCTATTTGCTGCACTCATTTGTTTTTGAAAATGAAGAAAGAAAAGAAAAAATGTATTTTTTTTTTTCTTTTTTCAATTTTCAAAACTTTGTGACAAAAAGCGAGGTCTGCAAAATACTCACCATACCTCTCAGCAAATAGCTTGGGGTGTCTACTTTCCAAAATGGGGTCATTTGGGGGGGGGGGGGTTGTGCCATCTGGGCATTCCATGGCCTCCGAAACTGTGATAGGCAGTGAGGAGTGAAATCAAAAATTTACACCCTTAGAAACCCTGAAGGGTGGTGCTTGGTTTTCGGGGTCCCGTACGCGGCTAGGCTTCCAAAAAGTCTCACACGTGGTATCCCCGTACTCAGGAGAAGCAACAGAATGTATTTTGGGGTGTCATTTCACATATGCCCATGGCATGTTTGAACCATATATCATTTGGTGATAACTTTGTGCAAAAAAAAAAAAATAAAATTGTCTTAATCCCGCAACTTATGTCACAATATAAAATATTCCATGGACTCAACATGCCTCTCAGCAAATAGCTTGGGGTGTCTACTTTCCAAAATGGGGTCATTTGGGGGGGTTTGAACTGTCCTGGCATTTTATGCACAACATTTAGAAGCTTATGTCACACATCACCCACTCTTCTGACCACTTGAAGACAAAGCCCTTTCTGACACTTTTTGTTTACATGAAAAAATATTTTTTTTTTGCAAGAAAATTACTTTGAACCCCCAAACATTATATATTTTTTTTAAAGCAAAGGCCCTACAGATTAAAATGGTGGGTGTTTCATTTTTTTTTTTTCGCACAGTATTTGCGCAGCGATTTTTCAAATGCATTTTTTTGGGAAAAAACACATTTATTTTTAATTTTAATGCACTAAAACACACTATATTGCCCAAATGTTTGATGGAATAAAAAAGATGATCTTAGGCAGAGTACATGGATACCAAACACGACATGCTTTAAAATTGCGCACGTGTAGTGGCGACAAACTACATACATTTTTAAAAGCCTTTAAAAACCTTTAAAGGTTACTACTTTAGATTTACAGAGGAGGTCTACTGCTAATATTACTGCCCTCGATCTGACCTTCGCGGTGATACCTCACATGCATGGTGCAATTGCAGTTTACATTTGACGCCAGACTGACGCTTGCGTTCGCCTTTGCGTGAGAGCAGGGGGGACAGGGGTGCTTTTATTTATTTTATTCTTTTTGCTTTTTTTATCTTATTTTTAAACTGTTCCTTTCATTTTTTTTTGTATGCCCACCATTAGAATACCTCCCTTCATCCACCCACTTCTAATGATGGGCATACATGCACCATTTATATATGCCGAAGCATGGTTAGGAGCAAATCACTCCTCCGCCCCTGCTGCCCCCATGCTTTGGCATATATAAATCACCCCCTACAGCGCTGGAGTCACGGCTTTATGTATCGTGGGAGCAAACGCTGTTGCTGTCAAGATAAATGAATCCGCTCTGCAACTGAATGGCGTACCTGCTGAGCAAATGATGGTTAACAATAAAACAAAGTAACATTATAGTATAACAGTAAGACATACCATACCTGCAAAGCAAATACAAAAAAAACAGTAAAAAATAAAACATTTTTTAACGCAGCCTGTGCCTAAAATGCTATATATGCTGAAGCACGGGGGCATCCACCCGCAAAAGGTAGGAGCAAATCGCTCCTCTGTCCCTGCTGCCCCCATGCTTCGGCATATATGCTTTTTTTTTCCCCTCTAATCAAAATCTTTTATTGAACAAAGAGAAAAGATACATACAGCAGGCCATCGTGACAAATGTCAAGTATAGTGTACAGTATTTCTTGATAAACATTATACAACATCCCTTATTAATGTACAGATAAACAGAAAACTAGATGATCGGTACCAATTACGTTAGGTTACGTCCATGTGGTAAATCCGGTGTGCCACACATGGCGTTACCCCTATTTAGTATACTCATTTTGCAGGTAAGTAAGAGCACAGTGGGATCAAGATGTACCAGTTTCTGGTGAAACACAGGTTTCAGGGGCTTTACGCCATCTGTCCCATATCTTGTTATATTTAGATGAGGAGTAGATGAGTTTCTTGTAAGGTAGTACAGCATTGACTTCTGCTATCCAGTGTGAGAAGTCTGGTGGGTTGGGTCTCATCCAGATTCTAGCAAAGACTTTCCTTGCAGAAAAGAGTGTTTAATTTAGGAACTGCTTAGTGAACTTATTAAACTCTGGGTCGGGGAAGTTTCCCAGAAGACATGGTTTTGGTTGAAGCATTATAGGGGAGCCCATCGTGCCGTGTAGGAATCTCACCACCTGTGTCCAGAATGTCTGAATTTTCGGGCATTTCCACATCAGGTGGAAGAATGTGCCTACTGTCTGGGTACACATTGGGCGATTAGTGGATTAACTGCTCTTATAGCTTGAGATTCTGAGTGGCGTGAGATATGCTTTATGCACTAACTGTACCACTAAGGGAGGTGTATGCTGCGTGCGTGGGTGTTAGCAGTACTGGCACTAACCTGACACTGCCTGGGGCAACGCAGACCCTATCTGACCCTAAAACCTAACTTATATCACCCGCCAGTCGATCAGGGGGTTAAACCTTTATTAGGTAATAAACAGCGGGTGCCCTGACACTATAAAAACCAACTAACTAACCAGTGTCACCCGTAACAGTTATACGGTGATCACTGGTGAAAGGGTTAACTAGGGGGCAATAGGGGTTAAAACCTTTACTAGGTAGTACATGGGGGTACCTGACGCTATAAAAAGCTGACGGCAAACCTAAATACTTACCTGCTTAACTAGCATCACCTGTGACACTAATACAGCGATCAGAAAAATGATCGCTTAGTGACACTGGCAATGGGGGGTGATCAAGGGGTTAAATCTTAGGGGGGGTTAGGAGGATACCCTAGACCTAAAGGGGCCTACCACTAACTGCCCTACCACTTATAACAGTCACAAATTACACCAATGCAATAATCGGTAAAAAAAAACAAAACTGCTATTGGTGTCACTGTGACAGGGGGTGCAGGGGGTTGATCGGGGGGTGATTGGGAAAAGTGTGCCTGCGTGTTCTACTGTACGTGTAGTGTTTGGTGCACTTACTTGATGTCTTCTCTCCTCGGAAGCTAGAACGAAAAGGCTTCACGAGTAGCGATGACATCACTTCCTCCGCTTCTGTTTACATTACAGAAGCCGAGGAAGCCTGTCATTCGCCAGGAGCAATCGTGAGGGGTGGCCATAAATCAGTGGCCTCCCCCTCAGAACGAATCGCTCCTGGAGCTAATCTGACCGCCGCAGGCACCGGGGGGGGGGTCAGTTTGGATCCCCTCGCCTGCGGGGAAGCAGGGACGTACAGGTAAGCCCTTATGCCTGCCCGTGCCATTGTGCCGATGTACATCAGCGTGCGGCGGTCGGCAGCTGGTTAATAAAAGTCAGCAGCTACTTAAAAGCTGCTGACTTTTAATAAACAAAAAAACGGGTGGAACTCCGCTTTGAATCAGGTTTGGTCTCCACCCAGAGACTGGCCACATTAATTATCTTGCAGGTGAATCTGTCATGAAGAGGAGGAAACTAAGGGGAAAGTAATACTGGGAGTATGCTATAGGTCCCCTAACCAGAGGGAGGAGGCAGAGGCGGACCTCCTATAACAATTTGGATTAGCAGCAAGAATGGGAAGTGTCATTAGAATGGGGGATTTTAATTATCCAGACAAAGACTGGGTGGAAGGAACCACACATTCATCTAAGGCTCGCCAGTTCCTAAATGTCTTACAGGACAATTTCATGGGTCAAATGGTAAATGCACCAACTAGAAACAAAGCGTTACGAGACCTTCTGATACCAACAATACAGACCTGATAACAGATGTGGAAATACGGGGCAATTTGGGAAACAGCGATCACAGGTCAGTTCGTTTTAGTATAAATCACACACAAGAACATGGAGGAAAAATGGGTATGCTTTAAGAGCATATTAAATAAGGGCATTAGCCAGTGCATCCCAATGGGAAATACATTTAAAAGAGCTAATAAAAGTCCTGGGTGGCTTAACTCCAACGTAAAAATGCATATATAAGCAAAGGAGAAGGCCTTCAAAAAAATACAAGGCTGAGGGATCATCATCAGCATTCCAACTTTACAAAGAATGCAACAAAAAATGTAAAGGTGCAATTAGGGTGGCTAAGATAGAATACGAAAGGCACATAGTGGAGGAGAGTAAAAAAAAATCCCAAGAAGTTCTTTAAGTACATAAATAGTAAGAAAGGGAGGTCAGATCATATTGATCCCATGAAGAATGATGAAGGGAATCTGGTTACTAAGGATGGAGAGATGGCGAAGGTATTGCATTTATTCTTCTCCTCAATCTTCACGAGGGAATCATGGGGCTTCAGTAACCAAAACTGCAAGGTTTATCCTCATGACATGTCACAGGAAGCACCTTCATGGCTAACAGAGGACAGAAGTAGAAATAGACTTGAAAAACTCAAAATTATTAAGTCACCAGAACCAGTTGGCTTGCACCCGAGGGTCCTTAAGAAACTCGGTCAAGTAATTGCCTGTCAGAAACCATGAATCAGTCTGAGACAGAAGTGCAGTTAAATCACACTTGTTTAATAATAATAATAAAAAAAAAGGTAAAGAGATAAAATGTTGTCAAAACATAGCCAGAGTTCAGGAACCGGAACGGATAGTCAGACAAGTCAAAACGTCACGGAGCCAGAGATGAGCCTAGTAGAACAGCAAGCAGGATCTGGAGCCAGAAGGAATGTCAGCCAAGCAAGTCTTTAACGGAAACACAGGAGAGCCTCTCTAGAGATGTGACCAAGGCAAAGACAGAGATCATCTGCACTGGACGGCTTAACCACTTAACCGAGCCGCTTTCTGAGATTTATTGTTTACAAGCTAAGAACTGTTTTTTTTTTTTTGCTAGAAAATTACTTGGAACCCCCAAACATTATAATTTTTTTTCTAACACCCTAGAGAATAAAATGGCGGTCGTTGCAATACTTTCTGGCACACCGTATTTGCGCAGCGGTCTTACAAGCGCACTTTTTTTTTTTAAAAATACACTTTTTTGTAATAAAAAATTAGACAACAGTAAAGTAGGCCCAATTTTTTTTTATATTGTGAAAAATAATTTTACGCCGACTAAATTGATACCCAACATGTCATGCTTCAAAATTGCGCCCGCTCGTGGAATGGCGACAAACTTTTACCCTTAAAAATCTCCATAGGCGATGTTGAAAAAAATTCTACAGGTTGCATGTTTTGAGTTAGAGGAGGGCTAGAACTAGAATTATTGCTTTCGCTCTACCGATCGCATGGATACCTCACGTGTGGTTTGAACACCGTTTTCATATGCGGGCGCTACTCACATATGCGTTCGCTTCTGCATGTTTTATTTTTTTTCTTATTTATTTTACGTTCTATTTTATTTTTTTACACCAGTGGTTCTCAACTCCAGTCCTCAGGACCCACCAACAGGCCAGGTTTGCAAGATAGCTGAAATACATCACAGGTGATATCACTTGCTGCTCAGTGATTACAGTATTCTAGTCTGCAACGCCCCAAGGTAATACTTAAAATCTGGCCTGTTGGTGGGTCCCGAGGACTGGAGTTGAGAACCACTGTTTTACACTGTTCTTAAAAAAAAAAATTGTCACTTTTATTCCTATTACAAGGAATGTAAACATCCCTTGTAAAAGAAAAAAAGCATGACAGGACCTCTTAAATTTAAAAAAATACAAAAAAAATGGCCCTTTAAGAGCTATGTGCTGAAGTGACATTTTGACGTTGCTTCCACCCTGCAATGATATGGAGATGGGTGGGGGCCATCTTCTCCTCACTTGTCTCCATGTCAGGCTAGGGAAAGGATCCGATCGTCTCCTCTACCGACTGCTCCGGTAAGCGGCGGAGGGCACCGGAGAGCAGTGGGAGGGGGGCCCCCTCTCCCGCCGCCGATAAAAGTGATCTTGCGTCGAATCCGCCGCAGAGATCACTTTTATCTGGAAGCAGACCGCCCGCTGAAGAAGAGGATACCATGGTTATGGCAGCTAGCTGCTGCCGTAACGATATTCCTCTTCAAAGTACCGTCGTATAATGACGGTGGTCGGTCCCAAAGTGGTTAAGTAGGCAGGGCTGACAAGCAGGATATCATCAACAGGTGAGTCACTGTGGAGAGATAGGAGCTGGCAATTAGCCGACAGCTGAGCGACCAGCTTTGAGAAGGAAGGGCTGAGCCCAGGCCTAACATTGCCAGACCATTGTTCCTAATTTTTTTGAACAGTCTACTGACTGGAATGGTACCAGCTGATTGGAGAAAAGCCAGTGTAGCACCAATATTTAAAAAATGGCCAAGTTACATCCCTGGGAATTACAGACTAGTTAGCCTAACATCAATTGTATGCAAACTCTTGGAGGGGATGATAAGGGACTATATACAAGATTTTAGTAATGACAACGGTATCATTCGCAGTAATCAGCATGGATTCATGAAGAATCGTTCTTCCCATACCAATCTATTAACCTTCTATGAGGAGGTGAGTTGCCATCTAGATAAAGGAAGGCCCGTAGACGTGGTGTATCTGGATTTTGAAAAGCATTTGATACAGTTCCCCATAAACGTTTAGTGTACAAAGTAAGGTCCATTGGCATGGACCATAGGGTGAGTACATGCATTAAAAAGTGGCTACAGGGGCAAGTTCAGAGGGTAGTGATAAATGGGGAGTACTCAGAATGGTCCGGGGTGCAATGTGGGGTCCCCCAGGGTTCTGTCCTGGGACCAATCCTATTTCATTTATTTAATTTTTTTAATTTAATAAACAACCTGGAGGATGGGTAAACAGCTCAATTTCTATTTGCGGACGATACTAAGCTAAGCAGGGCAATAACTTCTCCGCAGGATGTTGAAACCTTGCAAGAAGATCTAATAAATGGGGTGGGCAACTACATGACAAATTAGGTTTAATGTATAAAAAATTTAAAATAATGCATTTGGATGGCAAAAATATGAATGCAAACTATTCACTAGGGGGAGAACCTCTGGGGGAATCTAGGATGGAAAAGGACCTGGCGGTCCTAGTAGAGGATGGGCTCAGCAATGGCATGCAATGCCAAGCTGCTTAAACAAAGCAAACAGAATATTGGCATGCATTAAAAAGGGGATTAACTCCAGAGATAAAACAATAATTCTCCCACTCTACAAGACTCTGGTATGGCCGCACCTGGAGTATGCTGTCCAGTTCTGGGCATCAGTCCTCAGGAAGGATGTGCTGGAACTGGAGAGAGTCCAGAGAAGGGCAACAAAACTAATAAAGGGACTGGAGGACCTTAGTTATGAGGATAGGTTACGAGCACTGAACTTGGTCTCTCTGGAGAGGAGACGCTTGAGAGGGGGGGTATGATTTCAATGTACAAATACCGTACTGGTGACCCCACAATAGGGATAAAACTTTTTTGTGAAAGGGAATTTAGTAAAACACGTGGCCATTCACTACAATTAGAAAAAAAGCGGTTTAACTGCGTAAAGGGTTCTTTACTGTAAGAGTGGTTAGGATGTGGAATTCTCTTCTACAGGCAGTGGTCTCAGCGGGGAGCATCGATAATTTAAAAAAACTATTCGATATGCACCTGAATGACCACAACATACAGGGATATACAATTTAATACTGACATAAAATCACACACATAGGTTGGACTTGTGTCTTTTCTCAACCTCGCCTACTATGTAACTATGTAAGATCATTATTTTTTATTTTTGATTCCAGAAATTTGGAGTGTGTTTAAGTTCTTCTGTTGGCATTGTGGTGGGTGGGCCACCAAAAGTGCAGACAAACGTGGTAACATGGTATGGGAAGTGGCCTGTGGAGGAATGTGTACTGTATGGTTGTATTTCCAGACGACTTTGGTTAAGTAATGGGTCTATTTCACTCATTTCTCACGAGTTAAGCCTCAGTAATTACATTTCTCATAGCCTAGTGAGAGACTACATTCTTGGGAAGAACTCGCTTTTGAAAATGTGTCCCTGGTCTGAATGCATCTTCTTCGAACATCCATGGGGAAGGCAAGACGTTTATAAACAAAGTTTCTATAAAAGAAAAGAGTCTAGTGGAGAGCCACTATTTCAGTAAAATATTTCAAAATACAGCCACTTGCAATTATCCTTATAAATGGCATCTTCCCACAGGGAATTTCAGTGTAGCTCTGGTAACACAAGTGAATGGCTGGAAGGATCCAAAAACAAAGGGCCACCCTACTGGAACTGGAGTATTCTGCTAGCAATCAAGGAGGGACTCCCCATCCGAGCTGGGTTTTCTGAAAAAGCTGCATGCTATTATGCTCTGGCTTAGCTGTCTATGAGCCATTTAACAGTAAATGGCTTCAAACATGCTTGAGAGAAACCTGGATCTAGACAAAAAAGTTAATGATAAAAAAAAAAAACAATAAAAAAAAGAGAAAATGCAAAACCTGTATAAGAGAAAAAAAATGGGCAGACTTGATGGACTGCTATGTCTTTTTTTTCTGTACTCTGCTACAGCTGCTTCAATTTTTAACGTCACTGACCCAGGTAAGGACTTTCCCTAACCTTTTTGATCTGTATATTTGTTCTCAGACAGTATCCAAATATACAGCTGTGGCCAAAAGTTTTGAGAATGACACAAATATTAATTTTCACAAAGTCTGCTGCTTCAGTGTTTTTAGATCTTTTTGTCAGATGTTACATTTTTATACTGAAGTATAATTACAAGCATTTCATGAGTGTCAAAGGCTTTTATTGACAATTACATTAAGTTTATGCAAAGAGTCATCATTTGCCGTGTTGACCCTTCTTTTTCAAGACCTCTGCAATTCGCCCTGGCATGCTGTCAATGAATTTCTGGGCCATATCCTGACTGATGACAACCCAATCTTGCATAATCAATGCTTGGAGTTTGTCAGAATTTGTGGTTTTTTTTGTCTAAACCCGCCTCTTGAGGATTGAACACAAGTTCTCAATGGGATTAAGGTCTGGGGAGTTTCCTGGCCATGGACCCAAAATTTTGATGTTTTGTTCCCCAAGCCACTTAGTGATCACTTTTGCCTTATGGCAAGGTGCTCCGTCTTGCTGGAAAAGGCATTGTTCCTCACCAAACTGTTACATAGTAGGTGAGGTCGAAAAAAGACACAAGTCCATCAAGTCCAACCTATGTGATGGTTCTTAGATGGTTTGGAGAAGTTGCTCTTGGATATTTTTGTACCATTCTTTATTCATGGCTGTGTTCTTAGGCAAAATTGTAAGTGAGCCCACTCCCTTGGCTGAGAAGCAACCCCACACATGAATGGTCTCAGGATGCTTTACTGTTGGCATGACACAGGACTGATGGTAACGCTCACCTTTTCTTGGACAAGGTTTTTTCTGGATGCCCCATACAATCTGGATTTTTCACCCCAGTCCTCAGCAGTCCAATCACTGTACCTTTTGCGGAATATTAGTCTATCCCTGATGTTTTTCCTGGAGACAAGTGACTTTGCTGCCCTTTCTGACACCAGGCCATCCTCCAGAAGTACAGTATATACTCAAGTATAAGTCGAGATTTTCAGCCCTTTTTTTTTTTTTAGGCTGAAAGTGCCCCCCTCGACTTATATTCGAGTCACCGCCGTCTGCCTACATGATCAGCGTGCCATGCAGACAGACGGCGGCCAGCATGTGATAATACCATACGGTGACCATTCCACTGTTCAAAAGCCGCGCCTCCTCCTCGTCTGTGATAGACAGAACACTTCATTTCCCAGCAGTCAGTGTACAGCCTATCACGGACATTCTCTCATCCTCGTCCGTGGTATGAGAATGAGAGAATGTCCGTGATAGGCTGACCACTGACTGCTGGGAAATGGAGTGTTCTGCCTATCACAGACGAGGAGGAGGCGTGGCTTTTGAACAGTGGAATGGCCGCCAAATGGTATTATCACACACTGATCGGTGGATGCAGATCGCCACACGGAGGCTGCACAGAACACAATTAGGCTGCACAGGAACACAGGGACATATGCACAGGACACAGGGACACATGCACAGGACACAGGCTGCACAGGATACAGGGAGGCATGCAGGTGCAGATGGGCATTGTTGACCCTCTTTTCCACTTACAGTAGCTGCTGCATTTCTCAACCTCGTCTTATACTCGGGTCAATATGTTTTCCCAGTTTTTTGTGGTAAATTAGGGGCCTCGACTTATATTCGGATTGACCTATACTCGGTATATACAGTATTTGCCTCACTGTGCATGCAGATGCACTCACACCTGCCTGCTGCCATTCCCGAGCAAGCTCTGCAATGGTGGTGCCCTGATCCCACAGCTGAATCAACTGTAGGAGACAGTCCTAGCGCTTGCTGGACTTTCTTGGGTGCCCTGAAGCCGCCTTCACAAATGTAGTAGAAATGTTTTTTTTTATGGGATTAAGTTTTTCATGGCAAAGAGGGACTTTGCAATTAATTGCAATTCATCTGATGACTCTTCATGACATTCTGGAGTATATGCAAATTCCCTCATAAAAGGCAGCAGACTTTGTGAAAATGAATATTTGTGTTGTTCTCAAAGCTTTTGGCCACGGCTGTTCTCAAGCCAGAGGGTCAGCATAAAATCTACAATTATAAAAAAAATTTTTACTAACTGATAAATTGCCTAATATAAGTTTAAGATGACTCCCAAATCTTCGGGGAACTGAAAAAAAATATTGGTTGGAATGATAATGTTTATATCTAGTCTTTAAATATTTATTCGATTTTAAACTGCAAAGCAGTAAAAACTGGAAGTCAATATACTTACGCGATGTTCTTGAAATGTTTAATGTTGCTGGAGCTTTTTTTTTCTTTTCCTGTATCCCAAAAATACAGGCCACTATAAAGTTTTTGCAGAAGACTCAAACATTTTTTATCTATGGGCTTGACAGAATGAAGAATCACTTCCTGTTCAGGGTTTTACTTTAAGTATCCCTCTTCTGAGGGTCACCCGCCTGAAGAAATACTTATCTTATAGCGGTGTTCACTTTGCTACCCTGTCTGGCGCAACTCAGTCTTTGCAATGAAAATATCCTGGTCAGCTTCTCAACCTCACTGTGCACTGGATGGCTGGAGGCTGGAATGAGTTTGGCCTATTTATGGGGATAAATGCAGCCTTAGCATGCATGTTTAGTAGAAAGAGGAGCCAACCATAATGGATGTGTTCCTTTTTTTTTCTTTTATTTGCTGACCTCTCTAAAATCAAGTTAAGGACTGAAGATCATTTTTCCATCAAAAGGCTGTCCACCAGACTAATAGAGCTTCTTTTATTTGTGGTGCATGCAGCCATGTGGACTGCAAATACATTCACCATATATGCCACAGCTTTAGAAAGCAACTGGAAAGCTTCTAGGGCAGTGGTTCTCAACTCCAGTCCTCAGGACCCACCAACAGGCCAGATTTTAAGTATTACCTTGGGGAGATGCAGACTAGAATACTGCAATCACTGAGCAGCAAATGATATCACCTGTGATGTATTTCAGTTATCTTGCAAACCTTGCCTGTTAGTGGGTCCTGAGGACCGGAGTTGAGAACCACTGTTCTAGGGTTTGCTTGCCAGGAGCCCCCTGTGTTAGGTAGGCTTGCACGTGTTCAGTCCAAAAGTCTGAATTGCTGGTTGTTTGCATAGGCCACATGATCACAAATGATAAAGCTGTTTTCTTGGAAACTTCTGACATTGAAACACCTAATTTTGAATCACTTGAAAGTCACTTTTTCCTCTTTAAAGGGAAAATCCTTTTAGTGGCTTTAGGGGAAAAAAGGTAATTCTCCATTTTTATTTATTTTTTGTTGCTTAACCACTTGCCGACCACCTCACACAGATATACTGCGGCAGAATGGCATGGGCAGGCAGAGTAACGTACCTGTACGTTACTCCCCTCCCGCGGGCAGGGGGCGTGATCGTGTCCCCCCCCCAATGCCAGAGGCGGTCAGCATAGTTGCAGGAGCGATCCGTCCTGAGGGGGAGGCCACTGATTCATGGCCACCCCCTCATGATCGCTCCTGACAAATGAGAAGCTTCCTCTGCTTCTGAATTGTAAACAGAAGCAAAGGAAGTGATGTCATCTCTGCTCGTGGAGCCTTTTCGTTCCAGCCCCCGAGGAGAGAAGCCATCAATGTGAGTTCCAACAACACTACACTAACACTAGTACACATAGGCACATAAACACCCCCCCTGCACCCCCTGTCACAGTAACACCAATAGCAGTTTTTATTTTTTTTACTGATCACTGCATTGGTGTCATTTGTGACTGTTATAAGTGTTCGGGCTCTTAGTGGTAGGCCCCTTTAGGTTTAGGGTAGCCCCCTAACCGCTCCTAATAAAGGTTTAACCCCTTGATCACCCCCCAGTTAACCCTTCCACCCCGTCACCAGTGTCACTAAGCAACCTTTTTTCTGATCGCCGTACTAGTGTCACAGGTGACGCTAGTTAGCCAGGTAGGTATTTAGGTTCACTGTCAACTTTTTATAGTGTCAGGTACCCCCATGTGCTACCTAATGAAGGTTTTAACCCCCTGATTGCCCCCTAGTTAACCCTTTCACCAGTGATCACTGTATAAAAGTTACGGTGACGCTGGTTAGTTTGTTTTTTGTACCCGCCGTTTATTACCCAATAAAGGTTTAACCCCCTGATCGCCCGGCGGGTGATATCAGTTAGGTTTTAGGGTCAGATAGGGTCTGCGTCGCCCCAGGCAGCGTCGGATTAGTGCCAGTACCGCTAACACCCAAGCATGCAGCATACACCTCCCTTAGTGGTATAGTGTTTGAACGGATCGATATCTGATCAGATCTATACTAGTGTCCCCAGCAGTTTAGGGTTCCCTAAAACGCAGTGTTAGCGGGATCAGCCCAGATACCTGCTAGCACCTGCATTTTGCCCCTGCACCCAGCCCACCCAAGTGCAGTATCGATCGATCACTGTCACTTACAAAACACTAAACACATAACTGCAGCGTTCGCAGCCTGATTCCTGCGATCTCTAACAGTTTTTTTGGTAGCATTTGATACAGTTGCTGACAGCCTAGGAGCTTTTTTACCTGTGAGTCTCACTACTGTACTAGTAAATTTAGAGCCCAAAATGGCAAATCGAAGGTACAGTAGTGAAGAGGCCTACACGTTTCTGAGCATGACAGATAATGAAGAGGAAGTCACTCATCTGTCAGATTCAGGCTCAGAATACGATCCTGTAGACGACAGCGGCTCCATAACAGATAGTTCTGACAACGGAGTTGTGGTCCCTGCCAAGGTCAGGCGTACCAGACCCCGATCTCCTTCTGCTGTTGAGGTGCAAGAACCGCAGGGCTCTCATATGGAGCAGAGAAGTACTAGTGCCGCTCGTCCTGGTGAACTGGAAAGCACCAGTGGCCTAGTACACCCTGGTCGTAGTCAAACCAGCACTGCAGTAACACGTGGTGATGTGGCGCGTCCCATAAGTGCAGTTCAAGCTGGTGAGGTGGCAAGCACAAGTAGTGTCCCGCTGCTACCAAGAAGACAAAGACAGGGCCGTCAAGCCCATAGTGCCCTTCCTGCTGCATTCTCCAATCCTAATTGGGAACCCACCACTTCTGCAGCCCCCGTACTTCCCCTATTCACTGGCCAAGCTGGAGTTCAGATGGAAACAGTTGATTTTACGTCACTTGATTTTAATTCGCTGTTTTTCACCGAAGATCTGCATAGATCTATTGTGGACCAAAGTAATCTGTATGCTGGTCAATTCATTGCCATTAATCCCCAGTCCTCCCTTGCCAGAGATTGGAAACCAATTACGGTTTCGGAATTTAAGACCATTCTGGGCCTATCCCTCGACATATCCATCCCCCCTCCCACCGTCTTCCATGGTTTTCTCTGGCTCTCCTGTCCCAACATTACCTGAGAATGGAGCTGGTGGTTTAGCCAGCTAATCATAGAGCTGATTGAAGACCAGAACGGCTCCAATCAGCTCTATGGCCTAAGAAACCGGAAGCTACAAGCATTTAATGACTTAGATTTCGCCGGATGTAAACAGCGCCATTGGGAAAGCATTTTATCACACCGATCTTGGTGTGGTCAGATGCTTTGAGGGCAGAGGAGAGATCTAGGCTCTAATAGACCCCAATTTTTTTCATAAAAGAGTACCTGTCACTAGCTATTGCTATCATAGGGGATATTTACATTCCCTGAGATAACAATAAAAATTATAAAAACCACCTCACACAGATATACTGCGGCAGAATGGCATGGGCAGGCAGAGTAACGTACCTGTACGTTACTCCCCTCCCGCGGGCAGGGGGCGTGATCGTGTCCCCCCCCCCCAATGCCAGAGGCGGTCAGCATAGTTGCAGGAGCGATCCGTCCTGAGGGGGAGGCCACTGATTCATGGCCACCCCCTCATGATCGCTCCTGACAAATGAGAAGCTTCCTCTGCTTCTGAATTGTAAACAGAAGCAAAGGAAGTGATGTCATCTCTGCTCGTGGAGCCTTTTCGTTCCAGCCCCCGAGGAGAGAAGCCATCAATGTGAGTTCCAACAACACTACACTAACACTAGTACACATAGGCACATAAACACCCCCCCTGCACCCCCTGTCACAGTAACACCAATAGCAGTTTTTATTTTTTTTACTGATCACTGCATTGGTGTCATTTGTGACTGTTATAAGTGTTCGGGCTCTTAGTGGTAGGCCCCTTTAGGTTTAGGGTAGCCCCCTAACCGCTCCTAATAAAGGTTTAACCCCTTGATCACCCCCCAGTTAACCCTTCCACCCCGTCACCAGTGTCACTAAGCAACCTTTTTTCTGATCGCCGTACTAGTGTCACAGGTGACGCTAGTTAGCCAGGTAGGTATTTAGGTTCACTGTCAACTTTCATTGCCGTTAATCCCCAGTCCTCCCTTGCCAGAGATTGGAAACCAATTACGGTTTCGGAATTTAAGACCGTTCTGGGCCTATCCCTCGACATATCCATCCCCCCTCCCACCGTCTTCCATGGTTTTCTCTGGCTCTCCTGTCCCAACATTACCTGAGAATGGAGCTGGTGGTTCAGCCAGCTAATCATAGAGCTGATTGAAGACCAGAACGGCTCCAATCAGCTCTATGGCCTAAGAAACCGGAAGCTACAAGCATTTAATGACTTAGATTTCGCCGGATGTAAACAGCGCCATTGGGAAAGCATTTTATCACACCGATCTTGGTGTGGTCAGATGCTTTGAGGGCAGAGGAGAGATCTAGGCTCTAATAGACCCCAATTTTTTTCATAAAAGAGTACCTGTCACTAGCTATTGCTATCATAGGGGATATTTACATTCCCTGAGATAACAATAAAAATTATAAAAAAAAAAAAAAATGAAAGGAACAGTTTAAAAATAAAATAAAAAAGCAAAATAAATAATTTTAAAAAAAAGCACCCCTGTCCCCCCCCTGCTTTTGCGCAAAGGTGAACGGAAGCGTCGGTCTGGCATCATATGTAAACAGCAATTGCACAATGCATGTGAGGTATCACCACGAAGGTCAGATCGAGGGCAGTAATTTTAGCAGTAGACCTCCTCTGTAAATCTAAAGTGGTAACCTGTGAAGGCTTTTAAAGGCTTTTAAAAATGTATGTAGTTTGTCGCCGCTGCACGTTTGTGCGCAATTTTAAAGCATGTTGTGTTTGGTATCCATGTACTTGGCCTAAGATCATATTTTTTATTTCATCAAACATTTGGGCAATATAATGTGTTTTAGTGCAATTAAATTAAAAAAGCGTGTTTTTAAAAAAAAAATGCGTTTGAAAAATCCATGCGCAAATACTGTGTGAAAAAAATGAAACACCCACCATTTTAATCTGTAGGGCCTTTGCTTTAAAAAATATATAAATGTTTGGGGGTTCAAAGTAATTTTCTTGCAAAAAAATAATTTTTTCATGTAAACAAAAAGTGTCAGAAAGGGCTTTGTCTTCAAGTGGTTAGAAGAGTGGGTGATGTATGACATAAGATTCTGTGCATAAAATGCCAGGACAGTTCAAAACCCCCCCAAATGACCCCATTTTGGAAACTAGACACCCCAAGCTATTTGCTAAGAGGCATGTCGAGTCCATGGAATATTTTTATATTTTGACACAAGTTGCGGGAAAAAGACAATTTTTTTTTTTTAAACAAAGTTGTCACTAAATGATATATTGCTCAAACATGCCATGGGCATATGTGAAATTACACCCCAAAATACATTCTGTTCAGGGATACCACGTGTGAGACTTTTTGGGAGCCTAGCCATGTACGGGACCCCGAAAACCAAGCACCGCCTTCAATCTTTCTAAGGGTGTAAATTTTTTATTTAACTCCTCACTGCCTATTACAGTTTCGGAGGCCATGGAATGCCCAGGTGGCACAAAACCCCCCCAAATGACCCCTTTTTGGAAAGTAGACACCCCAAGCTATTTGCTAAGAGGTATGGTGAGTATGTTGCAGACCTCGCTTTTTGTCACAAAGTTTTGAAAAAAGAAAAAAAAAATACATTTTTCTTTTCTTTCCTAATTTTCAAAAACAAATGAGAGCTGGAAAATACTCACCATGCCTCTCAGCAAATAGCTTGGGGTGTCTACTTTCCAAAATGGGGTCATTTGGGGGGGGGGTTGTGCCATCTTGGCATTTTATGGCCTTCAAAACTGTGATAGATAGTGAGGAGTGAAATCAAAAATTTATGCCCCTAGAAATCCTGAAGGCGGTGATTGGATTTCGGGGCCCCATACGCGGCTAGGCTCCTAAAAAGTCCCACACATGTGGTATCCCCGTACTCAAGAGAAGCAGCAAAATGTATTTTGGGGTGCAATTCCACATATAACCATAGCATGTGTGAGCAATATATCATTTGGTGACAACTTTTTGTAAAAAAAAAAATATTATTATGATTTTTTTTTTTGTCATTATTCAATCACTTGGGACAAAAAAATTAAATATTCAATGGGCTCAACATGCCTCTCAGAAATTTCCTTGGGGTGTCTACTTTCCAACATGGGGTCATTTGGGGGGGGGGGGGTGTTTGTATTGCCCTGCCATTTTAGCACCTCAAGAAATGAGATAGGCAGTCATAAACTAAAAGCTATGTAAATTCCAGAAAATGTACCCTAGTTTGTAGACGCTATAACTTTTGCGCAAATCAATAAATATACTCTTATTGACATTTTTTTTACCAAAGACATGTGGCTGAATACATTTTGGCCTAAATGTATGACTAAAATTCAGTTTATTCGATTTTTCTTATAACAAAAAGTAGAAAATATCATTTTCTTTCAAAATTTTCGGTCTTTTTCCGTTTATATCGCAAAAAAATAAAAATCGCAGAGGTAATCAAATACCATCAAAAGAAAGCTCTATTTGTGTGAACAAAAGGACGCAAATTTCGTTTGGGTACAGCATTGCATGACTGTAATTACCAGTTAAAGCAGCGCAGTGCCAAATTGTAAAAAGTCCTCTGGTCTTTGGGCAGCCAAATGGTGCGGGGCTTAAGTGGTTAAGGATGATATCTGTATTTAGCTGATGTACTGGGATTGCTCCATCTTTTTAGCTTCCACCATGGTTCTAAATTTTGCAATTAAGGAGACAGATTTTACTTCTGATTGTTCTTGTATTTATACTTTAGTATAAATTGCTTTACCCATAAAATTAGAATGTGCTATAAAATAGCAGCACCAGGTTAAAATACCTCCAACGCTCACCATTGTGAAGCCAGTGCCCTGATCCACAAAAACTGTTGATTCCATATAATCCAAGGCTGCATGACTGTGATATGTAGTGCTACCAAGCTGTGTTCTAGTGCGACCTAGGGTACATAAAGTTCAACCAAGCTGTTTACATCTACTACGAGACAACTTCTCACACATTGCAGGCCCCATTTTCACCATGCCTACATCTCATGTCCTGCCAAAAGTAAGCATTATCTGGCTACTTCCTATGTTGCAAAAGCCTTGCCTATGACACTAATGCACACCGACCACTGCAAAAGTGTAAGGACTATATTTTGGTAAACGTGCCTTAGGTCTCATCACAAAGGGAGGCAACAATGCTAAACACCCCTATGCCCTGCCATCTTGAGTCCTACTTGCCTGTTCTGCTGTTCTTCTGTCCTTCTGCAGTCCTTGAGGTTGGCAGAAAAGCCCACCAAGGAAAAAAAGGAATATAGCTAATGTTTGTGTCAGAAAGCAGGAAACGAATAACTGAGGCTGGAAGCTATTAGAGGGCTTTAAACTCTCGAAATCTTTCTTGAAGGTAGGACGCCAAGTGAACCAACCTGAAGGATGACTGGGGAAATATAAAATATACATTTTTTTACATAGTACCATAAAATGCTTTCAAGTATTTAAAAAGCCTGTTTTAGATGAATGAACCCGTTTTTAGGACATTATGACAATCAAAGAGTAATACGATGTTTAAAGCTGCAGTAGTTAGTGGAAGAGGGTAAAGAAAGGAGCATTCTTCATAGGTGTGTCAAAACAAACTCTTAAATAAACCTTGAGGATAAAACCTCAAACGTTTAGTGAGGATAGGGGCTAGTGGTTTAAAGTTTTAAACCCGATTTAAACCCAGCCACTAAAATCAAATATAATCTTTAACCCCATTCCCACCCACCCTAGCATCCCTTTAAATAGTTCAGAAATCCAGGGGACAGGAAGGATCGAGCAATTATGTGACCACTGTCATAGCGGAAACATGATCGGAAGCGGGTCCTACTGGCTACCGATCTTTACCCCGAACCGAGAGCTGTCTTCAACAGCTCGGTCTTTGTGTTGAGTGTACAATGAGCATCGGCCAACCAGCGATGCATATCTGCGGCTTGTGGGCAATAAAGCCCACCCTTTTGCTCTCACACATGTGTTTGGGTGATCGTAAAGGGATTGATATGTAATCAAAAATCATTTACAGCCTATTAAATCTGCAGCTTTTATTATTATTACCTGGGGATCCTGCCATGAAGGTCTTTGTTCATGTACTTCTTATTATGGGATGAAAGCACTCTGTCTCCTGCCAGAAGACCAGAGGGTCCCCACAGCCCCCATCCTAGATGCGAGCTTAGCAGTCCCCCCGGCAGTTTATAGCTAGGCAATTTAAAGGCTGTGTGAGAGCATTTCTTCTGTATCTCTGACATTTCCCGGAAGGATTCAAACTGAAATGGAGCAATTTCACTTTATAGAGCTGCATTTCTTGTTCCAGTCGGCTTTAGGCCGGCCATAGACAGAGCAAATTTCTGTAGTTGCAGGAAAGAAAAGCGTTAGATTCCCCCTATCAACTCAGTGTTGATGCAGGAATCCCTCCCACGGAGCCATTGTGTTCTCCCCGCAGAGGAGGGGGGACAGTGATTATTGATCTCATGTAAAATCTGACAGGCTGGTTGTACCTAAATTGATCGATAAATCAACTTGGGTCCATTCAGCCTGCCCATACATGGTTCAAATCTTGGCCGGTGTCTACTGAACCACCTGAGATTTGAACCGTCTATTGCCAGCTTTTAGCCTTCAAGTCTTCAGGGCATTCTCAAACAGACTGCTGGCACACTGTTATTACCCCTGCACATATCGGGTGAATTCAGACCTTGAGGGTGGGGGGGTTGTACATTACAGGGGGCCTGTACATTAGGGGTTGCTAATGAGAGAATGTTAAGGGGCCTGCTGATGAATGAACATTGGGGAGGGGATCTGCTGATGGGCTATGTAAGGAGTTTTCTATTGAGACGACTGCAGATTAATATAGGGGTGGCGGATGGAATTTAGGGGGGTTTAGCGTGGGAGGGGAGCGCTGCTTGTGAATTAGTATAAAGCGAATCAACTTTGGGAGGCTGCTGAGAGAGCGACACACTGAAGGGGCTAATGATGGGTGACGATAAGGCAGCTATACATTGGATGAAAGGAGCTGCTGATGAATGAAACTGTGGGTTTACATTGGGGGTGTTGCTTTTAAATGGATAAAAGGTGATTTACATTGGTGGCTGCTGATGGAATTTGATGAGCATAATAGTGGTGTACATGGGAGGTGGAGAGTGCTGCTTATGGATGAAGATAAGGGGGGGTTTAGGGATGCATATGAATGAAAATAAGAGGGATTTACATTTGGGGGGGGCTGCTGATGAATGATTATAAGGGGGTTTACATTGGAGGAGCTGCTTATAAGGGGGATTTACAATGGGGTCTGCTGATGGAATGGGGGGGGGGGGGGGTGAATATAAATAACGGTGTACATGGGAGCTGGTGGTGGATGAATATAAAGAGGGTTGCTGGGGCTGCTTATGAATTGATACAAGAGAGATTTACATTTGGGGCTGCTGATGGATCAATATAAGGGGGTAGACTGCTGATGAAATATAGGGGGGCTTCACTTTGGAGCCTGTTGATGGATGAATATGAGGATAACAGGTTGCACATCAGAGAACATATACAATAAACCACATCCACAATAAATTGCAGATCTGAGGTGGCGCTGTGAAGTTAACAAACATTTTAAAATTCATAATACAAAAAAAACAGCTATATAAGCTTATACAGTGTTTTCACATAAACTATAATAGTCAGTAACACCAGTGCAATATTGTTTACTTTGCTCCAAATGAGTATTAACTGTTCGATATTTACTGTATATACTCGAGTATAAGTCAAATTTTTCAGCACATTTTTTTGTGCTGAAAGTGCCCCCCTCAACTTATACTTGAGTCAAGCACTTTTCTGCAGCAAAAAATTTCATTTTCCGAACCGACTTTGGGGCCCCGTATCTCAGGGCCACTTGGTGCTAGGAACCCCAAATTTGGTGTGCAAACCCAGTGGAACTGGTTCCACAGCATATCCAAAGATGAAGTTCCTAGCACTAAGTGGCCCCGAGATACGGGGCCCCAAAATCGGTTCGGAAAATGTCATTCTCTGCTGAAGAAAAGTGCTTGACATTTTCTGAACCGACTTTGGGGCCCCATATCTCAGGGCCACTTGGTGCTAGGAACCCCAGCTTTGGAAATTTTATGGCGCTAGTTCCACTGGGTTTGCACACCAAATTTGGGGTTCCTAGCCCTAAGTGGCCCAGAGATACGGGGCCCCAAATTCAGTCAACTGTGTCCATCTGCAGCAATGTCATTTCAAGACCCTTTGGGTTCAGAGACCCCAAATTTTGGCTGCAGCTAGGGGGCATCTAGGAACCCTTAACTACCGAGTTTGAAGTTCAGGGGACCTATGGCTGCAAATGGGCACAGTGAGGCTGCAAATGGGCACAGTGAGGCTGCAAATGGGCATTGTTGACCCTCTTTTCCACTTACAGTAGATGTGCATTTCTCACCCTCGTCTTATACTCGGGTCAATAAGTTTTTCCCATTTTTTTGTAGTAAATTAGGGCCTCGACTTATACTCGGAACGACTTATACTCGAGTATATACGGTAAAACTCCACCAGTGAAAATTCTTCATCCAATTCACCACATGACGTATATAGATACATAGTTAATCTGGTTAACCCAGAGAAAGAAAGAAAAAAATATCAAAACATATACACAAATCGAAAACTTCCATTATGTACAATCCTATAGTTGATCCAGAGGAAGGCAGAAAAAAACACGAATAAAGCATGATAATTTAATCCAGTGGAGGAAAAAAATCCTTCCTAATCTCCAAGAGGCAAATGGCTATCCTCTAGATCAACTTTAGCTACAGTATAAATAGTAGTATCCAGTTATATTTTGTGCATTTTGGAAAGATTCTAGGCAGGTATTTGGATGTTAAATCTATTTTTCTCCAGATGTAAAAAAAAGTACCCATTGTCCTCTGTGATGACTTTTAAGTACTTCAATAATAAAGTGCTCCAAAAAAGTGTCCAGTGCTTCAAACACAAAGTGCTTAGTGCTATGTTGCTTCTTATTCTTGTGCAAAAAAACTCCTCAATGTTCACAGGTATTCCTCCCAATGTCTCACACCACCCGTGTTCCACTACCTTTACATCAGAAAATTTGCCGGAAATCCATGACCTTATGTTAGCCAATGGGTCATTAAAGGCCTGTGTCCCTCAAGGGGAAGATCATCCAGGACCAGTTTCTGTGTTCCTCACCCAGTTATCTCTTATCATACCGTACATATTGCAGAGACAGGAAAAAAGCCTCTATAGTGTAAATCCTTTGTTCAAAACACTTATGCCCTGTACACACGATAGGATTTTCCGATGGAAAATGTGTGATAGGACCTTGTTGTCAGAAATTCCGACCATGTGTAGGCTCCATCACACATTTTCCATAGGAATTTCCGACACACAAAGTTTGAGAGCTTCCGATAAAATTTCCGACAACAAAATCCGTTGTCGGAAATTCCGATCGTGTGTACACAAATCACGCATGCTCAGAATAAATTAAGAAAGGAAAGCTATTGGCTACTGCCCTGTTTATAGTCCCGATGTACGTGTTTTACATCACCACGTTCAGAACGATCGGATTTTCCGACAACTTTGTGTGACCGTGTGTATGCAAGACAAGTTCGAGCCAACATCCCTCAGAAAAAATCCATGGATTTTGTTGTCGGAATGTCCGATCAATGTCCGGCCGTGTGTACAGGGCATTAGTGTGTTGCAGGACAATTTCAACAGTCAAATTGTGAAAGCCCCAACTAGAATTATTGCTTTGCTGTACCTACGAATTACAAACAACATAGAGCTGATTAAGGGATAATTTAGAAAAGAGTGATTAGGTAATTAGGTTTGCCATAAATTATAGGAAAGGGAGACAAAGGAAGTACACTAAATTACAAACAAGCCTACTTTACTAAGCTGCTCTCCATACCACATGACACTAAATGGGATCAAATTCTTGAAACACTGAAAAGAAGGGTAAATTGTTTAAGGACAGATTATAATAATGCATTCCAATGGGCAAAAAATTTAAACAAACTAAAGTTACACATGGGTAGCTAAATGCTAATGTTAAAAAGGCATTTTAATGAGAAAAAAGCTGTCCTTTTAAAAAACATAGCCGAAGGGTCACCATTGGCATTCAAAAACTACAAAGAGTGCAATAAGAAATAATAGAGCGCAATCACGGCAGCTAAATAGATTACACGAGACACATTGCTGAGGAGAGTAAGAAAATCCCAAAACTTTTTTTTTTTCAAATATATTAACAGTAAAAATGTGAAGTCAGAACATATTGAGCCCATAAAAGATGACCAGGGGAAGTTGGTCACAAGTGATAGAAGGCAACAATAATAAATAAACTCCTCTCCACAGTCTATACAAAGGAAAAAGAGGAGTATGATGAACAAAGAAGTAATGTTAACAACATTATATTGAATGTACCCTTGTGGCTGACGGAGACCAGTGTTCAAAAAAGACTAGAAAAACTTAATGTGAACAAATCACCAGGACCAGATGGCTTACGCCCAAGAGTTCCCAAAGATTGTATACATTTTAGCAAAAAGCAAATGTGGTACCGATTTTTCAAAATGGGCCAACATATAGCCTTGGGAATTACAGACCAGTCAGCCTAACATCCGTAGTATGTAGATTAGCAGAAGGAATAATAGAAATAATAGATGGATACTAATATTTATAGGTAATAACACCAGGTGTAGTCTATGGAATATCCAATGGCCTCCTGGAAGTTTAAGAAGGGATTTTTTTCTTCACCTACTGGAGCAAATTGAATAGTGCTTCATTTTTTTGCCTTCCTCCTGGATCAGTATAAAATTGTGTTTATGGAGGTTTTCTATTTTTTTTTTCTGTTGGTTGAACTAGATGGATCTTTGTTTCAACCTGACTAAGGCCCCTTTCAAATGGGCTTTCCGATCAGGTCCACCTGTCAGTTTTTCATGCGGACCTGATCGGCGCCTCCATTCACTCTTGTGGAGCGGCGGATGTCAGCGGTGAGATGTCCGCTGACACCCGCTGCTATCCGATCCTGTCCGCCAAATCCAGATAGATGGTGACCCTATTTTCCATCTGTCTATCGGATCGGACAAAAATGGACAGGCGGTCCATTTTCTTCCAATCTCCCTATAGAGGAGAGCGTGACTCTGACAGGTCTGTCTCATCACAGTGAGCGGAGATGGACCTGCCATCTGCCTGCTCAGCGGGGATCAGTGGATCGTTCCCCCCGCTGAGCAAGCGGAGTCTGCCAGGCAGACAAGATCGTGTGAAAGGACCCTAACTGTGTAACTATTTAAAACAGCAGGGGACAACCAGCAACTGTTGAGTCAAAATGTACACATTGGTTAGGACTAGGTAATTTACAGTGCATCATAGAACATATATTGCAGCAGTCCTGACTGTCATTTATAAAATGTAGCAGGCAGAACTATGTACCATTACCCAAAGTGTATAATGTTCAGCAGTCAAGAGTATGTCATGTACAATATACAGTATAGTAGCTTATAGAGTGCAACTGTCAGGACTATGTAATGCACACAATGTATACAGTGCAGGGGTAAAAACACAGGGGTCAGGACTAGAGGTCGACCGATATGGGTTTTTCTCTGGCCGATGCCGATATTTAGAAATCTCGGTGGCCGATGGCCGATATGTGATGCCGATTTTTTTGGGGCCGATATATTAGGCCGATTTTTTCTTTTTTTTCTTTTTTTTTTTTCCCCCCTTCATCTCATAAAATCTAACAGTTAGACCCCTTTCACACTGGGGCGTTTTTCAGGCACTTTTGGGCTAAAAATAGTGCCTGTAAAGTGCCTGTAAAACGGCTCCCCTGCAGTCTCAGTGTGAAAGCCCGAGTGCTTTCGTACTGAGGCGATGTGCTGGCAGGATGTTAAAAAAAAGTCCTGCAAGCAACATCTTTGGAGCAGTGTATACCGCTGCTCCACCACTCCTGCCTATTGAAATAAATGCGCACCGCTGCCGAAGCGCCTGCAAAGCGTTTCGGCAGAGGCGCTTCAGGGGCGCATTTAACCCCTTCCTCGGCTGCTAGCTGGGTTATAAGCTCTCCGCTAGCAGCCAAATAGCGCCGCTAAAATTACGGTAAAGCGCCGCTAAAACTAGCAGCGTTTTACCATCAACGCATGCCTGCTCCAGTGTGATGGCAACCTTAAGTGATACAGAAATTTTTTTTTACATTTAAACATTTATTAAACAAAACAAACCTCCAATCAGTTCACTTGTATGTAGAATTTAGAAAAAAAAAACCTATATCTTAAATATTAAATATACAAAAACAGGTAATCAAAACTTTTGGATGAAAAAAAATGGGCTAACTTTACTGCTTAGTTTTTTATTTTTTATTTATTAATGTATTTTTTCAAAAAAAATTGCGTTTGAAAGACCGCTGCGCAAATACCGTGTGACATAAAATATTGCAACAACCGCTATTTTATTCCCTAGGGTCTCTGCTAAAAAAAATATATATATATAATGTTTGGGGGTTCTAAGTGATTTTCTAGCAGAAAATACAGGATTTTTACTTGTAAGCAACAAATGTCAGAAAAGATTTAGTCTTTAAATGGTTAAACTGAGAGCTTCTACACAGTCCATTCATAAGTGTAAACATTGTATCCTTCAGGTTCTTTTTATCAGATTTGGCAGGCTGCCCAGAGGAGGGAGAAGTCGCTTCACAGATTTCAGGCAACTTGCACTGACTTCTATTACAGAAGTCATTTGCAAGTCGCGCTTAATGCATTAATTTACCCCTCCCATTCCCCAGCAGCCTTTAACTGGGTCTTTACCTCAGGAGGCAGGATGGACTTCCCAATCATGTGATTGGCTGTCACAGTGGTCAGATGATCGGGAGCCTGTCCCGCTGTCTGTGACAGCCCAGTCACTTTGCTGGGTAGCACGCAGTGAGCATTCTTAGCACAGAAACTTCAGCCGCCATGGACACACATGCAAAATGTGTGCATTAAGGCCCACCCTCCCTGCTGCCACAGTATGTATTTGGTCAGCCAGAGATTAAGGAATGAAAAGCTGTGAATGTGAATATATGTTGTTGAGTGGACCTGTCCTTGTGTATATGTTCTGTGTTTTATCATTGTGTGTTTGTCATCATTGTACTGTATATTCTGTCCCTTTTTACTATAGTAATATTTTTTTTCTTCTACATTTTAAGAAAATCCTCAGTAATGTTGTTTACTCAGATTCGCACAAACATCTATAAATCACATTAGAAAATATCTATTCCGTAATAAATATATATATATATATATATATATATATATATATATATATATATATATATATATATATATATATATATATATATATATATATTTATTTATTACATATTGCTGTTTTTTTATATTAAAAAAACAGCTGGTAGGTAGTATGTAGCCTGTATTCACATTTTGTGTTCCATAAGACTGTATGGATTTGTGCTGTACACTCAACACAGTATTCCAATATGTAGTTAATTCCAGATACTATTTGATTTAATTGTGATTGGTTAAATATTATTGCCAAAAATTTTCAAAGCTGAACTCTGGGTTAAACAAAGATTGTCTAAATACAAGAGACGTGTATTCTTTCTTGAATATTATAGACCCGAAAAACTGCATATTCTGTGGGTGGGTCTGTTGTCTGGAGCTCGGTGGGTGGAGTTGTGATGTCAGTAGACTCCCCGCCCACCTCTACACTCCTTGTCAATATGCATTTTCTCCTGTTTATTTCTAACACTGAACTTCTGCTATGATCTCTAACATCCAGTGAAAAGACAGGAAAGTAACCACATGACTTCAGCATGCCAAGTCATGCTGAGTTGTGGAACAGCCAATCCTTGCAGAGCTGCTGAAGAAAGGAGTGGGGAGGGAATTAAAAATAATGCCTGTGTCTTAGGCTGTCACTCACAGTAAGGGGGAGTATTTGTAAAAGTTTTTCTCAGTTTGTCAAGATTTTTCTCACTGAACAATAACTCTGGATTAACTCTGTGTGGCAAGACTGGGCTCAAATGTTAGGAAATCCTATACTCTACAGTATGATATAAAAAAAAAAATTTCGGGTTTACATCCACTTTAATCATTTCTTGCCCAGAATGCAGCTTCAGGCTTTATTCACACTGTGCGATCTGGGCCGCTCACCAGCACCCACGTGCCTTTCAGGATGGGGCAAGCAGCTGTGCCTATACAGCTGCTGCATCTCTATGAACTTGAAAGGGCTGCACAAAGCACCTGCCTGCTCAACCCACATAAACATGTGGCCTGTGCTCAGACTGCGGGTCTCTGCATGTGAATGAGGCCTAAATGACATTAGCGTTTGTAGCAGACAAACCAACTAAATTCATTATATACATTTTCTCAATTTTAAAACCCACCATTGTGAGACATAATGTTTATAATTTTTCATCTGGACAATATAAACGATGTCTCCTATAGAATTAAGAGCTGCCAAATGGAAAATGAGGGTTTTTGTAGTAATATTTTTAATGAAGGATATTAAACAGGTTAAACAGACATTCCCCTTTCCAATGTTGAGATTTTTCATGCTGTTTCTCACTGACAATGTAACTAATGTTAAATTTTCAATGAGAAACAGCATGAAAGTTTGAAGGGATGGACTAGACAAACACAAAGGATAGTTTTAGGGAAGGCAGTACGGAACCGTTCTGATGTTGGCAGCAAGTCATATTGGAATGTTACCTGGTCTGGGTCAACTATTTGTAGGACAAACAGAAGATATATGTAATAACAATTAGGTTGATTCATGGTTCCATAGATATTGGTGCTGGGTGTCTGAATTGTTGAAAGCAAGCCAGAGAGTCCAGATGTTTTAGAATTGAGGAGGTGCTTTTTTACTTTGGGGGAAATGCACACAATCTCCAATATTTTGAGATCAGGCTATTGTCCGCTCTTGCTGTATGTAGAATAATGAACCTTTTATCTGACAATTGAGCAAGATGTGCATTGAAAGAACAATCCACGAGTCAAATAGAAATGGCTGAGAAAGCTTTTAATGATTCTAATGCTGCGTACACACGAGCGGACTTTACGGCAGACTTTGCCCGGCGGACGGGATTTCGTCAGACAATTCGATCGTGTGTGGGCTCCAGTGGACTTTGCTCAAAAGTTGGACTTACTTAGATTTGAAACATGTTTTAAATCTATCCGTCGAACTCGAGTCCGGTCGAAAAGTCCGCTCATCTGTATGCTAGTTTGACGGACAAAAAGCCACGCTAGGGCAGCTATTGGCTACTGGCTATGAACTTCCTTATTTTAGTCTGGTCGTACGTCATCACGTACGAATTCGACAGACTTTGGTGGATTGTGTGTAGGCAAGTCCGTTCATTCAGAAAGTCCGTCGTAAAGTACGTCGAAAAGTCCGCCGGGCAAAGTCTGCCGTAAAGTCCGACCGTGTGTACGCGGCATAACAATATTCTTCCATAATTGGGGTCAGTATTATTTGGTATGTAGGTAGATCAGAACAGATCTTTCTAACATAGCATTTCGGATAGCTTGGATGGTGTCTCAGAGATCTGCATATCTGGTTGCCTCCATTGCTCCAATGTGTTGATTAATTCCCCTGTCCTTTTGGTCTTCCAACTTATGAAATATGAAGTGGAAACATTTGAGTCTACTTGTAAGTCTGTCCTGGCTTCTGTCTGAGTAGCCTTGGATGATTCTACCTCTTCTGTATTTAGCCATGCCCCCGTAGGGGTTGCTGAATGTAGTGTTTCACCTGTCGCCCTGCCCAGCCAGACATCCGTCTCACAGACACTCAGAGACACAGAACAGTCCATAAGCTTTGTTTTTGTTTTTTTATTGAAGGGATTAAACTTGGATGGGAAATTGGAAATTATGGGATGCCCAGGAAATTCAGTGCAACTTGCTTGGCACTTCACTATACACTCCAGTATAAACACTCCAGTCTTCTCTCAAAGCACAAACTCTTGCTTTAGACCTCTTATCCTGCACTCCTCCAGCACTTCACTAGCTATACACATTACTATTCCAGCACTTAACTTGCTGCAGACTGTTACTCTACCAGCACTTCCCTTGCTGCAGACTGTTACTATTCCAGACTAGCTAGCAGCGCATGTTGAGGCCTGACACTACTTCAGCCAGGCCTCAGTGAATTGCCTTTAGTAGGCAGGGACCAAGGCCCCCTGTGGTGTAGAAATAGTTCAGGTGCTAGCTGTCCTCAGTTCAGCTACTAATCCCAGATAGCTCTCTTCAGGCCCTGCCAACTAGCCTGGCTGCAATGACCTTTCTCCACTGCCCTTTCCACAGTCCTCTCTTCTGGTTCTGCACCCATCTTAAACTGCAATCTCCCAGTTCTCTCAGGCGTGCCTCACCAGTCCTCCTGACCATGCTCACTCACCAGCCCCCCTGGCTGCGACCAGTTGTCCTCCCTGGAGACTCTTAGAAGTGTTCTCTCCCGCTGTCCCCTACTTGCTCTCTCATGTGCCTCTCCTTCTAGGATCTCTTCACTACTCCTGGATGCACCCGAGCCCAGGTTCACACCCCCCCCCCCCCGATAGACTGGGGAGCTCTCCATGGGCCCCGACAAACACATTCCAGCTCTTCCACCTGACAACTCCCCTCCAGCTGGGCTGACCACAGGTATTTGAGGAGGCCTGCCTCCTGCCAGTCCAAGTTGGGGATTGGTTGAGGCTCTTCAAGGTACCCCAGACAGCCCCACCTCTCCTCTCCTCTTTTCCAGCATCTTCTAGAAAGAAGAGGGAGGCGACAGTGAAGCTACCTGTGAGTCGCCCAGCCCAGAATGAAAACAAACAGGCCTAGCCAGCAGCTAGGCCTGCCTAAACTTTCCTACTCTCCAGAATAAATCTTCACTCTAGCACCTACCTAATTAGAGGGTGCTACATGTGCAAGAGATGAAAGTTTTGAAATAAAATTTAAAGAGTAACATTCCCCTCTGGGTACTTTAAGTACATTGCAAGGATTATAACAAACTTTGCTCCAGATTCCCACCTTTTGTTATTCTGAAGAAATAGTTATTTGTTCATGTGCAAAGTGAATCTATTGGGAGTGATTTTTTAATTATCAGCTGCTGCACCTGCAGGGTTCTAATAAGCAAAGTGCATCCTTTCAAATGTGGGAGTATCTCACCAAAAACTACATTTTTGTTGCAGGGAATGCCAAAAATTTGACTTGTATCTTAGTACAGACTTCTGGGAAAATCAGTAAGCCAATCACACAGGCAGGATATTACATTACAATGTCTGGGGGGTGTTCTGTACACCATCTGTGTACAGAACGCCTCCAGGTTGCCATATTGCATTGAGTTTTACAGAAAACTACAGAGCTGCAGATTGAAATTAAAAGGTAATTTTTAATAACATTCAATTACAATATGAATTGTGCAGCAATAGTATTTGCTATATATTTTTTTTTCATTTGCTATTTTTCCCCACAAGCGTGGCGTTACCCTTTAAAAAAGAAGTAAGGGTTTTTTTTGGCCCATTCATACTTACCTAGGTGGATACAACATCGGTCCGATGCTGCATCTGTCCCCCGCCGCCTCTACACTGAGAACCGAGCGATCGAACATCACCGATGGCTCGGTTCTCACAGATCCCCGAGCGGAGAGCTGCTGACTGTCAATCAGCAGCTCTCCTCTCTGCTCCTTCACGCTCACTGGAGCGCTAAGCTATGGAGGGGCCCTCTCAGTCTCTTAGCGGATCGCTGAGAGGCTGAGACAGGCATCAGTCCAGGTACCTGGTGGATCCAGACTTCATTGTCGGTATGACGCAGTGCCTAGACCAATTCCAGGGATGTCAGCAGAGAGCGGACTTCAGACTGCTCCCTGCTGATAATGGGTGACAGGAGTGCAGGACAAATTGCAAGTGGCATCGCTAGGGGCAGGTGGGGGGTGTGGGCCGCACCGGGTGACACCTGCCAAAGGGATGACACCTGTGGGCAGTGGCATCGCATGGTTCGCACACCCCTGCACTGATCTGTGTCTCTCAGCGGAGCAGACCGAAGCCGCCTCCTCGAGTCCTCTCTGTTTACATGTACACAGGACAGAATTATGGAGTTTGAGAAGGGACACAGCGCTGTACCTATGCAGTGCTGTTCTGAGGTCTGAACAATGTATTGTATTTTAGATGGACATGTGCTGGGCCGCTATGGGTGGGAAGAGGGGGGTGTGCACTGGGAGGTGTCTATGCTTATAGGGGGTCTGCACTGAGGGGGGATCTGCACTGAGGGGAGTCTATGCTGATGGAGGGGGGTCTGCACTGGGGGTGTCTATGCTGATAGAGGGGGATCTATGCTTTTTGAGGGGGGGTCTGCACTGGGGGGTGTCTATGCTGATGGAGGGGGGTCTGTACTGAGGGGGTCTATGCTTATGGGGGGTCTGCATTGAGGGGGGATCTGCACTGGGGGGAGTCTATGCTGATGGAGGGGGGTCTGCACTGGGGGGTGTCTATGCTGATGGAGGGGGGTCTATGCTTTTTGAGGGGGGGTGTCTATGCGGATGGAGGGGGGTCTATGCTGATTGAGGGGGGTCTGTACTGAGGGGGTCTATGCTGATGGAGAGGGGGGACTGCACTGAGGGGCTGTCTTTTTATGTGAGGGGGTCTATGCCGATGGAGGGGGGGTCTGCACTGGGGGGCTGTCTATGTGGGGGGGTATGTGCTGATGGGGAGGTCTGCACTGAGGGGGGTCTATGCTAATGGGGGGTCTGCACTGAGGTGGGTCTATGCTCATGGGGGGGTCTGCACTGAGGGGGGTTTATGCTGATGGGGGTCTGCACTAAGGGGGTCTATCCTGATGGAGGGGGGCACTGGGGGGTGTCTATGCTGATGGAGGGGTGTCTGCACTGAGGGGAGTCTATGCTGCTGGAGGTGGGTCTGCACTGGGGGAGTGTCTATGCTGATAGAGGGGGGGTCTACACTGGGGGGGTGTCTATGCTGATGGAGGGGGAGGTCTGCACTGATGGGGGTCTATGCTGATGGAGGGGGGTCTGCACTGGGGGGGCTGTCTACGTGGGGGGGTCTATGCTGATGGGGGGTCTGCACTGAGGTGGGTCTATGCTGATGGGGTCTATGCTGATGGAGGGGGGAGATCTATACTGATGGAGGGGCTCTGTTCTTAATGGGGGGTTATACTGAGGAAAGGGGGTCTGTACTTAATGGAGGGGGGTTTGTAGTTAGTGGATGGGGGGTCTGTACTAAATGGGGACTTTAGTTGGTGAAGGGGGGGCACCAATTTTTTTCACACTGGGTGACACCAACCCTAGTGACGCCACTGCAAATTGCACTCCTGTGACCCGAGCTCAGGCTGGACTTCTCCATTAAGTTAAACAATGTTTGCTTTGTGTGAGTTTTCATACAGTCAAACATGCTTGAAAGGTATTTTTCAATTCTATAATACTGTATGCACTTCTCTTCTTAATCATTGGCACCCAGGGTGGATGTGCAGTGTTTATTGCTTGTCAACCACCATGTTCCCTCTCCTATGCTTTCCACAGTACTGATGGCACCTCTTACGATATTTTATGATGTCATCTCTCCATCATAAAATATGTCTGCTAATACCAGACGAGGAGGCATTGTTTGCAACACTGGACTTCATTCTCTTTCACAAAGAATGTGTGTGCCACTGTTTACTAGTAGAAAATAAAACCTGTTAATTAAGGGATAGGGTTTTCCAGAACTGGAGCTCACTTCAATAACACACACTCTTTGCCATGGCCAGGCCAAGCCACATACAACAATGAGGGTTTAAGATTTAGCTCTAAGATGTAGCTATCACTACATCATCCTTTCATCTGTCTTGAGCATGGAACTACTGTGCTACAGTGCCCTGTTTCTGCCTGATTATTTGTTTTATCTGCTTTTTTTACAGCGTGAGATGATGTACAGCTCCAGAGACTCATCCCCAACTCGACGTTTGAACAACATGTCTCCTGCTCCCCACTTGACTTCTGGTTCTCCTCCACCTGTTCTCCAGTCCTCCTCTCCAGCACGTTCCCGCATGTCTTACAGTGGTGGGCGTCCGCCTTCTTATGCTGGAAGCCCTGTTCACCATGGGGACCGGATGGGTGGACTTCCTCCCGCCCAAGGAGTCTCCCCTAGTCCTAGTGCTATCCTGGAGAGAAGGGATGTCAAACCTGATGAAGATCTCTCCAACAAGAATGTGGTGCTTGTAAAGAATGAGGGACTCTATTCAGATCCCTATGGAATGGTCCATGAGGGTAGACTTAGCATTACCTCTACTCAGTCCCTGGCTGGTTTGGGGGACCCTTTTTCATACCCTGGTGGCCTGTACAAGAGAGGTTCAGTCCGCTCTCTCAGCACTTATTCTGCAGCTGCTTTGCAAACTGATCTAGAAGAAGGAATGTATAAACCCAACTCTCAGATATATGGAGACACATATGGTCCTGGAATGGGTTTCCGTATTCCACCATCTTCCCCTCAGAAAGTAACAGATGGAAGAATGGTGGATGTTCAGCAGAATCAGGGTCCTCACAGCCCCTACTCAGGACCATCCAGCCGCAACTCGCCTGTACGCCAGAACTTTCGCAAAGATTCCTCATCTTCTGTTTTTATGGACAGCCCTGTTGGAAAACAGAGAAACCCAAGCTCTTCCTCAGGCACCAACGACATTTTCTCTGGACCAGAACGGCCCTTGTCTGGGTTCAGCTCTCCAGTGCCTGTCAAGGAGTCAGAAACACGGTGAGAATACCCCTTTCAATTTAATTACTGGTAGTAATAGTAATAATGTGGTTGCAGTGCAGCTAGAGGTGAAAGTACTGATATAATTTATTGATGTGTTTCACCACTCCATGGGCCATTCTTATTTAAAAATCATATTGATTCTAAACATAACTTTTTTATAAATAGCATCATACCCAGTGAATTTCCCATGATTATTGGCTATACAAAGGAGCAGAAAAAGGTAAATAATTAGAAATAATCTCTGTATAAAAATCACACTGTGATATGACAATATACTGTATGCATGTTAGAAAATTTAAGCAACCTGCATGAGAGAAATTGCCTTTATTGACCTTGCCCTATAAATACAGAAAGAAGAGTTATCCCCTAACTGGACTTTTAAGGCACTCAAATTGCGTTATAAGTAAAAAAGTATAAATTATATTAATGGCGTAATAACATCATAGAATACAGAGTAAAAATAGGTGGAATGTTAACAAAAAATGCATATAGGTTTTGACAGTCACCACAACAATTGACAGTGTTTTTTTATGATTCACCCAACGCGTTTTGGAGTTTTCAAAATCTCCTTCGGGGGTATGTAAGAGAGTCAATCATACTGTATGTCTATAATATAAATAACAACATAAATTGTTGGTAATGAATACGTATAACATGTATACTTACATGTTTTCTGAAATGGTCATATGCATAACATTCCAACAGAATTTTAAAAACAAGAAAGTTGAGCGGAATTGTGTCTTAGGTCTGCCTGTCCATAATTTTTTGATGTCACACTGAGGCTCGGTTCACACTAGGGGCGGCACGACTTGCAGGTTCGCCTCACCGAGGTGACCTGCACACGACTGCCACGGCGACTTGCAAAACGACTTCTGTATAGAAGTCTATGCAAGTCACCTCAAGTCGCCCCAAAAGAAGTACAGGAACCTTTTTCTAATTCGGAGCGACTTGCGTCGCTCCTATTAGAATGGTTCCATTGTACAGAACGGGAGGCGACTAGGTCACCTGACAAGTCGCCCCTGTGTGTACCGGGGCTAAATTTGGATGTGCTTGCTGGAAAGTGGCCAAATCAACCCGGGAACGGATTGTCACCTAGTACTGCTGAAGTCAAAGAGAGGCGTGGCCCTGCAGGTAGGAGCAATTTAAGGTGTTTGCATGTTTGTTTATAGCTTTGTCTAAAAATCACATATTTATATCACACAACTATGTTTAATGGAAATCATACCTTATGATGAGAAGATTAATGCTGTTCAATAACAGGTAATTGTAGCACACTACCAAACAAGTGTCCACTAAAAGTTTGAAAAAAGGGGGGAGAGATGGGGAGGGGGGAGAGATGGGGGGGGGGGGGAAGGGTGGGAAGGAAAAAGAAAAAGGGGGAGGTTTTTCTTGGTGAGATAATATATGTGTGGATATAATGGCTAATAAATTAGGGCTGCTTGAATGCCCGGGATAAGTCATTAATCACATCCGATCTTATAGCCAGTCATGGTCATGGCATCAAAAGACTTAATAGCTTTACAGAGTAGAGAGCCCATTGTGAATTTATCCACATGGGTTTTCAACCAGTGAGCACAAATTTAGAGATAATAGCATAAACTATGTACCGTATATACTCGAGTATAAGTCGTTCCGAGTATAAGTCGAGGCCCTAATTTACCACAAAAAAATGGGAAAAACTTATTGACCCGAGTATAAGACGAGGGTGAGAAATGCACAGCTACTGTAAGTGGAAAAGAGGGTCAACAATGCCAGTTTGCAGCATCACTGTGCCCATTTGCAGCCATAGGTTCCCTGAACTTCAAACTCGGTGGTTAAGGGTTCCTAGATGCCCCCTAGCTGCAGCCAAAATTTGGGGTCTCCGAACCCAAAGGGTCCCGAAATGCCATTGCTGCAGATGGACACAGTTGACTGAATTTGGGGCCCCGTATCTCGGGGCCACTTAGTGCTAAGAACCCCAAATATGGTATGCAAACCCAGTGGAACTAGCACCATAAAATTTCCAAAGCTGGGGTTTCTAGCACCAAGTGGCCCCGAGATACAGGGCCCCAAAAATCAGTTCAGAAAATGTCAAGCACTTTTTTGCAGCAGAGAATGACATTTTCCGAAACGGTTTTGGGGCCCCATATCTCAGGGCCACTTGGTGCTAGGAATCCCAGCTTTGCATATGTTATGGTACCAGTTCCACTGGGTTTGCACACCAAATTTGGGGTTCCTAGCAGCAAGTGGCCCTGAGATATGGGGCCCCAAAGTCGGTACAGAAAATGTCAAGCACTTTTCTGCAGCAGAGAATGACATTTTCCGAACTGATTTTGGGGCCCCGTATCTCGGGGCCAATTAGTGCTAGGAACTTCAGCTTTGGATGTGTTGTGGTACCAGGTCCACTGGGTTTTCACACCAAATTTGGGGTTCCTAGCACTAAGTGACCCTGAGATACGGGGCCCCAAATTTGGTTTGGAAAATGAAATTTTTTACTGCAGAAAAGTGCTTGACTCGAGTATAAGTGAGGGGGGCACTTTCAGCACAAAAAAATGTGCTGAAAAATTCGACTTATACTCGAGTATATACGGTATGTATAAACTAGTAATATATATTGTGTCCTCCAGATGGCCTCAATCTGACTGAACAGTTAGAAATGGCTAATGGGTAGAATTGAATACGTCATTAAGATATGCCGTTTGAGAATTCTGATCTCCATGAAATTGCTGAGAATGTTCAGACTGGAGGAGATGGGAAGGGATCTGAGGCATCTAGAGGCAGAAGGCAGCCAGCAAGAAAAAGGACAAGTAAATTTAGTCATACCTTGTGTGATGCAAACGACCGTGTGAAGACACACTCCGGTAATCGACCTGTAAGATATAGTGACTCCCCGCCAATCACGAACGCAGCCGATTGGAATCAGCTGCGTCCGAGTTTTGGGGAGGAGATGCAGGGGCATAGCATCATCGGCTTCCTGAGCCGAGCCGAGAATTCTGGAGATCAGAATTCTCAAACGGCATAATATCTCAATGACTTATTCAATTCTACCCATTAGCTATTTCTAACTGTTCAGTGAGATTGGGGCCATCTGGAGGACACAATATATATTACAAGTTTATACATACATAGTTTATGCTATTATCTCTAAATTTGTGCTCACTGGTTGAAAACCCATGTGGATAAACCGACAATGGGCTTGTGTATCAGGCACTTAAGTTTTATACTCAATTATCTCTACTTTTTAAAGCTATGAAGTCTTTTGAGATCGGATGTGATTAATGACTTATCCCGGGAATTCAGGCAGCCCTAATTAATTTATTAGCTATTATATCCACACATATATTATCTCACCAAGAAACCCCCCCCCTTTTTTTTTTCTCCCCCTTCCCCCCCCCTCCCCCCTTTTTTTCACACTTTTAGTGGCCACTTGTTTGGTAGTTGCTACAATTACCTGTGAATGAACAGCATTAATCTTCTCATCATAAGGTATGATGTGTGATCTAAATATGTGATTTTTAGACAAAGCTATAACAAACATACAAACCACATAAATTGCTCCTACCTGTAGGGCCACACCTCTCTTTGATTTCAGCAGTACTAGGTGACAATCTGTTCCTGGGCTGATTTGGCCACTTTCCAGCAAGCACATCCACATTTAGTGTGACATCAAAAAACTATGGACGGGCAATTACACAATTCCACTCAACTTTCTTGTTGTTTTTAAAATTCTGTTGGAATGTTAGGCATATGGCAGTTTCAGGAAACATGTAAGTATATACATGTCATACGTGATCATTACCAATAATTTATGTTATTTCTCATGTTATTATTAAGGTTGTATGCCTAAACTGCCTGTTAATATATTATAGACATATGATTGACTCTCTTGCGTACCCCCGAAGAAGATTTTGAAAGCTCCGAAACGCGTTGGGTGAATCATAAGAAAACACTGTCAATTGTTGTGGTGACTGTCATAACCTAAATGCATTTTTTGTTAACATTCCGCCTATTTTTACTCTGTATTCTATGATGTAATTACGCCATTATTAAAATTTATACTTTTTTACTTATAATGCAATTTGAGTGCCTTAAAAGTACAGTTAGGGGATAACTTCTTTCTGTTAGCTATTTGGATGTGGCACCTTTCAGAGACATTTACCGATAATTACCATTGTCCTATAAATACTACCAAGTGAAGTTAAAAGTCCTTATCTGCATACTGTTTTAAGCCAGTATTGAATTTCTGAGGTTCCAACTAGCAGTCAAACAGCTAGAATTTTTAAAGAAGTTTAGCAATGGTAGTCTTCTTATTTCTTCAAGTTTTCTCTAAAAATAATTCTGATTGATTCATTAAGGCAGTACAGGCTTCATATTTCCTTAAAGGCACTGTACACATTATTTTTTTTCTTTTTGTTTTAACGAGGAATTAGTGTAGTTTGTTTGCCTTACCTTGTAATGATCGGCTCAAGTGTTCAAGCTGATCTATTCTCTTATGTCCATGGTTTGCTCAGCTAGTCTGTCCATAATCCCAAAAAGGACAAGACAACTTCCTGCTCTGGGTCACAGCGTCCAGTGTATGTGTTGCCATCCACTCTGTGTCACATCACAAATGTGGGAGTACTAATATAAAAAAAAAAAAAAATCTTCCAACTGTATGGTAAGCTTTTTGTGTCTGTGAACGCCTGTTTGTGGCTATCAGATCTAATTAGCTCTCACCTGCACCAGCATTAAGTTTACAGAACCAGGGATTGTGGGATATATAGTTTCTTCGCATGAAGTGTCAGTTCTTAGATTACAGACAGAGGTCATGCCTTACCCTGTGCAGTGTCATGTCACATTTTCTACACAAACAAAAATTGCTGACGTAGGAATAAAAATAATTTGCTTTATTATATATTGTCTGTACAGGGCAACACATTGCACTATAGGGATTATTTACTAAAGGCAAATAGACTGTGCACTTTGCAGTTGCTCCAGAGCTTAGTAAATGAAAGGAAGCTCTGCTGACTTCCAACATCCAATCATGTGCAAGCAAAAATGCTGTTTTTTTAATTTTCATTGCATGTGATTGGGTACTCTGAAAAGTAAAGCTTCCCCTCATTTACTAATCTCTGGAGCAACTGCACTTGCAAGGTGCAGAGTCTATTTGCCTTTGGTAAATCAAACACAAAGAGCAGGTAAGAAGGTTTAAAGTGGTCGTAAACCCACTTTGAAAAAAAAAAAAAAACACCTGCAAGACAAAGGCGTAATGAGCTAGTATGCATAGCATAGCTCATTATGTAATACTCACCTGAGATTGAAGCTCTCGCTGCGGTGCCAGTACAGAGCACCGGCCGGCGACATCACTCCCAGGGGTTACTTCTGGGTATCGCAGCTCTGGCGCTGTGATTGGCCGGAGCCGCGATGACGTCACTCCCACACAAACGCTCGGGAGCCGCCGGTAACATCACACGTGCCGTTGCTTCAGTTTGCTGCAGTGCGCATGTGCCGATGATGTTGGCACATGCAAGTACAGGAGATATCTCCTACACCGTGCAGGTTTAGGAGATATCCTGGGTAACTACAGGTAAGCCTTGTTAAAGGCTTACCTGTAGCAAAAAGTGGTCTGTAAGGGTTTACAACCACTTTAAAGTCCCTTTTAAGTTTTCACAAGCCTATCAAACTGATTCCTCTGGCAGATGCATTTGCCCATATATGCACAGTCACAGATACACTGTAGACTGAAGGAAGTGTAAAACGTTCACCAAATTCAATATGAAGGAGTTGATTTACCAAAGACAAAGAGGCCTTCACTTTACATGGAAAGTTGCACTTTGTAATTAAAATTTGCCCCAGTGTTTAGTGAATGTGACAAAGATTTGCTTTCTAAAGAGTACCTAAAACGCAAGGAAAGAAATATATATAAAATAACAAAGCTTGTTCATTTTTAACCAATGTGCTGTTTAAACCTGATAGACCAGATAGTTTGTCCAATGTTCAGATGCGACCTTGGAATAAAAGCGGATATATTCCAATTAAAATCTCTTGTGAACATGTTATATACTTACCTGCTCTGTGCAGTGTATTTGCAATGGTCAGCCCAGATCTTCCTCTTCTCGGGTCCCTCTTCGGCTCTTCTGACCCCTCCCTCCTGTCGAGTGCCCCCACAGCAAGCAGCTTCGAGATACAGCTCCCTGTGTCCATTCAGCCATGGACCCCCATCTTCTCGCTCCTGATTGGCTAAGTGACTTTGATTGACAAGCAGTGGGAACCAGTGGCACCACTGCTGTGTCTTAACCATTCAGGAGGAGAGCCCCGGATAGCTCATGGACATCACTGGACAGAGATCGGACTCAGGTAAATATTAGAGGGGCCGAGGGGGGCTGCTGCACACAGAAGGTTTTTTTATCCTAATGCATAAAATGCTTTAAGAAAAAAAACCTTCTGATTTTACAACCCCGTTCGGTAGCTGTAGACACAGAGGAAATGTATGTCCAGACAGTCCTTCTATTTGTACCTGCAGTTTCAGAAATCTTTCTATGCCCTGCAGCCCTTGGCAATCTAAGAGTACTCTACAAAATTTGAATACAACTGTTCCCAAAGTCAATCTCAGGCACACTTAATTTTATTGATATACAGAATACTTCTTGATGATGCCCCTCAAACAGGAGATTATCATTCATACATGAAAAAAATGGGAACTTGGTCCGCAACATTCTATTCCTTTACCACTTTGGGACATTTGGAGCACAGCCTCTAATTCAACCCTATGAGTAGTGTATTAGGAAAACATTTATAAGGTCCTTATGTTGTTATATAAAACTCCGGAGATACTACATACGGTATCTCACAAAAATGAGTACACCCCTCACATTTTTGTAAAAATTTTATTATACTTTTTCATGTGACAACACTGAAGAAATGACACTTTACTACAATGTAAAGTAATGAGTGTACAGCTTGTATAACAGTGTAAATTTTCTGTCCCCTCAAAATAACTCAACACAAAAAAAAGTCCAAATTGGGCCCAAAGTGTCAATATTTTGTGTGGCCACCATTATTTTCCAGCACTGCCTTAACCCTCTTGGGCATGGAATTCACCAGAGCTTCACAGGTTTCCACTGGAGTCCTCTTTCACTCCTCCATGATGACATCACGGAGCTAGTGGATAATGGAGACCTTGCGCTCCTCCACCTTCCGTTTGAGGATGCCCCACAAATTCTCAATAGGCTTTAGGTCTGGAGACATGCCTGGCCAGTCCATCACCTTTACCCTCAGATTTTTTTAGCAAGGCAGTGATCATCTTGGAGGTGTGTTTGGGGTCCTTATGTTGGAATACTGCCCTGCGGCCCAGTTTCCGAAGGGAGAGGGTCATGCTCTGCTTCAGTATGTCACAGTACATGTTGGCATTCATGGTTCCCTCAAAGAACTGTAGCTTCCCAGTGTCGGCAGCACTCATGCAGCCCCAGACCATGACACTCCCACAACCATGCTTGACTGTGTAGGCAAGACACACTTGTCTTTGTATTCCTCACCTGGTTGCTGCCACACACGCTTGACACCATCTGATCCAAATTCAGCAAACTGTTAGCGGGCTCTCTTGTGCAGCTTTATGTAGAGCAATAATTTATTTTTATCAGATCCTCAGAGAGTTCTTTGCCATTAGGTGCCATGTTGAACTTCCAGTGACCAGTATAAGAGAGTGAGAGGGATAACACCAAATTTAACACACCGATTCCCCATTCACATCTGAGACCTTGTAACACTAACGAATCACATGACACCCGGGGGCGGGGGGAAATGGCTAATTGGGCCCAATTTGGACATTTTTATTTAGGGGTGTACTCACTTTTGTTGCCAGCGGTTTAGACATTAATGGCTATGTGTTGAGTTATTTTGAGGGAACAAAAAATTTACACTGTTTTACAAGCTGTACACTCACTACTTTACATTGTAGCAAAGTGTCATTTCTTCAGTGTTGTCACATGAAAAGATATAATAAAATATTTACAAAAATGTGAGGGGTGTACTCACTTTTGTGAGATACTGTACTTACAATACAGTGGTGTCAGAGGCTTGATGGAGATGTGGATGGCACACTGTTCCATGTGTTTTGGCAGTGCACTTGAGTTCAACCATTTTAGGTTTCTGTTATGCAAATCCTAAGACAAATCTTAGATACCTTTCTGCCCTTAGATCCTCTGCACTGACTCCGGGGATTGCCTTTTTCAGGTATCCCTAAACACGCCATAAGTCCTCCAATATTGGATGGCTACAGAGACAGCCACTACAGAATTGTTTAATAAAACATGGGCTTCTTGGAACCTATCCTCTTTAGGTCTGCTACCATTCATCACCTCTCCCTGATCTACCCTTATGCTGTATTATATACTGCCAATTTAAGCCTTATACACTGCTGAAGGGGTGGGGACATCTGGGTAGTCCCTATTAAATCTCAGCAACAGTTGTGAATGTCTATTATCTTTTTCAACCTGATCTTTCTTCTTCTACAGCTTTAAAATGTTCAATGTGTACACTTCAGAACTCTCCATAATGTGAATCTATACGCAATTCATATTAAGATTTAATCTGCTTGACTAGGGATGCACCAATACCATTTTTTTTACAATCAGTACAAGTACCGATACTTTTTTTTTTTTTTTAGTAGTCGCCGATACCAAATACCGATACCTACCGCAATGGTTTTGTTCTAACTTCAGCTGTCAGCAATGATACAAAGCATTGAAAAGTTATTTACAAATGAAATAGATTTTTTTAACCACTTAAGGACCAGCCTCGTTTTGGATTTTAGGTGTTTACATGTTTAAAACAGGTTTTTTTGCTAGAAAATTACTTAGAACCCCCAAACATTATATATTGTTTTTTTTTCTAACACCCTAGAGAATAAAATTGCGGTCATTGCAATAATTTTTTTGCACCGTATTTGCGCAGCGGTCTTATAAGCACGCTTTTTTTTGGAAAAAATTCACTTTTTTGATAAAAAAATAAGATAACAGTAAAGTTAGCCCAATTTTTTTTATATTGTGAAATATAATGTTACGCCAAGTCAATTGATACCCAACATGTCACGCTTCAAAATTGCGCTTGCTCGTGGAATAGCGTTAAACTTTTACCCTTAAAAATCTCCATAGGCGATGTTTAAAAAATTCTACAGGTTGCATGTTTTGCGTTACAGAGGAGGTCTAGGGCTAGAATTATTGCTCTCGCTCTACCGGTCGTGGCGATACCTCACATGTGTGGTTTGACCACCGTTTTCATATGTGGGCGCTACTCACGTATGCGTTCGTTTATGCTCGTGAGCTCGTCGGGACAGGGCGCTTTAAAAATTTTTTTTTTTTTATTATTTATTTTACTTTATTTTATTTATTTTTTCACTGTTTAAAAAAAAAAATTTGGATCACTTTTATTCCTATTACAAGGAATGTAAACATCCCTTGTAATAGAAAAAAGCATGGCAGGTCCTCTTAAATATGAGATCTGGGGTCAAAAAGTCCTCAGATCTCATATTTAGACTGAAATGCAAAAAAAAAAAAAATAAAGTCGTTTAAAAAAATTACACAAAAAAAATTGTGGGCGGAGCCGACGTAATGACGTCGCTCCGGCCGTCCTATGGTATAGAGACGGGTGGGCGCCATCTTGGCCTCACTCGTCTCTATACCCAGGCACAGAAAGGACCCGATCGCCTCCGCCGCTACCGACGGCTCCAGTAAGCGGCGGAGGGCGCGGGAGAGTGGCGGGAGGGGGGTGTCACCTCTCCCGCCGCCGATAACGGTGATCTCGCGGCGAACCCACCGCAGAGACCACCATTATCGTGTACTGAATCGCCGGCCCTAAAGATGGATATCTCGGGTGTGGCAGCAGCTGCTGCCATTACCGAGATATCCATCTTTAAAGTGATGACGTATATATACAGTGGCCGGTCCTTAATGTAGCGCTTTTTCAATGTTAAATGTGTAAATATGTTAATATATGTGTGTAAAAATATTCACTAACAAAGCAAACAAAAAAGTTTTAATTGTTTATTGTTTATAAAATAGACATGAAAACAGCAGGAAAATAATAATTAAAAGGAGGAGAATAGGGAGTTAATCAAGGCTGATTAGAGTAAATTAAGGGTTAAACAGGGGAACGTTTGTTTATCCCTTTGATCTGCAGATGAAGAAACAGAATTATACAAAAAGAAACAATGTTCCTTTTTATTTTTGTGTTTCAGGGCTGAGCAATGTTGGTAATAAACATTGCCAGCTGTTTTTTTTTTTTTTTTTTTTTTTTTACAGCTCCAATTACCGGAATTCTTTAACACTGGGGAGACCCACTGCCAGCTCAAAGAGCCGAGCCTGAAAGTATCGGTTTCAGGTATCGGTGTATTTGCACAAGTACCGATACCAAATACTCTGTATCGGCACCGATACTAGTATCGGTGCAACCCTATGCTTGACCATCTGTACATTTGATTAGCTAGACTTGATATGATACTTTATTTGTTACTACCTTGTACAACCCCATAGCTATCATCAATTTTAAAATTACCTTATTTTTTTGTTGAAAATTATACATTTTCTCGGTTTAAACATTTGATAACATAGTTACATAGTTACATAGTTAGTAAGGTTGAATAAAGACACCAGTCCATCCAGTTCAACCTGAGTGAGTGTGTGTCTACAACCCTGACCCTTGTCCCTAACCCTGTACATCGCACACTCACATCAGTCCCTACCCTCAATCCAAGGTCCCCATTCATATACTAGGGCCAATTTTGGACAGAAGCCAATTAACCTACCAGCATGTCTTTGGAGATAAGTTTTAGTAGGCAAACTTAAAAAACCTGTAGGGGATCAAATAATTATTTTCCCCACTGTTTGGGTTTGAGATTTGCAAATCATGCAGATTTTAGACAGCGTCTTAATTTTTGGGGAATTGGAGTTGTACTTTGTTATAAAAAAAAATTGTAAGCTTCATGTAGTGATGAAACCTGCTAGCAACCTTTAGTAAATCAACCCTGTAGTGTTAAAATATTTTTTCACAGCCATGGTGACCTCAGAGGGGCCATTTAGTTGCACCTATAAAATCTTAAGATAAAATAGTGTGTCCATTAGGGATGAGCCAAACACCCCCCGGTTCGGTTCACATCCAGAACCTGTGAATAGGCAAAAAATTTGTTCGAACACGCGAACACCGTTAAAGTCTATGGGACATGAACATGAATAATCAAAAGTGCTCATTTTAAAAGCTTATATGCAAGTTATTGTCATAAAAAGTGTTTGGGGACCTAGGTCCTGCCCCAGGGGACATATATCCATGCAAAAAAAGTATTAAAAACTGGCGTTTTTTCTGGAGCAGTGATTTTAATAAAGCTTAAAGTGAAACAATAAAAGTGAAATATTCCTTTAAATTTCATACCTGGGGGGTGTCTATAGTATGCCTGTAAAGTGGCGCATGTTTCCCGTGTTTACAACAGTCCGAGAGCAAAATTACATTTCTAAAGGGGAAAAAAAGTCATGAAGTAATAGCGGTGTCTATAGTAGTGGCTATAGTAAATTGTCTATGGGAGAAATCAAAAGTGCTAATTTTAAGGGGTAATCTGCAAGTTATTGTCATAAAAAGTGTTTGGAGACCTGAGTCCTGCCCCAGGGGACATGTTATAATGCAATAAAAAAGTTTTAAAAACGGCCGTTTTTTCGGGAGAAAAATGAAATTTCTAAAGGGTACTCCGGTTTCCTCCCACACTCCAAAGACATGCTGGTAGGTTAATTGGATCCTGTCTAAATTGTCCCTAGTATGTATGAATGTGAGTTAGGGACCTTAGATTGTAAGCTCCTTGAGGGTGTAGGGACTGATGTGAATGTATAATGTATATGTAAAGCGCTGCGTAAATTGATGGTGCTATATAAGTACCTGAAATAAATAAATTAAATAAAGGGAAAAAAAAGTCATGAAGTAATAGCGGTGTCGGCTATAGTGAATTGTCTATGGGAGAAAATAAAAGTGCTAATTTTAAAGGTTAATATGCAAGTTATTGTCATAAAAAGTGTTTGGGGACCTGGGTCCTGCCCCAGGGGACATGTATCAGTGCAAAAAAAAGTTTTAAAAATGGCTGTTTTTTCAAGAGCAGTGATTTTAATAATGCTTAAAGTGAAACAATAAAAGTGTAATATTCCTTTAAATTTCGTACCTGGGGGGTGTCTATAGTATGCCTGTAAAGGGGCGCATGTTTCCCGTATTTAGAACAGTCTGACAGCAAAATGTCATTTCTAAAGGAAAAAAAGTAATTTAAAACTACTCGCGGCTATAATGAATTGTCGGTCCGACAATACACATAAAAGTTCATTGATAAAAACGGCATAGAATTTCCCCACAGGGGAACCCTGAACCAAAATTTAGGGGGTACCCCTAAATTCCATACCAGGCCCTTCAGGTCTGGTACGGATATCAAGGGGAACCCTGCGCCAAAATTTTTTAAAAAATGGCGTGGGGATCCCCATCAAAATCCATACCAGACCTGTCTGGTATGGATTTTAAGGGGAACCCCAGGCCAAAATTTTTTTTAAAAATGGCGTGGGGTCCCCCCAAAAATCCATACCAGACCCTTTTCCGAGCACTCTACCTGGCAGGCCGCAGGAAAAGAGGGGGGACAAGAGAACGCCCCCCCTCCTGAACCGTACCAGGCCACATACCCTCAACATTGGGAGGGTGCTTTGGGGTAGCCCCCCAAAGCACCTTGTCCCCATGTTGTTGGGGAGAAGGGGCCTCATCCCCACATTCCTTGCCCTGTGGTTGTGGGGGTCTGCGGGCGGGGGGCTTATCGGAATCTGGAAGCCTCCATTAACAAGGGGACCCCCAGATCCCGCCCCCCCTGTGTGAATTGGTAATGGGGTTCGAATGTACCCCTACCATTTCACAAAAAAGTGTCAAAAAGGTTAAAAAACACAACAGACAGTTTTTGACAAGTCCTTTATTAATTTCTTCATGTATGGACTTCTATATATTTTTCTGATTATCGCAATTTTTCACATACATACATGAATTTTCTAACAGAGGTTTTTGGGACATCGATATAAGAATATTTCACATATCTTATTCATATATATTTTAGCACGGTTATTTATTTTTCTTTTAGCTTTTCATTAACCATTATATCGTCCATGCTATTCTTAACCACCTCAAAACTTAGTGTCTGTGTCTTTCATGCCCTAGCTATCGTTAGTTTGGTTGCAGTAAAGAGATGCAGAGCCAGCTGGCGCTCCGGGCGAAGCAGCTCCGCAATTGGTTTGCAGAGAAGTGCCTCGAACGGATCCTTTTTGAGGTCAGCATGGAGTATGTTTCGGAGGAGGGAGTAAACTCTAATCCATAACCTGCGTACCCTCGGACAGGTCCACCAGATGTGCGACATTGTGCCCTCCTGGGAGCACCCTCGGAAGCACAAGGGAGAGTAGGCTGGGATGAACCGGGCCAGTCTAGCAGGCGTGTAGTACCACCTGTAAAGTATCTTATAGGCATTTTCTAAAAAGATGACATTCTTTGAGCATTTGGATATTGCTAAAGTCATGACCTGCCAATCCTCCGGATCGAGCTGTTTTCCTAGTTCCGTTTCCCATTGAAGGTGACAGAGCCGTGTCTGTGGTTTTTTAGAGGTAATAATAGAGGAATAGATCAGTGATATTAAACCCGAGGTTTGGGGTCTTGCTCTGCAGAAGTTCTCGAAGGGGGTCAAAATATAAGGGGTCGGTTGAGATTTTATAAGCCCCTGGAGAAAGTGACGAATCTGTAGGTAGCTATAGTGTTCGCGTAACGGGATATCGTAAAAGGAGCGTAGAGCCTCAAATGATATTATCCTGGTGGGGGTCAAAAAAGAGTGAATGTCTGTGAATACGTTTGTCTTCCACCAGGAGAATTGCTGGGGGTTTTCGCAGCCTGGTGGGAACAATGGGCACTGGAGAAATTGAAGGAGGGGTAGATGAGGAGAAATCAGGCCGGCCGAATACTTTACCGAGTCCCACATGCGAAGGGAATGGGCCAGACATGGCCCCGTCACGAGAGGGCGATGTGTGGAAGGGAGCCAGGGCAATGAGGAGATTGGTGTTGGGTGTGAATCCACTAGGTCCATAGTGACCCATAGCGGCATTTGGTGTTGTGCATGGAGTTGGGATAACGGGGCTATGTTTGCAGCTATATAGTAGGCTTGTAGGTTAGGGACTGAAAGTCCACCATTGATTCTGTGGGCTTCCATCTTCTTTCTTCTGGTCTTTCTGGTCTTTCCTCGGTGTTCTTCTTCTTCCTCCATCTTCTTCTTCCTCCATCTTCTTCTTCCTCCATCTTCTTCTTCCTCCATCTTCTTCTTCCTCCATCTTCTTCTTCCTCCATCTTCTTCTTCCTCCGCTCTTCTCATCCCGAATCTTCCCCTGGCTTCTTCTCCGCTCCGTCCACATGATCCGTCTCAGTGGGAGTCTTCCACCGTGTGACGCTTCGGTTCTTCTGACACTTCTTATATAACGGATGGCGGGGCCACCCGGTGACCCCGCCCTCCTCTGACGCACAGGGACTTCACGGGAAATTCCCTGTGGCTTTCCCCGTGCGTCAGAGGAGGGCGGGGTCCGTTACATAAGAAGTGTCAGAAGAACCGAAACGTCACACGGCGGAAGACTCCCACTGAGGTGGATCGTGCAGACGGAGCGGAGAAGAAGCAGGAGGAAGATGCGAGACCAGAAGAGCAGGAGAAGAAGAAGAAGATGGAGAAGAACTCTGAAGGAAGATCAGAAGAAAGATGAAAGAAGAAGAAATTAATAAAGGACTTGTCAAAAACCATCTCTTGTGTTTTTTAACCTTTTTGACACTTTTTTTGTGAAATGGTAGGGGTACATTTGTACCCCATTATCAATTCACACGGTGGGGTGGGATCTGGTGGTCCCCTTGTTAAAGGGGGCTTCCAGATTCCGATAAGCCCCCTGTCCACAGACCCCCACAACCACCAGGCAAGGGATGTGGGGATGAGGCCCTTCTCCCCATCAACATGGGGACAAGGTGCTTTGGGGGGCTACCCCAAAGCACCCTCCCAATGTTGAGGGCATGTGGCCTGGTACGGTTCAGGAGGGGGGGGGCTGCCAGGTTGTGTGCTCGGATAAGGGTCTGGTATGGATTTTTGGGGGGACCCCACGCCATTTTTAAAAAAAATTTTGGCACGGGGTTCCCCTTAAAATCCTTCGGGTCTGGTATGTATTTTGAGGGGGGACCCCACGCCATTTTTTTTAACATTTTGGCGCAGGGCTCCCCTTAATATCCATACCAGAGCTGAAGGGCCTGGTATGGAATTTAGGGGGACCCCCACGCATTTTTTTTTTTTTTTTATTTTGGTTTGGGGTTTCCCTGTGGGGAAATTTCATGCCGTTTTTATCAATGAACTTTTAATTGTATTGTCGGACCAACAATTCATTATAGCCATGAGTAGTTTTAAATGACTTTTTTTCCGTTACAAATGTCATTCTGCTGTCAAACTGTTCTAAACACGGGAAACATGCGCCCCTTTACAAGCATACTATAGACACCCCCCAGGTACAAAATTTAAAGGGAATATTACACTTTTATTGTTTCACTTTAGGCATTATTAAAATCACTGCACCCGAAAAAACGTCCGTTTTTAAAACTTTTTTTTGCATTGATACATGTCCCCTGGGGCAGGACCCAGGTCCCCAAATACTTTTTATGACAATAACTTGCATATTAAATCCTTAAAATTAGCACTTTTATTTTCTCCCATAGACAATTCACTATAGCCGACACCGCTATTACTTCATGACTTTTTTTTCCCTTTAGAAATGTCATTTTGCTGTCAGACTGTTCTAAACACGGGAAAAAAGCGCCACTTTACAGGCATACTATAGACACCCCCCAGGTACGAAATTTAAAGGAATATTTCACTTTTATTGTTTCACTTTAAGCTTTATTAAAATCACTGCTCCCGAAAAAACGGTCGTTTTTAAAACTTTTTTTTGTATTGATACATGTCCCCTGGGGCAGGACCCGGGTCTCCAAACACTTATTATGACAATAACTTGCATATAAGCCTTTAAAATTAGCATTTTTGATTTTTCCCATAGACTATAAAAGGGTGTTCTGTGGCTTTCGAATTTGCCGCGAACACCCCAAATTGTTCGCTGTTTGGCGAACTGGCGAGCAGCCAATGTTTGAGTCGAACTCATGTTCGACCCGAACATAAAGCCCATCCCTAGAGTCCATGTAACTGATATAGTGATCGTAAGGAATGTCTTTGATAATTGGCTACATTTTTACAGTGACTTCCAGTTTGTAGTAATAAAGGTTATCCTTGTGTCTGTTTGCAGGGACAGGATGGAGGCCATGGAGAAACAGATTGCAAGCCTCACAGGATTGGTCCAAAGTGCTTTGATGCGGAGCTCTGATGGTGAAAACCCAAGGTATGAGAAATTAGGTTAATGAAGTGACAAAAGCAGATCACAGCCGTTCAGATGTAACCAGAAAATAGGGGCAATTATGGGAATTGGTGCTCATCTGTAAATCCCTATAACGGTATCATTTGCCTAGCTACGTATTGAATTCCAAAGGGCCATCTGCCCACTTTTGAGCCCTTTCTCTCTCACAAGTTCAGATGGAGAACAGTGCAGACAGTCCTGTAGTAAGCCTGATTTGAGCTTTATGCTGGTATTTCACAACTCTTATAATTTCACAAGTATAAGAGATTTCAGATAATTACACTAGCTGAAATTAAATATAATGTCAAGACTTAGTAGAAATAAATGCTGTTTTACTGTATATATTTACCAATTATTATCATTTACAATATTTTATTGCACCATCTGTTTTATTTGGTACTGCATAAAGTATGTATATATGCTGATGCAGAATATTAGGCCAGATTATAACATTGTTTGAAAATAAGAATTTTAAGGGTATGTTTGTGTTGGAGGGTGTTGGTTTGTGGAAAAAGGGAAGAAGCAAAAAGAAAGGATTATGGAAGGTTGTATGCTTGTGCCTAGGGTAGTCTCTGAAAATGAGCAACAAATGTATGGAAGAACCAGGCTGGGGAGAGTTGCATGTTACAGCTAAAGTGTATATCAAGCCAAATGTTTTTATTCATGATCACTTTTAACTACTTGTCTACCACCTGCCACAGATGCACTGCGGCAAGGTGGCTTGGCTGTGAAAATCACCGTACCGGTACGGCAATGCGTTCACTAGCATTCGTGGACGCGCGCACACTCTCCGATTGTCCAGCAGGGGAGCCAATCAGTGGGCTGGCGGACTCTATGTGGCCGACCACCCACGATCGTTCCCCACAGAGACAGTAAGGGGATCTGCGGGAGTTAACAAGGCAGATCTCTGTTCTGTCAGGGGATGACACTGAGATCTGTCTTCCTGCTAAGCAGGAGGACGGATTTGTGTGTTTCCCCAGTCACACCCCATACAGTTAGCAATCACAAACAGGGAACACATTTAACCCCTTGATCGCCCCTGATGTTAACCCCTTCCCAGCCTACTAATATTGTGCATATTTTTAGCACTGATCACTGTATTAATGTCACTGGCTTTCAAAAAGGTTCAAAAATGTCAGTTAGGTGTCTGATCTGTCCACTGCAGTCCCGCTAAAAATTGCTGATCGCCGCCATTACTATTAAAAAAAAATAAAATAAAAATAGCAACAAATCTATCCCCTATTTTGTAGACTCTATAACTTTTGCGCAAACCAATCAATATACACTTATTTGTTTTTTTTTAATCAAAAATAAGTAGAAGAATACATTGGCCTAAACTGATGAATACATTTTGTTTTTTTTATTTATTTTTTGGCTATATTTTATAGCAGAAAGTAAAAAATATATATATTTTTTTAAATTGTCAGTCTTTTCAAATACCACCAAAAGAAAGCTCTATTTGTGGGGAAAAAAGGATTTCAGTTTTGTTTGGGTACAACATCGCATGACCGCACAATTGTCAGTTATAATAACGCAGTGCCGTATCGCAAAAAATGTACTGGTCATTAAGGAGGTAAATCCTTCCAGGGCTGAAGTGGTTAAATAGCCATGAGGAAGGATTAAGCCTGGCACACAATATCGGATGTTAGTACAGCGATCGCTCTGCTGAGCTATTGTGTTCTGACAGGGGGACCGTCCCTCTGCCAGAACAGACTGGTCAGCACTTGCAGCTGTTGGTTGCCAGAGTTGATTGGATGATTTATTTTGAAGCGTACCCATTCAACAGAAGCTGGCCAGGCTGATATTTACATGGGCTGAATTTTGGCCGGTTTCTGTTGAACCAGCTGATATTCTGTCTGTGTTTACCAGGCATTAGAATCCCTGCAGGACTTTACTGCTATTCTCAGCTCCATTGATTTTCCCTCACTATTGCTTATATGCAAAGAATACAGGAATTGTTAAGATGTGGCTATAGACCAGGGGTCGGCAACCCCTGGCACGAATGCCAGAGGTGGCACGCAGCCGCACTTGAGATGGCACGCGAGGGCAATCCTTGCAGACTCATCTCCCACACATGAAAGCCGGCCAGCGGCTGCATGCAAGTAAAGCAGAGCGGCTGGTTCACAGCCACCTCTCTTCCTGCCCCCAAGGGTTCTGCACTCCGCGATCTGTGCAGTGAAGCAGTTGGACACTCCAGAGTCCAGGGCTAGGCAGATCTCCTATTGTTATGGTAATTATGCACTCCTCCTCTGTGGCAGCAGTAGTCTTTCACCCTGAGCCATCTTTTGGCCAGCCCTCTCTAATTAGTGTACAAGTACATCTGCTACCTCTGAACATTCCTCTCCCTCGGCAGCCCTGCACCTGCCTCAGCATTTGCAGGGGAGACCATTATGGCCACAAAAGTTGAGTCTGTGGATGAAGTTATCAGCCTTGCATATAACTGTCTTTTTGTAACTAATACTTTATTACAGGCTTTGTAAGTACTACAAACAGGGCCGCCATCAGGGAGTTACAGACAGTACTCCTGTAAGGGGCCGAGTGTCCCAAGGGGCCCGCCTGGCCGTGGCCCCCCTCTTCCCCACTATGGCACCCGCCATAGAGAGGGAGAAGGGAGCATATACACAAGTCTGATGAGCTGCCGTCTTTCTTTCACTAGCATCCACCCAACCGGCACCCGCTATAGAGATGAAGAAGGGAGGGAGCTTACAAGTCTGAACCACCACCGCTGCCTTTCACTAGCAGGTGATCAAGGCCAGCACTCGCTTCGCTTCTTTCCCTGCTGAGGCGGAGCCTGCTGGCTGCTGCTGCTAGGTTAGCTTTGATTGGCCGGACTCTGGCAGGGGTTGTGGTGAGTTTGTCAGCAGTGAATGACCCAGCCCTATTAGATGCATGCAGATAGGAAAATAGGGGAGAGCGGCGTGGGAAGTCACAAAAAGTTTTTGTGCTGCTGTGCTCCCTTTGCTTTATTATTGAACTTTATTTTAATCTCCTTCTCCTTGGATGGGACACCTGAGGCTGACAAGCTGGCATGATTGAGTTGCATAGTGTAAATGGATGAGGATGACTCTGGGTGGAGAGCCTCTTCACTATGTAACTCTCATCCCCACCGAGTCATCCTCATCCATTTTCCACAATGCAAGTCCATGATCTTCATCAGCCATTCCTCCAGTCTCCACAATGTATCCACATCCACGCCCAGCATCATCAATCCCTCCAGTATCTACATCCACGCCCAGCATCATCCATCCATCCCTCCAGTCTCCACAATGTATCCACATCCACGACCAGCACCATCCATCCATCCATCCCTCCAGTCTCCACATCCAAGCCCAGCATCATTCATCCATCCATCCATTCCTCCTGTCACCACAATGTATCCACATCCACGTCCAGCATCATCCATCCATCTATTCCTCCAGTCTCCACAATATGGACGGATTCGGTGGGACTGCCAGTGGGCAGGCCCTTAGGAATTTTGGTGGTCGGGTCACGGGGGGGGCCCAGGCCTGAAGCTGTGTAAGGGGCCCCAAATTTTCTGATGGCTGCCCTGACTACAAAGCAGTATTTGCAAAGCCTGTTATACTTACTGCTTTGCACCTGGCTTTGTAAGTACTGCTTTGTACATGGCTTTGCGTGTTCTGCTTTGTAACTCACTTTGCAGTACTCACAAAGCCAGTTACAAAGCAGTACTTACAAAGCCAGTTACAAAGTAGTACATACAAAGCCATTTCTAGAGCAGTAAGTATAACTGGCTTTATGAGTACTATTTTATCACTGGCTTTGTTGGTACGGCTTTGTAACTGGCTTTGTAAGCAGGGCCATCGTCGAGGTGGGGCGGCCCATACAGATGTAGGGAAACCGGGCTCCAACCAGAGCCTCCACTAGGGCAGGGCGGACAGGATAGTGCCTTGCTGTTTATCACACAGCGAGCAGTTGGCCGCAGGGAAGGCAAGCAGGGCAACTAGGACCAAAGTGCTCCGGAGGAAGAAGATCTCCACTGCCTCCCTGACACCCAAAAAGGTGAGCAGCAGCGCCTCCCAGAGCCTGGACTCCTCCAACCTCCTCTCCGCTCCCAGCATCAACAATGACGGTTGCTCAGAGGACGAGGACAGACTGGAGCCACAGGCAGCCAGGGGTTTGCTGGAAAGAGCAGAGCACCCTCATCAACACCCAGAAGGAGAAGGAGTCATGCCCGCTGCTGGTCAGCATTAATGTCATACTGCTGGCATGGAAGGTACCAGGCATCACACACATTCACCTACACACAGACAGGCACTGGGACAGGTGGGCACAGAAGTGACTGCAGACAGGGCTAGGGGCTCTCTCTCTCACCCCCTATTTCACCCCTCCTTCTCTCTTTCTTTCTCTCCCTCTCACCTCTCCCATTTTTTTTCCTTATAATTCCCTCCTAAACTTGGGGTACGTGTTATACGCCGGCGCGTGTTATACGCCGATAAATACGGTAATTTGTTTTAATCATTTATTTATTTTAACAAAAATTTTTGTTTTCATTTGATTTATTCTTAAAAAAAGGCCCACCAAAATTCACAGCACCAGGCCCATGATTCTCTTAATCTGGCCCTGAAGGGGCAATATGATTGACATGTATAATTACATAATTGATTCATATAGTGAACTCGGTGTAGAGTTATTCCCCTTAAGGTCATCACCTTATGTCTGGAGGAAAAGCAATTTAATCTCCAAATAGAGAAAGGTTTCTTCACAATAAAAGCTGTGAAAATGTGGAATAGACTCCCTTTTAAGAGCTGGTTCTGGCCAGCTCAGTAGATTGTTTAAAAAAAAGGCCTAGATTCTTTCCTCAATGCACATACCTTAACTGCATACTAATATTTATAAGTAAAGTTGAGTCAGGGAAAATCTGTTTGCCTCTTGGGGGGATCAGGAAGGAATTCATCTTTCATCGCTGTAGCAAATTGTATCATGCTTTACTGGGGGGTGGTTACGCCTTACTCTGGATCAGCTGTGGGCCTCCGGATGACATCACCGCGTGGCTGCGCCCCATTGCTATATAAGTAATGGCACACGGCGGCCCTAACATTAGAGCAGGAACCAGCATCGGGAGAACATCGGAGAAAGAACAGAGGGAGAAGACAGCAGGGAGAGGAGAACCGGCAGAGGGGGAAGAGATCAACGGAGAGAGGAGAACTGGCAGCGGAAGAAGTTGTCAGCGGAGGGAGAAGAACCAGAGGATGAAGACATCGCTGGAGGTAGAAGAAATCGAAAGAGATGCCGGTGCTGCTTTAATAAATTACTTTGTCAACAACCTATTTACTGTTTTTATTTTTGACACTTTTTTGGGGTGAATGGGTATGGGGTACAATGTACCCCATACTCCTTCACATAGGGTTGGGGGCCAGGATCTGGGGGGCCCCCTTGTTAAAGGGGGCTTCCATATTCTGATAAGCCCGCAGACCCCAACAACCACCGGCCAGGGTTGTCGGGAAGAGGCACTTGTCCCCAACAACATGCCCCAAAGCACCCACCCATGTTGAGGGCATGTGGCGGCCACATTGTGGCCTGGTATGTTTCGGGGGGGGGGCTCGCTTGTCCCCACCCCCTTTCCTGACCTGCTGGGCTGCGTGCTCGGATAAGGGTCTGGTATGGATCTTGGGGGGACCCCATGCCGTTTTTATGGTGTGGGGGTTCCACTTAAAATCCATAAGGGTCTGGTATGATCTTGGAGGGGGGGAACTCTATGCCTTTTTCCCTTATCGTCTTTCAGGACAGCACATGAGAGAGTGGCTTCATCCACTAGTAAACAGGAAACACAAACTCCACCACATTTTAAAAGGAGGCTTCTCCCCACAGCTCATCAGTTTTTGTGTTTCCTCCGGAAGGGGAACACCTAGTAGGAGTCAGGGTCTCTTAAAGTGCTGTCCTGAGAGGCCAGGCTGCCTACCCCACCATACCTTTTTTTCCTCCCACGCCTTGCCGAGGGTAGCTGGTAAGTGGGCTCCCTTTTCAGCTCAGAGAGAGCATGACTGTTCCTGGAGCCGCTCCTTAGGCGGCAGCAGCAGTTCATGGGTTTTTTTTATACTGCAGTCGGCGTTACAAGAGTAGAGACTCGGCCGGCCGGAAGTGAGGTATCCGGCAAGGGGTGGCACTGGGAACAGGTGCATTGTAATTTCCGGTGGAAATGACGCAGCATTTTCCCAAGTTTCCAGATCAACCAACTTGGCATTTGAAGACATGGGTATACTAAAGGATTCCATGGACAAAAGGATGGATCAGCAGCTTAAAAATGCTTGGCAATACATCATGGGCAACCTAAAACCGGCTATGGCTACTACCTGTGTCTCTAGAAACATGGAGTTCTGTCTAAATCAGCTAAAAGCCCACATTATAGCAGATTCACCCAAGCAGGAGCTTCTTGATTCTTTTTCAACTCTAGCAGCAGCTGTAGCTTATATTTCTGACACTTCTGCAGAATCAATAAGGATGTCAGCCAGATCCGGAGCATTAAATAACTCAGCTAGGAGAGCTCTATGGCTGAAGACTTGGCCTGGGGAGGCAGCGTCCAAAAATAAATTGTGTGGAATTCCCTTTTTGGGAGATCTTTTATTCGGTCCTGATCTAGATTCTGTTTTAGATGGGACAGCTGATAAAAAGAAATACTTTCCTGTTAAAAAGAAAAAGCAGCCAGTTAAGCGTTTTTTTCGACCTAAAAAAATCAGGAACAGGGTAACAGGCCCCAAGAAAAGAGAAGCAATTGGTCGGCGCAAAGAGGTAAAGGCAGAGGGAATGTCCTTTTCAATCCTCCTGCGCCAACCAATAAAACACAATGACTTGTGTTTACCTGTGGGAGGAAGGCTTCGAAAATTCCTTCCTCTCTGGGCAAGCATGACGAAAAACCCATTTATTCTAAACATGCTGGCCCAGGGATACAAAATAGAACTTTAGGACCTTCCTCCAGTAAGATACTGTGTAACAGACCTGCCAAGGGACATAACAAAGGCCCTAGCCATGAAGAACCTTTTGGGGGATCTGGTGCAACAGGGTGTTGTGATTCAGATATCTCCAGAGGAACATCACCGGGGTTTCTATTCCCATATTTTCCTGATAAAGAAACCGTCAGGAAGCTTCCGTCTCATCCTCAATTTAAAACTTCTAAACAGGTCAGTCCAATACAGGCGATTCCGCATGGACTCCATCTTTTTGGTAAGAAATCTCTTAGTCAAGGGATGCTTTATGGCATCAATCGACTTAAGGGATGCGTACCTGCATGTGCCTATAGCCTCTCAGTCTCAAAAGTACTTCAGGCTGGTAATAAATATGGGGAAGGAGGTGCTGCATCTACAATTCAAGGCCAACCAAAACCAAAATAATGGCTGAAGCCCTAGCTCCTCTCCGTCTGCAGGGAATTGCGTTCATCCCTCATCTGGATGACCTGCTATTCTTTGCCCTTTCCAGAGAGAAGTTACAGGTAGACCTGACCAGGGCCTGCAGTCATCTGGAAGCTTTGGGCTGGATTGTGAACATTCAAAAATCAAATTTCAATCCAGCACAAAGAGTTCAGTTTCTAGGTTATCTAATAGATTTTGTAGAGCAAAGGGTTTTTCTTCCAGAAGAGAAGAAAGAAAAAGTCTTGAGTGTAGTAGCCAGCCTTCAGACAAACCAGGAGGTATGAATCAGAAGGATTATGTCAGCCCTGGGAACCTTAGCTTCAACTATGCCAGCCATTCAATGGGCGAGACTCTATTTCAGGCCCCTTCAGAGTTTTCTCTTAAGGATTTGGGATCACAGCCCAGAAACCTTAGACACAAAAGTAAAGCTTGCCACCAGGGTAAAGAGGACCCTTTGTTGGTGGAGAAGTCAGGAAGTTCTGTCAAGGGGCTTACTCTGTTCTTTCCCGACAAAAAAGAGGGTCACGACAAACACCAGCAGTTGGGGATTGGAAGCCCACTGGGATCAAAATATAGCACAGGGAGTCCCGATCTGAAGTAGGAAGATCCTCAAACTGGAGGGAGTTAAAAGCAGTCGCTCTAGCCTTAGCTGCCTTCTCTCCAAACCTCCAAGGGTCCCATTTGCAGATTTTTTTTCAAACAATGCCACTACCGTGGCATACCTGAACAAACAGGGGGGCACAAGGAGCAGGGCTCTTCTATTACTGTCATCAGAAATCCTGGAGTGGGCAGAGAAGCGTTTACTCTCCCTGTAGCAGTACATCTCAAGGGCACGCTAAACTAAGTATACAGACTTCTTGAGCAGACAAAAAATTCAGGAAGCAGAGTGGAGCTTGAATCCGGAAATATTCGCATTGATCATCCAGATGTGGGGATATCCACAAGTGGATTTGTTTTCATCAAAAGAAAACGCTCAGCTCCCTCAGTTCTTCTCTCTGCACTGAGACAGCGGATCAATAGGGATAGATGCCTTAGCACATACCTGGAACTTTCATCTGGGATATGCCTTCCCCCCTTTTCAGCTAATTCCTCTTGTATTGAGGAAGATACAAAAGGAAATAGTGTCAGTAATCCTGATCACTCCGTTCTGGCCGAAAAGAGCATTGTTTTCCTCCATCCTACAAATGACGATCAAACCATTCTGGCAGCTTCCTCTCAGACAGGACTTCAAGGCCCAGTATATCACCCGGATGTAGCCAGATTAAGTCTCACCGCTTGGTATCTGAGGATCAGTTGTTAAAAAACAAAGGTTTGTCGGAGCCTCTAGTATCCACTTTGCTCGCCAGTAGAAAGAAAGTAACTAGAGATATCTACGCTAAAGTTTGGAAAGTTTACAACGTTTGGTGTCGTTCGTCAAACCAAACTTTAGAAGACATTGTGTTAATTCTGGAGTTTCTACAAAATGGTGTGGAAAAAGGTCTTGCAATTGGCACTCTTAAAGTGCAAGTGGCTGCCCTGGGAGTATACCTGGAAAATCCTATTCCCTCAGTTCCTTTGGTCACAAGATTCTTTAGGGCACTTACTAGATCCAGACTGGTTCCTACTAAACACTTTCCTAAATGGGACCTGTCATTAGTTTTGCAAGCCTTCACAAAAGATCCGTTTGAACCATTGCAGACAATCTCGTTGAGGAATTTGACTCTTAAAACGGTATTCTTAGTGGCAGTTACGACTACGGGAAGAATTAGTGAACTACACGCTCTTTCAGTAAAATAACCTTTTTTGTTAATTATCCAGACAGGATTGTGCTTAAAACAGATCCGGGTTTTTTGCCAAAGGTGGCGTTATTTCATAACAGGTCGCAGGAAATTATCCTGCCAAATTTTTGTTCAAATCCTTCAGGAAGAAAGGAAAATTTATTCCATAACTTAGATGTAAGAAAAATTTTATTACATTATTTGGAAGTAACGAAGGACTTTAGGTCTTCAGACTCTTTTTTATTTGTTCTTTTTTCTGGCAATAGAAAGGGACGCTAAGCATCAAAGGGGTCAATTACTAGATGGCTAAGATTGGCTATTTCAGAAGCTTATTCCCAGATTGGTTTGTCTCCTCCGCTGGGAATACGAGCACACTCTACTAGAGCTCTGGCCACTACATGGGCAGAAAAAGCTGGTGCCACCCCAGATCAAATTTGTAAGGTGGCTACGTGGTCAAGTTATTTAACGTTTGTTCTTCATTACAGACTGGATCTTCTGTCAGCTGGTGATCAGGCATTTGGCAGAAAGGTCCTGCAGGCTGTTGTCCCTCCCTAGTTGGTAAGTCTCGATTATCCTCTCATGTGCTGTCCTGAAAGACGATAAGGGAAAATTCAAGTTAGACTTACCGGTAACTTGTTTTCCAGGAGTCTTTCAGGACAGCAAACTACCTGCCCTTCATGTTTATATATGTGTATGTATGTATATGTGTGTATATGTATGTATATGTGTGTATATGTATATATATATATATATATATATATATATATATATATATATATATATATATTCTGTGATTAACCATATTCTGATTATGTGTTCCAGCTTGGGCCGGTGGTACTCTACTACAACTGATGAGCTGTGGGGTGAAGCCGTCTTTTAAAATGTGGTGGAGTTTGTGTTTTCTTGTTTTCCTAGTGGGTGGAGCCACTCTCTCATGTGCTGTCCTGAAAGACTCCTGGAAAACAAGTTACCAGTAAGTCTAACTTGAATTTTTTTTTTTGGCCTGGAGGTTCCCCTCAAGATTCATATCATACACAAAGGGCCTGTTATTGTCAGGATCAAAGTCGGATCCCGTTCATTGAAGTCGGATGGAAGTTGGACTTCAAGTGACAGGACAAAGTCGGATCCACGGTCGTATGACTGTCGTGTCGTACTAGTGTGAACCAAGCCTAACTATGTAACTACAGTATCTCACAAAAGTGAGTACACCCCTCATATTTTTGTAAATATTTTATTATATCTTTTCATGTGACACTTTGCTACAATGTAAAGTAGTAAGTGTACAGCTTGTATAGCAGTGTAAATTTGCTGTCCCCTCAAAATAACTCAACACAGCCATTAATGTCTAAACCACTGGCAACAAAAGTGAGTACACCTCTAAGTAAAACCTGATCCGATCCATCGATGAGTATGAGCCCAACGGCTCCAGCCACTGTCTCTCTCCTCAGTGGACAGATTAATAGCAGCAGGAGCCATTGGCACAGGAGCAGGGGGCAGGGCCGAGTCCCGCTGTCTGTGTCAATGGACGTAGCAGTGGGACTCTGGAGCGCGCCTGCACAGGTGCCCCCATGGAAAGCAGCTTTCCGCGGGGCACACAATGAAGGGGAGTAGCCAGGAGCTCCGGCAGGTCACCCCAAAAGCAAAACCCTTGCACAGAGCAGGTAAGTATAACGTGTTTGTTATTTTTATTAGAAAAAAAATGAGATGTTACAACCCCTTTAACTGCTCTGTAAATTGTGGGCCAGAAAAAGGCTGCTCAATACATTGTTTTTTTTTTTGTTTTTGTTCTACCCCTAAATGACCACCCAGCTAATGAGAATGGGCCATATTCAAACCATCACCAGCTGCTCCACAACTTGCTCCTGTTCCTTCTTTACAAAAAACAAATAAGCATTGTATACTGCACCTATACGTATTCCTGTGTATTTGCCAAATTGAGATCCCACAATTATGCAGTCACATCATTTTCCCTGACTACTGCTATATCTGTTATTTCTGACACTGGGGCAGTTTCCTCTGACTCCCAAATAATGACTGCTAGTGGGAAGTTGTCAGGAACCTGTGGCAGGGATGTCAACATACCCCTCAAGTTCAGGAAAAATTGTAACATCAAAAATAACTAAAACACAATATCCGCACCTAAACAAATACACAATGTGCTACAAATGTTCAAATCAAAAACACAGCTGCTAGCAGAAACCAAACTGATATATAAAGTGTTTGTATTGATGTGTGCAAATGAAGCAGCGTGACTAGTGAGACTACTGTAATACAATCTACACAATAAATTCTTTCACCACTGTGAATTGGGTGAAAAGCCCACTCCAGCAGAAGTTCCGTTAGTAGGATTACTGTGACATCAAAACTGACACCGCCACCACACTGAGATCAGAAAGGATTACCGGACAGTAGGACCATGAAACTAGAGGTCAGTACATAGCTTAGCTATAGCACCATCCCAATATGGTATTGTAAATTGTCTGAACCTTTACACCATTACGTACAATGCGATTTATACAAGTACAGGCTTTTTTGAATGCTGGAAACCTTTTGCATCTGCTTTAATAAAATATTTACAGATATAATGCTCCATTGGAGTGCTTGTTATGATTTTTTTTGCTTCACAAAGAATTTATTAAGGTTTTCAATATAGTTACAATGCAACAAACAAAAAAGAAAAAAACATCTGAAAAGGGAAACAAGACCGAATCAAAAGGAGTACTGAAAATGGGGTAGCCGTCTCCATGCATACACATAAGAGTACAGTGCTTTGAACAGGCAATGTGAATGGCAGAGAATACAACAGGACAATAAGGGAAATATCGGAAACATAGTGGCCCTTGTTAAACTCAACCAGCGTAGGGCGCACAACAAGAACCATGATCTTAATTTGAGGTGCCACATAATGGATTGTGAGCTCAGAGTGCTACCATATGTTATGTACATATGTTACGAGGGATTTGCTCTCAGCCCAGTGAAATCATCTGATTCTTGGTAATGGTAATGTGTGGGTAAATATTTGGAAGTGGTACCGTGGGCTATATTGATGAGTTCTCCCATGTCTACAACTTTATGAATATGTTTAAACCAATATTTTCATTTTATAGATACTGAGGATATGATGTAGCATTGGAAATATAGGCTGTGTTCTATTTACAACACTCCTATATGGGGATAGTACAATACCTATGCTTGTATTGACATCTAGGCTTTGAGGTCCTCTTGTCTGGTAAGCCTTTCTGGACTGCTTCTTGGGTAGTTTCTAATGTTCTGCAACTCTGAGGACGAAGATGCTGAGGTAAGCTTCAACATCATCCAGCAGGGACAATTTCAATAAAGTGCTTTGCAAAAGCTGTTGAAGTATAGACATTAGCCCCTGTGTCATCATCTGCCTCTCAGAAGGGGCCTATAGAGGCAGGTTCAGTTGTTGTTCTCCCTTTAAGAAAGCTTAGTGTGTTACAGTCAGCTGCTGCCTCTGTCCGGTGGTTAGCCAAACCGAAAAGAAAATGTCGTATAAGAATGTGCTAATAAATAATGTGAATAAATTATATGTTCAATAAACAGTGAAAAAATTAAGTAACTTAAGTGAAATTAAAAAAATTCAGTAATTTAAGTGAAATTAAAACAGCATTTCATGTGCATTCAATGTGCAAATTGTATAATAAACAAAAGGTCCTTGTGCATTAGTGGTATCACCTGCAGGATTTTCTGTTTTGCTACTGCATTCCAGGAGTTGCGTTAATAGTGCCAATTACACTTAATACATGGTTTATAAGGTTGAAAAAAGACACAGGTCCATCCAGTTCATCCTATGTGTGATTTGTTTGTTCTGTGACTATTACCATAGCCCTTGTATATTCTTCTTCCTGAAGAAGACATCTAAAAATGTTTTGAAGTTTTTTGATACTTTCAGCTAGTGCTAACCTCTGGGGGAGGGAATTCCACATTTCTACTTCTACAGTAAACAAGAACCCTTACACAATCTAAAGTTAAACCTCTTTTCTTCTAACTTCAATTTGTGGCCATGTGTCCTCTTTCAGGACCATAGAATAAGCAGTTTATTAGTTACTGGAGTCACCTTTCATGAATTTATCCTGACTTAAGCGCCTCTTCTCCAGAGTGAATAACTGTAATCTGTGTAATCAATCCCCATAGCTGAGATACTCCATTTCCCCTCTATTAGTTTTTTTGCCCTTCACTGAACACTTTCTAATTCAACAACATCTTTCCTGACGATTGGCGACCAAAACTGAACAGCATATTCAGATAAGGCTTAACCAGAGTTTTGCAAAGGGGTAGAATTATTGATTTAGCTAATTAACCACCTCAATACAGGGCACTTACACCCCCTTCCTTCCCAGACCAATTTTCAGCTTTCAGCGCTCTCATAATTTGAATGACAATTACTCAGTCATGCGATATTGTACCCATATAAATTTGCGTCCTTTTTTTCACACAAACAGAGCTTGCTTTTGGTGGTATTTAATCACTAGTGGGTTTTTTATTTTTTGTGCTATAAATTAAAAAAACGTAAATTTTGTGAAAAAAATACCTTTTTCTTTGTTTCTGTCGTAAAATTTTGCAAATGAGTAATTTTTCTTCATAAATTTTGGCCAAAATTTATACTGCTACATACAGTGGGGACGGAAAGTATTCAGACCCCCTTAAATTTTTCACTCTTTGTTATATTGCAGCCATTTGTTAAAATCATTTACGTTCATTTTTTTCCCTCATTAATGTACACACAGCACCCCATATTGACAGAAAAACAGAGTTGTTGACATTTTTGCAGATTTATTAAAAAAGAAAAACTGAAATATCACATGGTCCTAAGTATTCAGACCCTTTGCTGTGACACTCATATATTTAACTGTCCATTGTCCACTGTCCTGTGCTGTCCATTTCTTCTGATCATCCTTGAGATGGTTCTACACCTTCGAGTCCAGCTGTGTTTGATTATACTGATTGGACTTGATTAGGAAGGCCACACACCTGTCTATATAAGACCTTACAGCTCACAGTGCATGTCAGAGCAAATGAGAATCATGAGGTCAAAGGAACTGCCTGAAGAGCTCAGAGACAGAATTGTGGCAAGGCACAGATCTGGCCAAGGTTACAAAAAAAATCCTGCTGCACTTAAGGTTCCTAAGAGCACAGAGGCCTCCATAATCCTTAAATGGAAGACATTTGGGACGACCAGAACCCTTCCTAGAGCTGGCCGTCCGGCCAAGCTGAGCTATCGGGGGAGAAGAGCCTTGGTGAAAGAGGTAAAAAAGAACCCAAAGATCACTGTGGCTGAGCTCCACAGATGCAGTCGGTAGATGGGAGAAAGTTGTAGAAAGTCAATCATCACTGCAGCTCTCCAACAGTCGGAGCTTTATGCAGAGTGGCCCGACGGAAGCCTCTCCTCAGTGCAAGACACATGAAAGCCCACCTGGAGTTTACTAAAAAACACCTGAAGGACCCCAAGATGGTGAGAAATAAGATTCTTTGGTCTGATGAGACCAAGATAGAACTTTTTGGCCTTAATTCTAAGCGTTATGTGTGGAGAAAACCAGACACTGCTCATCACCTGTCCAATACAGTCCCAACAGTAAAGCATTGTGGTGGCAGCATCATGCTGTGGGGGTGTTTTTCAGCTGCAGGGACAGGATGACTGGTTGCAATCAAGGGAAAGATGAATGCGGCCAAGTACAGGGATATCCTGGACGAAAACCTTCTCCAGAGTGCTCAGGACTTCAGACTGGGCCAAAGGTGTACCTTCCAACAAGACAATGACCTTAAGCACATAGCTAAAATAATGGAGTGACTTCACAACAACTCCGTGACTGTTCTTGAATGGCCCAGCCAGAGCCCTGACTTAAACCCAATTGAGCATCTCTGGAGAGACCTAAAAATGGCTGTCCACCAACGTTTACCATCCAACCTGACAGAACTGGAGAGGATCTGCAAGGAGGAATGGCAGAGGATCCCCAAATCCAGGTGTGAAAAACTTGTTGCATCTTTCCCAAAAAGACTCATGGCTGTATTAGATTAAAAGGGTGCTTCTACTAAATACTGAGAAAAGGGTCTGAATACTTAGGACCATGTGATATTTCAGTTTTTCTTTTTTAATAAATCTGCAAAAATGTCAACAATTCTGTGTTTTTCTGTCAATATGGGGTACTGTGTGTACATTAATGAGGAAAAAAATGAACTTAAATGATTTTTGCAAATGGCTGCAATATAACAAAGAGTGAAACATGTAAGGGGGTCTGAATACTTTCCTTCCCCACTGTAGCTTTGGTCAAAATAACCCAAATTAGTGTATATTGTTTGGTCTTTGTGAAAGAGTCTACTATGCTGCCAATCACTGTAAATTGATGACATCTGATCAGGCCTTCAGTACATCAGGTGTATCTCATTTCTTGAGACACTAACAAGTCAGGAAAGTACAAATACCCCCCAAATGACCCATTTTTAGAAAGTAGACATTCCAAGGTATTAAGTAAGTAGCATGGTGAGTTTCTTTAAGTTGTAATTTTTTCCCACAAATCTTTGCAAAATGAAGATTTTTTTTTTTTACAAAATTGTCATTTCATCAGGTTATTTCTCACACACAGCATATGCATACAACAAATTACACCCCAAAATACATTCTGCTACTCTTCCAGAGTATGGCAATACCACATGTTGTGAGATTTTTACACAGCCTGGCCACATACAAAGGCCCAACATTGAAGTAGCACCTTCAGGCGTTTTACGAGCATAAATGACAAATCTAATTTCCTGACTACCTATCACACTCATTTCTCAACCACATATTGCACTTTTGAAGGCCCTGGAGCACCAGGACAATGGAGACACCCACAAAATGACCGCATTTTGGAAAGCAAACACCCCAACGTATAATCTATGAGACATAATGAGTCTTTTGAACGGTTCATTTTTTTCCAGAAGTTTTTGGAAAATGTGTAAAAAAAAAAAAAAAAAAAAATTAAAACACTTTCTTTTTTTTTTACACAAAGTTGTCAATTTATAAGATATTTCTAACACATAGCATGTTTATAGCAAAAATTACACCCCAAAATACATTCCGCTACTCTTCCCGAGTATGGCGATACCACATGTGTGAGATTTTACACCACAGCCTGGCCACATACAGGGTCCCAACATTGAAGTAGTACCTTCAGGCATTCTAGGAGCATAAATTACACAGCTCATTTAATTCCTACCTATCACACTTTTGAAGGTCCTTGAGCACCAGGACAGTGGAATTACCCACAAAATGAACCAATTTTGGAAAGCAAACACCCCAACGTATATTCTAAGAGGCATGGGCTGCAGATAGGTACTCGGGTACTCTGATGGCCTGGTGACAGGTACTCGGGTACTCTGATGGCCTGGTGACAGGTACTCGGGTACTCTGATGGCCTGGTGACAGGTACTCTGGTACTCTGATGGCCTGGTGACAGGTACTCTGGTACTCTGATGGCCTGGTGACAGGTACTCTGGTACTCTGATGGGCTACAGATAGGTACTCGGGTACTCTGATGGGCTACAGATAGGTACTTGGGGACTCTGATGGGCTGGTGACTGGTATTCGGGTACTCTGAAGGGTGGTGACAGGTACTCGGTACTCAGAAGGGCTGTGACAGGTACTCGGGTACTCAGATGGGCTGTGACAGGTACTCGGGTACTCAGATGAACTGTGACAGGTACTCGGGTACTCAGATGAACTGTGACAGGTACTCAGGTATTCATATGGACTGTGACAGGTACTCGGGTACTCAGGTACTCATATGGACTGTGACAGGTACTCGGATGAACTTTACAGGTACTCAGATGAACTGTGACAGGTACTTTGGTGGGTGGTGATAGGTCCTCTTTATTGGGGGGGCAATCAGTGTGATTGGTGTACACTGTAAGCGGTAACAAGATGTTACCACAATCTCCTTCTCACACACAATCGGTGTGTGAGGAGGAGAACCCAGTAACATCTCGTTAGCGCTCTATGTTTACATTTAGTGATCGGCTGTGAAAGGATCACAGCTGATCACGTGGTAAACAGCCGCCGGCCAATGGCTACCAGCGTCGGTGACGTGCACGCGCAGTGCGCTCGTGATCGCACGCATGCGCCGTGCAAAGTGGGGTGGTACCATCTGTGATCAGCCATGACTTCATCTCGGCCGATCACGTGGTAAAAAGCCATGCCCAATGGCTGTTCACTCCCCTTGGTGGCGAGCGGTGTCTCCATGACACGCCGCCACTGAGCTTGTGCTTGTCCGATCAGATAATATGGGATGAACTGTTGTGATCGGCTCTTGAAAGCTGTGTACTAACAATCAGATTATCGTACGATTGATTCAAAAGTTACATAGTAGGTGAGGTTGAAAAAAGACACAAGTCCATCAAGTCCAACCTATGTGTGTGATTATGTGTCAGTATTACATTACATATCCCTGTATATTGCGGTCATTCAGGTGATTATCTAATAGTTTCTTGAAGCTATCAATGCTCCCCGCTGAGACCACCGCCTGTGGAAGGGAATTCCACATCCTTGCCGCTCTTACAGTAAAGAACCCTCTACGTAGTTTAAAGTTAAACCTCTTTTCTTCTAATTGTAATGCGTGGCCACGAGTCTTATTAAACTCTCTTCTGCGAAAAAGTTTTATCCCTATTGTGGGGTCACCAGTACAGTATTTGTAAATTGAAATCATATCCCCTCTCAAGCGTCTCTTCTCCAGAGAGAATAAGTTCAGTGCTCGCAACCTTTCCTCATAACTAAGATCCTCCAGACCCTTTATTAGCTTTGTTGCCCTTCTTTGTACTCGCTCCATTTCCAGTACGTCCCTCCTGAGGACTGGTGCCCAGAATTGGACAGCATACTCCAGGTGCGGGCGGACCAAAGTCTTGTAGAGCGGGAGAATTATCGTTTTATCTCTGCAGTTGATCCCCCTTTTAATGCATGCCAATATTCTGTTTGCTTTATTAGCAGCAGCTTGGCATTGCATGCCATTGCTGAGCCTATCATCCACTAGGACCCCCAAGTCCTTTTCCATCCTAGATTCCCCCAGAGGTTCTCCCCCCAGTGTATAGATTGCATTCATATTTTTGACACCCAAATGCATTATTTTACATTTTTCTACATTGAACCTCATTTGCCATGTAGTCGCCCACCCCATTAATTTGTTCAGGTCTTTTTGCAAGATTTCCACATCCTGCGGAGAAGTTATTGCCCTGCTTAGCTTAGTATCGTCTGCAAATACAGAGATGGAACTGTTTATCCCATCCTCCAGGTCGTTTATGAACAGATTAAATAGGATTGGTCCCAGCACAGAACCCTGGGGGACCCCACTACCCACCCCTGACCATTCTGAGTACTCCCCATTTATCACCACCCTCTGAACACGCCCTTGTAGCCAGTTTTCAATCCATGTACTCACCCTATGGTCCATGCCAACGCACCTTATTTTGTACAGTAAACGTTTATGGGGAACTGTGTCAAATGCTTTTGCAAAATCCAGATACACCACGTCTACGGGCCTTCCTTTATCTAGATGGCAACTCACCTCCTCATAGAAGGTTAATAGATTGGTTTGGCAAGAACGATTCTTCATGAATCCATGCTGATTACTGCTAATGATATCATTCTTATTACTAAAATCTTGTATATAGTCCCTTATCATCCCCTCCAAGAGTTTACATACTATTGATGTTAGGCTAACTGGTCTGTAATTCCCAGGGATGTTTTTTGGGCCCTTTTTAAATATTGGTGCTACATTGGCTTTTCTCCAATCAGCTGGTACCATTCCAGTCAATAGACTCTGTAAAAATTAGGAACAACGGTCTGGCAATCACCTGACTGAGTTCCCTAAGTACCCTCGGATGCAAGCCATCTGGTCCCGGTGATTTATTAATGTTAAGTTTCTCAAGTCTAATTTTAATTCCGTCCTCTGTTAACCATGTAGGTGCTTCCTGTGTTGTGTCATGAGGATAAACTCTGCAGTTTTGGTTACTGAAGCCCCCCGATTCACTCGTGAAGACTGAGGAGAGGAATAAATTCAATACCTCTGCCATCTCCCCATCCTTTGTAACCAGATGTCCTTCCTCATTCTTTATGGGGCCAATATGGTCTGTCCTCCCTTTTTTACTGTTTACATACTTAAAGAATTTCTTGGGATTTTTTTTGCTCTCCTCCACTATGTGTCTTTCATGTTCTATCTTAGCCATCCTAATTGCACCCTTACATTTCTTATTGCATTCTTTATAAATTCTGAATGCTGTGGATGATCCCTCAACCTTGTATTTTTTGAAGGCCTTCTCCTTTGCTTTTATATGCATTTTTACATTGGAGTTAAGCCATCCAGGATGTTTGTTCGCTCTTTTAAATTTATTACCCAATGGGATACAGTGGCTAATGCCCTTATTTAATATGCTCTTAAAGCAAACCCATCCCTCCTCTGTATTCTTTGTTCCTAATATTTTATCCCAATTTATGCCTTTTAGCCAGGTTTGTAGTTTAGGGAAGTTGGCTCTTTTGAAATTCAGTGTCTTTGTGTTCCCTTCATGTTTCATATTTGTGTGATTTATACTGAAACTAAATGACCTGTGATCGCTGTTACCTAAATTGCCCCGTATTTCCACATCTGTTATCAGGTCTGTATTGTTGGTAATCAGTAGATCTAGTAATGTTTTATTTCTAGTTGGTGCGTCTACCATCTGACCCATAAAATTGTCCTGCAAGACATTAAGGAACTGGCGAGCCTTAAATGAATGCGCGGTTCCCTCCGCCCAGTCTATGTCTGGATAATTAAAATCCCCCATTATGATAACACTTCCCATCCTTGCTGCTAATCCAATTTGTGATAGGAGATCCGTCTCCACTTCCTCCCTCAGGTTAGGGGGCCTATAGCATACTCCCAGTATTATTTTCCCCTTAGCTTCATCCCTTTGGAGCTCTACCCATAAAGATTCCACCTCCTCCCTAGCCCCCTCAGTGATGTCATCTCTCACATTCACTTGTACATTATTCTTGATATATAGGCATACCCCTCCCCCTTTTTTACCCTCTCTATCCTTGCGTTATAGGGTATACCCTTGAATGTTTGCCAGCCAATCATGAGAGCTGTTGAACCAGGTCTCTGAAATTCCCACAAAATCCAAATCCTCCTTGTACAACAGTATCTCTAGTTCACCCATCTTGTCCGCCAGACTCCTAATAGTTTCTCATAGCTTCAAGAAACTATTAGATTCAAAAGTGGTATTTTCAGATCATGTGTATGGGCTATTAGTCTGTGGTCTACAAACACCCTCAGGCCCTTTTCTATTACTGTTTCTCCAAAAATATAGATAATCTACATCTTCTTCCACCATCCAATTTCTCACCTACTTTCTCATAGATAACAAGTTGGTCTGAAAAGAATGGTCTTTCACGAATCCATTTTGGTTGCACTTATGATACCTTTATTGCAAGCAAATTCTTGGATAGAGTCCCTGACTGTTCCCTCAAATATCTTGCATGCTGTTGATGTTCGGCTGACTGGTGTGTGAGTTTTCATGGTATACATCTTGATAATTTTTTTGTACTACAACTGGTACCACATTTGCTCAGTGCCATTCAGTTTGTGCCATTCCAGTAAGTAAGGTGTCTTTTAAAAATTAGAAATTGTGGCTCGACTATAACCAAGCCAAGTTCCCTAAGGACTTGCAGGTGTAAGCCATCTGGACCTCGTGGCTTGTTGCCATTAAGTTTCTCTAGTCTCTATCTGACCTGGTTTTCTCTCAGCCACAGAAGTACCTTCAGTGAAACGTCATTAGTATTTTCATCTGAAGAGAAAAAAAACAATTTAATACTTTTTCCCTGTCATTTGTGCCCAACTTTCCATTTTCATCAGTTATGGGGCCTATCGGTTCTTTTATACACTTTACTATTGAAATATTGGAACACCTTGTTTTTTTGTTGTATTCCTTGTAAATCTGGAACGTTGAGGGTGTCTCTTCTACTTTGTTCTTTTTAAAGCCCTGTTTTTCTCATTTGTTTTGTTTTTTTTTTACACTAGAATTTGTCACATGAAAAGGAGGTATGACTGGAAAGGCTACATTATATACAGCACCTCATCCCGGATAATCAATTAGGAATAATAGGGAGTAGAGAGGGAGAATCCCTCTCTACTCCCTATTATTCTTAATGAATTTGTCACGTTTGAATTTAGTACTTTTATATTTTGTTACCCAATGGAATACAATGAAGACAAAAAAAGAGATAATTCAGTAATACAATGAGACAAAACGCGGCGTAGATATGTTGGATCAGATGGTTCGTACTTACAGTACTAAACAAATGACCGGAAGATGGCCAATGGTTATATTTTATAACATGTTTGATGTTAGTGCTATCAACACCTACATTATCTGGATATAGCTAAAACCAGACTGGAATGCAAGTAAATCGCACAAAAGGAAGGTTTTCCTTATACATCTTGGGAAAGCACTGATTGGAGTATCTGAGGGGCCTGACGTTCCTCAGACTTCTATCTTAGAAGAACCACCAAGAAAGAAAGCACGATGCATTATCTGCCCTAACAGCAAAGACAGAAAAACTCGAACAGTGTGTTGTGTACGCAAAAAAAAAAAAAAAAAAATGTATGTCAAGAACATCTGAAAGTGGTGTGTTTGAACTGTGGACAGTGAAACCTTTTCATCATAAAATGTATAAAATTTATGTGCAAAATAATATAAATAAGACGAAATACTCTTCACAGTTAGACAAAATATGGAGAATACATTATTATCACCAAATGAGTAAGCATTGGTTAGTATTTCATGGTTATTCAATATTTTACTGGCTAAAATTGTAATCAAAATTCATAATTGCACTGTTTCACAATAAAAATAATTATACTAAAACTTTTATTCATTATATGTAACAACATTTATTCGTGATATGTACCAAATTATAGTACAGAGCCCATTGGACCCTGGCAGTGCAAGGTGGTACAAAAAAAAGCCGTTAGACCAAGGGTTAAAACTTTCCCACTGACCTTGTGTGCTCTTTGTTGCAAATATTTGGTCCCGTTGAGTGTCATGCAGTAAGGATCACAGCTTATTGAAGTTAGATTGTTTTGAATTTACAGTTAGGCCTCATGCACACAGGGTTTTGCTTTGCACCTGTGAACGCCAGAACTCCTGGCAAGAGAAAAGCTACTTAAAAAATGCACCTAAAGCTACGTATTGCACATGCATGTCAAGTGCTTGATCGTTTATGGATTCCATTGGCCAAAATGTTAATTTATTCTGGACATTGAAATGCACTAATGCTCAAATGCACCTAAATGCATCTAGCATTAAGGTGAGTTTAGATGCTTTGAGCATTCAGCTTTTTTTTTGCTCTTCACCTTCTATTCTGAATGTGCCTGTGATGGTTTTTTCTGCTTGTAAACATCTTTGTGTACATGGACAGAAAGGCTAACATACCGTAGATGTGCTTTTACAGGCTAAAAAAAAAAAGTGCCAATTGCCTATAAAGAGCAGTGTACCAACATGCCTTTCCTTCCTGTGAATTACCGTATTTATCGGCGTATAACACGCGCCGGCGTATAACACGCGCCAGCGTATAACACGCACCCCAAGTTTAGGAGAGAATTTTAAGGAAAAAAATTTTTTAGGAGGGAAGTTTAAGGAAAAAAACTTACATTAAAATGCCCATCAATGCAGCCTTATCTGTCTATCTGCAGCCTTTTCAGTGTCAGTGCAGCCTTGCCCCAGTGCAGTCTTGTCAGTGCAGCCTTGTCAGTGCAGCTTTTGCCCCAGTGCAGCCTTGCCTCAGTGCAGCTTTGCCCCAGAGCAGCTTTGCCCCAGTGTAGCCTTGCCTCAGTGCAGCTTTGCCCCAGTGCAGCCTTGCCCCAGTGCAGCTTCGTTAGTGCAGGTCTGCCCCAGTCCAGCCATGTCAGTGCAGCTTTGTGCACTCGGTGTAGATTCAAAAAATGGCGCCGAGACTGCAGGGAGCCGAGATACACATACACGAGTGTTTTCGGCTTTTTCCGGTGCCGTCGTCACGCCCAGTCCCGCCCCTGGACCTGTGTTATGTCCATCATAGGGCGGGACTGGGCGTGACTGAGCGGCGCCGAAAAAAGCAGAGAACACTCGGGTATGTGTATCTCGGATCCGACAAGAGCAGAGATACACATACCCGAGTGTTCTCGGCTTTTTTTGGCGCCGCTCACAGTCACGCCCAGTCCTGCCCTATGATGGACATAACACAGGTCCAGGGGCGGGACTGGGCGTGACGGTGGCGCCGGAAAAAGCCGAGAACACTCGAGTATGTGTATCTCGGCTCCCTGCAGTCTCGGCGCCATTTTTGAATCTACCCACGGCTGTGTATGTCGGCGGCGACCGCGGCAATTGCCGCGATCGCTCCGATGACACAGAAATCGGCGGGGATCGGCCTATAACACGCACCCACGATTTTCCCCTGATTTTCAGGGGGAAAAAGTGCGTGTTATATGCCGATAAATACGGTATGTGCAAATGTGATTTCACCATGACCATTATTACCTAAATTGCCTGGGTGACACGCCAATGACCAGCCTTCGTTAAGTGTGCAGTTCCATTTGCCCAATACGTATCAGAGATAAAATTGCTTGTAAAAGTATCACCCTGATTCCCAGACATTTCAGTCTGTGAAAAGCGCTCACACTCTTCTTCATCCTTTGTCAGGGGGCCTACAACATACTCCCATAGGTAATTTACTATTTGTTGCCTTCGTATGGAGCACCTGCCATAGTGACTCTGCATCATCCCAGTTCTTCTTAGTGATATCAGTTCTCATACTTTCTGATTGCTCTTCACATACATGCATACCACTTCTGCCAAGTTTGTCCCTCTGAAATAGAGCATACGCCTCATTATTAGCTCAGTTAGCTCATTTAGATGCAGTCTGTCCCTACAGGAGAGCCATTAACTGACCAAAAATCAGCTTAGTTATCCAGGAACCCAAAACCCTAGTTCTTACACCATTTTCTTAGCCACTTATTCAACTATCTGAGCTCCCACTGCCTCTCTGGTGTGGCTCATGGCACAGGAAGTGTTTCAGAAAATATTACCTAATTTGGTTCCTAAGTTTTTGAAATCTTTTTTTCAAGATGCTCCATCCTACTCTAATTTTGTAATATGTATCAATGTGTACCATGACAGCTGGGTCTTCCTTAGCCCCACCTAAAAATCTGTCAACCCAATCCACAATGTCCTGAACATGAGCACCCAGGAAACACACTATTCAGCGATTACGGTCTTTGTGAAAAATGTTCCTGTCCCCCCTTATATTTGAGTCTCCTATCACCAGTGTCTGCTTCTTTGTCTAAATGCCTGTTCACATCTTTACTGGAGCAATCATTCCCCTGGATGCTGGAGGATGTATTCTATTCTAGCAATGCTACTCCTGACTGATATCCTCAATATCTTGCAACTGGGCACATTTATGAGGATGTATCAACTCAGGGCTAGCCTCTCCAACACTTTTTCCTCTACGCTATCTCCTTTTTTATTTATTTATTCAAGAGACAAAATTCACAGAATTAATGCAATGAAGATACAGAAGAAAATAGTACAACACTATACATCAATCTATAACATCACGGGAGAGAATGAGGACAAGGACCCTGGATAACACTTGTGCAGGTCTAGTACCCCAACAGATACTATAACCGTCAGTGGATGGAGAAGAAATAGAGGAAGAAGAAAAAAGGAGAAAAAAAAAACGGGGGGGGGGGGGGGTGAGTCAATGGATATGGGTTCGCAGAGTGTCTAGGAGCTATTATGTTCAGTAAGTTCTTCACACGTGAAAAACTCATCAAGAGAAAGAGAGCCTGTCCCTAATCAGAGAAGACAAACAAGTTCCATAAAGTCCATGTTTTGGAGTATTGGTGCCTGGACGAAAGGACAAGGTCTTCCATTTTGTTTATGTCCTCTCCTTTTCTAAGCCAGAGGCCAGTGGTCGGTGGATGAGGGGATTTCCAGTTAAGGGGGATACATGTCTTGGCAGCGCCAAGGAGATGGCGTACAACAAATTTCTTATAGATTGTCTCCAGAATAGCGGAGGCATGGAGTAGGAAGAAGGCTGGATCATCTGGAATAGGACACTTCGTAAATTTCGGTATGATTTGACGGACTATTTTCCAAAAGTTTGTGAGTTTGAGGCAGGACCAGAATATGTGTCTACCCTATCTTCTAACTGTAAACCACCTACCTACCTCTAACCCAATCTCCTCCATGTGTCCACCCTTCTTTACACTGGCCCTAGCCAGCATCTGATGGGTGAGGTCCAAACTCCTGCTCTGCACTGTTGCACATTGATTTAGATGCAGGATTTGGGCTTCCAAACAAACAGCTTGCTCACATCTTACACAACAGTATTCTCTCTCCAACAGTTGTTCAAGGAGCACAAACAAAGAGCTTTATGGCCTAGGGGAGATGCAAACTATACAACTTTTATTGTTCAATTTCCTTTAGATTTACCATCAACTATGTAGTGCATGGGCCTGCCTGATTGCATACAAATTGAAAGTGTTTAGGTTTGACCTCATATTATATGGTTTTGGTAAATCTAAAGGAAAAAATATAAAGATGATTGTATAGTGTGTATCCAGATTAAATATCCCAAAGATAAGATGAGGCTTGAGTTTAACTTTAAACTATCCCCCATCAACACAGACAGTGCTGACAGGGGAATCTTTCCTGCTGAGCCATTGTCTGCCACCAGCTGAAAACAGCTGCTGCTAGCAATAATAGCAAATGAATCCGGCAGGCTGTTTGTAACCCAAGTTGATCGATCGATTCAGCATGCCCACACATGGTTCAATTCTTGGCTAAACTATGCACACACCTCAAGTTTAGAACATCACTTGCACAGCTAGATAAATGCCAGCTTCAGGCAGCAGCATGTGGGTTTCAAAGGTTTAACTTTTAAAAAAAATGATCTTTAGTAATTTAGGAAGACTGCTTTTTTGTTCTGTGAGCATAATCTGCTAAAGACATCCAGCTGGAGGAACGTTTTATGTGAAAGGCCTGCATAGTGGGAAGAATTTGCCATCCTCGATTACATTGCTGTTTTCTATAATTATTTTCTGACCTTCCTATAGATATCGGTCAAAGTAATTGCAGTGAGCTACTTTCGATAGGTAGTGGCAATGAAGTGTATATTGTTTTACGATTTATGGTGAATTAAGATCTGAGGATTGTACAAGATCCTTTATTATACCATTGACACTATTCACATGAAATGCTGTTTCAAGTTCGCTTCTATTTTTTCATAATCTGTATACTGAATGTATGATTTATTTTTATTCTTATATATTTATTTGTACATTTTTAAATAAAAATTTCTTTTGGGATTTGCCTTCTTAAGCATTTCCCTTAACCTATTGCCGCCCGCGTAACATCATATGAGCGGTGATATCGTCTTTTAGAGCCGCGAGTCCCTTCACCATAAGAATGATCATAGCGGCCACTTGATTGTTCTTACAGGCAGCAGGAGTGGATGCGCCCCCCCCGCCACCCTCCGGTGCTTTTCTTGGCTCGCCCCTGCCATCGGCGAACCGGAGAAGGAACTGACCAGCCCCGGATGCTGATCTCTTATCTCTGGCAGGCCAGATAGTCCCCAGAATATCTATGATCGTTCGGGGGCCAGGGTGCGATGTTATGACATTACGCCTGGCCTCTGCATTTGAAAAAATGCCGCCTCTGCTGGAAAGCTGAGATCTTTTTAATTTTTTTTATTACAGGCTTCCCAGCCTAGAGGTGAGATCTGGGTACTTATTGACCCAGATCTCATTGTAAAGAGGACCTGTCAATCACTTTTCCTGTTACAAGGGATGTTTACATTCCTTGTAATAGGAACAAAAGTGATCCAACAAAAAATGTAATAAGAAAGTGTCAAAATAGAAAAATAAAAGTAAAATTTCCCGCGTGCTCGCTTGCAGAAGCGAACGCATACGTAAGTCGCGCCCACATGTGTATTCGAATGGCATTCAAACCACACATGTGAGGTATCGCCGCAAAGTTAGAGCGTGAGCAATAATTCTAACACTAGACCTTCTGTGTAACCCAAAACCTGTAACCTGTAAAAAATGTTAAAGCGTCGCCTATGGGGATTTTTAAGTATCGAACTTTGGCACCATTCCATGAGCGAGTGCAATTTTGAAGCGTAACATGTTAGGTACCTATCTACACTGCGTAACATCACCTTTCACATTATAAAAAAAAAAATTTTTTTTTTCATGCATTAAACGTGTTTGAAAAATTGCTGCACAAATACCTTGTGAGATAAAAAGTTGCAACGACTGCCAATTTATTGTCTAGGGTCGGTCTCTGCTAAAAAAAAAACATATAATGTTTGGGGGTTCTGTGTAATTTTCTAGAAAAAAAAGATGATTTTTACTTGTAAGAGAGAAATGTCAGAATTGGACTGGGTGGCAAGTGGTTAAGCATTCTTTTTTGTCATTTATGTTTACAACATTGAGGCAGCTGCATGCCTAAGCTAAGGGCAGATGGTTCCAGGAAGTAAATATTACATTAAACATCTGCCCTTAATCAAGTTGGCCACTACCAGAAATGCTAGGGGGGTATTTTTCAAAGTAATTTCTCAGCAAAATAAAGCATGGAGATATAGATAGACGGGTGAGTTTGCTTTGAATATTGAAAATGCATAGAATAGCATTTTTGGCTTGTGGTGCTCAGATGCAGTGTAGTTCCGTTTTTGTTGATTTGAACAAATTAATGTGGTAGAGGTAGAAAAATGTAAAATAATGCATTTGGGTGGCAAAAATATGGATGCAATCTACTCACTAGGGGGAGAACCTCTGGGGGGAATCTAGGATGGAAAAGGACCTGGGGGTCCTAGTGAATGATAGGCTCGGCAGTGGCATGCAATGCCAAGCTGCTGCAAGCAAAGCAAACAGAATATTGGCATGCATTAAAAAGGGGATTAACTCCAGAGATAAAACGATAATTCTTCCACTCTACAAGACTCTGATCTGGCCGCACCTGGAGTATGCTGTCCAGTTCTGGGCACCAGTCCTCAGGAAGGATGAGCTGGAACTGGAGAGAGTCCAGAGAAGGGCAAAAAAGCTAATAAAGGGACTGGAGGACCCATTTATGCCTGATTGTATTGAGAATGACCAAGCGGGGTTTTTTCCTGGGAGGGAGGCAAGAGATAATATGCTGAGAACAACTTTATTGATGCATGTGGCAAAAAAAAAGGAAGAAACCTGCTCTCTTTCTATCAATAGATGCCGAAAAGGCCTTTGATAGGTTAGATTGGGACTTTGTTACGGACATTACATTTGGTATGGGCCCGCAAATGCTGAGGTGGATTGAGGCATTGTACTCTAATCCTATGGCAAAAATTCAGGTCAATGGAACTTTATCTGAGACTTTTCAGTTGTTTAATGGTACACGACAGGGTTGCCCACTTTCGCCCTTACTCTGTGTTTTCCCTGGAACCCCTCTTAGCTTCTATAAGAGCTAATAATAAAATAACGGGTATAGAAGCCGCGGGACAGGAACATAACATATCTGCTTTTGTGGATGATGTTATGTTATATATGTTATATATAATGTATCCCACAAAAACACTGCCGGATGTTCTGAAAGAACTGAATAACTATGGGGGTATTTCAAACCTTAAGATAAATATGGAGAAGACTGAGATATTAGATATCTCAGTGCCCTCAGATGAAGGTAGGGATCTTAGAACCCTATACCTCTTTAAGTGGAGGAAGAGAGGATTGAAATATCTAAGAGTGTTTTTGTCAACATCAATAATGGATTTATATCAGGATAATTACCTGCCCTTATTGAATAAAATCAAACAAGATTTGAAAGGTTATCATGCTCATAGACTGTTATGGTTCGGCAGGATAAGCAGGATTAAAATGATGACTCTTTCAAAAGCTTTGTATATCTTTCAGTGTCTTCCGATAAAGATTCCTGTGGCCTACTTTAAAATTCTTAGATTGATATTACAAAAATTTATATGGAATAACAGAGGGATTTGTATTGCTTATGGAATTTTGAGTAGACCAAGGGAGAGGGGGGGAATATCTGCCAGATTTTGAAAAATACCATGAGGCAGCAGTACTACAGAGAATTTTGGACTGGGTCCATGGATCTCCGTAAAAAATGAGTAACACTTGAGTCAGAGCTGAGTAATTCAGCTCTGAGTCAGATTTTTTGAATACCAAGCCAATACAGCGGTCTTCCTAGAGATATAGCTCCAAATACTGTAGAGACACTTAGAATATGGGATAAGCTCTCCAAAAGTAGATCCTGGCAATAAAATAGCCCCCTGATGTCCCTCACAGGTAACAACTATTTCCCTCCAGGTAAGGATAATAAATTATTATTATTTAAAATGAACCTCTTCTGATCATTTGAGATTAAAGGATATTCTTAAGGGAAATATCCTCTGTTCCTTATCTGAACTTCGATAAAAAATATGGTGGAACTCTTTGGGATGCATGGAGATATAGACAACGTCAACACTTTGTATATTCTCTCCCAAAACCTCTTCGTTCAGTAAGGGGGTTGGATCCATGGGAAAGACTAGTCGACCAATGGGGAAAAAATAGACAAGGGATCTCCAACATATATAAGATGTTGATGACTCCCCCAGATGTGGACTCCTTGTTATCTATTGGAAAGATAGGCATTAGAACTAAATTCACTTCAATTCACTTCTCTTCAAAATAAACAATAGGTTTGGGAAGGAATATTCGGGTTATAGTATAAGATAAAGGATATATATGATCGGGCGGGGGAGTCACTAAAATTAAGGGGAAAGGGTAAAGTGATACAAACACACTATAAAGTTTGGAAGGTTTTTTTTTTCTCTCTCAGGGGTTGGGAAAGGGGGGAGACCATGGAATATCCTTAACATTTTTTCTTTTTTTCTTGAAAGGTATTAAAGAGGAATAAACCCCAGATTTTTTTCCTTTTTAAAAAAAAAAATATAATGCAGCAATGTATATAGAAGTCATGCATGCGAAAATGTCACTTAAACGAGGTTTGGAAATACCTCTTTTTGCTTTTATAAATTCTCTCCTCTTCCGGCAATCGGCCGCGCCATCTTTACTATTGATTGCTGGCTCTTGCGTGGACGTCATTTCCGCCCTTCCTCTCCTTCCCTGTGTTAATCTCGCGCACGTGTAAACCAAGCCTCTATCTAGGAAGGTGAGGGAGGAGAGCATGGTATCGCGAGGCTTCCTTTCCGTTCAGAGTGAAAGGAAATAAGCTGGCATGCTGTGGATAGTGAAACTAAGAATATGGTGAAATCAACCTGCGCTAATGAGCAATGTGTGATAAAAAGGTGTATATATACAAAAGGTGCAGCTGCAAAAAAAACTCCAAATATCTATGAAGTGACAAACATGTAAATAAACTAAATTGCGCTAGCAAAAAAAACAAAACTTATCCTTAGTAAAAAATTAATTAGAAGTGCTAGGAGAACACAATATGTGTATAAACAATGAGTGCATAAAGTGTTTATACAAAAGTGGAGAAAATATATTAAAAATCAGTGATCATAGGTAAAAAGCCACTCATAATCCGTCCATAATATGAATCATTTTGACCAGAAAACAAAAAGTCCACTTCATGTGTTTCATCGCCACACACTAAGGATTGGTACACCAAGATAATTCAGATCAGATGTGCATTGATAGCGGTGAAGGAAGTAATAGATGTGCGCTTACCCCAAAAGATGGACCTCCCCTGTGGCAAGGTCTTATCAGCTTGCAGATTTCGCCCTCTGCAGGGACCAGCTGTTAGTCTCCTGGTCTTGGCAGCGTGTACCGCCGACTTCCGTATGGCCGGGATGGTCCAACTATCCCAATCTCAAAGGGGGGGACTCAGAAATGGAAAAGTCCACATACAGGAAAAAACGGCATAAGGAGAAAAAAACTCCAATAGTGTGATAACGTTTAGAGTATTTATTGGTTAAAGCAAACCACAAGTGAACATTAAAAAATCCAGATATAAAATCCAATTAAAAAAGCCGGCATAATCAAAGGCAGAACGCCCGTGCAAATAAACTCTCCAGAACACGTGATGGCTAGCACTGCGAGGCCACGCCCTACATGTTTCGTCATACGTGACGTCTACGGGTGCCCCCGTAGACGTCACGTATGACGAAACATGTAGGGCGTGGCCTCGCAGTGCTAGCCATCACGTGTTCTGGAGAGTTTATTTGCACGGGCGTTCTGCCTTTGATTATGCCGGCTTTTTTAATTGGATTTTATATCTGGATTTTTTAATGTTCACTTGTGGTTTGCTTTAACCAATAAATACTCTAAACGTTATCACACTATTGGAGTTTTTTTCTCCTTATGCCGTTTTTTCCTGTATGTGGACTTTTCCATTTCTGAGTCCCCCCCTTTGAGATTGGGATAGTTGGACCATCCCGGCCATAGGGAAGTCGGCGGTACACGCTGCCAAGACCAGGAGACTAACAGCTGGTCCCTGCAGAGGGCGAAATCTGCAAGCTGATAAGACCTTGCCACAGGGGTGGTCCATCTTTTGGGGTAAGCGCACATCTATTACTTCCTTCACCGCTATCAATGCACATCTGATCTGAAGTATCTTGGTGTACCAATCCTTAGTGTGTGGCGATGAAACACATGAAGTGGACTTTTTGTTTTCTGGTCAAAATGATTCATATTATGGACGGATTATGAGTGGCTTTTTACCTATGATCACTGATTTTTAATATATTTTCTCCACTTTTGTATAAACACTTTATGCACTCATTGTTTATACACATATTGTGTTCTCCTAGCACTTCTAATTAATTTTTTACTAAGGATAAGTTTTGTTTTTTTTGCTAGCGCAATTTAGTTTATTTACGTGGATAGTGAAACGGCACACATAGCGTGCCGTTAAAGACGCTACGGACTGGGCATACGCCGGTGACATCCATTACAGATTGCAGGACGGATTTTGGGGAAACTGTTACAGTAAGTGACATTTCACATGCAGCGATCAGCTGCCTGTTCTATGCAGATTATAATGAGCTGAAGTTAGAATAGAGTGTTTACAACCACTTTAAGAGATTGATCCATGAACTAAGTTTATTGTGTGATTATGTGTTTTGTTTTATATATGTATGTTAAGCATGCTTTCATATAAGGTTTTGAAATGAAATGATAGGGAATGTTGTTATGTGAAAAATATCTTAATAAAAATAATTGAAAACAAATACCGTACCCCACAATAGGGATAAAACTTTTCTGCAAAATGGAATTTAAAGACACGTGGCCATTCACTAAAATTAGAAGAGAAGTGGTTTAAACTTAAACTACATAGAGGGTTATTTACTGTAAGAGTGGTAAGAATGTAATTCTCTTCCACAGGCAGTGGTTTCAGCGAGGCGCATCAATAATTTCAAAAAACTATTAGGCACCTGAAAGACCACAACATATAGGGATATACAATGTAATACTAAAATAAAAACACACACAGGTTGGACTTGTGTCTTTTTTCAACCTCACCTACTACTTGTGTACCTATGCAACATATGTACTTGTGCTCTGTCTGCACTCAGCCTTTTCTTGCAACAGCAGGCTTCTACAGCAGAGAGAGCAAGAGAGACCCCTGAGCATCAATAAGCTCACACCAGGTAGGATGTGGATGTAGAAAATGAAGGCCTTTTTTCTAACCAAAGCTCTACAAAGCCTCTGTATAGTGGCAGGGTGAGCCCGTGCCAAAGTTTAAAATGGTGGTTTACACCAGATTTTCTAAGAAGCAAGCACATTAATGGCACAGGTGTGTGCTGGCTTCATATGAGAGCCAGAGATATAGCTCAGACCTCTACCCTCCCAAGGGGGTCTGTGTGTAAAGGGAGCCATAAGTGGTGCTGGTGTGCACCATGGTGTCCAGGTCCGGACAAACCAAGACCCAAGCCTGAGAGAGAGCCCATGAGGGACAGAGCAACTAGGAAGCTGTGGAGAGACTCCATGAGGAACAGAGCAGATCGGAAGCTGTAAGGAAGACACAGAGCTGAAGTTCAGCTTCTGTAAGTAAGCAGTGGGATATGTTTCATGGCCAGGAGGACCAAAAGGGTACTGATGGTCAGGAGAACCCTGAAGAGGTATTCGGAGCAGTAAAGCTGCCACAAGAGAGCCAGGAGGCGGAATGTTTTATTTGACTGATAGTGAGAACCCCCTGCATGGGAAGACATACCTGTGTGAATTTTGACTTTATTTTAAATAAAAGTGGTCAGGAAAGCCCTGGTGTTGAGTAAGCACACCACTGAGCTAAGAAACCCAGAGTTGTCACAATATGCAGTGTTACAACTAGGGTTGCACCGATACTAGTATCGATATCTGTGCCGAAACCGAGTATTTGCACAAGTATCGGTACTCGTGCAAATGCACCGATACTTTCAGGCTCGGCTCTTTGAGCTGTGCTTGGGTCTCCCCAGTGTTAAAGAAGTCCGGTAATTGGAGCTGTAAAAAAAAAAAAAAAAAAAGCAGCTGGCAATGTTTATTACCAACATTGCTCAGCCCTGAAACATTGTTTTTTTGTATATTTGTTTATATTACTGTTTACTCTGCAGATCAAAAGGGATGAACAAATGTTCCTCTGTTTAACCCCTTAATAACCCTTAATTTACTCTAATCAGCCTTAATTAACTCCCTATTCTCCTCCATTTATTTATTTTTTTCCTGCTTTTTTTCTTTTGTTCACATCTATTTTATAAACGATAAACCACTAAAACTTTTTTTGGTTTGCTTTGTTAGAGAATATTTTTACACATATATATTAACATATATTTACAAATTTCACATTGAAAAAGCGCTAAATTAAAATAAAAATCTATTTATTTCATTTGTAAATAACTTTTAAATGCTATGTACCATTGCTGACAGCTAAAGTTAAAACAAAATGGTTGCGGTAGGTATCAGTGATTGGTATCGGCGAGTACTAAAAAAAAAAAAAAGTATCGGCACTTGTACTCATTGTAAAAAAAATGGTATCGGTGCATCCCTAATTACAACAGTTAAACAGCAGCCACAGTTGTTGCGGACACATACAGAAAGATAGTCCTAAGAACTGTTAACATCAGAGAGTACACAAGGTTCATTTCTCCCTACACTGCCCAAAAACAGCCTGATAAATGGCTGTTGGGAACCCACCCTTTTCATAATGATGGAGCATACACATGCTAAAACCCCATTATTGGCTATTCTAACCCTGCTGATCACAGGTGAAAAGTCAGGTAGGGCATTATGGGTCCTATAAAAACTAACCAAAAAATTGCTGTTAACATAACCTTTAGTCCTGCAGGATTCATTGCAAACCCACAGGAGTGGCGAATCTAAACCTTATCACAATATACAGAAAGTGGATGGGGGGGCAGTGACTGGAGCAGATGTTTAGGCAAAGAAAAAGCTCAATGGGCTTTTGGCGAACTAGGAGTGCCAAGAGAACACACAGAAGCGAATCACACAGAACCTGATGAGCGGGTGTTTATTGGGGAACACAGGGTAGAGGCAGTAGGAGAATTAGTCCACAGAACAAACAATAGACACAGCAATGAAGAGTGATTCTCACAGCAATATGGAACAGAAAAGGAAGTAGTTCACAAGTCAACAGAAGGCACAGCAATGAAGAGTGCTCCTCAGGACAACAAAGGGGTAATAGTCCACAGGGGTAATAGTCCACAGGGCAGAGCAGTGTTTGGTACAGTGGGGTTAAAGTGCTTGGCACACAGTCAGAGCAGGGTTGGCACAGCAGGATAGCAAGACAGCAAGTGCAATGAAAGAGTCCACCGGGAAACAATGTAACACCATACAGTCCTCATGGGATGGCCCAGCCAAAATTGGGAACCTGTACTCAGGGATCTAGACCCAGGCAGAGAAGACTAAATCCAGACAGGAAAGAGATCCTGGCAGACTGGTAAGTCCAGAACAGGGCAGAGATCCAGGCAGACAGGGCTAAGACCAGAACAGGGCAGAGATTCAGGCAGACGGGTAAGTCAAGAACAGGGCAGAGATCCAAGAAGACAGAGCTAAGTCCAGAAGAGGGCAAAGATCCAGGCAGACGGGTAAATCCATGGGCTCTTGGAAGGGGCTGTGGGGGGGGGGGGTCTGACCACAGCTCAGAGCCTGACAGAGCACAGCAGCACAGACAATATGGAACTGTATGTTCCAGGATCCAGGAAGTAGAACACCATCCATACTAAACTATCCGCCTGCAGTTTTAAACACCTTCTAGTCTCCTTCCAGTGGAGCAGGCAGACAAAGGTTCACCCCGTGTCCATCACCGCGGAAAGCTCAGAAAAGACTGACTCCTGCCAGCATAGGGGAATTAAATTGTACTTTGAATTCGGCTAAAGCCTAGTACACCCGGTGCCGGCACGTCTGGCTTCTCCAGCTACAGGACACCATGCTGTCTGCGCTGCCCCTAATGGCACCCCAAACGCGATGCAATACCGCCGCGATTATTACAAGGCAATCACAGCAAACCACGCTTTTAAATTTCATGTAAAGCTTGTTGCCCAAAAAAAGATAATACGCATAATGGGTGATAATGCGCATTGGGCAGCTCATTCAATTGAGTGGGCTGGCCCTATGCGACACACAAAATCATGTGCGAATTGTTTAAAAAAAATCATGAGCAGGAACGCTTGTGCCCACTATGTGAAAATGTGAAGGCAGCCTCCGGGTCAGCGAAGGAGAACATAGTGAGAAGAGGCTGCAAGACACAGAGAAAGTGAATATGTGAAGTGTAAAGATATGGATGCCTGTACTTTAATACTCAGTAAAGGAGAAGATGAGAGTAAGTTTTATGTTTTCACCACTTCTCTTCTTCTCACCAGGTGAATAAGATTTATTGTAGCAATGATCCAAAACAAAGTTTATACAGCATAAATCTGTTTAATAAAATGACAAATACAAAACAATATAAAAGCTGTTCCAAGCAGTTTCACAGCTTTAGCTTTAGATTACCTTTCAAACAAACACTAGGGAAATGAAAATACCTAACCCTTACTGCAAGCAAGTAAACCAATCAGAATCAAACATACGACAGGATATTGGGATAGTTAAACCCATAGTTGCTTTGGGAGGAGCTACATATTGAAAATAAATATCTTTCCCCATTTGATGTGTCTTTTTTAAACCTTAAAGGATTTGTAAACCCTCACAGTTTTTCACCTTAATGCATTCTATGCATTAAGGTGAAAAACGTGCCCTGCAGCTGCTCCCCAGAGCCCCCCTTTTTCTTACCTGAGCCCGATCATTCCAGCGACGGGGACGAGCACAGCAGCTCCAGCCACTATCTCAGGTCCTGATTGGATAGATTGATAGCAGCAGGAGCCAGTCACTCCCCATTGCGGTCAATCAAATCCAGTGACACGGGGGCGGGGCCGAATCTTGCTGTCTGTGTCAATGGATGCAGCAGGAGGACTCGGAAGCATGCCTGCACGACTGCCCCCATGGAAAGCGCCTCTCTGTGGGGGCACTCTATGAGGAGGAGCGGCGCCGGGGGATCCAAAAAAAAGGATCGGGACCGCTCTGTGCAAAACCCTTGCACAGAGCAGGTAAGCATGACATGTTTGTTATTAAAAAAAAAAAAAACCTTTACAATCACTTTGAGTCCATCATGCTTCTTACTACACACACTCAAAGGTGACTTTATGAAATTCCTGTGGATTAAAAAAAGGTCCCATGCATCTCCAACACAATCCTCCTTTTACCTAAACATTGAGATGGGATTGGATTTCCATATCAGTTACAACAAAGGATCCTGGATTGCTGTAAACATTCTGCGACCAAGGGAAAGGTCAGTCTCAAGCAGGAAGAAAATGCCCATCCCCTACTAGTTGCTTTTGATCAAAAGACCAATTTAGGCTCCAACACTTTGTTCACAGGCAACTTCATTGTGCCTCTTGGACATCTTCATTGTGCCTCTTGGACATTCAGAACACGAGCAATCCCCCTCTTGAAGCTGTGATGCATTTTATAGGGTCATTGCTGAAGATGAACAGGATGAATCTTCTTCCTCTAAGGCAGGGGTCTCAAACTGGTGGCCCTCCAGCTGTTGCGAAACTACAAGTCCCATCATGCTTGTAACTGTCAGCCTTGCAATTCCTCATGGGACTTGTAGTTTTGCAACAGCTGGAGGGCCGCCAGTTTGAGACCCTTGCTCTAAGGACTTCTACTTTTTCTAATCTTCCTCTAATGAACAGCCTATGTGACATACACTGGGCTCAGTTCATGAAAGGAGATTGCATATGATATTTGAGTCACGTGCCACACTTTTTCCAAATATTGCTTGTGATACTAAAAATGTAAGTTCACGATTTCTTTATGCGGTATTCACCTCCAAAAAGCAAAAACGCTTGGATAAAAACTGCATCAAACTCAATTCGCTAAAATAAATAAATAGGAATGTATGAAATTTCCTCTGGTGGTTAAGGAGCCACCATGTGCCAGCGTCATTAACAACCAGTGTATAGTTGGTTGTTAAGGCACCCGCTGCATCCTTAACAACCAGTGACTAATCTGCTGTCAGCAGGATTCCCCGGTGACAGTAGAATGTAAACAAAAAAGCCAAAACTAACCACTTGCCGACCTGCTCACAGTACTTTTACTGTGAGCGGGCGCAAGCTGCAGGCACCACAACGTACTGGTATGTTGCAGTGCACATGGGTGCCCCTGAGGCATGTAGTGGCACGACCCTGTGACCCCTATGATTGGTCATAGCGATCACATGATTACAAGGTACACAAAAACAGTCATGACTGGCTTCCATTCATGACAGTTTTGCTTACTATTGTGATGCTGTGATTGGACCACAGCTATCACATAGTACCCGGGTCAATCACAGCACCCTGTACCATGTGATTAGCTGTAGCCAATCACAGATCACAATAGTAAGCAGGCTGTTGTGAATGAAAGCCATTCATGACAGCTAAGACTATTGATCATCACTGTTATTAGCAGTAACATTTTAATTGAAATAAATCCCTGATCAACCCCCCAGAGTAGTACACTATAGTAACACTGTAAATGGGGGAAAAAATCTTAAAAGAAAGAAAATGTAAAAAAAGAATAAAAATGTATTTCATTTTTTATTTTTTCTGTACATACTGTAACCAGTCAGTATCCCTGATCACCGCCACACCAGTCAAATTATGATCCTTGCGTATGTTAAAAAAAAAAAAAAAAAAAAAGTGTAAAAAACCTTAAATTTTATTTAATTTCCTAATTTTCCAAAAAAATACAACCTCAAAAACCTCTCCATGCCTCTTACTAAATTACTTGGAATGTCTATTTTACAAAAAGGGGTCATTTTTGGAGGCATTTGTACTGTCCTGGCATTTTAGGGTCTGTCAGTACATCAAGATTGCTCAGTGTTCTATTATATATAGTATACTGTATACCATAGATTGTACACTTTATAACAGGCATCACTAAATGGCGGACTGCAGTCCAGACTTGGAATAGGTGTCAGTTCTATCCGGACCACCACAGCCTCTCCATTTAGCTGCCTGTGTGTCCTTTCTTCCTTTCACCTCTGCTTCTGCCGCTGCTGACATCTTCACAGCAGGGTAGAGGGCGAGAGGTAAGATCAGTCTGGATGGAGGGTGGGAGCTGCCCTGCTTTCAACAAGCGTCCGGTTGCTTGCTATGGCGCAGAGTGGTCCTAGGAACCAGTCACCCACTTGTATTAACAGGAGATGTTGGAAAGCTCCTGCCCTCTATTCAGTACCACCATATAAAGGAGGGAAGTTAGATGTAAAAGTGGGGGCTGTACTGTAAAAGTGGGGGGGAACTGTTATGTAAAGATGGGAGACTTCAGTGTTCATACAACGTAAATCTGGGGGACTGTGATGTAAAGAGGGGCTGTGAGGTAAAGGGGGGAAACTGTGAAGTAAAGATAGGGGACTAAAATTTAAATGGGGTGGGACTGTGAAGTAAAAATGGGGGCCTTCAATGTACAACATGAAGATGGGGGACTGTAATACAAATGGGGGGACTGTATTGTAAAGAGGGGCTGTGATGTAAAGGGTGGAAGCAATGGGAAATGTGGGCTGTGATGCAAATGGGGGTAATGTGTCGTAAAGAGGGGACTGTATTGTAAAGGGGGCTGTGATGTAGAGGGGAGACTGATTAAAAAAAAAGATTGTGCTGTTATGGATATTGGGGGGGGGGGGGGAATGACTGTAATGTAAAGGGGGCTGAGTAATAGTACAAACATGAGATCCAGGCCTCTACTGGAACAAAATGTTACTTACCCGATCTCCGTGAATTTTAATTCAATACCCCTACGCTATAACTTTCACACAGACTAAATAATATACCGAGTTGGGTTATTTTACAAAATAAAATGTAGCAGAATACATTTTAGCCTAAATTTATGAAGAAAGATGATTTGTTTGCAAAATTGTATAACCAAAACTAAGAAAAACATGCTTTATTTCAAAAAGTGTTGATTAAATACCATCTACAGAAAGCTCTGTGTGTGCGCAAAAAAATTATAAAAATGTTCATTTGCATACAGTGTTGGTAAAAGAAGAAAATGGCCGCACACCACTCGCTGCAGATACTTGTGCTTTATTCCATAAAAACCAGGGACAACACAGATGACACCATTGACCCTAAAGCTGGATCGTTAATGCGTTTCACACATTTCACATGCTTAATCATGATGAATGATTAAGACCCAGTGACAAATGGTACAAGATACCTGAATTAAAACCATGCATTGTTACATAAATATCTAGGGAAAAAAGAGAAACATTGTATAACAAAATATAAACCAAAAGAAAAATAAACAGTAAATAAAGGAGAGTACACTCGAGGGGGCCACGCCGCAATACAGGGTGATGTAAAAAAAAAAATTTCCTTCGACAATCTCATATATTGCAGCATTGTTGGCTCGAGAGTAAGCCGACACAAAGGGGGTTATTTACGAAAGGCAAATCCACTTTGCACTACAAGTGCAAACTACAGGTGCAAAGTGCACTTGAAATTGCACTGAAAGTGTACTTGGAAATGCAATCGCTGTAAATCTGAGGAGGAGATCTGAAATGAGGGGAAGCTCTGCTGATTTTATCATCTAATCATGTGCAAGCTAAAATACTGTTTTCTATTTTCCTTGCATGTCCCCCTCGGATCTACAGCAACTGCAACTTCCACGTGCTTTCAGTGCAATTTCAAGTGCACTTTGCACTTGTAGTTTGCACTTGTAGTGCAAAGTGGATTTGCCTTTCGTAAATAACCCCCAAAGTGTTCCAGAGAACACGCTACCTACTCATAAAAATGACTCACATCCCATTAAAATTTTAATCGATTTGGGATGCGAGCATGTAGCTGGAACATCCAAATTACCTCTCGTTTATACAGGAAACAAAAAACATTGCCCCTTTTAGGTACCCATATTTTTTCTATTATCTGTACCCCTATTTTCGGTGATACTCCCACATGATGATTGGTAAAATGTCTAAGTACCGTATATACTTGAGTGTAGGCCAACCTGAATATAATTGCTCGTGGATAAACGTGACCAATTCAATCTAATGACGAACACCAGGGTGAATCAAAGGATATATCAAACGTGCCACCACCTTAAGAAAAGCCTGCTTACCAGCTGGCAGGCAAAAATCGGGCAGTTGGCTTATACCCAGCCAGGGCCTTTACTTGTAAGGTAGATCCACTGATGGACTGGAGGTTGGATGATTAGATGATTGGATGAATATCCAGACCACTCCTGACACCACACGACCTTACACAGACCACGAGACCCAGCCATATACAGAGGAAGAAAAGCCATCCATGGCGTGATACTGTCACAACTAATAATTTAATAAAAGATAATGCACTTACATAAAGATAAAACTTCACATGTAAAAAGCAGAGCCGGCCGGCTGCAAACGATATCCCGTCCTCCTAACGCAGGAGTGTTGTGACGTCAACACGTGTCCTTCCCCAGACGCGTTTCGTCATAAATGACGTTATCAATGGGGAACGGGATATCGTTTGCAGCCAGCTGGCTCTGCTTTTTACATGTGAAGTTTTATCTTTATGTAAGTGCATTATCTTTTATTAAATTATTAGTTGTGACAGCATCACGCTATGGATGGCTTTTCTTCCTCTGTATATGGCTGGGTCTCGTGGTCTGTGTAAGGTCGTGTGGTGTCAGGAGTGGTCTGGACATTCATCCAATCATCTAATCATCCAACCTCCAGTCCATCAGTGGATCTTCCTTAGAAGTAAAGGCCCTGGCTGGGTATAAGTCAACTGCCCGATTTTGCCTGCCAGCTGGTAAGCAGGCTTTTCTTAAGGTGGTGACACGTTTGATATATCTTTTGATTCACACTGGTGTTCGTCATTAGATTGAATTGGTCACCGTTTATCCACGAGAAATTGTATGGACTTTCATTTAATAGCGCAGTTTTTTCCCCTTTATACAGCTTATTTGTGTTAACACATATCGAGCTGCTGCTTTTTGGACTACATTTTCTGTTTTATAGTTATTGTGAATTTTCCATTTAATTTCACATTTTTTTCAATGTATATATAATTTTTGACCTAGCGCGTTTTTTTTCCCCTGTCAACCTGAATATAAGCCAAAGCACCTAATTTTACCACAAAAAAATTGAAAAAACTTATTGACTCTAGTATAAGCCTACAGCTACCGGTAAATTTCAAAAATAAAAATAGATACCAATAATGTTTTTGAATATTTATTTCAAAGAAAAACAGTAGCTCTGTAAGTGGAAAAGAGGGTCAATAAAACACTATGGTATCAACAATAACTTTAAAAGTACAAAAAACTTAGCTCAATCAGCAACCAAGCTAAAACAAGAGTTAAAATCCTTCAAAACTGGATTCCTCCCCATCATCTGTATGTCCAAACAGAGCTTCAGCATTAGCTGGTGTGAGGTTATCAGCATAGTCATCACTGAGTTTGCAGTCATTACCATCACTGCTGTTGTTCTCATACAAAGCGCTGTCTTCACTGCCATCCATAGCATTACTAATGCCACATTTTTTGAAGGCGCGTTGCACCATGTCCTCTGGAATCTCTTCCCATGCATCGCAAACTCACTTTGCTATCAATTCTATGTCGGGCTTCATCAGATTTCCAACTTTTGTCAGTCAGGCTTGACCAGATGACATCCATTCATGCCACATCTTTCGCACACGGTCTTTGAAAGGTTTATTTAAACACACATCTAGGGGCTGCAATACAGATGTAAGCCCACCTGGAATAACGGCCAAAGTAACTTGAGAAGACTTTGCCAATTTTGTTATGTCATCAGATGTGTGGGCTCTGAACATATCCCAAACTAGCAATGATGTTTTTTTCTTTAAGGCTGCTCCTGGTCGTCCGTTCCAAATATCTTCCAGCCATTTTTTTGTTCCGTCTTCATCCATCCAGCCTTTAATATGTGCGCGCACTGTAATTTGTGGTGGGAATTTGACCTTTTTAGGCAAGGTCTCTCTTTTAAACATAATGACAGGCCGCAGCTTAGTTCCATTAGCCAAACATGACTGAACGACTGTGAAATGTTTTTTTTAATTTCCTGTGGTTCTGAGAAAAATAGTTTTGTCTCCCAAACTTGCCACGGTTCTGTTGCTTGGAAGATCAAAAGGTCTTAGGTGTTTCATCCATATTTCCAATATCTCCCAGGTCATAGTTATGGATCCTTCTTTGTTTTATGATGAATGAATGGAATGACATCATCACTTTTTTTTATCAAAGTCTTTTGGCAACTTCTGTGAAATCTTTGCCGCAAACATAGGGCAAACCTATTCATGAAGCAGGTACACCATCCTGCTGACGCAACAACATTTTCAATGCCTGGTGCTTTTAATTTGTCATCTTTAGCCATTTGAAGGGCACATAGGCGAATTCCCATGCGTGTTATGCAGTAACCATTTTAACGACACTCCATAACCCATTTATGCAATTCAGTCTCTAGAGCCCCATATGACATCATTAAACCACGTCAAGCTTTTTTTGCCTTTGGAATCTTTTCCAGGTCAGCTTTCATTTTCCGCCACTCCCTCACTTGTTTTTCATCAACACAAAATTCCCTACTTGCAATATTGTTATTGCTTTCTTCTGCTCTTGACGCAACCTTAAGTTTAAAACCAGCTTCGTATGACCTGCGTTTCTTTTGGTCCAGGATTAGAAATATTGGGATCTATTTCTAACGGGATAAAAAAAAGACTTGTATAGTTTGAAGCCAAACGCTGGCTGATGATATTCCAGAATGTGATGACATGACTGTTTGCATAGAGCAGCCTGTGTTAGGGCTCATAATATACAGCCTACCAGTGCCCATCATAAACAGCCTATCAGTGCCCATAAAATTCAGCCTGCCAGTGCCCATCATATACTGCCTATCGGTGCCCATGAAATTCAGCCTGCCAGTGCCCAGGAAATTCAGCCTGCCAGTGCCCATCATATACAGCCTATCAGTGCCCATGAAATGCAGCCTGCCAGTGCCCATCATATACAGCCTATCAGTGCCCATGAAATACAGCCTGCCAGTGCCCATCATATACAGCCTATCAGTGGCCATGAAATACAGCCTGCCAGTGCCCATGAAATACAGCCTGTCAGTGCCCATCATATACAGCCTACCAGTTCCTGGTAATGAGATGTCACGATGTCCCGCTGTGTCAGATTTGAATCGCCGTGCAGCCGCAGTAATGATGTCCCGCCTCCTATGACATACAGCACAATGATTCCTAGCATTGGATCACTGTGCCGTCTATCACAAGAGGCAGGACATCGTTATGCAGCTGCACACACCGACACACAGCATGGGAGGGGAAACTCACAGGGGTGCTGGGCCGATTCATGAGCGGGACGGTCTGCCCCTTTTTCGCCTCCATTGCGGGACATTTTTTCTTAATTTGACATTCGAGTATAAGCCGAGGCGGGGTTTTTTAGCCTAAAAAATGGACTGAAAAACTCGGCTTATACTCGATTTTATACGGTAAGTATCTTTTTATGATGGATTTGACTTAATTGAATTCCATGCTGTAAGGTGTGGACAGGGTTAACCCCGTGCTTTTATTTATTTGTTTATTCCCTTGTAAAAGGCTATCTCTGTTTTTACTTTAACCACTTCAGCCCCGAAAGGATTTACCCCCTTCCTGACCAGAGCACTTTTTACAATTTGGCACTGCGTCGCTTTAACTGCTAATTGCGTGGTCATGCAATGCTGTACCCAAACAAAATTTGCGTCCTTTTCTTCCCACAAATAGAGCTTTCTTTTGATGGTATTTGATCACCTCTGCCGTTTTTATTTTTTGCGCTATACACGGAAAAAGACCGAAAATTTTGAAAAAAAAAATGATATTTTCTATTTTTGTTCTAAAAAAAAAATCCAATAAACCCAATTTTAGTCATACATTTAGGCCAAAATGTATTCGGCCACATGTCTTTGGTAAAAAAAATGTCAATAAGTGTATATTTATTGGTTTGCGCAAAAGTTATAGCGCCTACAAACTAGAGTACATTTTCTGGAATTTACACAGCCTTTAATTTATGACTTTAAGTAAATAAATCCGCGCTTCAGACACTGTATGAGCTGCAGCCTCTCCCTAATTAGTTCCCCTAAGGGGTCTAATTGAATAGATATGAGAGGTAGTGTGGGAGAAGAGTGGCGCTGCCCTAAGAATGTTTATTGGTAAATGAATTACAACCTTTATTCATTACCATAAGTGCTTGTATAGGCTGTCTCCTTAATTGTACCTAAGTATGGTCATATCTCAACCAGTAACCTTGTGTGTGTGAATCCCAAATAATAAACCAAAAATAATAAACCAAAAAATAAGTGAAAAATTAAGGATTGAAATCTTCTTACCCTATTATCAGAGAGTGCTTGTTATATTTAAATTACCATAGATAATGTGAAAAAAGACCATTAATACTTTTAAAAATAGATAAGATAAAATAAAATAAAAATTGACCCCAAGGTTCAAAAGTATTGTGACACTAAAACATCCTATAAAGTGCAGTATAAAAAGTGTTTCATATGATCAAATTGACATGAATAATGTGAATATGAAAAAAGTTGCTTTAAAAATTAGATAAATTAACAAATTACCCCAAGGTTCAAAAGTATTGTGACACTATAGCCTCCTTTAAAGTGTAAAAATATTCTTTTAGGTGAAAGAATGTGTGTGATAAATACGGGGTGTCAGTGTGAGAGGGTGTTTAGAAACTCAAAATAAGTTAATTCGGTACTTTATATAGATATTATTTGAAAGTCATCCCAAACTCCAAAACTATTGGGACAGTATGGCACCTTATCAAGGGCAAACTGCCTAATACATATAAATATAATTATAAATACAAAATATCAGTGCCAGATTCTATTGTGATTCTCAGAGGAATTGTTGGTATACCCACAAATTAAAATTACATTGAGATAATCCACAAGGCAAGTCGCATGAGAATAGTGAAACTCTTATATTATGTCAGCAATTGCAATAGGGATTTATAAATTATTTTGTCCATTTAAAACCAGAAAATTGCCTCTAGCCGGACAATATAGTTAGCTGAGTTCAGTATATGCAGTTCATCAACCACAGGAACAAAAAGCAGTGACTTCTGTGTGTAGTTCAAACAGTGACTCGAGGTGCTCACCCCCCGTGCTCCCCCACTCACCAGAAAGAAACACCCCTACAGGGGTACCGAGCGATAGAGTGGGTGCCTTTTGGGTGTGGATCATTCGAGTACTATTACTGTTCCTCAGGTCTGTATGGTTCCTCCGCTGATAAAAACATGCGTTCCAGGAAACCAGGGTCCTCCACTGCTTGCCAGTTACTAACTGTTAGACTATCCAGTCCACCCAGAGAAAGAAAAAACAGGGGCTTCCTTCGTGAAGTATGTCCTAGTTTATTGGTGCATATAGTAATAGCATAGTATAGTAATAGCAAAGTCCATACACATAGAACAGGTATACTATATATTGTAAATCGAAAAGCGCAGTGTGCAAGGATGGAACCAGGAACAAGAAACGAGCGTGCGTTCCACCTTGCGTTCCAGCGTACCACTTCCGGGTATGACGTGTGAGCGTTTCGTCATAGGACATTTTCAAAGACGTTTACAAGCACTTATGGTAATGAATAAAGGTTGTAATTCATTTACCAATAAACATTCTTAGGGCAGCGCCACTCTTCTCCCACACTACCTCTCATATTTAATTTATGACTGCCTATGTCGTTTGAGGTGCTAAAATGGCAGGGCCGTACAAAACCCCCACAAATGACCCCATTTTGGAAAGTAGACACCCCAAGGAAATTGCTGAGAGGCATGTTGAGCCTATTGAATATTCATTTTTTTTGTCCCAAGTGATTAAATAATGACAAAAAAAAATTACAAAAAGTTGTCACTAAATGATATATTGCTCACACAGGCCATGGGCATATGTGGAATTGCACCCCAAAATACATTTAGCTGCTTCTCATGAGTATGGGGATACCACATGTGTGGGACTTTTTGGGAGCCTAGCCGCGTACGGGGCCCCGAAAACCAATCACTGCCTTCAGGATTTCTAAGGGTGTACATTTTTGATTTTACTCCTCACTACCTATCACAGTTTTGAAGGCCATAAAATGCCCAAATGGCATACCCCCCCCCCCCAAATGACCCCATTTTGGAAAGTAGACACCCCAAGCTATTTGCTTTGAGGCATGTTGAGTCCATGGAATGTTTTATATTTTGACACAAGTTGCGGGAAAGTGACAAATTTTTTTTTTTTTTTTTTGCACAAAGTTGCCATTAAATGATATATTGCTCACACAGGCCATGGGCATATGTGGAATTGCACCCCAAAATACATTTAGCTACTTCTCCTGAGTACGGGGATACCACATGTGTGGGACTTTTTGGGAGCCTAGCTGCGTACGGGGCCCTGAAAACCAATCACCGCCTTCAGGATTTCTAAGGGTGTAAATTTTTGATTTCACTCTTCACTGCCTATTACAGTTTCGGAGGCCATGGAATGCCCAGGTGGCACAACCCCCCCCCCCCCAAATGACCCCATTTTGGAAAGTAGACACCCCAAGCTATTTCCTGAGAGGCATGGTGAGTATTTTGCAGCTCTCATTTGTTTTTGAAAATAAAGAAAGACAAGAAAAAAAATTTTTTTTTTTCTTTTTTCAATTTTCAAAACTTTGTGACAAAAAGTGAGGTCTGCAAAATACTCATACCTCTCAGCAAATAGCTTGGGATGTCTACTTTCCAAAATAGGGTCATTTGGGGGGGTTTTGTGCCACCTGGGCTATCCATGGCCTCCGAAACTGTGATAGGCAGTGAAGAGTGAAATCAAAAATTTACGGCCTTAGAAAGCCTGAAGGCGGTGCCTGGTTTTCGGGGTCCCGTACGCGGCTAGGCTCCCAAAAAGTCTCACACATGTGGTATCCCCGTACTCAGGAGAAGCAACAGAATGTATTTTGGGGTGTATTTTCACATATATTTTCATGGCATGTTTGAGCAATATATCATTTAGTGACAACTTTGTGCAAAAAAAAAAAAAAAAATTGTCTCTTTCCCGCAACTTGTGTCACAATATAAAATATTCCTTGGACTCGACATGACTCTCAGCAAATAGCTTGGGGTGTCTACTTTCCAAAATTGGGTCATTTGGGGGGGTTTTGAACTGTCCTGGCATTTTATGCACAACATTTAGAAGCTTATGTCACACATCACCCACTCTTCTAACCACTTGAAGACAAAGGCCTTTCTGACACTTTTTGATTATATGAAAAAATTATTTTGTTTTGCAAGAAAATTACTTTGAACCCCCACACATTATATATTTCACACAGTATTTGCGCAGCGATTTTTCAAACGCATTTTTTGGGGAAAAAACACACTTTTTTAAATTTTAACGCACTAAACACACTATATTGCCCAAATGTTTGATGAAATAAAAAAAGATGATCTTAGGCCGAGTACATGGATACCAAACATGACATGCTTTAAAATTGCGCACAAACGTGCAGTGGCGACAAACTGAATACATTTTTAAAAGCCTTTACAGGTTACCACTTTAGATTTACAGAGGAGGTCTACTGCTAAAATTACTGCCCTCGATCTGACCTTCGCGGTGATACCTCACATGCATGGTGCAATTGCTGTTTACATTTGACGCCAGACCCTGAGGCCTGTGTTTGTCTTTTTGGTGGCAGCGGGACACTACTTGTGCTTGCCACCTCACCAGCTTGAACTGCACTTATGGGACTCGCCACGTCACCAAGTGTTACTGCAGTGCTGGTTTGAATATGACCGGGGTGTACTAGGCCACTGGTGCTTGCCAGTTCACCAAAACGCTACCAAAAAATCTGTTAGCGATCGCAGGGATCAGGCCTGACTCTGCAAACGCTGCAGTTATGCGTTTAGTGTTTTGTAAGTGACAGTGATCGATCGATACTGCACTTGGGTGGCCTGGGCTGGGCCAGGCAGAGGGGCAAAACGCAGGTGCTAGCAGGTATCTGGGCTGATCCCACTAACACTGCGTTTGTGGGAACCCTAAACTGCTGGGGACGCTAGTATAGATCTGATCGGATCAGATATTGATCCGATCAGATACTATACCACTAAGGGAGGTGTACGGTGCGTGCGTGGGTGGGTGTTAGCGGTACTGGCGCTAACCTGACGCTGCCTGGGGCAGGTGCTTGCCAGTTCACCAAAACGCTACCAAAAAAACTGTTAGCGATCGCAGGGATCAGGCCTGACTCTGCGAACGCTGCAGTTATGCGTTTAGTGTTTTGTAAGTGATAGTGATCGATCGATACTGCACTTGGGTGGGCTGGGCCGGCCGGAGGGGAAAAACGCAGGTGCTAGCAGGTATCTGGGCTGATCCCGCTAACACTGCGTTTTTGGGAACCCTAAACTGCTGGGGACGCTAGTATAGATCTGATCGGATCAGATATTGATGCGTTCAGATACTATACCACTAAGGGAGGCGTATGCTGCGTGCGTGGGTGTTAGCGGTACTGGCGCTAATCTGGCGCTGCCTGGGGCGACACATATCACCGCCGGGCAATCAGGGGGCTAAACCTTTATTCCGTAATAAACGGCGGGTGCCCTGACACTATAAAAAATAAACGAACTAACCAGCGTCAACCGTAACGGTTATACGGTGATCAGTGGTGAAAGGGTTAAGTAGGGGGCAATCAAGGGGTTAAAACATTTATTAGATAGTATATGGGGGTCCCTGACGCTATAAAACGCTGACGGCGAACCTAAATATTTACCTCCCTAACTAGCGTCACCAGTGACACTAATACAGCGATCAGAAAAATGATCGCTTAGTGACACTGGTGACGGGGGGTGATCAAGGGGTTAAAACTTTATTAGGGGGGTTAGGGGGGTACCCTAGACCTACAGGGGGCTAACACTCACTGCCCTACCACTTCTAACTGTCACAAACTGACACCATGCAGTAATCAGAAAAAAAAAAAAAAAAAAATACTGCTTGGTGTCAGTGTGACAGGGAGGGGGGAGGGGTGATTGGGGGGGGATCGGGGGGGTCGGGGGTGTAATGTGTGCCTGGCATGTTCTACTGAGTGTGTGTGTTGTGCACTCACATGTCTTCTCTCCTCGGCGCCGGAACGGAAACTGCCGAGCCGAGGAGAGATGACATCACATCCTTTGCCTGTGTACTACACACAGGCAGGGGAGGATTCCCATTGGCTGGGAGCGATCGCGAGGGGGGGTGTCAGAGTCCTGGATGTGAGGCCGAATTGCAGAGGGGGCGCCCCTTGCGGCTAAGTGCAGCGTAACCCTGGGAGTGAGACAGGGAGTACGGTGCCCAAAGGTGCACGGGTTGCCAGATCGCTGTTGCTGAGTAGCAGATAGCAGGGAGCTGCTAGGGTGCGCTGGTAAGGTTGAAGGGCAACCGTGCAAGGAGGGATTCCAGGTATGGAGCCGTGGAGCAACCAGGAGCGGAGTCAGAGCCAGGCCAATGGTCATTCAGCACAGGAATCAGTCCAAGGTGAGGTACATCAGGATAATCAGGAACAGAGAAGGTAGCCGAGCCGGGGGTCAAACACAGGAGGACGATCAAGGTACAAATGCGGAGCCGAAGAATAGTCAGATACAAGCCGGGGTCAATGCAGGCGGAATACTGGAGCAGTCAGGCAAGCTGAGTAGTAACAGGAAGCAGATATCACAACAGGAACCAGGAACACAGGAACAAGGAAAACAGGAAGCTGATGATAATCCAGCAACCAGCATGAACCAGCAGCAGGCTTAAATAGGCAGAAGGGCGCCACCATGAGGAATACTGGCAGAATTACCCGTCCTACGGTTATCACCCTGACAGTGCCCCCCCCTAGGGGCAGCCTCCGGATGCCCAATCTGGCCCATTTTTCAGGGTATCGGGCTTGAAACCTCTGCAACAGTCTAGGGGCATGAATGTTATCTGCTGGTTCCCAAGAATTATCTTCTACAGAGTAACCTTTCCATTTAACAAGAAATTGAACAGTCCTACCTCTCCGACTGCAGTCCAGAATGGCTTCTACTTCGTATTCTGTTTCATTGTCCACCAAGATTGGAGGGGGCGGAGCTTCTTCTCTCCCTGGAAAAGGACTGGAGACAACAGATTTTAATAAAGAAACATGGAATACTGGGTGGATTTTATAGGAACTTGGTAAAGACAATTCAAATGCCACTGGGTTCATTTCCTTCTTAATTGTGAATGGACCGATAAACCTTGATCCTAACTTCCGGGAGGGGCAAGGCAGCTTAAGATTTGTTGAGGAAAGCCACACTCTATCTCCAACCTTAAAGACGGGATCTCTCCTCCCCTTGTCATAATGTTTCTTATAATTCTCTTGGGCTTTCTGCATAGTTGCCTGGAGAGTTAGGAAATTAGCCTGAATGGCGTTTATCCTGTCCTGGACTGCGGGGACTAAGGTCTCTGGTATAACATTAGGCAAGAATGAGGGATGGAAACCGTAGTTGGCCCAGAAAGGTGACTGATTGGTGGAAGCGTGGATTGAGTTGTTGTATGCAAACTCCGCACGCGGGAGTAGCAAGGACCAGTCGTCCTGGGAGAAGGAGCAGAAGCAACGCAAGTACTGTTCTAAAGTTTGATTAGTTCTTTCGGTTTGGCCGTTGCTCTGAGGATGGTAAGCTGAAGATAGGCACACTCTAATGGAAAGCGTTTTGCAGAGCTCCTTCCAGAACTTAGAGGTGAATTGCACCCCTCTGTCGGACACAATGTTGCTCGGTAGGCCGTGAAGTCTGACTATCTCCTTTATGAAGATCTTCGCCGTGTCAGCAGCAGATGGTGTACCCATCATGGGCAAGAAATGCGCCATCTTGGACAGGCGGTCAACGACTACCAAGATGGTTGTAAATTTCTCCGAGGGTGGTAACTCTACTATGAAATCCATAGATATTTCTTTCCATGGTTGCTCCGGCACAGGCAATGGGCGTAGTAGACCCCAAGATCTGACGTTAGACCCCTTGTTATGTTGACAAATGGTGCAGGAACTGACATATTCCCTGCAGTCAGGCTTTAGAGTGGGCCACCAAAAAGATCGTTGAACAAGCTCCAAAGTCTTTCGTACCCCGAAGTGACCAGCAAGTTGGTGGTCATGTAAAGTCTTTAGGACCTGGCTCTGGCTTGTTGCGGAACAAAAATTTTGTTCTGATACCAAAGAAAACCTTCCTGGTTTCTTAAAGACAGTGCTTCTGGTTCAGAGCATTGGGAGGAAGCTTGTTTCAGTGAGGAACTCAGGTCAGTCTGAATCATGAGAAAATTCTGTGGAGATAATATAGTGCTAGGAGTAATTTCTTCGGGAGTGTCAGGAAACATCCGGGACAAGGCATCGGCCTTCCCGTTCTTAGACCCCGGGCGGAAGGATATATGAAAATTGAATCTGGCAAAAAACAAGGCCCATCGAGCTTGTCGGGGTCTCAATCGTTTAGCCGTGCGAAGATACTCCAGGTTTCTGTGATCCGTGAATATCATGATGGGATGCTGAGCACCTTCAAGGAGGTACGGCCATTCCTCCAGGGCAGTTTTAATAGCCAAGAGCTCTCGATCTCCCACATCATAATTCCTTTCAGACGGACTCATCTTCCGCGAGGAGAAGGCCACAGGATGGAGTAACGACTTAGAACCCTGACGTTGGGATAAGACTGCTCCTGTGGCAACTTCAGAGGCGTCAACCTCTAAGATGTAAGGGAGGGCCGGATCAGGATGTTGCAGGATAGGTGCGGAGGTAAAGAGGGATTTGAGCTTATCAAAAGCTGATTGGGCTTCTGAAGACCACAGGAACCGAGTATGTAAACGGGTAACTTGGGTGATTGGTGAGATGATGGAGGAAAAGTTCTTTATAAACCTCCTATAAAAGTTTGCAAACCCCACGAATCTTTGTACTCCCTTTTTATCCGATGGAGTTGGCCAGTCCAAGATTGCCTGTACCTTTTGCGGGTCCATGGCAACACCACCAGTTGAGATAATTAGCCCCAGGAATTGTATTGACTCTTTTTCGAAATCACACTTCTCTGCTTTTACATAGAGTTTGTGCTTACGTAGAGTGTGCAGAACTGTCCTTACATGTGTACGATGGAGCTCCAGGGTGGTTGAAAATATCAGGATATCATCCAGGTAGATGACGAAGTAATCCAGAAATTCTCGAAAGATATCGTTTACAAAATGTTGGAATGTGGCCGGGGCGTTGCACAATCCAAATAGCATCACTAAGTACTCGAAATGTCCAAAGCGAGTTCTAAATGCTGTCTTCCATTCGTCACCCTCTCGGATGCGAACGAGATTGTAGGCTCCTCGAAGGTCAAGCTTAGTAAATATTCGGGCAGTACGGAGTCTCTGGAAAAGTTCCGGAACTAGAGGAAGAGGGTAACGGTTTTTTATAGTGATTTTATTGAGCTCCCTGTAATCCACACATGGTCTTAGGGATTTGTCCCTTTTTTCGACAAAAAAGATTCCGGCTCCAGCAGGAGAAGAGGAGGAACGGATGAAGCCTTTCTCCAGGTTTTCATCAATGTATTGTCGCAATGTTCCTAGTTCCACCTCCGAGAGGGGGAATATGCGACCGAATGGGATTTCGGCTCCTGGGAGTAATTCAATTGGACAATCGTATGACCGGTGTGGTGGCAGGACATCAGCCTTTTTCTTGTCAAAGACATCTGCAAACTCCTGGTAGGCCGGTGGAATACTCTGGTTGTTGACAGGTACAGGTTGGACTGACAGGCAACTGGCTAAATTACTGGTTTCAGGGGCAAGACAGTGCTGTAGGCAATAAGGTGAAGTGAATGAAATTTCTTTCCTGATCCAGTTGATCTGGGGGTTGTGGGCTTGGAGCCATGGGGTACCCAAGATGACGGGGAACATAGGTGAGCTTAGAATGTCGAAACGTATGAATTCCTGATGACCCTCAGGAGTAGTAACCAAAAGAGGAGTGGTCTCTTGTGTCACAGGACCGGAACTAGGCAGGGTGCCATCAGCCAGGAGAACTTCCAATCTACGGTTCTTGGGAAGAAGGGCCAGACCGAGCTTTAGTGCTAAGTCCAAGTCCAAGAAACAACTGCATGCCCCGGAGTCGACTATGGCCTGAAGCTGAACCTCCTTGTCGGCCAACTGTAGCGTGATGGAAAGGATAAGGTGAGAAGTGGAAGTTCCGGACATCTGGAAGTACACTGGAGAGTTCTTGGGTACCTTGCTGGGCCTTATGGGGCAGTTGCTCAGGAAATGTCAGTTTCGGCCACAATAGAGACAGAGATTGGCTTGACGCCGACGCTGCTTTTCCTCGGGAGTCAGTGCGGATCGCACCAAACCAACAGGCATAGCGCCGATCTCTGGTCCCTGCACCTTGGGAGTCTGAGAACGTTCAGCCTGGCGCTCCCGAAGGCGTCTATCCAACTGGATGGATAGTTGAATGAGCCCCTCGAGGGTAGCAGGGATGCCGACCCTGGCCAACTCGTCCTTAAGGGATTCAGAAAGCCCCAGGCGAAACTGGTATTTCAACGCAGCCTCATTCCAGTCTGTATCGGCAGACCACCGGCGGAAGTGCACAGCATAGTCTTCCACCGGGCGCCGTTTCTGTTGAAGAGAATGCAGAGCGGCCTCAGCGGTGGCTGTACGCTGGGGGTCATCATACAATTGCGACAGGGCCGTAAAGAACGTTCCCACTGAACTAGTAGCTGGGTCCTTCTGTTCCCATAACCTGTGGGCCCATGCCTGGGGTTCATTGGTCAGCAGGGAGATAAGAAAGCCAACTTTGACAGTCTCAGTGGAAAAGGTACGGGGTTGCAGAGCCAGATATAACAGGCAGGCATTCTTGAAGGATCTGAATTTCTGCCGGTCTCCAGAGAAACGTTCAGGGGTAGGTACCCGCGGTTCTGGGGGCAAAGTCAGTACCGAAGAGGCCGTAGCAGGGAGATTGGTGGAGGAGGAACCAGGATCCAAAAAGGCAGATGGTAGCATAAAATGTTGGAGTTTTCCTTCTAATTGAAGGTATCTTTCCTGAAGAACTTGGACCACTCGTGTAAGGGTAGCGGCCTGTTGGCATAAAGTCTCTATTGGGGATGCACCTCTGCCGGCCTCAGTCATGGCTGGATTATACTGTCAGAGTCCTGGATGTGAGGCCGAATTGCAGAGGGGGCGCCCCTTGCGGCTAAGTGCAGCGTAACCCTGGGAGTGAGACAGGGAGTACGGTGCCCAAAGGTGCACGGGTTGCCAGATCGCTGTTGCTGAGTAGCAGATAGCAGGGAGCTGCTAGGGTGCGCTGGTAAGGTTGAAGGGCAACCGTGCAAGGAGGGATTCCAGGTATGGAGCCGTGGAGCAACCAGGAGCGGAGTCAGAGCCAGGCCAATGGTCATTCAGCACAGGAATCAGTCCAAGGTGAGGTACAGCAGGATAATCAGGAACAGAGAAGGTAGCCGAGCCGGGGGTCAAACACAGGAGGACGATCAAGGTACAAATGCGGAGCCGAAGAATAGTCAGATACAAGCCGGGGTCAATGCAGGCGGAATACTGGAGCAGTCAGGCAAGCCGAGTAGTAACAGGAAGCAGATATCACAACAGGAACCAGGAACAAGGAAAACAGGAAGCTGATGATAATCCAGCAACCAGCATGAACCAGCAGCAGGCTTAAATAGGCAGAAGGGCGCCACCATGAGGAATACTGGCAGAATTACCCGTCCTACGGTTATCACCCTGACAGGGGGCCACGATCGGATGGCCTCCCCCTCGCCTCTCAACGCTCCCAGACAAATGCCGACCGCCGCTGGCACCGGGGGGGGGGTCCGATCGGAATCGTAATCGTTTGTACAGTGTTAAAGCCTCCTGTTCTAATTGATGATCACTGCTACAAATGCGTCTGACCCGCAAGAACTGCCCCACCATTACAAATGCGCTTCTGGAAAAATGGTCAAACATTCCCTTAGACACATTCCTAAATCTTGTGGACAGCCTTCCCAGAAAAGTTGAAGTTGTTATAGCTGCAAAGGGTGGGCCAACTTAATATTGAACCTTACAGAATAATGCCCCGTACACACGGTCGGATTTTCCGATGGAAAATGTCCGATCGGAGCGTGTTGTCGGAAATTCCGACCGTGTATGGGCTCCATCGGACATTTTCCATCGGATTTTCTGACAACAAAATCCGATCGCGTCAACTCCGACCGTGTGTGGCCTGTTCCGACGCACAACAGCTCGTTCTGGTAAACTTAGCGTTCGCAATGGATACAGCACTTTCGTCACGCTGCAATGTTAAAAATGGTTTAATACAGCGCACTCTCTTCTTCTTTATAATGTGACAAGAATTAAGTAGTTTTGCTGCTCATATTCACACACACTTCTCACAAACTTATTTCGTTACTATTTATCGGGATTCCCTCAATATATTTTGATTTCTCACATCTGACAACATATTTTTGTATATTTTTTATTTATTTTTTGGCTTTAATGTAGAATCTTTTTTTTGTGTTTCTATTTTTTTTTTTTTTTTTGCGATTTTGATTTGAACTCCAGAAAATGTTTGTGTGTGTTTTTTGTGACAAGTTCCCACAACACCATTGATATGTTGTTCTATTTAATCTGTAGGAGATTGTTTGGTGTTGTTGTCTCTTGTTAATTTCACATTTTATGTTAGAAATGTACCTGAATCCTCACCAACAAACTGTCATTTTTGGATGAAAACACACACAGGAGAGTAGAATTTACCCAAAAAATTTATTAAGGGGTCACAACTAAACAAAGAGGGAGGCAACGCTGGAGAAACTGCAGAAGTGGGTGACGCCTTGGACCCCAAGGGCAGACATCAATTATTTAAAAGCAAAATTGGTGGCCTGAGGAGTCCATATCTAAGGGAGGGCAGTCTGGTCCAGAAGTCCCAGAGATCCGGAAAGCAGCAGATGACATCTGTGTCCCCAGGCTGTGGTCATATGAGAGACTGCATCTTCTGTCAGACCAGCCTTAACCCAGGGTCATCACTCTTTGGTCTTCTTTCCACGCCTCCTTCCACGCGGTGGCTGTGGTGGTGGAGTTGTGGCAGCAGGAGGAGGAGGAGGAGGAGGAGGATCGTCCATCTCAATGACATCCGTCTTGGGTGTTAGTTCCCCACTCAACCCCTTACGTAGGACTTTATAAATCAGGTCCTCAGAGAGCCTGCATTGACCCTCCTGCATGCCCTGCAATTTGGTGGCAGCCATGCAGGCAAAGGCCTCTTGAGGACTGGGGAAGGCTCAGAGGGACGCAGAAGCCTCCTGGATCAGCCTGTACGCTGAATCCTGCACTTAGCCCCGCCTCCTCCTGGCTGCCACTAATCCCCGCCTCCTCCTGGCTGCCACTGATCCCCGCCTCCTCCTGACTGCCACATTCCACAACCTCCTCCTGGCTGAGGTCTTCCTGTGTATGAAAAAGGGACATAGTTTTAGTATTTTTTCAATCAATCACACACAATTTTCACCTCCTGACTGCTGCAAATTGAATGTTAACAAATATAACAGACTATCATTCTGAGCCCAGCATTTTTCATTCTTGTCCAAATTTTGGGTACCCACTACTGTCTATTGATATGTAAAACACTTTTTTCAATCAGCAATTAGTGATCAATACTAACATCTAGTAAACATCATTTATTTATTGACCAGAAATCTGTAGAAGAATGCTATACCTGACTCCAGCTGGGCTCCTCCATTTTTTCCTGGCTGGAAGGCCCAGGTTGGACATCGGAAGCCTCAGCTGGGGTGGAAGAAAGAATGGAAGGAAGAGTAGAGAGTGATTCCCTGACTTCAGTGTGGTCTGACAGAAATCGCAGTCTCTCATAGTACCACAGCCTGGGGACATAAACGTCATCTGCTGCAGCTCCGGACCTCTGGGAATCTGTGACCTTCTTGCGCTCCCTAAGATAAGTGCTCCTCAGGCCACCAATTTTAGCTTTTAAATAAGGGATGGTTGCTGTGGGGACCACCGGCTTCACCAACTCCAGCAGTTTCTCCAGCGCTGCCTGCCTCTTTTGTTTATGGTTATAGTGGGGGTGTCTCACTTGCCACAGACAAGGCAGCTCCCTGTTCTTGTCTATGAGCCCGTTTCTGTGGACCCATCCACCTCCATCATAGTCCCTGACGTCCTTTCCAGTTTCCACATGTTCTCTGCATCTCTGTGGTGTGAACCAGCCCTAAGTCCATAGCCATGCTTAGTGTCACAAGCAATATACAATATATTGGCCTAAGTATTGGAATCCTGCCTTTATACACTCATGAACTTTAATGGCATCCCAGTATTAGTCCGTAGGGTTCAATATTGAGTTGGCCCACCCTTTGCAGCTATAACAGCTTCAACTCATCTGGGAAGGCTGTCCACAAGGTTTAGGAGTGTGTCTATGGGAATGTTTGACCATTCTTCCAAGTGCATTTGTGAGGTCAGGCACTGATATTGGACGAGAAGGCCTGACCTACAGTCTCCGCTCTAATTCATCCCCAAGGTGTTCTGTTGTGTTGAGGTCAGGACTCTGTCCAGGCCAGTCAAGTTCCTCCACCCCAAAATCACTCATCCATGTCTTTATGGACCTTGCTTTGTGCACTGGTCCAAATGATTTGGTGGAGGGGGGATTATAATGTGGGGTTGTTTTTCACGGGTTGGGCTTGGCCTCTTAGTTCCAGTGAAGGGAACTCTTAAGGCGTCAGCATACCAAGACATTTGGACAATTTCATGCTCCCAACTTTGTGGGAACAGTTTAGGGAAAGCCCCTTCCTGTTCCAACATGACTGCACACCAGTGCACAAAGCAAGGTCCATAAAGACATGGATGAGCAAGTTTGGGGTGGAGAAACTTGACTGGCCTGCACAGAGTCCTGACCTCAACCTGATAGAACACCCTTTGACTGAATTAGAGCAGAGACTGCAAGCCAGGCCTTCTCATCCAACATCAGTGCCTGGCCTCACAAATGCACTTCAGGAAGAATGATCAAACATTCCCAAAGACACACTAAACCTTGTGGATAGCCTTCCCAGAAGCTGTTCTAGCTGCAAAGGGTGGGCCAAATCAAATTTTAACCCTATGGACTAAGACTGGGCTGCCATTAAAGTTCATGTGTGTGTAAAGGCAGGCGTCCCAATACTTTTGTCTAAATAGTGTATCTGGAAAAGACTTACAATGGTGGTGGAACCCTCCTACGCATAAATACTACATTTAGACATAGTTATAGGACCTGGGAGATGAGACAACTTCTCTACATGAAGCAGCATGTTTGGGATTTAAACCCAGATGCTCAGGGATACTAAGCAGAAGTTCTAACCTCTAAGCCACGGAGCTGTGACATGTGAGAACCAACTACACATAAATACACAAATATTGCATTTCTTTGGACATACAAGTGATGGAATTATATTACTCAAGAGTTATTCTTCTTGATTTATTCTGTGATATTTGGTGTTTTTTTGTGGGTGAGAGTAGAATATTACCCTCAAATTTTTGGGAATTACATTTTGATTGATTTGATTTCTGATGTTGGTACACATATCACATTTTTTGGGCTCAAATTATGAATATTTGGAAATAATAAAAAGCACAAACAATTGTGATTCATTTTAAATTTGCGTCAGCAATGGTATTGTTTGTGGATTGTAAAGACTGTGTGAGTTTGGGGTAAAGATTGTTGTGAGATGGAGAGTAACAAGTGAAAGTGATAGAGAAAAATATATTTTACCAAAACATCAAAACATTCCACATTCTAGTATTCTTAAAAACAAAATATTTTAAGTAGAAAGATACATTTCATCTCAACATTCAGCCCGGGTTCACACTGCGAGCCCTGTGCGTCCCTGTCCTCCGTTTCAGGGATGAATCAGGGCCGATTCTATGCCTGAATTCGGCCGTGAAACGGAGCCAAAGACTCACAGCGTTTTTGTGCAGTGCGCTCCGCAGCCGTCCCGGAGATATGTGAACCGGCTCCATAGGGAGCCAGTCACATTCTCCTGCTATGCAAATTAGATGTGCGGAAACGCACATCTAATTCGCATAGGTGTGAACCCGGGCTAAAAGTTGTTTTTTTTTGTGAAAGTTACAATTGTTCCATTAGAATCAATGGCTAAAACTTGCATTGGACTATAATAGAGCAGATTTTCACTTCCAAAAAATGCTCTCTACATAGCTCTCATTTTGGTATTTACTATAGCGCTGGGTAAAAAAGACACTGAGGCTAAAATGAGAGCTATTTTCAGGTCTGAGCATGCTCAGTTGTGTTGGCACCTAGTTGTCCAAAACGAAGATATTTTCACTTCTCAGACTTTTAAAGATATGTCAGTGTAGAAATCACTTTTTCACACAGTTTAAAAGCAGATTATCTTTGACCACTTCAATACAGGGCACTTATACACCTTCCTGCCCAGACCAATTTTCAGCTTTCAGTGCTGTCGCAGTTTGAATGACAATTGCGCGGTCATCCAACACTGTACCCAAACTAAATTTTTATCATTTTGTTCCCACAAATAGAGCTTTCTTTTGGTGGTATTTGATCACCTCTGTGGTTTTTATTTTTTGCTAAACAAATAAAAAAAAATAAAAATAAAAGTTTTGCTTTTGTTTCTGTTAAAAAATTTTGTAAATAAGTTTTCTCTTTCACTGATGGGCACTGATAAGGCGGCACCAATGAGCGGGCAATGACGATGGGCACTGATATGCGGCATTGATGGGCACTGGTAGGCGGCACTGATGGGTGGCACTGATATGCAGCACTGATGGGCATTGATAGGCACCACTGATGGGCACTCATGGGTGGCACTGAAAGGCTGCAAAGATCGGTTCTTATTGGTGGCACTGATAGGTGGCACTGATACGCAGCACTGATATGAAGCACTGATAGGCATCCCTGGTGGCACTGGCAGTGGTAGGCATTGTGAGTGGACACTGATTGGCAGCTGCCTGGGCATTGATTGGCAGCTGCCTGGTCACAGATTAGTATTTCCCTAGGGGTCTAGGGGACATATCTGGTGGTCCAGTGTGGATGGCTTCCCTGGTGGTCCTGGGTGGGATCCGAGGGGGGGCTGTGCTGATAAACAAACACAGACCCCACCCCCCCTGTCAGGAGAGCAGCCGATCGGCTCTCCTCTACTCGTGTCTGTCAGACGTGAGTGAGGAAAAGCCGATCATCGGCTCTTCCTATTTACACCGTGATCAGCCGTGATTGGACACGGCTGATCACGTGGTAAAGAGTCTCCATCAGAGACTCTATACCTAGAACGGTGTTGCGGGGTGTCAGACCGACACCCCGCAACAGTGATCAGCAGCGGCTCAATATCCCGAGGACGTCATATGCCGCCCAGTCAGGATATTGAAACCACTTTGCTGCTGTCATTCTGCTATATGGTGGGCGGCAAGTGGTTAAATAATATACCAAATATTTCAGTACCATTTAGGCAATTATATCATGCTCTAAACAATATTTCCATGTGCAATTCTCCAAGTTTTAGCAGAGTAAGGGTTTGGGCGCTATTTGGTTTCAGGGAACTATAGTAAATAGTAAATTAGATTTTGGGAGTATTTTCTCACCAGCGCTATAGTGAATACCTTTTTAGCACTAAATTGCAGCCAATTAACGCTAATCCGCGGCAATTAGCGCCACGGCGCTATAGTAAATTACCCCCAATGTATCTGTCTCATCCATTCACAGAGACAGAAAAGACAGGGGACGGTCTTCAGTGACTGATCAACGTAATAGTGGCTATCACAGCGTTCAGGTTACCCGGAATCTGACGTTCCGGATCCCGATCGTTAGAACGGGGCCCGGGGCTTTCAGTAAGACCCCGGTCTCTGTGCTGGGAGTGCGCCGATATGCAAAGATATGCGGCCCCACGGAAAAAAAAAGCTAAGTCCAGTGGGGCCGCATTGTAAATGATTAAAAAGCCTGTGTCCTATATAGTACCTGTACTGTTCTGTATTTCCAGTCAGGAAATCGATTTTACTGGTAAGTAAAAAATTCCATTTTAAGTAGATGCAAACTAAAATTTCATCAGTCAGTAGAAACCATGTATTCCTTAACAGACAAAACTTTTCACTTTTTTGATCTAAAAATTACTGAATAAAAAAACAGGAGGCATGGTTTTGCTTCTAGACTTGTCCCTAAAGTGACAAAAAAATCCTGACTTATTTACTTTAGATGTGTGAGTGGTAATGTGGGAGAAGCAAACTATGATATTGTCACATTTTTTATATTCTGCTATACACTCTTATATTATGCCTCTTTTGTAGTGAGAAAACCGAGTCAGCCAGTGGGGACAAAACAAGTAGGTACACTTGTGACTGTTTTGTTATATATTGTCTCATGATTTTTCCTGTATATGGTTACATGGTACTAAAGTGTATGTTACCTTTAAGAGCCCTTTCACACCGGGCCGCCCATAGTGTCAGCGGTAAAACGGCGCTACTTTTAGCTGCGTTTTACCGTCTTATTAGCGGCGCATTTCGTCCACTAGCGGGGCGCTTTTACCCCCCCGCTAGCGGCCGAGAAAGGGTTTAAACCGCCCGCAATGCGCCGCAATAGCGGCGTTTTGCTGGCGGTATCCCAGCGCTGCCCCATTGATTTCAATGGGGAGCAGCGGTGGAGGAGCGGTAAACACACCGCTCCTTCACCACTCCAAAGAAGCTGCTGACAGGACTTTTCCTGACGTCCTGCCAGCGCAGCGCTCCGGTGTGAAAGCCCGAGGGCTTTCACACTGGAGACAATGCTGCAGCTGTTTGAGGGCGGATTGCAGGCACTATTTTTAACGCTATAGCGCCTGCAAAACGCCCTCGGTGTAAAAGGGGTCTAAGTTTATTGCAGCATGTACAGTATGTGCTTAGGCTAAGTTCACCTTTTTTTTTTTTTTTCTATAATCCTGCTCCCCTATGTACCAATATCTAGTATTACATACTTCAGTTAGAGGAAAAAAAACAAGCTTTCTTTCATTTTGTAATCAAGACCTTACCTTCTCCATTGCTATATTTCTCAGAACAGAGACTCCCTGGTATACAGACATAGGCAGATAAACCAGTAAGACACATGAAGGAGTTTACCAGCTGACATCATTAGCACACACTCTTCTCCCATTAACTACGTTTTCACGGCATCCCCAGCATTTCTGCACTTGTGCATTTGCCTGGCTTCCCCAGCATTCCTTCAGACGGGCTCAGGCTGCATGCAGCCCATGGGTCACCCCTGATATAGTGCAAAGGCCTGCCTGATTGGATACAGAGTGATTGTGGTGTGTCCTCTTATTATATAGTTTTGGTAAATCTAAAGGAGATTGTACAATCAGAATGTATAGTGTATGGTCACATTTATACACCTAAAATTACTTAGTTGCGCTTTCTGTGTCATTAATTTATTAAGGACACACCATACACAAAAGCAAACGCACATTTTGCCACATGAAAAAAAACAGGTGACAAATGCAGTAAAAAAACATGCTAAAATGTCCCAGGAGTTACTTTACCACGTGTAGTGCAGCTCATTAAAATCAATGGGCTGCCCTATGTGTGTCACTGGAAAAACAAACCAAAAAACATGTACTCTCACTACTCTAGGTGTGAATGGGGCCTGAAAGTGAAATTGGTGTTTTTTTTCACAAAAACAATGAGGCTCCATTCACATCTGTGTGTTTCCAAAGGCATGGCAAACCACACAAACATTGTGCACTTTGCCGTGTGTTTCAGAAATGCTGCAAATGTGCACTGTGCTTGTGTTGTCATTACATGTTAAGGGCTGACCAAATGCCCAATGCCCAAATGCAGCAAACGCACCAAAAACTACGGTAACGTAGCATGCTCCACAAAATAAGTTCTGGAGCTTCTCTGGGGGGATTGTTGTGTGTATGGCAGCCCATTAAAAAGAATCGACTGCCCTATGCGTGATGAGGGAAAATGCTCAAAAACAACCAAAACACCGTGGAGATGTGAGCGAGACCTGACAACTGAGTGTCTCCCTCCACTCCCTTCTATGTACTTGTATAAAGATGGTGATACACTATGCAAACTGATTGTACAATCTCTGTACAATTTTCTTTAGATTTACCAGAACTATGGAATATGATGACACACCTGAACAATCCATTCAATTTGTATCAAATCAGACAGGCCCTGGTACTACATAGCTGATGGGAGATCCAAAGGAGATTGCAAAATAAGATTGTATAGAAAGTGGGCGGAGGGTGGTATTGTAATGAGGGAGGTGTGGTCTGGAGTGGTGATCACACCCTCTTCTGTGATGCAACAAGGAAGTGAAGGCTTCTGGGAGATGACCTAACAGGAAGTGAAAACTGAGAGACCTTCTACAGGAAGTTATGGAATCTGAAAATCCTTTCAAAAATACAAATAAACTGACAAGATTCTAAACATCCTGTGGGTAAGGCAAGTGTGAGAAAAGCACTTTGGCATGGCTGGGCCAGAAATGGCATTAGAAAACTATTTATCATGAAAACTGAAATTCTGCCAAAAAAGATGAACTTATCCTTTAAGGCATATTTCTCTCACAAATGGCAGCCTCTTGTGTTTTAGTTTGTTCCGTTTGGATACAACTACCTGGTGATCCATGTCTTTCATTTACTTTTACAAACTGACCACGGCAAGCACGGAAGCAATCCTTGCTGATGTGATCAACCTCTGGGTGCCAGAATGAACTAACTCCTGTACACATGTATGGGAGTTGTCACCCTACCAGGCCAATCAAGATAGGCAGTGATCCTGAACCCTGAAGACGCCAGCAAGATCTTAGGTCCGGCAAGGGAGCTTGTGGTATTGGATTGCTGGAGAGGTGAGTATAGTTCTGCTTTAAGTATGAAGGAATCATATGCCTTTATTGGCAAAATATTGACTGGTTAAAAATAAGTGCCAGGCTCTGGCTACAGTTTGTGTTTTGGTTTTCTGGCTCTTGTTTGTTTAGCTCTTGATGGACCATCCAATTTAGGCCCCTTTCACACCAGCAGACCAATCAGGTCAGTCTTTCAGATTTTCAGGCGGACCCGAATGGGCCAACCATTGTCCCCTATGGGGCGGTGGATATCGGTGGACATGTGTTCGCTGACACCCGCCATGCATCCGATCCGACAAAATCCGCTAAAAACAGACGTATGGCGATATGTTTGCCATCTGTCCAGTGGATCGGATGACAATCTGATGGAAACGGACATGCAATCCGTTTCCATCTGACCGCCCCATACAGGAGAGCGGGCTGTGTCCGTGTACACACTTTATAGAGGAGCGGACATGGACCTGTCATCTGCCTGCTCAGCGGAGATAAGTGGAGAGATCCCCCACTGAGCAGGCAAATTCTGTTTGGACGGATCTGCAAGATGTGAAAGGGGCCTTAGGTTTAAGATCTACATTTTTTTTTCCCCCAGTTTGTTTTCTCCTTATCTATTCAACATAAAAGGTAGTGGTGCCCACCACCTGACACCCAGACTCCCAAAAGTGAAAACAACTTTTAAAACATCATCGATCATTGTTACACTAAAACAGCAAAATCTATTTTTTTTTTATAAGTAATGAGTTGGATGGTTTTTCATTTATCATGCTTGTTCTTTTAGGTGTAAAACTGGAAAGTATTGTGCCATACCTAATTTGCCTGATTATCCAGTAAATATTATAAAACTATTTTGATACTGGATGCACTCAATGGAGGAACGAATAATTCTATAATAGTATTTGTCAATGTAAGCATTTGGAAAAATTCATATACAGTATATTCTGCAATATCAAGATGTGTTCCTTTATTGTATAATGGTGATATATTGTTGCTTTATTATTTATTTATTTATTTATTTATTTATTTATTTATTTATTTATTCTGCGATGATGCACTTATTTTTAACACATTTGTTGTTTGTTACTTCAAGCCTCTGGATATCAAAATGCTGGTACCCCTCTGTCTACTTCGGGATCTTCTTCAACCCCAGCAGACCAGAGTAAAGCAATCACTCGCCTTCACATGCAGCTTCATCTCCATGACCTTCAGCACAATGCCAGTGAGCTGAGAAACCAACTGCAGCAGCTAAAGAAATTGCAGGTACATAATAACCAGAGCTCAGCAAGTCAAGACTTTGGCTTTGATAAAGCAAATATATTGCTTTTGGATGGCTTTTTGTTTGACATAAACAGTGTTAATTTTGTTAACTAAATTAACACTATTTTAGTTGACTAAAATAAGACTAAAACTAAAATGGCATTTTAATCAATGGACTATGACTAAAACAAAATCAAAATTTAACGTTAAAATTAACACTGGTTATATATTAAAACGGCTGAATCTGTGTCTGTAGTGCATGTCCAAACCCTAATACCATAAATAATAAAATGTTATTAGATTTTTACTCCAGGAGTATATAATGAGTTTGGAAATTCTAGAGAAAATAATGCTTTGCAATTAAACTACACCCATTCAATTTTAATCGACTAAAATATATTTTAGTCATCTGAATCCTAAAATACAACTAAAATGATTCAGGTGACTAAAATACTACTAAAACTAAAATGGCATTTTAGTCAAAAAACTATGACTAAAACTGAATCTAATGACGTCAAAATTAAAACTGGACCTAAAGCAATATTCAGCTTATGCTGTATATGTGTAGTTTCTGGCTTACATATTCTTTGAATAATAATTAAGGTAAAATATACTAATCGAGTTATATAGTACTCTCTCGAAAGGTGCCAATTGTGGCACCGGAGGGGGAGAGGAGACAAATTAACGGAAGTTCCACTTTTGGGTGGAACTTCGATGTAATGTGAAGTTGGAGTATACCAGACCTAAAAAGCACTGAAATACCGTAACTGCGTTTCATATGTTAAGCATTGAAAACAGACTTTGGATTAACGTGCATATGCATAATCTCGTGGAACAGATTCTCCTGGGGTTGGGGCCTTGCAGATTGGCATACCCTAGTAAATAAGACCACTTATCTTCTTTACAGCTGCAGAATCAGGAGACTGTGAGGAACATGCTGAAGCGCACAGAGACAGAGATCAGTGTGCGAGTGACAGACACAGTGCGTAGACAGGAAGACCCCTTACAGCGACAAAGAGCCATGGTGGAGGAAGAAAGGTTGAAATACCTGAATGAAGAAGAGCTCATCACTCAGCAGTTAAAGTGAGAATATTGGGCTGTGTTATATTTCTATTGGGATTTTCCCAGAAGAAAAGGGCAGGTAGACCACATATTTTATATAGCAAAAGAAAAAGTTACAGTGATTCTGAAGGTTGAAGATTTTTTTTACCTTAATGCATTTTCCACTCTCTCCCTCCTTAATCATAGCCAGTGAGGCGGGAGTGGGAACAGGGCCAAACCAAGCAACTTGCTATGTTGGACAGTTGGCAGGGGAAGGAGCCAGGAGGGCCAGCGTGGGACCCTAGAAGAGGAGGATCGGGGCTGCTCTGTGCAAAACTATTACACAGAGCAGGTGAGTATGACATGTTAGTTATTTTTATAAAAATTATTACAATCACTTTAAGAGTCTCTAAAATGAAATGCGCAAACATACTGTACTAAAATAGAATAAGGCACTATCCATTAAAGGCGGCCACCCATATGTAAAAAATTAATCAAAAGAAATGCACATTTTATCGATGAGTGTGGACCCAGGTCCATACATAGGGACAATATACCTGTAGATGGGATGGGTGTGGACCTAGGGTCTAAACAGGATCTTGTGCATTAAACGTGATTTGTTACATAAATAGAAAGACTTTATACACTTGCATACGGGTAGTAGAAGCCGCCCTTATACAGTGCATCCGGAAAGTATTCACAGCGTGTCACTTTTTCCACATTTTGTTATGTTACAGCCTTATTCCAAAATGGATTTAATTCATTATTTTCCTCCAAAATTCTACAAAATATACCCCATAATGACAACGTGAAAGAAGTTTATTTTAAACCTTTGCAAATTTATTAAAAATAAAAAACGAAAAAATCCCATGTACATAAGTTTTTACAGCCTTTGCTCAATACCTTGTTGAAGCACCTTTGGCACCAATTACAGCCTCAAGTCTGTATGAATATGATGCTACAAACTTGACACACCTATTTTTGGGCAGTTTCTCCCATTCTTCTTTGCAGAATCTCTCAAGCTCCATCAGGTTGGATGGGGAGAGTCAGTGCACAGCCATTTTCAGATCTCTCCAGAGATGTTCAGTCGGGTTCAAGTCTGGGCTCTGGCTGAGCCACTCAAGGACATTCACAGAGTTGTCCCATGGCCACTCCTTTGCAGTGAATACTTTCCGGATGCACTGTATGTGGCCTTGAAGTCTAAGCCCCTGTACAGGCAGTCCCGGAGTTACGAACGGGTTAGGGACTGTAGGTTTGTTCTTATGTCAAAAATGTTCGTAAGTCGGGTGCGCATGCGCAGAACGGCAGAGACGTAGTTTTCTGATGTTTTCCGATGTTCTGTCAAGTAGCTGCGCATGCACAGACGTTGTTTTCCGATGCGAACAATGGCCATGCATACGCAGAACGGCAGCTGCCTCCCGTTCGTAAGTAGTAAGTAGAGTCCTTTGCAAGTCGGATGTTCGTAACTCGGGGACTGCCTGTACAGTTGCCCAGAACCCGGACAGTTTCCCGGATCTGCACAGGAACTTAATGTGTTGCTAGGTAGCGAATATTTCGAGTTTCTGTGTAGCCTATTCATTATAAGGAATGACTGAATTTGCCCAGGTTTGATTTGCAGAGCATTCATGAAATCTTGCTTAAAATGTACGAAACTCAAACTTAGCTACAAACCCTATTGAAGTCTATGGGGAAAAGAAACTTGATACTAAATTCTTGCTATTTTCAAGGCTAATAACATAGTTACATAGTAGGTGAGGTTGAAAAAAGACGCAAGCCCATCAAGTCCAACCTATGTGTGTGATTATGTGTCAGTATTACATTACATATCCCTGTATGTTGCGGTCATTCAGGTGATTATCTAATAGTTTCTTGAAGCTATCAATGCTCCCCGCTGAGACCACCGCCTGTGGAAGGGAATTCCACATCCTTGCCGCTCTTACAGTAAAGAACCCTCTACGTAATTTAAGGTTAAACCTCTTTTCTTCTAATTGTAATGAATGGCCACGAGTCTTATTAAACTCTCTTCTGCGAAAAAGTTTTATCGCTATTGTGGGGTCACCAGTACAGTATTTGTAAATTGAAATCATATCCCCTCTCAAGCGTTTCTTCTCCAGAGAGAATAAGTTCAGTGCTCGCAACCTTTCCTCATAACTAAGATCCTCCAGACCCTTTATTAGCTTTGTTGCCCTTCTTTGTACTCGCTCCATTTCCAGTACATCCCTCCTGAGGACTGGTGCCCAGAACTGGACAGCATACTCCAGGTGCGGCCGGACCAGAGTCTTGTAGAGCGGGGGAATTATCGTTTTATCTCTGGAGTTGATCCCCCTTTTAATGCATGCCAATATTCTGTTTGCTTTATTAGCAGCAGCTTGGCATTGCATGCCATTGCTGAGCCTATCATTTACTAGGAACCCCAGGTCCTTTTCCATCCTAGATTCCCCCAGAGGTTCTCCCCCCCAGTGTATAGATTGCATTCATATTTTTGCCACCCAAATGCATTATTTTGCATTTTTCTACATTGAACCTCATTTGCCATGTAGTCGCCCACCCCATTAATTTGTTCAGATCTTTTTGCAAGATTTCCACATCCTGCGGAGAAGTTATTGCCCTGCTTAGCTTAGTACCGTCTGCAAATACAGAGATTGAAATGTTTATCCCATCCTCCAGGTCGTTTATGAACAAATTAAATAGAATTGGTCCCAGCACAGAACCCTGGGGAACCCCACTACCCACCCCTGACCATTCTGAGTACTCCCCATTTATCTCCACCCTCTGAACACGTATCACTATTATCACAGGTATCACTATTATCACTATTGTACAAAAAAAAGCATTGCGTGCTGGGCACTGACAGGGTGTTCATTTTAACAAAAAGATTTATAAAAAAATACCATACAGAAGAAGGTCCTATTAATGTGATTATGAAGGCAACATGGAAAAACGCCAGACTTAAAAATGACATGCTTGGGAGATGCCCTTAAGCAGTATGTGGTGTTATGGAACAGTGTGGTTTTCCCAAACATTTTGGATGTTTAATTGATATGTATTTTGCTTGGCTTAAAGTAGACCTAAGGGTAAAACTTTAAGTTTTTTGCCACCTGTATCTTATAAAGGATATTTCATTTTACTTCCTGTCCTGTCTGAGGGAATCCCTTGTCACCTGGGTCACCAGAACTAGTGTCCCCATTGGAAAAACTTCCCCTCTGTTACTTTTCTTTGGACAACCCAAAATTTTTGATTATCTTTTACTTTCACTTTAGATGATAATGATAAACAGGAGAAATGGAGAGGAGGAATCCTCTAACAGGGGCACAGACTATAATAACTAACTGGAGCTCTAATCCCTGTCCACTCCGTTCAAAACTGTAAAAAAAACGTTTTGCCTTTAGTCAAGCGGTTCTTCAAACAATTACAAATCCTGTAGGTGCTGTCTTTTAATAAAAGGACACTTACCTGTGCAAGGATCCAGTGCCATCGTCCCCTGGACTCCTTGCAACTTCACAACCGGCTTCCCACCGCACTGAGCTGTGTGAATGGTTCCACCAACATGTGAAATGTCCCAGAAGGTTGCAGGGGGGTGGGGGGTGATGGGGGTAGAACTTCTGGTGGAATCTCCTTCAAAATCTCCGCCCAAAAAAAAAAGAAAAAAAAAAAGAGGGGGACAAAAAAAGTGGACCTTCCCTCTTAGGGTGAAGTTTCGCTTTAAATACAGTAGCAGCATTCCATTCTGATTCATTCCAGTTTGAGAAAAAAAGGCTTTTTTAGGCAGTTTTTGCTCCTATACCTAATTTCTTTTTATCAAGCGGTAGTAGGCCTGAATTGGCCAGTGGAAGTATCAGCCACAACATACACTATATTACCAAAAGTATTGGGATGCCTGCCTTTGCACACACATAACCTTTAATGGCATACCAGTCTTAGTCCATAGGGTTCAATATTGAGTTGGCCCACCCTTTGCAGCTATAACAACTTCAACTCTTCTGGGAAGGCTGTCCACAAGGTTTAGGAGTGTGTCTATGGGAATGTTTGACCATTCTTCCAGACGTGCATTTGTGAGGTCAGGATGATGTTGGACGAGAAGCCCTGGCTCTCAGTCTCCGCTCTAATTCATCCCAAAGGTGTTCTATTGGGTTGAGGTCAGGACTCTGTGCAGGCCAGTCAAGTTCCTTCACCCCAAACTCGCTCATCCATGTCTTTATGAACCTTGGTTGTGCACTGGTGTGCAGTCATATTGGAACAGGAAGGGTCCATTCCCACACTGTTCCCACAAAATTGGGAGCATGAAATTTTCCAAAATGTCTTGATATGCTGACACCTTAAGAGTTTCTTTCACTGGAACTAAGGGGCCAAGCCCATCCCCTAAAACGCAACCCCACACCAAATCCCATCTCCGCCAAATGATTTGGCACAGTGCACAAAGCGAGGTCCATAAAGACATGGATGAGCGAGTTTGAGGTGGAAGAACTTGACTGGCCTGCACAGAGTCCTGACCTCAACCCGATAGAACACCTTTTGGATGATTTAGAGCGCAGAGTATGAGCCAGACCCTCTCATCAACATCAGCATCTGACCTCACAAATGTGCTTCTAGAAGAATGGTCAAACAGTCCCATGAACACACTACTAATCCTTGTGAACAGCCTTCTCAGAAGAGTTGAAGCTGTTAGAGCTGCAGAGGGTTGGCCAACTCAATATTGAACCCTACAGAGTAAGAATGGGATGTCCTTAACGTTCATGTAAATGCAGGTGTCCCAATACTTTTGGTAATATAGTGTCTCTAAAAGCTAAAAAAAAAAAAAAAAAAAAAAGCTAAAGCGCTCAACTTTACAACAGTTTAACCACTTCAGCCCCGGAAGGATTTGCCCCCTTCCTGACCAGGCCATTTTTTGCGATACGGCACTGCGTCGCTTTAACTGACAATTGCACGGTCGTTCCATGTTGTACCCAAACAAAATGTATGTCCTTTTTTCCCCCACAAATAGAGCTTTCTTTTGGTGGTATTTGATCACCTCTGCGATTTTTATTTTCTGCGCTATAAGCAAAAAAAGAGTGACAATTTTGAAAAAAACACAATATTTTGGACTTTTTGCTATAATAAATATCCCCAAAAAATTGTAAAAAAACAAATTTCATCAGTTAGGCCGATATATATTCTTCTACATAAAATCGCAATAAGCGTATATTGATTGGTTTGCGGAAAAGTTATAGCGTCTACAAAATAGGGGATAGATTTATGGCATTTTTATTATTATTTTTTTTTTTTTACTAGTAATGGCGGTGATCTGCGATTTTTATCGGTACTGAGACATCGGACACTTTTGACACTTTTTGGGACCATTGACATTTATACAGCGATAAGTGCTTTAAAAAGCCACTGATTACTGTATAAATGTCACTGGCAGGAAAGGGGTTAACATTAGGGGCGATCAAGGGGTTAAATGTGTTCCCTATGTGTGTTTTAACTGTAGGGGGGTGTGGCTGACTAGAGGAGGAGAGAGATCGTTGTTCCTATTTCTCTCTCTGTCACGAGCAATCGCGGGTGCCCAGCAGACATTGCGCGCGCCGGGCACGCGCATCGGCTCCGGGAAAACACTGCGGGCGCACACGCCTGCTACAGCGTCTCAAAGAGCCCACGTACAGCTACGACGGCTCGCGCAGCAGTGCCAACCTGCCGCAGTATAACTGCGGCGGATGGTCAGGCTGGGGTTAATAGTATAGTTGTGAGGTTCTTTTTTCACAGTACCCCACTGCACAAAGTTTAACAAATTGTCAAAATTCTAATTTGAAATAAACAGTTTTTGTTTTTAGAGAGACAAGAGCGACAAATATGGTACAATGGCTGGCTATTACGTAAGCAGCTTGGAAAGGCTGCAGTATAAGGGAAAGAGATGAGGTATTATTATTATTATTATTATCATTATACAGGATTTATATAGGTCATTATACAGGATTTATATAGCACCAACCGTTTACGCAGCGCCTTACAATATAAAAGGTAGACAGTGCAGATACAATATAATAAAATATAAGAGGGTTAAAAGGGCCCTGCTCATAGGAGCTTACAATCTGATAGGACTTAGGTTTTAATTTAAAATAGAAATGAGAGTGTATTTTTTGAGGTACTATAACCAGAAATACTGTACAGCAGCTGGATGACACAGCTCCAGGTGGCGGCGAGCTTCAGCTTTACTGTCCGCTTTTTGGGAAAAAAAAAAATGTATTTATACATTTTATTTTTTCTATATTTTTTTTGATATTGATACAGTGGTTGGACTGGCCCATCTGTCAGGGCCAGAGTAGGCACGTCTGCAATTTCCTCTACATTGCCAACGTAATCAGAAGTAAAAAAAAAAAATCCGGCCGGATCAATCTGGCCCCAAACCCACGGCCCCAATCCACGGCCCCAATCCACGCTTCCTGTTAGACTGAGTCAGTGGAGGAACGTGAAAGGGATGACATTTTCCATGGTGATAATTCCATGAGTTTTGATGAAAGGCTAAATGGTACCCAACATTCAGGTTGCTATGGAAATCTTACCCACTAGAGGACTTCCAAAGTTACCTCTTTTCTTTCGTTTTATCGAGAAGTTGTAAACGACAGATGAAAGGGGGGAAAGGAAGAGTCAGAGCTAATGGGGAGAGAAGCACCTAGAGAGAAGAGATGAGGGGAGTAGGGGTGATAGTATGTTGTCATTGAAGAAGATTGTGACCAGGATAGAGTGGTATTTTGACGTATTTAGCCCAAGGTTCCCACGTTGCCTCAAAGATTGTTACTTTATCTTGCAGTCTGGTAACTATTTGTTCTTGGAACATCATCCAAGAAATTTTATTTTTTGCTGCCTGAAGGGAAACTGCGGGTTTCTTTTGCATGATTTTTGCGCCTAGGAGCATGAAGAAAATTAAAGTCTGGTCTCCTTTTGAGGCTTTGTCTACCCTTTGGTTCAGAAGCGCAATTGTCCGTTTCTGCGGGACTTCGACTCCTGTAACTTTGCGGATTAAATGAAACACTTTGTTCCAATATGACCTGATACGTGGACACGACCACCAGGTATGATATATGGAGCCGACTAGGTTGCACCCTCTGAAGCAGAGGGGAGAGATGTTAGGATAGAACTTAGCCAGTCTAAGTGGGACATAGTACCATCTTGTTATTATTTTGACACTGGCTGCAATTAAGGAGATATTCATAATGCCCTTGAATGACCTTTTTAAATGCATGGAACAATTTTTCCTGACCTAAGTTGATCCCTGTGTCTGATTCCCAGGCTTGGGCATAGGAGGGCTTGGAGGCATTGTCTGCTAGAGAGGCATAAATGATGGAGATACCCCCCTCCAGCATATTGGCACACCATAATTCATATATAGTGGGTTTAGGGGGCTCAGGCTTATTTGACCAAATTGAGTGTAAGAAGTGATTTATCTGTGACAGCCACAGACAACTTCTCTGTGGCTGGCATTTCAAGTTTACTTATACAGTAGCCCAATGATATGGGGCCCAACGAGGAGAGGAAATGACCAATTTTGAACAATCCTTTGTTTAGCCACCATTTGAAAGCAAGGATATTCATGCCTGGTGTAAACGATGGGTTGTGGAAGAGATGTGCAAGTGGTTTCATGTTTGAGATTACCAATTCCTGTTTATGTAGGGAGTCACAAAGTGCTAGTGAATGGGAGTGGGGGCTAAGACTGTGGGTCTTAGTTTGGGGGAGCACCAGAGGAGGTAATCTATAGTGTGGGAGGTATCGCCTGTCTTTCCATATTGATCCAATCCGGTTTTGGGCCTTTCGAGTAGGCTATAGATATTTGGGTCAGTTGTGCAGCCTTGTAGTACCACCAAAGATTGGGAACTACCAGGCCCCTCTGATTTTTCAGGCGAAAGAGGATTTCTTTCTTGAAACAGTGACCTTGTTTACCCCAAACAAATTTGATTATTTTAGCTTGGACTGTGTTTAGTGTTTTTTTTTTGTGGAGGGGGATGGGAAGGGCGCGGAATAGATATAGCAGGTGTGGAAGAAGTGTCATCTTGACCACGTTTATCCTCCCCAGCCAAGCTAGACCACATTTTGACCATACATTTAAGTCTTCATCAATTTTACGGAATATTGGGGAGTAATTAGCAGAGAAAACTTGCTCCATTTTGGCAGGTAGTTTGATTCCCAAATATGGGAATGTGTTTGGAGCCCAAGAGAATGGAAAGTGTTCCTTTAACTGGACTATTAGTGGAGTAGGGACAGTTATATTTAACGCCGCTGATTTAGCAACGTTAATTTCAAGCCCTGAAATCTTGCTAAAGTTCTTCAGAAGCTGCATTAAGTTGGGCGTGGAGACTAATGGGGAGGTGAGGAAGAGTAGCAAGTTGTCTGCAAACAAACAACATTTGTGTTACGTTCCGCAGAGAACTCCCTTAATGTCCGGGTTGGACCGGATCGTTATTGCTAGCCTCTCTATCGCTATCTCAAAGATTATCGGGCAGAGAGGGCAACCCCGTCTGGTTCCTCTCTGTATATTGACTGCGTCAGAATAGTGGCCCATCATGCGAATTTGTGCAGAAGGGGTGGAATAGAGTGAGTTGATTGTACCTAGGAATTTTGACCCGAAGCCCCACCTCTCTAGTATCTCAAAAAGAAAATGCCAGGAGATGGAATTGGCCTTCTGGAGGTCTAGTGATAATAGAAATCCTTCTTGTTGTGTCCCCCCGTCCCATCTGGAGTTCAGGATGGAAATGACGTCTATCGCCCTTCTAATCTGGTCCGGGCCCTGTCTCTCCGGGATGAAGCCCACCTGGTCTTTGTGAATGTATTTTGTGATAAAGCTCGATAGTCTCATTGCTAAAATTTTGGTCATTATTTTGAGGTCATTGTTAATTAGCGATATTGGGCGGTAATTGTTAACGTCACTCGCGTCTTTCCCTGGTTTGGGGGTGACTTAGAAGAATTTAGGTCTTTTTTTAAGGGCGCTCCATCCCTGAGAGAGTTGAAGAACCTAGACATAAAAGGGGCTAGTACCTGTCCAAATTTCTTATAGCAACAAACTGATAGACCATCCGGGCCAGGGGATGACCCATATTTAAGAGATTTTATGACCTCCAGGATTTCCTCCGTGGAGAAGGGTTGATCAAGAAGTTCCCTATGATCGTGAGATATTTTGGGCAGTGATATGTTTCTAAGGAAATCTTCCAATTTCTATGGGGAAGGTTGGGGCCGTTCCTTATAGAGGTTGTGGTAGAGAAATTCCCCTTTCAATCTCTTAATTTTATTTTCATGTTCACGTTTTAATTGTGAGGATAGTTGTATTAGTTTTCCCCTGTTTTATGTGCTGCCCAACGAGTGGCTAGAGAGACAGTGTCATTGTCATTATCTGTGAAATATTCTTTCAAGTTCTTTTCTAGTAGTGTACAATGTGTCGGGTTGGTAAGAATTGATTAGTTTAGGCGCCATTTGGGAATTCCCCTGACCCCTAGTGGTCACTGTATTAGTATGGAAACAATAGAATGATCCGACAGACATGTGTCACGGATTGTGGAGGAGAGCGCTAGTGGGGTTGTTGCAGATTGCAGGAGGATGTGGTCTATCCGTGTATATGTGCGATGTGGGGCAGAATAGTGTGTATAATCCATGGTATGGGGGTTGAGTTCCCGCCATATATCTATTAAGCCGTAAGTGTTCAGAAGCTGTGCAATTTTTAGGCTCTGTTTGGAAGGTCGTTTCAGTTTCGGGGGACCCCTGGGAGATTTATCCAAGGTCGAACGCAGTGTTCGAGTCTCCTCCCATCAGTACCGTTCCTCTGCAGTGTGGCTGTAGGGTTTTCATTAGTGTCTCAAAGAAATTATTCTGACCTTTGTTGGGGGAGTAGTATGAGACAAAAGTGTACGTCCCGTCGTCTATTGTTCCTTCCGCTAGGAGAAACCGCCCTTCCGGGTCCTTGATTAAATTAGAGGGGGCAAAGTGTAGGTGTTTGGAGAAACAGATTGCGGGTAGCTTTGGTGGATAAATGAAGGATTGTAGGAGGACTGGAAGTGGGTTTCTTGCAGAAGTAACACATCTGTTTTTAAGGTGTGGTATAGTTGGAATAATTTCCTTCTTTTTACTGGGGAGTTAATCCCCTGTACATTGTGGGTGATAACTTGCAGTTTTACCCTGCCATTTGCTGGATTAGCCATGGATCAGAGGGGAGTAGCGCATCAGAAAGAAAAAGCTCACCTTTAGCAGATAAGTACCTGGTGGTGGTGGAAACCGCTTGGCGCCTTCAGGACTCTGTGTGTGGGTGGTGTATAGTGGAACAATCCTGTCAGTTTTGATGGTCATTGAGTACTGGGAGAATAGAGAGGGGAAGGATAAGAAGAAGAGGAAAGCAAAGAGGGTGGAAAAAAAGAGAAGACATTAATATATGTACAAAACCCAAATCACCCAAACCCGTTCGGGTCAGGAAGGGGCTAGTCGCTTCCCAGCCCGAGTCAAAAACAAGGCGATACTTCCTTAATCGGGGAGTATCACTCAGACCTTGAGGGGGTAACATATATACCCCTCAAAGTCATGCAGAGGCGCATTGCAGCTGCAACGGCTACCCAGACTAAAACTTTTTCATTAACTAAATCTAGAAGCAGTATTATGCAAACAAAAACGTGTGGACAGAAACATATGGACAGAAACCTGTCCCCAACTTTGTGTCAAGGGCGAGCTCCACGTGGGTGATCCCCAGTCCACGCAGTCCCCGCGCCCCCCCCCCCCCCCCAAAAAAAAATGTGGGTTGGTTGGCACAGGCTGAGGGGGCTCCGGATCCCCACCCGAACCACCCCTGGGGTCCAAGAGGCATTTTTTCTACTGTGTTAATAAAGCAAAGCTCGGGCCTCTTATCCGGGACTCCGGATGAAGAGTATCAGCATGGCCCATATGGGCTGATGCTGCAGTGAGACCTAAGTGAGATTGTAACAGGAAATAAAAAAAGCCCCATTCAGATAGGAATAAAATTTGGTCTTGAACTTCAGAGTAAACATGACTTATTACCCCGGGATCTTGCTCCAGGGGCTTGGGGCGATACCTAAGCCTAAGCTAAGGGGCACCCTACCAATAACCCGAAAAGAACATGCTAATCTCTAAAGTTCAGTTCTTGAGGGTGATCAGCCGGACATCTTTGTCCAGGTCCTGGAAGGGGATGCTTTCAGGGTGGATGGGAATGGGTTGTCTTGTGTGATCAGTCCCAGGGGTGTAGGAGCAGGCGTTCCCCTTCTGAAAACAAAGAGAAGGCAAAGGGCTTGTTGTGGTGATAGAAATTCAGCCTGAAGGGGAAGGACCATCGATAGGTGATTTCTTTTTGAGTTAGCACTTGGAGCAAGGGTTTCTAGGAATGTCTTTTTTGGACTGTATAAGGGGATAGGTCTGCAAAAATCTGGATTTGGTGACCCTGGATCATGAGCTTGTCAGCATTGCGGGCTCTTTTCATTTGATGTTGACCACACCCCCTAAAACGTCACAGTCCCAGCATGCCCAGGGACTGTGACATCATAAGGGGGCGGGGTCCCCGCCTATATATAAGTCACAACGCAGCCCTCAGAGAGCAGTCCAGCCGGAGAGAGCGTCGTGTCAACATCTGGAGAAGAGAAGAGAAGACAAGAAGCCCAGAAGTCCGGACCTCTGCTGGCAAGAGAGCTACCTGAAGACAGCGGAGGAGCCGGCCGAAGAACTGGAACACCGGGAGAAGAGAGCGGAGAAGAACCAACCGGAAGCCGGGAGAAGATGAACCGGAGGGACCCCCGAAGCCAGAAGAAGACCCCCGAAGCCGGAGGAAGATCCCCCCCGGAGCTGTTTAATAAAATATTTTTAAAACCTGTGTAGTGTTTTATTATTTACACTTTTTCCCTAGGTGAATGGGTAGGGGTACCATGTACCCCATACTCATTCACATAGGGTGGGGGGCCGGGATCTGGGGGCCCTCTTATTATAGGGGGCTCCCGGATTCCGATAAGCCCCCCGCCCACAGACCCCGACAACCAACGGCCAGGGTTGTCGGGAAGAGGCCCTTGTCCTCATCAACATGGGGACAAGGTGCTTTGGGGTGGGGGGGCCCCGCAGGGCGCCCCCTCCCCCAAAGCACCCCCCCCATGTTGAGGGCATGCGGCCTGGTACGTTTCAGGAGGGGGGGGGCGCTCGCTCGTCCCCACCCCCTTTCCTGACCGGCCAGGCTGCGTGCTCGGATCGGGGTCTGGTATGGATGTTAGGGGGACCCCACGCCGTTTTATCAGCGTAGAGGGGGGTTCCCCTTATAATCCATACCAGACCCTAAGGGCCTGGTATGACCCGCGACAGGGCTCGCAAGGTGTCAATCTCGCCGATAAAAGCGGCAAGATTGACATCCTTTTCTAGTCCCATCGCACCTGAGTCACGTTCAAAATGAACGGACTTGTCCGTGTGTGGGCAAGTCCGTTCATTCTGAAAGTCCGCCGTAACTCCGGCGAAAGTCCGTCGGAAAGACGGGCGGACTTAGCCCGCCGCAAAGTCTGGTCGTGTGTGGGCAAGTCCGTCCGTTTTAAAGTCCGGCGCACCTGGCAGACAAAGTCCGGCAAAAAGTGTGCCGGACCAAGTAGGACAGAAAGTCCGACCGTGTGTACGCGGCAATACACTACTAGGAGACAACCCATATTCTCTCCCAAACATACCAGACTTGCTGTCTCAGGTCTTTCTATTTGATTCTGTTTCTCAGTCACTAGCTTTAACAGCAACGCTATTAAAGCCAAGGTCTTAAGAGACAGGGGCTTCTCTGGGTCTGTCATTCCTACCTTGCTAAAAGCCTGAAAAACCATTTTCAGAATGATCTATTATCATTAGGGCTGTTACTGATTAAAATTTTCGTGTTCGATTAATCAACTTTTTTTAATCGATTAATCGACTAATTTTGATTAATTATAATGCACATACAGATCCAACTAGTTTTAACTGATCTCCTTGCATTGCAACTCTGCATTAGTCAGTGGTAAATGTGGTATACACTATATACATTCACCTGACACTAGTTAGTTTCCACAATCCATGACTAAGCTTCACAGGTAACACAAATACATTTTAAATTCAAACTGTAGCACTGACGTAAGTATTTTTTTTTTATTAAACTTTAAGAAAAACGTGGAAAGTTAGTTTAACTTTAATTATAAAACTTATCTAGTATATTGACTGTCAAATTTGGTTATCAAATTTGCTTACACTTAGCTCACTGTATGATCCGAGTTAACCATTTTTCACGCAACTTTCCTACATCCATATTTACCATCACTGTTAAGGCTGTCCGGTGACGTCACGGACATTGACGTCACCGGACTCCTCCCCCCTTCCCTTCGTTAGCAGACGGAGGCACTTGGGGAAGGGGGGAGGAGTCCGGTGACGTCGATGTCCGTGACGTCACCGGATCGCCGACGGAACTCCCTGAAGACCCGGAAGCCAGCGGAGAGGTGAGTACCGATCAAAAGAATTTTGATCGATCAAAAAAATTAGCGATTAATCGAGGAATTATTCTGTAATTTCCACAGCCCTAATTATCATACCTGGAAACCCTTCTTTGCTGGGTGTGAATACAGACAGTGAGGCAGACTTAACCTGATTGAAAGAGTGGCTTTTAGACAATCTGAAAGGGCCTGATTTCGACTGTCTATTCTTTAAAAAAAAAAATCTTTGGCCTTGTCAAAACCTTTAATTGTGATCAGATCGGGCTCCCCTTATAGCACCCAATGATTCCTTGGGAGTTGGTTTTCTTTGCCCTGCAAAAACCACCTTTTGAAATTTTCATGGGTATCTTCTTAGATGACCTCTCCTGCAAAGTGGCCCTTTTGGTTGCTGTCACGTCTGTCTAGCCTGTGTCTGAGTTATTGTCTGTCTCTTGAAAGGAGCTGTTTCTCATTATTTACAAAGACAAGGTAGCACTACACACAAGACCATCTTTTCTTCCTAAGGTTGTATCCCTCTTTCACCCCAATGAAGGCATAGTCTTTTCATCTTTGTGCACTGCTCCAAAGCACCCAAAAGAAATTACTCTTCATTGCTTGGATTTAGTCATAGCCATCAGAATCTATTTCAAAGTAACAGCTTCTATCAGGAAGAAAGACTCCCTATTTGTTCTTTCCTCAGGACCTCGCAAGGGAGGCTTCCTGCTTTCAAGTTCACTATCACTTAAAGGATAAGACAACTCATCACCAGAGATTACATTCTAAAGGCTAAAACTCCTCCTGTGCCTTTTCACACCCACTCAGTGGGTATTTCCCATTATTCTGTCACCAAGTCTGTGCAGCCCAGGTTTGTAAGGCAGCCACCTGGTCCTCTGTGTATAGCTTTTTAAAGTTTTACCAGGTGGTTGTCCAGTATTCTAGCTCTGACTTATTTATCTGTGACAAACCATTGGACAGCTCACTTTAATGGCAAAAACATGCCCATGAGCAGATTGTGGAACAGAACATGATCTGTTAATGTACAAGCTTAAAGTAAAATTGAAAATGTATCTTGAAAGACTGATGTTCTTGTTATCCAGTCCTGAGAACATACCTGCTATTTCTAAAGTAAACATCTAGAACAGATTTCAGCTGTAACAAAAATTAGATGAAGAACTAAAATAACCATGGATAGAGTATTAAAGAAATCCTTGATGAATGGGAGATAAACACTGACAATATAAAAAAGACTAAGGCCTCATGCACACGAGGCGTTGGAAAAAACAAGCTGCAAAGCCACTACCAACGGCAGGAAAAAGCGTCTGTAAAAACGTGCTTCTAGTAGCTTCTACATTGGCGTTATGGCATGTTTAGCCACGCTAGCTTTTAGCAGCGTTTCTCTGCCTCTACTCAAAATCAGTGGTTCCCTATGAGAGCCCATTGACTTGAATAGAAGTTGCACCACAAGTCGGATCATGATGATCCGACTTGCCGTGCAGCTTGTGCGCTGAGGATCTTGAAGGGAAACCCTCGCCAAAAAGAGAAAAAAATGGCGTGGGGTCCCCCCCCAAATCATACCAGACCCTTCGGTCTGTTATGGATTGTAGGGGCAACCTCCACGCCAAAAAAATTGACGCGGGGTCCCCCCCCAAAATCCATACCAGGCCCCTATCCGAGCACGCAGCCCAGCAGGTCGGGAAAGGGAGGGGGTATGAGCGAGCGCCCCCCTCCCTCCTGAACCATTCCAGGCCACATGCCCCCAACAGGGGGGGATGGTTGCTTTGTAGCAGGGGGGACCTGCTCCCCACCAAAGCACCTTGTCCCCATGATGATGAGGAAAAGGGCCTCTTCTCGACAACCCTGGCCATTGGTTGTCGGGGTCTGTGGGTGGGGGGCTTATCGGAATCTGGAAGCCCCCTTTACCAAGGGGGTCCCCATATCCCAGCCCCCCGTCCTATGTGAATGAGTATGGCATACATTGTACCCCTACTCATTCACCCCAAAAAAAGTCTCAAAAATAAAAACAGCAAACAGGTTTTTTGACAAAGAAATTTATTAAAGCAGCTCCGGTGCCTCTTCCGATCTTTTCTCCCTCCAGCGATGTCTTCATCCTCCAGTTCTTCTCCTCTCTCTCTGCTGTTGTCTTTTTTCCGCTGCCGGTTCTCCTCTCTCTGCTGTCTTCTCCTGTTTTCTTCTCCCTCTGTTCTTCCACCGATGTTCTCCCGATGCTCTCTCCCGCTGTACTGCTGGCTGGTATCCTCTTGGGGGGAACCCCCACTTCTGGTTTCTTTTTCATTTTGGCGAGGGTTCCCCTTCAAGTTTCTCAGTGCACAAGGCGCACTGCAAATCGGATCATCATGATCCGACTTGTGGTGCGACTTCTATTCAAATCAATGGGCTCTCATAGAGAACCATTGATTTTGACATGTAAAAAAAAAAAAAGAAAGCTTAACATGGCTGTATCTAGCATTAAGCCGCATTTAGCAGCATCAGACGTTTTTACAGCTGTAACGCCGATCCTCAGAACGCCCTGACTCTGGGTTTTTTTTTGCAGCTTGAAAACGCCTATGCCACTTACAGCTCCTAAAAGCCTGTGTGTGCATGGGCACATAGAATACCACGGAGAGGCCTTTTTAAGCTGCAAAGCAAAACGTCTGACGCTGCTAAAAGCAGCCCTGTGTGCATGAGGCCTAAGAAATCAAAGTGGATGACAGTAAATACAATAAGACTTGTGTAAAAAAAGAAGAGAAACTAAAATTGGGAAGGATAATCTTGTAAAAGAACTGAATCATGATTTAAAAAGAGGAAGGATAAGGAACCATTATTACAACAACACTTTTTAAGAGATTGGAGATGGAAACAAATGTGGGAAATAAAAGATTACTTTCAAGAAGATCCATGTAGGGGAGTTGAAAGTCCATGTTGCCCAGCGACAGCCCCAAAACATCACTGCTCTAGAGGAGATCTGCATGGAGGAATGGGCCAACATACCAGCAACAGTGTGTGACAAACTTGTGAAGACTTACAGAACGTTAGCTTACGTTAACTTTTGATATTGACAAAATACTTATTTTCTACCATAATTTGCAAATAAATTCTTTCAAATATCAGACAGTGTAATTGTCCGGATTTTTTTCCACATTTTGTCTCATAGTTAGGTATACCTATGATGGCAATTCCAGGCCTCTCTTTTTTTTTAAGTGGGAGAACTTACACAATTGGTGGCTGACTAAATACTTTTTTGCCCCACTGTAAGTTTGTTGCATTCTACATAAGTAACATACATTTACACATATATATAGTGTAATATTGCCGCCCCTGTGATATTGGTAGTTGGAGTCATGTCCCTAGGCCAAAGCCCAACCCTCTGTTATCATATAAAGGTACATAGGGAGCCTAAAAAGGGACAGAAAAGGGAAGGGAAGGGGAGAGAAACAGAGGGGAAAGAAAGGAAATAGGTAAGAGAAAAAAAGAAAGAGAAAAACGAAAAAAAGAAAAAAGGGAGAGGAACTGAACAGAAAAAGGGAAGGGGGAAAGGAGGGGAAAAAGAAAGGAGATCTGGTATATATAATGTGGGAACTAAGGGGACAGGTATAACGTACAAATTATTAAAAGGCTGGGCAATGAGGAGTGAGCTTGTCAATATAGAGATATAAATATATGATTATGACCGGATATCTACTTACATTTTCCACAGAAAAGAAAAGATATATAAAATAGGATGAGCGGGGAGTACTATCCTTCATCTTAGTAGGCGTCCAGAAAGGGTAGGTCTTCAAGTTAATTTAATGAAGTGGTCTGTGTATATATAAATATATATATATATATATATATATATATATATATATATATATATATATATATATATATATATATATATATATATATATACTATAAGTTCAATACCATATAGTTGATCTAGTTCAGTTTTATAACAAAACAAGTATTATGAAAAATGGGGGGCAATAAAAAAGGGGAAGGGATGTGTATAGATATACAAGTGTATAGATGTACACACGCCCCGCTTGTAGTCACCAATCGGAGGAGCCGATGTGACGTCATCCAAGCCGGCCGCCGGGTGCATACCGCGCATGTCCCAGTCCGTCACGTCGGCATGGAAACCGCCGACACGCGAGACAGGGAAGGAGCGGCTGCAACCCTGGGTACCCTATAAAAAAGGCTTGTATGTGTGAGCCTCATTGATGCCAGAGGGGTATGTGGCACCAAGGCGTTCAATCCACATAGTTTCTCTTTGGCAAACCTGTTTGTCCCAGTCTCCACCTCTGGGGTTTTTTGAGACCACTGATAATACAATGAATGATATCAGGGAGACATCAAATATATGATATAGATCTAGATGTCTGCTGACTGCTGTGACCATCTTGCCCTCCGCTGAGTAGAATACATGGTCTTTTATTCTGCATCTTAAATGTCTGATGGTTTTGCCTACATAAAAGGCACCGCATTGGCATAACATAAGATACACAACTCCTTCGGTATCGCAGTTGGCATGGAATTTTGGGGTGAAAGTTTCACCATTCGGTAGTAAAAATGTTTTCCCTGTTTTTACCCATGGACAAAATGAGCATTTGCCACATTGTGAGATCCCCTGTTTAGGTTGTTTATGTTTTGGGGTAATCGAATAATAGCTGGAGGTTAATTTATCACCCAGGGATCTAGCCCGTCTAAAGGTAATTTGTGGACAGGGGCCAATGTATTTTTTGACTCACCGCTCCAGCCCATCCTTGACTCTTTGAGGGGGACTCCAGCCATACCTTTATACCTTTATTGATCCAGCCGCTGATGCTGATATAATTACCCCTGCCAGTACTCACTCTCACACGTTGCTGCTCATACTATGCTGGATATCTTTCTTCTTCCTTTCACAGAGTTTTCGCTGGGTTTCTTTTTTTTTTTTTGAACTTTCAGGCTGCCTCTCAGCTGTTCGGCGTCTCTCGGGTTTGTCCGGAGCTATCAGAGACTGTGCACCGCCTCCTCTCCCGCCTCCAAGCGGAGGCTCGGTCTGTCAATCAGCCTGCCAGATCTATCCGAGCGACATCCGAGCACAATACTCCTACCCCCGACAGTCAGCAGCTCCAGCCGCTCGGCGTCTCCATTCACTGCGGCACCATCCCGCTCCAGGGGGAAGGTGGGAGAAGGCACACATACGTCCTGAGCTCTCGCTCCATGCTCTCACTCCACTCACGTCCGGTCACGCCCCCCTCCACCTGGATGTCTTAATAGATTGAATCCTTAGCTAAACCTGGGAGGTCTGTACCCAGACCACACTGTATAAAAAAAAAAACAGGACTAGCCTATAATGTTGCACTCAATCCTGCTTGGGCACTTACCTAAGTATGTAGTGCATCACACTGAGTTAGCAGCAGGGTGCTCTTCAGGTCTAGGGCCATGGTCTGCCAGTGGTAGAGCCCTGTCCCTGGAAAACCTTATGGTAGTTTGCCCATTGTGGAGGTCAAAGACAGGATGTGGTACCTTTTTAATACTGTATTTGTAAAAACATCTGCCAGTAATAAATGCATAATGTGAGGTCCTTTAAATATTATCTTTCCAGGGTGCCAGAGCTTTGTGCTCTTTGTTTTGTAAAATATGCTTGCTGTGAGTGTTTTTAAATTGTCACCATTTTTCCTTCTGTAGGCATATGTCTATAGGCACTAGTGCACCTACGCTTACTCTCTATTGTGCTTTTACTGTGCCTGCATGACCATAGGATAGTGGATATTGGGGAACTAGAAAAAGTGAAGAGAAGTGCAGCCAAACTTGGGTGGGGGGGTAGGTAAACATAATCCTGTGTTCACGGACTCAGTAGATAAGAGGTTAGAGGCCGTCCTTAGATTCTTATTCTCCTTAGCAGGCCCCGCCACGCAATCTGTGGCTGTCTGTCAAACCATTGTTTCCTGGACTCAGTGCATGTCCCAAGATCCAAGCTCCATCCTAATGGATGATTAAGTCCACAGTCCACTAGACCTCTTATTGCATGAATGGCTTGGAGAATACAATTTGCCAGATATATAGGATAGGTATTCTGTCCAACTATGCAAATTATCTGTTGGCTTAAATGCTGGTCAGCTGGACTCCCATGTAAGAAAAGCCTTAAGTGGTTACCCTTTGAGGGCGGATGCCTGTTTGTCCCCTCCTTGGACAAGTACATTTTGGAGATCACAGGGGGCAAGTATACTTTACACCAGAAAAGGTAGGTCCATCTACTTCTGAAGTTCAGGAAGTTTCCTTTCATTCCTCCAGTTCCAAATATAAGCCAGGAACATTCTTTCAAACGGGGATGTGGCACTCCAAACCACTTAAGTTTTGAGTCCAAGTCCTCTTCCCACTGATGGGGCGCCCCTACTTGTCAGAGTAGGGGGAAGTCTGTCAGCCTTTTGATCTCAGGAAATATCAGGCATCTGGATCAAAAATGTAATTTCCAGGGGCTACAAACTGGAGTTTTGAACTCTGCCTTCTTCCAGCTTCATGCTTTCAAACTTGTCAATCTCTCGACTGAAATAAATGGACCTTATTGCTACGATTCAGCAGCTTCTGTCTCAAGGGGTCATTACCCCTGTACCAAAAGAGAAACACTTTCAAGGCTTCTACTTAAACCTGTTTATGGTTCCTATTCAGAATTTAAAAACCCTCAGAGTTGACAGTGGCCTCCTTTCTTTTTGGAAATCTTCTGGCTTCAATAGACATTTAGGATGTTTACTTTCCATCTTTCCTGCCCATGAATGCAATCTGCGTTTTTGCATCCCTTCCTATTGGCCCATCCAGTACCCCGAAGGTGCTTGTCACGGTCTTGGCTTTGCTTCGTGCTCAAGTAATTCATGTGGTACTTGTACAATCTCCTGTTGAAAGATCAGTCCTCCTATTCTTGAAGCCAAACCAAAGCTTTGGTTGGATCCTCAACCTGTAAAAGTTATCACTGGAACTGTCCCACAGATTCTGGGCCTGACATTAGACTTGGGTCTGTCCGGGATCCTTCATGCCCCAGGGTAAACTTCTGTTTCTTTCTCTCATGCCCAAGTACTCAAGACCCAGAGGAGACCCTTACCTTATGCCTGCATTAGTGTATTGGATCTATTGGTTACCTCCAATTCTAATCTATACACCCAGATTCAGTTGAGACTATTGCAACACCACATTCTGGCAGTGTCGGACAAACAGGCTCGGTCCATGTACTGCCCCATGCATCTGACCTTCAAAGCCAGCTTCTCCCCTGTGTGGTGGATTCCCAACCATGTGCTGGTGTCAGGAAAAGGTTTTCGCAACCAATTCCAGTCTATATGGCTGGGGAGGAGTCCTTGATACCTTCTCTGGACAGGAGACTTGGTCTTAATAGGAAGTTCGTCTTCCAAACAATTGTAGACCTCAGGGTAATTTGGTTCTCCCTTCAATGCTGAACCCTGTAGTCATATAGTAGATTGGTGAGGAGTGATAATAATTATTATTATTATTATTGTTGAGGCAAGAGTTTACCAGCGGGTATGGAATGCAAAACTTTATCCAAAAAGCGAATTCCCACAGCAACTTGGTTCATCCCGTGAGATGCATTTATTTAGACTTCTGAACATCCTACAAAGTCCACAAGATACTTGCAACAGATATCAAAGTCCACCAGAGTATTTGTTAATTTTACAATGAACATCAACCTTCATTTACCTATGTAGCTTCCATGCATGCAATAATGTGTATTACAATCTAGACCTGTGCTTCTATCATGATGAAAAATGAATGTGTGAATATATATATTTAACAGCTAAAACCATCCTATGAAATACTAGTGTCTGAAACTGGAGGGTTTCCTGATTGGTTGACCAAACACTTTTGATCAAATGTGTAGCAAATCATGCCTCCTGGCCTCAGACAGTTGCAGGTATGTTTCAATTGAATTTGTTCAGATAGCTCCTGTATTTATTTATTTTCTCTTAACAATACCAAAGGCATATCTCATATTAAAATGAATACCCAATAAATGTATATAGCACACAGCCATAGTAGGCCAACATATTAACAAAGCCGTAACACATCCCATACATACCCCTTCATGGGGGCGAATATGCCATAAAATAACAATTCAGAATTGCTTTAGATAGGCTACACAGGGCCCAGAATATTACTCTTCTATTTTATTACAGAGTAAAAAAAATCCTAACAACCACAGTAACACACATACACCACTCATACCCACATCACCTCCTCCCTCACCTTTAGGCAGGAGAACCAGGAAGCCCACAACATGGCATTTTTCAGAACACAGATACAATGGTAAGAGGTTGTGTCAACCACCTTATGACTGTTGAGATAGCGGAGTGTCCTTCCAAAAGATGTTCGCTATATCAAGCCAGGGTGGCCAGATTTTAAAGAATTTTTTTACGGGCAAGCCCTTCCGTTATATATTAGCTTGAAAATAGGTAAAAGTTTATTCAGCATATGGTAAAAGGTTTGAATATCAGGAGCAGAAGCATTTTTCCATCTTAACAGAATCAATTTCCTAGCATAGAACAGTAATACACGAACAAGAGTCCAGGCATATAAAGTCATTCAGCACACCAAGCAGTCCAGTTTGAGGTACAGGTAGGTGTAAAGTGCTATTAAAGAACAAAAAAATATGTCATTTCATTACGTTAATAGAGCAGGGCAAGTCTAAAACATATGTAAAATGATCAGCATCCTTAGAACCACAGCGGGAACAGGCCATAGCGGAGACAAATCCCATACGGGCTAACTTAGCAGGAGTATTGTGCAGCTGGTGTATAAACTTAAATCGTATAAATTGATCGTTAGAACCAATAAGTTCTTGAAAACAGTCCTCCGAGGCCTCCCCCCCCCCCCCCCCCTTTTCGGACAGCCCAGGGACCAACCCCTCCCACTTCTGAGCAAGTTGAAAGTAGTTGCATCCAGCCGAATAAAAACATCAAGTAAACCAGTTTAGTGACATCGGGATAGGACAGTAGCACCTCAAGTGGCAATTCTGAGAGCTCCCGGGTCAAACCTCTAAGCTGTGCCCGAACGGCATGACATAACAATAGATATTTGAAAAATAATTGGTTGGTCACTCCATTTCGAGCCCTCAAATCCTCAAAGGAGACAAAAATGTTATTATCAAAAATGTGAGAGGCATGGGTGACCCTGGGTCAAGTCCACCACAAAGAGTCTGGGTGACCCAAGAGCTCCCGAGAAGTTGGGATTATGCCACAGTGGGGTGTTAGGAGACACCCCCATTGTTTGTGTTAACACTTTACCCCCCCCCCTTGCCAAGCCAGCCAGCTAATATCTATTGGAGAGCTGCGTGAGCAGCATATAATCGTAGACCTGTGTATCCAGAGTCATCCACAACAGAGGTTTTAGAACCATAAATTGCAGACGGTAAATTGGTGGAGTTTGAGGGGGTCTCACGGAACCAGTCTTAAACAAAGGTAAATTGTGACACCAAAAAATAGTTCCAAATATTCAGACAGGCCAATCCACCATCAAATTTTGCAACTTCGAGAGATTTTTTTGCAATACATGCGTGTGCCCCCTGCCAGAGGAAGGTGGTCAGAATAGAGTCTAGTTTTTTTAATGTTTCTTTTGCATGAAAACTGGGGGTGCCCGAAATACCTATAAAAATTTTGGTAAATATATAATTTAAAAAATACTAACATGGCCAATCAAATTGAGAGGCAAGGAAGTCCAGGTACGTAGCCTAGTTTCCATATGTGATATAATTGGTGTTATGTGAAGAGACTCAAAAGTGGATAGATCAGAGTTAATCTGGATCCCTAAGTACCGAAAGGTGGGCTGAATTTCCAGTTTGGGCTGAATTTCCAGTTTGGACTAAAGTAAGTAGGCATAATTGAGTTTGGGGCCAATTGGAAAAGCCACAGATTTGTCCCATTCAACACGTAGACCGGAGACCATCCCAAACTCCTCCACCACACCCATCAAAGACATAAATGGGATGAATCAAAGCCATTCATTGTTTACGATTGTCATGTGATCTGCTGTTGCAGAGGGTCCCACCCCCAGCCCTTTAGCTTACATGAGCCCGATCTTGATCCAGTGATGTGCACGAGAGCAGTGGCTCTTTTCACTCTGTCCCTCCTCCCTTAGCAGATTGATAGCAGTGGGAGCCATGAGCTTCCACTCCTGTCAATCAAATCCTATGATGATGCTGGGGGCTAGCCATGCTGTCTGTGTCAATAAACAGGGCAACTCGGGAGTGAGCCTGCACGAGTGCCCCCATTAGAAAGCGGCTTTATTGGGGGTGAGGGGAGGCCATGAAGGGGACCCGAGAAGAGGCGGATCCATTGCACAGAGCAGGTAGGTATGGCATATTTACTATTTTAATTTAAAAAATGGAACCTTTACAATCACTTTAACTGTTATTTAAGCCATGAAGAAGGGAGTGGGGCCCATCTCCCCAAAAGTGCTGGTATCCATTGTTATTGTTTAATAAACATTTTAAACAAACTTTCAAGTGAGGTGCCACTTTTTATTTGGCACTCTCATAAAGATAATTCAGTCTAAAAAATAAATTAAGCGGGCAGGGCTGAGAGACTATCCTCCAAACGACAATTTTATGAATTAAAAAGAAAGAGCCTACCTTCGTTTTCTTTTTTTTTTTTTCTTTAAAACAAATTGCTTAATTTGACAGCTCAAATGGTATAAGTAGCTTTATGTACTTTACTATATTTGTGAAATACAAAAAATATAATAGGTTACCACTTGTTAGTGTTATTTTAACCACTTCCATGGCTTTTACTTTCAGTGATCTAGAGAAATCAGTGGAGAAGATCAAGAAGGACATTGCACACAACCACAAGCTGATCTCAGTACAGGAATTGGAAGAGAAAGCTGTGGTGCTGAAGCAGCTTGGAGAGACTCTGACTGATCTCAAAGGTAAATACCAACATATTTTATTAAATAGGAACCTAGTAATGGACAACTGCCCCATATATTGCCGTTTGCAGTGGTGGATCAAGTGCACCTGGCCCCTGGGATGTTTTTAGTTGAGGCCTACTTTCTCCAGTAATTCTTCTCATGCCGCGTACACACGGTCAGACTTTCCGGCATACTTGGTCCGGTGGACCAGAGTCTGCCGGACAATCCGCCCGTGTGTAGGCTCCGGCGGACTTTTTCCCAAAAGCCCGCCGGACCTAGATTTGAAACATGTCATCTGTGTGCTGGTCCGTCGGAAAGCCCGCTCGTGTGTATGCTGGTCCAACGGACCAGATACGACGCGAGGGCAGGGTATTACATTTCGCACTCGCTGCAATAGGAAAAACAAATTTTCCTATTGCGGCGAGCGCCGGCCATACCAGGCCCTTAGGTCTGGTATGGATTATAAAGGGAAACCCCCTGCACCGAAAAAAACGGCGTGGGGTCCCCCCTAAAATCCATACCAGACCTCGATCCGAGCATGCAGCCTGGCCGGTCAGGAAAGGGGGTGGGGACGAGCGAGCGCCCTCCCCCCCTCCTGAACCGTACCGGGCCGCGTGCCCTCAACATGGGGGGTGGGTGCGGGGCCCCCCCCACCCCAAAGCACCTTGTCCCCATGTTGATGAGGACAAGGGCCTCTTCCCGACAACCCTGGCCGTTGGTTGTCGGGGTCTGCGGGCGGGGGGCTTATTGGAATCCGGAAGCCCCCTATAAGAGGGCCCCCAGATCCCGGCCCCCCACCCTATGTGAATGAGTATGGGGTACATGGTACCCCTACCCATTCACCTAGGGAAAAAGTGTAAATAATAAAACACACTACACAGGTTTTTAAAATAATTTATTCAACAGCTCCGGGGGGGATCTTCCTCCGGCTTCGGGGTTCTTCTTCCGGCTTTGGGGGTCCCTCCAGTTCATCTTCTCCCGGCGTCCGGTTGGTTCTTCTCAGCTTTTTCCAGTTCCTCTTCTCCCGGTGTTCCAGTTCTTCGGCCGGCTCCTCCGCTGTTTTCAGGCAGCTCTCTTGCCAGCGGAGGTCCGGACTTCTGGGCTTCTTGTTTTCTCTTCTCTTCTCCAGATGTTGACACACTGCTCTCTCCGGCTGGACTGCTCTCTGAGGGCTCTGTTGTGACTTATATAGGCGGAGACCCCGCCCCCTTACGATGTCACAGTCCCTGGGCATGCTGGGACTGTGACGTTTTAGGGGGTGTGGTCACTGGGTGATGTTGACCACGCCTCCTAAAACGTCACAGTCCCAGCATGCCCAGGGACTGTGACATCATAAGGGGGCGGGGTCTCCGCCTATATAAGTCACAACGGAGCCCTCAGAGAGCAGTCCAGCCGGAGAGAGCGTTGTGTCAACATCTGGAGAAGAGAAGACAAGAAGCCCAGAAGTACGTTTACTGTACAAAACAAGGTCCGTTGGCATGGACCATAGGGTGAGTACATGGATTGAAAACTGGCTACAAGGGCATGTTCAGAGGGTGGTGATAAATGGGGAGTACTCAGAATGGTCAGGGGTGGGTAGTGGGGTTCCCCAGGGTTCTGTGCTGGGACCAATCCTATTTAATTTGTTCATAAACGACCTGGAGGATGGGATAAACAGTTCAATCTCTGTATTTGCAGACGATACTAAGCTAAGCAGGGCAATAACTTCTCCGCAGGATGTGGAAATCTTGCAAAAAGACCTGAACAAATGAATGGGGTGGGCGACTACATGGCAAATGAGGTTCAATGTAGAAAAATGTAAAATAATGCATTTGGGTGGCAAAAATTTGAATGCAATCTATACACTGGGGGGGAGAACCTCTGGGGGAATCTAGGATGGAAAAGGTAGATGATAGGCTCAGCAATGGCATGCAATGCCAAGCTGCTGCTAATAAAGCAAACAGAATATTGGCATGCATTAAAAGGGGGATCAACTCCAGAGTTAAGACGATAATTCTCCCGCTCTACAAGACTCTGGTCCGGCCGCACCTGGAGTATGCTGTCCAGTTCTGGGCACCAGTCCTCAGGAGGGATGTACTGGAAATGGAGCGAGTACAAAGAAGGGCAACAAAGCTAATAAAGGGTCTGGAGGATCTTAGTTATGAGGAAAGGTTGCGAGCACTGAACTTATTCTCTCTGGAGAAGAGACGCTTGAGAGGGGATATGATTTCAATTTACAAATACTGTATTGGTGACCCCACAATAGCGATAAAACTTTTTCGCAGAAGAGAGTTTAATAAGACTCGTGGCCACTCATTACAATTAGAAGAAAAGAGGTTTAACCTTAAACTACGTAGAGGGTTCTTTACTGTAAGAGCGGCAAGGATGTGGAATTCCCTTCCACAGGCGGTGGTCTCAGCTCAGTCATACAGGGATATGTAATGAAATACTGACACATAATCACACACATAGGTTGGACTTGATGGACTTGTGTCTTTTTTCAACCTCACCTACTATGTAACTATGTAACTATGTAACTATGTAAGAAGTCCGGACCTCCGCTGGCAAGAGAGGTGCCTGAAAACAGCGGAGGAGCCTGGCATGCGGCCTGGTATGGTTCAGGAGGGGGGCGCTCGCTCGTCCCCACCCCCTTTCCTGACCGGCCAGGCTGCGTGCTCGGATCGGGGTCTGGTATGGATTTTAGGGGGGACCCTTTTTTCGGCGCAGGGGGTTTCCCTTTATAATCCATACCAGACCTAAGGGCCTGGTGTTGCCCCGCGACGGGGCTCACAAGGTGTCAATCTCGCCGATAAAAATGGCAAGGTCAACTTCTTTTTCTAGACTTATCGCACCTGAGTCACGGTCAAAATGAACGGACTTGTCCGTGTGTGGGCAAGTCCGTTCATTCTGAAAGTCCGCCGTAACTCCGGCGAAAGTCCATCAGAAAGACGGGCGGACTTAGCCCGCCGCAAAGTCCGGTCGTGTGTGGGCGAGTCCGTCCGTTTTAAAGTCCGGCGCACCTAGCGGACAAAGTCTGTCAGAAAGTGTGCCAGATCAAGTAGGCCAGAAAGTCCGACCGTGTGTACGCGGCATCATAGAGTCCAAATGACTTTAAGACAGGTGAGAGGGCCTCTGCAGCTTTCCATCATACAAATAGCACAGAAGGCTGGGGCTAGATGTGCTGCATAATTCCATGTATACCTGTGCCACAAATTAAATGTTTTTATTTCCCCATATGCCAGAAGAACTGTGTGATCCTACAAATATACTATGTGTACATTAGTTGTTAGTATTGTACTGAATGTAAACTACTTCCTACTATGGGCTCTCCAGCTGTTGTTGAATTTCTAGTGCCAGCACTATACAATCTGTTAAATGCTAGTATACAGTGACAATAAAACTAGCCAGTTTGCTCAGTTTTCTCAAATATGAGAATTTAACTTTCCACAAATATTGTTTGTATCATTCCAGAAAAATGGCATACCTTACCGCCAGGGGTTATGCGTGAATCCTTTTTCCAGATGAAGATTCTTATATGCACTCTTCGATTATACACACCCTGTTGTATAATCTTGATTTACTGACATTCCAAGACTACATCTAACATGCCAAATGGCTTTATTAAGCAGGCAGTAAAAATCCATAAATGTCTGATATTAAAAAAAAAACAATGTCGTGTCTTCCAACACTATCCATGAGCCTACTAACAGAGTGAGGTTCATGCATTTTACATAGTTAACACAGTCAGGTTCAAGGAGGTAAAAAAAAAAGCCTTAAAAAGCTTGGTCCAATAGTGCCCTTAGGATTTTTTGCTTTTCAATCATCAATAAAATAATCCTAGATATCGGTGAGGGCAATGTCAAACTTGAGTTATGTTGTATGCCGGTAGTTACATTTGTGTTGACATTTTTTTTTCCCGTTGATCCTGTAATTGATTGCAAGTATTATGTACCTGAATAGAATTTGCAAGCTGAATGTATATTTTTCTTTTGAAGAAAAAAAAAATCGTTTGTAATAAAAAAAAAGCTTGGTCCAATTTTCTTCAGCATGGGAAAATTACTTAATTGCTTTCTGATCTCTCTGAAAGCAGTCGGATATTCCCTTGATCAACAATCTCTGGTGTTATTATCTTTAAAATATCTAGCTATATTTTATTCATTTAGGAATGTATCCAGCTAATTGTTTTTTTTTTTTTTTTTTACACTACTGAGCTATGTACAATTTACTGAGCTAACAACTGAACATATACAGTGGGGACGGAAAGTATTCAGACCCCCTTAAATTTTTCACTTTTTGTTATATTGCAGCCATTTGCTAAAATCATTTAAGTTCATTTTTTTCCTCATTAATGTACACACAGCACCCCATATTGACAGAAAAACACAGAATTGTTGACATTTTTGCAGATTTATTAAAAAAGAAAAACTGAAATATTACCTGGTTCTAAGTATTCCGACCCTTTGCTGTGACACTCATATATTTAACTCAGGTGCTGTCCATTTCTTCTGATCATCCTTGAGATGGTTCTACACCTTCATTTGAGTCCAGCTGTGTTTGATTATACTGATTTGACTTGATTAGGAAAGCCAGACTTGTCTATATAAGACCTTACAGCTCACAGTGCATGTCAGAGCAAATGAGAATCATGAGGTCAAAGGAACTGTAGAAGAGCTCAGAGACAGAAATGGAAGACGTTTTGGATGACCAGAACCCTTCCTAGAGTTGGCCGTCCGGCCAAACTGAGCTATCGGGGGAGAAGAGCCTTGGTGAGAGAGGTAAAGAAGAAGCCAAAGATCACTGTGGCTGAGCTCCAGAGATGCAGTCGGGAGATGGGAGAAAGTTGTAGAAAGTCAACCATCAATGCAGCCCTCCACCACTTGGGGCTTTATGGCAAAGTGGCCCGACGGAAGCCTCTCCTCAGTGCAAGACACATGAAAGACTGCATGGAGTTTGCTAAAAAAAACACCTGAAGGACATCAAGATGGTGATAAATAAGATTCTCTGGTCTCATGAGACCAATATAGAACTTTTTGGCCCTTATTCTAAGCAGTATGTGTGGAAAAAAACAGGCACTGCTCATCACCTGTCCAATACAGTCCCATCAGTGAAGCATGGGGGGTGGCAACATCATGCTGTGGGGGTGTTCTTCAGCTGCAGGGACAGGACGACTGGTTGCAATCGAGGGAAAGATGAATGCGGCCAAGTACAGGGATATCCTGGACAAAAAGCTTCTCCAGAGTGCTTAGGGCCTCAGACTAGGCCGAAGGTTTACCTTCCAACAAGACAATGACCCTAAGCACACAGCTAAAATAACGGAGTGGCTTCACAACAGCTCCGTCACTGTTCTTGAATGGCCCAGCCAGAGCCCTGGCTTAAACCCAATTGAGCATCTCTGGAGAGACCTAAAAATGGCTGTCCAGCAACATTTGCCATCCAACCTGACAGAACTGGAGAGGATCTGCAAGGGGAAATGGTGGAGGATCCCCAAATCCAGGTGTGAAAAACTTGTTGCTTCTTTCCCAAAAAGACTCATGGCTGTATTAGATCAAAAGGGTGCTTCTACTAAATACTGAGCAAAGGGTCGGAATACTTAGGACCATGTGATATTTCAGTTTTTCTTTTTTAATAAATCTGCAAAAATGTCAACAATTCTGTGTTTTTCTGTCAATATGGGGTGCTGTGTCTACATTAATGAGGAAAAAAATGAACTTAAATGATTTTAGCAAATGGCTGCAATATAACAAAGAGTGAACAATTTAAGGGGGTCTGAATACTTTCCGTCCCCACTGTAAAACTCTCCACAGCAGAGCTTCTAGGTCACTGGAAAAAAATTAAGCATGATGGGGCAGGGTTTAATGAGGGCTGGCCTGGAATGTTATTCTTATATTTGCCTGAGTCCATCTTATGTAACCAGTTCCTATATCCATCACGATAACAAAAAGGTATTTTGTTTCCTAAGGATTTGTTGCTTAGTGCACTTGCAAAGACCAAAAAATTTGATAAGCTCAGATAACATAACACATGGATTTTTTGTTACTTATAGTATACCACTTATTTTAAGGATATCCATAAAAAAATGTACCAGTTCATCATGGTTAGATTAAGCAGTTTAAAAAACTGTTATAACGTATTATAAATATTTTCTTACTGTCACATCTGTGACATCTGTCAGGTCACCTGAGTCCAGGTGACAGATGCACCCCGTTGGTGTCTGAAGTGCACTGCAAGGTAGTGGACCCTATGGCTGACTGCTGCGGATGAAGCTCTAGGATATACCGGAGAGCAGGTACTCTGTAGTGCCTACATGGATGACACTGGGAGCTAGAGCATGAGATTTCCCAGGGTGCGGAATCCAAGAGCCAGCGGGTGTTTACCACAAGCCTCTAGTGGTGGGGATGGATTTAGCTGCAGTCCTGGTGGAGAGCCTGACTTTGTCCCCTGGTTGTAGAGAAGGCGGTTTGCGCCTGTGGCGGTCAGCAAAGCCTTTGAATTTGTCAGCAGCTGCCTGGAGGGATTCTTGAACATCACCCCAAATAAAATTGAAAGACTCCTGAGCTGTAGCCAAAGCTGGGATATCTGGAGAACAGTTTATGGGAAGAGAGAGTTTTCCATAAACTGTGAAAAAGGGTGTTTTCTGAGAACTGGTATTTGCATGATTGTTGTGAGAGAATTCTGCCCACGGGAGTAGAGAGGACCAATCGTCATGAGCAGAGAGTAAGGTGCGAAAAAAGACCTCTAACTTCTGATTAACCCTCTCAGTCTGTCCATTGGATTGAGGGTGGTAAGAAGAGGAAAAATCCAAGACAATATTGAGGAATTTGCAAAAGGCTCTCAAAAATGAGACGTAAATTGAATGCCCCTGTCAGAAATAATATGAGAAGGGAACACCATGGAGGCGGAAAATTTCTCGAACAAAAATGGGAACCAAGGCAGGAGCAGAAGGAAGACCAGGAAGAGGAACAAAATGAGCCATCTTGGAGAGCCGATTGATTACCACCCAAATGACCATATTATTCTCTGACAGTGGGAGATCAGTGATAAAATCCATGGCAATGTGAGACCAGAGCTCCTTAGGAATGGGCAAGGGAATGAGAAGACCAGCAGGGCCTTGTGTGGAGGATTTAGACTGAGAACAGACATGACAAGCCTTAACGTAGTCTTTGACATGCGAGCGGAGATTAGGCCACCAGTACTGACAACTGATGAGCAGGAAGGATCAGAGGAACCCAGCATGACCTGCCACCTTGGTCCCCAATGAAGGATCTTAGCTCTTAGCTCAGTGGGGAGGAAGGTCTTGCCAGGAGGAACTTTTGACTCCAGGGGTGTAGAATGGGCACAATGCATGAGGTCAGAACGATCGGCTCAGGTTCAGGGGTGGACTCCTCATCCAAAGTGTCAAATGACCTAGAGAGTACATCAGCCCGACCGTTGCAGGAACCAGGTTTGTATGTAACCGTGAAATTAAAATGAGAAAACAAAAGACTCCACCTCGCCAGTCTGGGATTCAGATGTTTAGCATTCTGTAGGTACTGTAGATTCTTGAGATCAATAAAAATCGTTATGGAGTGATGGGAACCCTCCAAGAGATGACACCACTCCTCTAACGCTAATTTAATTGCAAGAAGTTCCCGATCACCGATAGCATAATTTCTTTCTGCCTGAGAAATTTTTTGGGAGAAGAACGCACATGGTTGACCTCTCTTCTCAAAGGATTGAAGAAGCACATCTCCCACCCCCCCATTGAAGAAGCGTCTGCAATAAAAAATGGATCCCCTGGATTGGGTCTCCTCAAGAGAGGTCCAGCAACAAAGGCCTGTTTCAGGTCGTCAAATGCAGAGACAGCTTCAGGAGGCTAGTCCTTGACATTCGCACCCTTCTTGGTCAAAGCGATAATAGGCGCAGCAATTAAACAGTAATTCCTTATGGACTGCCTATAATAATTTGTGAATCCAAGAAAGCGCTGTGTGGCCTTGAGGCTAGCAGGAAGAGGCCAGTTGGTAATGGCCAAGACCTTTCCAGGATTCATACAAAGACCCAAACTCCAGACAAAGCATTCCAGAAACAGGACCTCAGAACATTCAAAAGAACATTTCTCCAGCTTGGCATACAGATTATTCTCTTTAAGGCGCTGAAGTACAGTGCGGACATGATTTCTGTGGACAAGCAGATTTTCCGAAAAGATGAGAATGTCATCCAGATAGATGACAACAAACTGGTACAGCAGATCCCTGAAGATTTCATTGACAAAATTTTGGAGCACAGCTGGGGCATTACACAAACCAAAAGGCATAACCAGGTATTCGTAATGCCCATCTCTGGTGTCCTAGTAGTAGTAGCCAGTGTCCTAGTAGTGCAGCCAGTGTACCCAGTAGTGCAGCCAGTTTCCCCATTGCAGCGTAGCCAGTGTCCCCAGTAGTGTAGCCAATAAAATGTGGTAACATTTCTATGAGGATTGTGTCTTCAGATCATATAACCACTGCTACAGCATGATTCACCTATAGCAGCAGTCACTCTTCGAGGATGTTTTGTGTGCATCCACTGTACTTCAGGTGTCCCCAGATTATCTGAAGACCGCTTCTCAACAAAGATAAATCTAATGCCAAACAGTGAGACAGGAGTGTAGTTGGAAACCATACCCTAAGGTCATGGTAGAGGAGATGGTCAGAGACTGCAGACATGGTACAGGAGATGGTCAGAGACTGCAGACATGGTACAGGAGATGGTCAGAGACTGCAGACATGGTACAGGAGATGGTCAGAGACTGCAGACATGGTACAGGAGATGGTCAGAGACTGGGGGCATGGTAGAGGAGATGGTCAGAGACTGCAGACATGGTAGAGGAGATGGTCAGAGACTGCAGACATGGTACAGGAGATGGTCAGAGACTGCAGACATGGTACAGGAGATGGTCAGAGACTGCAGACATGGTACAGGAGATGGTCAGAGACTGAGGACATGGTACAGGAGATGGTCAGAGACTGCAGACATGGTACAGGAGATGGTCAGAGACTGGGGACATGGTACAGGAGATGGTCAGAGACTGCAGACATGGTGCAGGTGATGATCAGAGACTGCAGACATACTACAGGAGATTGTCAGAGAATGAAGACATGGTACAGGAGATGGTCAGAGACTGAGGACATGGTACAGGAGATGGTTAGAGACTGGGGACATGGTACAGGAGATGGTCAGAGACTGCAGACATGGTACAGGAGATGGTCAGAGATTGCAGACATGGTACAGGAGATGGTCAGAGACTGCAGACATGGTACAGGAGATGGTCAGAGACTGCAGACATGGTAGAGGAGATGGTCAGAGACTGGGGGCATGGTAGAGGAGATGGTCAGAGACTGCAGACATGGTAGAGGAGATGGTCAGAGACTGCAGACATGGTACAGGAGATGGTCAGAGACTGCAGACATACTACAGGAGATGGTCAGAGACTGAGGACATGGTACAGGAGATGGTCAGAGACTGTAGACATGGTACAGGAGATGGTCAGAGACTGCAGACATACTACAGGAGATGGTCAGAGACTGAGGACATGGTACAGGAGATGGTCAGAGACTGAAGACATGGTACAGGAGATGGTCAGAGACTGGGGACATGGTACAGGAGATGGTCAGAGACTGCAGACATGGTACAGGAGATGGTCAGAGACTGCAGACATGGTACAGGAGATGGTCAAAGACTGCAGACATGGGACAGGAGATGGTCAGAGACTACAGACATACTACAGGAGATGGTCAGAAATTGAGGACATGGTACAGGAGATGGTCAAAGACTGCAGACATGGTACAGGAGATGGTCAGAGACTGGGGACATGGTACAGGAGATGGTCAGAGACTGGGGACATGGTACAGGAGATGGTCAGAGACTGCGGACATGGTACAGGAGATGGTCAGAGACTGGGGATATAGTTACATAGTTAGTCAGGTTGAAAAAAGACACAAGTCCATCCAGTCCAACCATGAAAACCATATGGTCAGAGAGTCAGAGACTGCGGACATGATACAAGAGATCAATGCAGCCTCACCAGTGCCCGTCAGATGCAGCCAGCCAGTGTCCCCAGTAGTGCAGCCAGTGTCCCCATTGCAGCCAGTGTCCCCAGTAGGGCAGCCAGTGTCCCCATTGCAGCCAGTTTCCCCATTGCAGCGTAGCCAGTGTCCCAAGTAGTGTAGCCAATAAAATGTGGTAACATTTCTATGAGGATTGTGTCTTCAGATCATATAACCACTGCTACAGCATGATTCACCTATAGCAGCAGTCACTCTTCGAGGATGTTTTGTGTGCATCCACTGTACTTCAGGTGTCCCCAGATTATCTGAAGACCGCTTCTCAACAAAGATAAATCTAATGCCAAACAGTGAGACAGGAGTGTAGTTGGAAACCATACCCTAAGGTCAATGCCAGTGGTAACTTGAGTCCAAGGTCCAAATCAGAACATGTGACAAATGCATAGTCAGGAAACACAGTCAAGATCAGGGCAAAAAGAGTGTTAGTAAAGTTAGGAGAAGCAAGGTCAGGAAGTGAAGTTCTTCACAAATGTACAAAGGTGAATTCAGTCCACAAGCTACCAAACTGTATATTGGGCAACTATTTAGATTTGAAAAGTCTATGTAAATGGGTGGCATTAAATCAGGAGCAGGAACCAAAGTTCTGGGTTTCTGATTAACTTTTTGACCTATTGAGAAGCAGGTAAGTACACCTCTACTGAGAAAATAAACAATGGGCTGAGCAGGTACTCTTACACAGGAGTGAGGCTGGGAAAAGAGGTGAGTGGGAGACATGACTGGCAATAGTTTATGTGCTCATCATAGTCCTTTCTTTTCATTTGTTTATTATCTTTATTGCAAAACTGCTAGATCAGAGTGTTTTCTTATGTACCAAACTGAACAGATTTTCTTGGATGAAACTATATTTTTTATGTCACATTGGGGTTGATTTACTAAAGGCAAATCCAGTTTGCACTACAAGTGCACTGCAAGTGCACTTAGAAGTGATGTCGCTGTAGATCTGAGGGGAAGATCTGAAATGAGGGAAAACTCTGCTGATTTTTTTTTTTTTTAATTCTGAAGATTCACCCCCTATTTGTCCTGGTGACCATTGTCACCGAAACAAAGTGGAGGAAATCCAAAGCTCTAGAGTTGTTACTAGAACTGTATAAGAGAGGAATTATCCTCGGTTTGGGGAGATTTCCTCTCAATTCTTATAGCATCTCTGGGACAGAAATGGAAGAAAATCTCCCCAGTGGGACACAGATTGCAAAAACTAACCCAATAGGGTTCTGAACCCTTCCCTAATCTATCCAGAACTAAAATGGCTTACGGTGCCTTATGGTAAATCTGGCCCTGCTTTTATCATCCTGAACCCTGGAAAGTGTCCATACAGATACGTTTATATCCTTAGTGGGAAGCAAGCATCCTTGGGTATTCCCAGCTTATCTCCATATTAACTTAGCAACAGTCCCTACAATTGTCAGTTCATGCCTCTTAACTGTACAATGTAGTGTAGCACCCCCTAGTGTTACAGTCACAATTGATGTACCAGTGCTCAGATGTCTCATTCTGGCCAGTTTGTATATTTAGTGCATATTTACATTTAGTGTATATTAACATTTAATTGATATCTTTTGTGTACATTTCTTTTTTTCAGCTCAGTTTCCCAGTTTGCAAAGTAAAATGCGGATTGTGCTCCGAGTAGAAGTTGAAGCTGTGAAGTTCTTAAAAGAGGAGCCACTTCGCTTGGATGGTCTACTGAAGAGATGCAAGACAGTCACTGACATGCTGACTCATATTCGCAAGTAGGATGAATTAAAAAAAAATTGAAATCATTAACAAATTTTAACTACAAAATTGATAAACTGCTCATCAGATAATGTCTCAAAACCGTGTGCATACTTGGCCCTCATATTTGCCTTAATGAATGACAATTTTTTTTGTTCAGTATTATTAACTGTATAGTCACATACAGTTTTTTTCTACTCGATACTTACTGTAAAGTCACACACAATAACATCATATAAACATCTTGAGCTTTAAAAAAGCTTGGACAGCTACATATTTTACAGAAAGAATAAGTACATGTCCAAGTAGCATAACCAGCTATTTATCTGAAGTCATTACTGGCAATATAAACATAATTGTTAATATTATACAGGATTAATATAACATCAACAGTTTGTTCAGGGGTTTACAACATGAGGGCATACAGAACAACAGTAAGACAGTAACAACTTGTAAGAGCTTGCAATCTAAAAAGGGAGGGTCAAGTGATACAAAAGGTAATAACTGTGGGGAATGAGCTGATGCAGAAAATAAATATACATAGTTACATCAAGTCCAACCTATGTGTGTGCGATTTTATGTCAATATTACATTGTATATCCCTGTATTGTGGTTGTTTAGGTGGCTATCTAATAGTTTTTTTTAAATGATCTATGCTCCCTGCTGAAACCACTGCTTGTGAAAGAGAATTCCACATTCTTACCACTGTTACCGTAAAGAACCCTCTACGCAGTTTCCGGTTAAACCGCTTTCCTCTATTTTTAGTGAATGGCCGCAAATCTTTTTAAATGCCCTTTCACGGTAAAGTTATATCCCTATTGTGGGGTCACCAATGCGGTATTTGTACTTTGAAAACATATTCCCTCTCAAGCGTCTCTTTTCCAGAGAGCATAAGTTCAGTGCTAGTAATCTTTCCTCATAACTAAGATCCTCCAGTCCCTTTATTAGCTTTGTTGCCCTTTTCTGTATTCTCTCCATTTCCAGCGCATCCTTCCTGAGGACTGGTGCTCAGAACTAGACGGCATACTCCAGGTGCGGCCGGACCAGAGTCTTGTAGAGTGGAAGAATTATCGTTTTATCTCTGGAGTTAATTCCCTTTTTAATGCGTGCCAATATTCTATTGGCTTAGCGTGCAGCAGCTTGGCATTGCATGCTGTTGCTGAGCCTGTCATCTACTAGGACCCCCAGGTCCTTTTTCATCCTAGATTCCCCCAGAGGTTCTGCCCCTAGTGAATAGATTGCATTCATGTTTTTGCCACCTATGCATTATTTTACATTTTTCTACATTAAACCTCATTTGCCATGTAGTTACCCACCCCATTTATTTGTTCAGATCTTATTGCAAGGTTTCCACATCCTGCGGAGAAGATATTGCCCTGCGTAGCTTAGTTTAGATCGTCCGCAAATACTGAGATTGAGCTGTTTATCCCATCCTCCAGGTAACATATGACTAGATTAAATAGAATTGGTCCCAGGACAGAACCCTGAGGGACCCCGCTTTCCACATTGGACCATTCTGAGTACTCCCCATTTACTACTACCCTCTGAACTCGCCCTTGTAGCCAGTTTTCAATCCAGGTACCCACCCTTTGGTCCATGCTGACAGACCTTAGCTTGTATAGTAAACGTTGTTAGGTGGAAGCGGGATAGGTTTCTCCAAAGAGAAGGGTTTTTAGGGATCACATAAAAGTGGACAGAGTAGGAGATAGTCAGACAGATTGGGGTAGAAAATTCCAGAGGATGGTAGAGGCTCTGGAGAAGTCCTGGAGGTGAGCATGGGAGAAGGTGAAGAAGGAGCTAGTGAGCACGAGGTCTTGGGAGGAACAAATATAATGAGTTGGTTGGTATTTTGAGACCAGGTTAGTGATGTAGCTGGGGGCAGAGTTGTGGATGGCTTTGTTGTTGTTAGTATTTCAAAGAGTTTGGAGTTAAAAAAGAGATGGGCCGTAGGTTAAGACTGGTGGGATCCAGCGAGGGCTTTCCAAGTATGGAGGTGACCAGTGCATGTTTTTTTTTTTTTTCTCAAATAAAATTTTTATTGGAACAAAACAAAGAAAAAAACATACAGTTTTTACATAGAAAAACCAGCAACGATCCTTACATACATTACAGAAATATATCATCAACCGTCCTGGAATCCAGACATTTATGATTCCGTACACACATCTCCCAGTATTCATTAGGATTGGATACAAGTTACCGTTAACCCCAGGCGTCTCCTACACATATCACCACTCATGAGGTCTGCCTCCTATACCCAAAGTGGCTCACCATTTCTCCTAACTCCTGTCTTTACCTCCATGTTGTCCAAGCAAATTAAATCAACAGCCTGTCCATCACCAGGTCAATAGGCGAAATGCCAGGGGTATCTAGCCAGGGTGACCATAGTTTATTAAATTTATTTGGGCGCCCCCTATGTTGATATATGTATTTCTCCAGCCGGAGCGTGTCCTCCATCTGTGCCAACCATTCCTTCAATGCAGGAGGGTCAGCTGCCTTCCAGTTCCTGAGGATTAGTTTGCGGGCCTGAAACAATGCTCTGGCTCTTCTTCTGATCGTCTCCGGGATGTCATCCACAATCCCCAGCAGACAGGGCTTTGGATCCATTGGTACCGTGACCCGAAAGGCACTATTAATCGTGGACACAACCCCTGTCCAGAACCAATGCAGTTTGGGACAACGCCATAACAGATGTATGAGGTCACCGTGGTCCCTCACATATCTAGGGCAGTGCGGGTCTGTCCTGATCCCCATTTTAAACAGTCTGGCCGGTGTATAGTGAACTCTTAGAACGATATATAGTTGGGACAGTCGTTGGGCCACATTGAGGGAGCACAGCTGTACCGCCTGTAGCGCCTCCTCCCACTGTTCCTCCTCGAAGGCGCCCACATCTCTCTCCCACCTACTATCCGCCCCCTGAGGGAAGCCCTCCAGAGGGGTATGGAGGATTATGGTGCAGCATCTGGATATGAAGCCCCTGAACAAAGACACCTCCCCCATGTAGTGGAATTTAGGTGTTGGAGAAAGAACCCACAGAGCCCCGCCGGATTGCGTCAGCACTGCATGTCACAGTTGCATGTAATAAAAAAGCATCGAGTTGGGGAGGCAAAATTGCGCAACTTCCCCTCAGCAAAAATGTGCTTAATTTGCGTGACTCTGTGTCCCCTCCACCAGCCCCTACACTCCAACATCTGCAGTTACCCATAGTGCCCATTGGCCCATATCGAACTGTAGCTGGTAAACCCCTCTACAGCCTGTAGCTGCCTGAGTTTATTCCATACTTTTTGCATGAGCACATATTTTGGGAATCTCTTGTTGGATTTAGGTCAAAGTCTACGCACTCCCCTACCGCCTCCTGCTCGGCCGCCATGGTGCGGGCAATATGCTGTAGCTGTGTGGCCAAGTAATAAATCCAGGGGTTAGAGAGGCCTCCCCTCTCTTTGGACTTCTGTAATTATTCAAATTTAATTTGTGGGGGCTTGTTAAGCCAGATAAAGGCCCTAAAGATAGTTGATTATACGAAACACCTTAAGGGGAATCACCATAAGGGTATTGTGGAGCATGTACATGAGCTGGGGCATAAACACCATCTTAATAAGGTTTACCCGTCCCACCAGGGACATTTTGGGGCGAGACCAGATTTTGGCTCTATCTCGAATCCTATTAATAAGAGGGGACAAGTTCAGTGAAACAAAATCCCTGGGTTCAGGAGCACACCCAGATATTTAAGGCTGGGTGTAACTGGCACCCCCTGGATCTTTAACATCTTGCTATCCAGACTCGTGTCCAGCAGCATGAGAGAAGACTTGGACCAGTTGATCACAAGCCTGAAACGTCTGATCAAGGACATAGCTTCCCCAAGTGATTCAGCCGTGTTCCCGAGAAACAACATGGTATCGTCTGCGTATAGCATGAGTTTCTCATTGATTTCTTTGTATTGGAAGCCCCTGATTCGCTTGTTAGCTCTGATTTGGTCCGCCCGGGTACCTCAATGTAGTTGAAACGGTAAGGAGACATGTCCCGCCTCCCGTATCACTGCTTGTGGTGAACAGTTAAACAACTGAACCCAGGAGAGGAATCTTTCGCCAAAGCCAAACCTGCCCATGACCGCCCAAAGGTACTGCCACTCTATGCTGTCAGATGCATCTAGCGGCAGCAGTGCGCATATGCGCATGTCACCTTCATTGTCCGATCTCATCTGTAGGTTTAGGAAATCTACGGAGATTAATAGCAGTGGACTTTTGGGGCATAAAACCTGACTGGTCCAAGTGGATGATGTTGGAGATGACTCCATTAAGCCATATTGCCAGGACCTTAGCCAGGAATTTTATATCGCTTTGCAATAGGGATATTGGTCTGTAAGACCCCGGATCTAAAGGGTCCTTGCCTGGCTTGAGAATAAGAACAATATTAGCCCTAGTCATAGATTCAGGTAAGCGTTGGTTCTCTCTGGCAGCATTAAGTACCCTAAGTAATTGTGGCAGGATACTATTTCCGTACTGGTTAAAGAGTTCTATGGGGAGACCATCATCTCCTGGGGCCTTAAAGTTGGGGAAGAGGCTAAGCGCCTCTTGTAGTTCCTCTATCTTAATAGGGGCATCTAGCAGCAAATTTCTGTGTGTGTCCATTAGACTGGGTAGCTAAATACCTTGTAAATAGTCCTGTAGGTCAGCCGGTGTGTAGTCCACCGAGACCTATACAGATCAGAGTAAAAAACTACCAGTGTCTGCATTATAAGATCAGGGGTATTCACCAGTTTTCCCCCTCCTTGGCGTAATGCACCAATAGACGGGGAAGTCTGGGAGGCCCTTACTATTTTTAGCCAGTAGTCTACCCGTCTGTTCCCCCTCCTCACAGAAAGCTAGCCTATTGAAAAACCTTTTCTGGTCTGCCACAGATCCAGCAATTCTATCAACTGCTTTCTGGGCAGCTAGCCAGGTCTCCCTTGCGACATCAGACATATCTGCAACAAACTCTGCTTCCAAACGACTGACCAGCCAGGCAGCCTGTTCCTGTTGGGCACTTGTTTTGGATTTCACCCCATTTACCTCATTGATGAGTAGACCTCTTAAGAATGCTTTAAATGTGTCCCACGTTAAATTGAGATCAGGGTGTTCCGTGTGTCGTGTCCAGAACTCGGATATCTGTTCTGGGGCGGGGAACAGATTGAGCCAAAATGCATTCAATTTCCAGGGAGCCCTAGGCAGATCCGTGGCCGGTTTAGCCAATACAGATACCACCAAGGGTGAGTGGTCCGACAAGCCCCTCACCAGATAGTGAATGTCCTGTAGGAGGTATGCCGTCTGAGGATCGCATAGGCAGAGGTCGATCCTAGAGAGGGAGAGGTGTGTTTTGGAAAAGCAAGAGAACTGTTTTTGCAGAGGGTTGTGGCCCCGCCACGGATCAACCCATCCGACCTCCTCCGTGAATTTCCACAGTGCCGTTCGAGCAATTTTGCAGCTATTCACCGGGGGTGGATGTTTGTCCAGAGCTGGGTCCATATAGCAATTCAAATCTCCTGGATATGTTTTGGTAAATACCTGAAAAATAATTATAATGCGGCAGGTCGGCTCTATTATGTGAATCGCCATAGGTGTACGCCGCTGCGTGCAATAGCTACAGTGGGCGCCCACGGCGCCGATGCGCGTGGCCGACAGCCGCGATGTCCGCCGACCTCCAGCGATCGCTCCACAGAGAGCCAGAACAGGGACCTGTCAATGTAAACAAACAGATCCCCGTTCTGTCAGGGGAGTACAGAATGATCTTTTGTTCCTAGTGATTAGGAACAGCGATCTCTCTGTACTCCCTGTCAGTCCACTCCCCCCACAGTTAGAAACACCTTCCAGGGAACACATTTAACCCCTTGATCGCCCCCTAGTGTTAAGCCCTTCCCTGCCAGTGACAATTATACAGTAATCAGTGCATTTTTATAGCACTGATCGCTGTATAAATTTCACTGGTCCCAAGTGTCCAATCTGTCTGTCGCAATGTTGCAGTCCTGCTAAAAATCGCTGATCACCGCCATTACTAGTAAAAAAAAAAAAAGGCCATAAATCTATCCCCTGTTTTGTAAACGCTGTAACGTTTGCGCAAACCAATCAATATATACGCTTATTGCAATTTTTTTTAACCTTTTTTTTACATTTTTTTTGATATTTATTATAGCAAAAAATAAACAATATTGTTTTTGTTTTTTTTTCAAAATTGTCGGTCTTTTTTTGTTTATAGTGCAAAAAAAACAAAAAAAAACACAGATGTGATCAAATACCGCCAAAAGAAAGCTCTATTTGTGGGAAAAAAGGACTTTAATTCTGTTTGGGTACAACGTCGCATGACCGTGCAATTGTTGGTTAAAGCGACGCAGTGCCGTATCGCAAAAAATGGCCTGGTTATTAAGGAGGCAAATCCTTCCGGGGCTGAAGTGGTTAAGCAGTAGAATTGTAGTAAGTAGCCATATATATACTTGACTGCATTAGTTTAAGCAGGGCTCGACAAAACCCGGGCGCCAGGTCGCATTTGCGACTAGAATTAGCGACCTGGCGCCTGGGGCGGCACAGCTGTGTGTCCGTTCGACACCCCCCCCCCCTCCCGCCGCGATCGCGCTGGGCCGCGCCGGTAATTGAGGCCCCGGCTTTGCGGCCTACTGCAGTCCTATGGTTCCTGGTTCTTTCTGCAATCGGGCGCCCTCTGGTGGTGGCCGTTGGTATGACAAGACATCCACCAATGCTAATGGAGCTTTTCCTACCTGTTTTCACTGCCTGCTCATCTCCTTCCCTTTACTTAGAACCCCCAAAACATTATATATATTTTTTATTCTAACACCCTAGAGAATAAAATGGCGGTAATTGCAATACTTTCTGTCACACCGTATTTGCGCAGCGGACTTACAAGCGCACTTTTTTGGGAAAAAATACTTTTTTTAATTAAAAAATAAGAAAACAGTAAAGTTAGCCCAATTTTTTTTATATTGTGAAAGATAATGTTACGCCGAGTAAATTGATTCCCAACATGTCACGCTTCAAAATTTCATCCGCTCGTGGAATGGCGACAAACTTTTACCCTTTAAAATCTCCATAGGTGTCATTTAAAAAATTCTACAGGTTACATGTTTTGAGTTACAGAGGAGGTCTAGGACTAGAATTATTGCTCTCGCTCTAACGATCGTGGCGATAGGGGGGGCCCTCTCCTGCCGCCGATAAAAGTGATCTCGCTGCTAATCTGCTGCAGAGACCACTTTTATCTGAAAGAGAACCGCCGGCTCTTGAAGAAGATACCGGGGTTATGGTAGCTAGCTGCTACCATAACTACGGTATTTCTCTTCAAAGACAGGACGTATATAGTCGTCCTGCGGGAAGGAAGTGGTTAATTAAAATGAATTTATTATTTGTCATCTCCCTGCTTGGCCCCTTTCACTCGGGCTGTCTGATCAGGTTCGCCTGTCAGTTTTTCAGGCGGACCTGATTGGATCCTTAGTGGGAATATGGTGGTCTTGTGTACCTGCATGGCAGGAAATAAAAGCAGTCACATTAGTTCTAGTCGTCTCTGTGTAAATTTAAGATTGGTTAATTTTTATATTGAAAATAAAGCTTTGTCGGTCGTTTAAAAAAAAAAAAAAAACTGGCTCCTAACTTTTTTAGCTGGCTCCTAGATTCCAAGCAAATTTGTCAAGCCCTGAGTTTAAGCACAACTTCAGTCAAAAGTATTTTGTTAGGTTTGAATAGCAAAATCCTCACATCTACTGCCTATTTAATGAGTGTCAGAACAGGAACAGAAAACAGATGCCGACAAAAAAAAACACATTCTTTTAAAGAAAGTTTAGAAACTTTGTATACTTCCTCTACTACTAGGTGAGTAATGAAAGTAGATCAAGTAGATGTTTTGAATGATATACACCTGATCAGGGCTTTTTTTTCTCAGAGAATAGGTGCAGGAACTCCCCCCTTCTGAGTCCCCCCCCTTGTCTCCGCCCCCTACCCACCTCCAAGCACCATACCTTGATTCCACCCGCTACCCACCTCCCGGTACTGCCCCAAGTATAATTTGCTAAATATTTTGTAATGAATTTGTTCTTGTCTCATGACAAGAAAAGCAGTAGAAATAGATGCACTGGAGCCAGCAACAATAGACCCCACCCCAGTAATAATAGGTCCTCCCAAGCAACAATAAATTCACCTCCCACCAATAATATACCCCACCCCAACAACAAAAGTCCTCCCAAGCAACAAAAATTCCCCTCCCAGCAATAATAGACTCCGCCCCAGCAACAATAGATCCCTCACACAACAATAGACTCCCCCAGCAACAATGGTCCCCACCCTAGTAACAATAGTTCCCCCCAGCAACAATAGACCCCACCCCAGCAACAGTAGTTCTCCAAACAACAATAGACCCCCCACACAGAAACAATGGACCATCCACAACAAAATACCACCCTCAGCAACAAAAGATCCACCCCAGCAACATTAGACAACCCCCCCCCCCATCAAGCACCAATAAACCTCTCCCTCAACAGTAGATCCCTACAAGCACCATAAGACACCCCCCCAGAAACAACATATCCCCCACAAGCAATAATAGATCCTCACAAAAAAACAGATCCCCACCAGTGACCATAAATCCCCCAGCAGACAGCATTAATAGACCCTCCAGCACATCCCTTGCTATTACATACATTTGGTGCTGGAGGTCCCGGAACTGCGTTCCCCCACGTTCCCGCTGAAAAAAAGCCCTGCACCTGATATACACGTGCTTGTTCGGGGTCAATGACTTACAAAGTAGTAAGTATTATTACAGGTTCGATAAGGAGGATCACGTAATTGGTGCTGGACTACTAGGATTGTGGAGTAAATCTTTTCAGACATTTGAACTATAGAATACTGAGAGTATGAAGTAGAGTCTTGAAGCTAAAAAGGGTCAGACCACCAAAATATTGTATTTTAGTTCTAGGTGGTAGGCCAAGTCTCCCCTGGCTTCCTGTATCTTTATACGCCCAACAGTGAGATGGTCCTGCCATAAAAAACAGTCCTGCTCCAGTACACCTGGGAGGTTTAAGTGTTCCTCCCCATCCTTGTGTGTTCTAGCTCCTCCTGTTCCATTCTCCTTAGAAATAATAATAAAAACAAAAAACAAATGGAGCATGGACTTGTTAAAAACTGAAAAACAAAACGGTCTCTAATCTCACGGAGGCACACAGAAAAGGGTAGAGTACGCAATAAAGAGAACTGTAACGTATATGGAACTCCCAGCAAATTTTGTTTTCTTTATAAAGAGACAATTATTTATCAGGACATCATATGCAAGATATGGCGGGGAAAAAGATGAAGAGAAAGGACTTTGCACCAATACTTACTGATATTCAGCATAGTGAAAAGCATACAGCCGTAAGAAGACGTCTGTGCAGATGGGCAGGTCACTTGCTTGGTTGCTATATACCTGGCATTTGTTCCAGTGGCTGGCTCTTTTTTTTTTTCTTGTGAGGAATTTTTCTGCGAGGGATCAACTTTCCTGGGGAAAAAGGCACTCTGACTTTGGCGGGATTGACAGAACAGGCTTCAATAAGGTTAAAAATTGACACGTAGAGAGCTTTCTTTTAGATAGAAGGTTGCATAGGTAAACAAATAGGAAGTACCGTACTTGCCAGTAAGGCACTTTCTAACACAGAGATACCTCTCTCTAATGAGTGATGATCTTCTCCCAGCCACCTGAAACAAACACCATAGTCTAGCAAACTTTAGTCACAGAATAAACTTTTTTCAGCTCCCACAAGCTAGCTCCCTGTGCCCCAGGCCAGAGCACATCCTGTCTGCAGGTTGGGCTTCTTATCTACATCTGTGAATGAGGACCAGTGGAAGCAAACTCCTGGTCCAGACCACCTAGTCACAAAGCAAGACACAAAACCTGGCCTGAAGCATTCCTGTCAATCACTGACTTTAATCCAAAGAAGTAAAAAGTTGTCACAAAATGCTTTGCTGGCATTATAATAAATACATCTGGATTTCCATTTGCAAATGCGAATGCAAGCATATGTAAACAGCAATCGCACCACCACACCACTGAGAATTTCAGAGCGAGAGCAATAACTCCAGACATCCTGTGTAACTTTTAACTGGTAACCTGTAAAGGCTTTGAAGTGTCGTCTATGGATAATTTATTGTCATCATTCCACAGGCATGTGAAATTCCAAAGCGTGACATGTTTGTTAACATCATCTTTTATGTTTTATCAAAAAATTGGGTATTATATTGTGCTTTACTTCATTAACATTCATTAAAGTGCATTTTTTTCTAAACATTTGCGTTTAAAAAACTTCTGCACAAATATCACGTGCCATAAACAATTGAAACACCTACCATTTTACTCTCTAGAGCCTCTGCTTAAAAAATATATGTTTGGGGGTGTTAAGTAATTTATTTTAGCAAAAAAACAAATTGCTGATTTGTACATGTATGTGAGAAATGTCAGAATTGGCCTAAGGATCAAGTGGTTAGGGTAGTAATGCTTACCTAGGCTTGGAATCTTGAAAGTATTATTGATCATTTATAAGATGTGTTACTAAGGTATTTTTTTGTGTTCCAAGAGTGACTCAATGGAGGATAATAACTTCCATAAAACTGCCTATCTTCTGGGATCACATCATTGATCTCATATACTATTATTGGGTTGTTTCTGAAGACATTCATCAATATTAAAAGACATAGTGGATAAAATGAGACAATATATTAATACACTACTAAACCGTGAACTAAAGACAGGTTGTAGATGAAGTACATGCAGATGTACATGAGTGGTTGTTAGTGATGATGGAGCCATTTTCTGAGCTTTTACAAGTAATAGAGGAAGCATGGAATTAGGAACTGCACTGAGAACACAGTGGGGGTTATTTACGAAAGGTAAATCCACTTTGCACTACAAGTGCACTTGGAAGTGCACTTGGAAGTTCAGTCACTGTAGATCTAAGGGGGACATGCAAGGAAAATAAAAAACAGCATTTTAGCTTGCACATGATTGGATAATAAAATCAGCAGAGCTTCCCCTTATTTCAGATATTTCCCTCAGATCTACAACAACTGCACTTTCAGTGCACTTACAAGTGCAGTTGCAGCGCACTTGTAGTGCAAAGTGGATTTGCCTTTCGTAAATAACCCCCAGTTTGTCACTAGGAACAAGCAACAGCACTAAAAGTAGTGTATCGGGAATAAAAGCCACCATGAAAGCAATTTACTACCAACTATTGCCAAACCACTATCGTCACCATTAGCAGCATCATTGAGGCATATTGAGTTTTCATGTTGTGCCACATTTTCCTAATGAATTAGTAGGTATCCTATTGAGAGTAAGAAAATTGCTTGTGCAAACATAATCTTTGCCAATGTAGCAATTACTCAACATGGAAGTTTAAGTATTTAACAACTAAAAATAAGGACAGGCAGTAGTATTATTTTTTTTCTTACTTTATATCCCTAGTCCCCATTGTGTGCTTTTGGTCTATATGCCCAGTAGCAGTTTTCTCTTCTTACGTTCTTCTAATTACCGTATCTATTTGCTTTCTTCCATTTTCCAGACAAGTAGACGAAGGAGTGTGGAATACACCAGAGAACCTTAACAATCCTTCCCCCAAGCAAACAGCCACTGATGGAGAGTTTTCTAAAAGCACAAATTTTGAACTGCCCTCCAGCCCCCCAACAAACTTTTCTCAGATGAATGAATCACAGACACACAAATGGGAACCTGTGTGTCACACAGATGCTGCTTCTTTTACTACTAATCCTAACCGAGGGGAGATGGTGACTGTGAAGACCCAGACTGTATCCGAAACACAGAACAAGAAGGTTGGGGCAGAGAAGTCTGTTGAGGTAAGATATGAGAAACTTTCTAAGAATGGTCTAAACTCCTGCAGAATGTCATTACACTCGTTGAGTAGTTGGTATGAGGATGATGTTGATAATGATATAGTAATTTTGCATATTCATATAATTGAAGTGTTGTAATTTTTGAACATGAATTGGGGTCACTTGAAAATATTCTTCACAAGCTAAACCAACCTCTAAAAGTAGGTGGGGGAGATGAGGACTAATGGCCCCACATCCCATAGTATGCAAAAAACATACATTTTATGAAGAAGTGGGACTTTAAAGGTGCTTTATGCACATAAACAACACATTTTTAAGTAAAAAAAATCATAGTTTTATTTAACAATACTTTACAAAAAACGGTTTATTTGTTTTTTTAAAAACACTTAATTAAATGAATTGTTTTATTTTTACAAAGTATAGTTAAAGTGGTTGTAAACCCTTACATACACCCAGTGAAGTAACTAGCCTCAGGTGATACACAGAGAAGAAACAAATGCTCTACATAAGTTGTACAGGTTTATCTGCAGTCTTCTCTTCTCCATATCCATTCGAAGTCCAGATATTTTAAAGCTTGTGTGAGAGTTTAGAAAAAAGGGGGTGAAGAGCAGAAATTACTGCAGAGCTCAGTGAGGAGAACTCTGGGAGCTGATTGGAGGGAAGAGACACACCCCCTCCACACCGCTGACAGTTGAAGCTGTCAATCTGCTGGAGCTCCCTCCCCAGTCACCATTTTTCTCTTGGTGTCAGGAAAACTTGTCAGAAGTGATTCATGCAGGTAACAGAGGAATGAAACAGCAGACAGAAATTACATTTAGTGCTCTTAATTAGTGCTCTTAACCGCTTGCCGACCGCCACATGTACATTTACATTGGCAGAATGGCACGGCTGCACAAATGGGCATACCTGTACATCCCTTTGAATTTTCCGCTGTGCCGGCGTGCACGCGCCCCCATCTCGTGCTCCGTGAGCACACCCGCGGGTCCTGCAGACTCTATCTCCGTCGGGTGGCCGCGATCGTCTCATGGAGAGACAGTATGGGGACATGCCTATGTAAGGCAATTAATTCCCCGTTCTGCCTTGTGACAGGACAGAGATCTACTGCTCCCTGTCATCGAGAGCAGTGATCACTTGTAGCCCAGCCCCCCCACAGTTAGAATCACTCCCTAGGACACACATAACCCCTTGATCGCCCCTAGTGGTTAACCCCTTCCCTGCCAGTGTCATTTATACAGTAATCAGTGCTATAAAAAATTTTATAGCACTGGTCGCTGTATAAATGACAATGGTCCCAAAATAGTGTCAAAAGTGTCCGATCTGTCCACCATAATAAGCCTTGCTGGAGGTAAATGTCTTTTTTGCATGTATGCGCTGTAATATTTTGTTCTGTCCGCCATAATGTCACAGTCACAATAAAAATCGCAGATTGCCGCCATTACTAATAAAAAAAAATTAATAATAAAAATGCCATAAAACTATCCCCTATTTTGTAGACGATATAACTTTTGCGCAAACCAATCAATACTAAAAATATGTAGAAGAATACATATCGGCCTAAACTCAGAAATTTGTTTGGGTACAACATCCCACAATTGTCAGTTAAAGTGTTGCAGTGCCGAATCGCAAAAAATGGCCCGGTCATTCAGCAGCCAAATCTTCCGGGGCTGAAGTGGTTAATTAAGTACACACTACAGAGGGATATGGGTTATTCATATTTTATGTCTGAGGTTTACAACCACTTTAAGTAAAACTATGAATTTTAACTTATAAATGTGTTGTCTATGTATGGAAGGCACCAATAAAGCTAAAATAACACTTTATGAGAAATTAACGTTTGCAGTACTTAAATAACTGTGAGATGCCAAACAAAAGTTCCAGACCTACATGATATTTATGTATGTCAATACGTACAGAGTGCGGAGTTCAGTGGTGCGCAGTGTACAGAGTGCAGAGATCAGAGGTTTACAGAGTTCAGGAGTCAGCAGTGTACTGCCTCCTATCCTGACATCCTTAATTGGATTGGTATCCCATTCCTAGCACAAGCCCCCTATCCCCTCATCCACTGTAAATCCTCTTCTCCCCCTAGCTGTACAACTGCCACAAATCCCCCCCCCTCCAAATCTCCCCTCCCAACACAGACCTCAGATACAGCACTGCTCGATACGGGAGATATTCTTCCTCCCTGGCTCCTCCACATGGTCTGTGATAAGACAGGTTAGAGCCCTGTGTGCATGGGACAATTAGGGTATGCTCAGGCACACCCAGCACACCCCATGTGCACGCCTATGCTGGACATGTTCTGTGATACATATTTCTATTTTTTTACCATTTACATGAGTATTTAACTAATTCCCATAATAGGCAGCAGAGCGTGACTGGGAGGAGAAAAGAGCCGCACTGACACAGTACAGTGCTAAGGATATTAACCGGCTTTTGGAAGAAACCCAGGCCGAGCTCATGAAGGCTATTCCAGATTTGGACTTTGCTGCCAAGCACAAACCAACTGGAAGTGTGACATCTACCCCAGAGCACCGTACCAGCAAACCACAGCAAGCACAGAAACTTGGTACCAAAATAGATGCTAACGGAAGGAGGGGCTCAGGTAAGAAGACTTACACTATTGCATTTAGCCTTAGAATAATTTTTTGGAATTGTGTGGGTAATAAGCTGAACTTTTCTGTTTTCAGATGAACTGACAGTGCCCAGGTATCGGACTGAGAAACCATCTAAATCTCCACCTCCTCCTCCACCACGACGTAGTTTTCCATCCTCACATGGTATCACCACAACCCGAACCGGAGAGGTGATTGTCACCAGCAAGAAGGATTCAACATTTATCAAGGTGAGAGACCAAATATTAGACATTCTATGCAGACTGGCTGGACAATAAACATAATTTTACAAGATAAATTTGAAGGTGCGTGCAAGTCTTGATAGCTCTATGTTCTGGCATTCTAGTACTGTTATATAGAAGAATGAAGCATAAATAAGAATGAACATTCCTGGAGTTTTTTTACATATTCATCTAATTGAATAAACAGAATTACAGCAGTCACAGGGTTTACTGGGATTTAGTTAAGGGTTTTCATGTGTCACACATAAGGCCTACTATTGGACATTATATTTTTTTTATTTTATTAGATCAGCATGTAATCATTAATGTCCAGCAACGCCGACCGGCGGGTTGTATGGGAATCCTTCTCGCAGCGCTCGGAGGGGAAGAGAGGAGAGCAGGCGGCCAGATCATCAGAGAACATCACTAGTGGCTTTCATTTCAATAGCAGAGTGTTACCCGCACTCGCTGTCACACACAGCCCCGCCCCCTGGTCCCGGGACTTTGATAGACAGATCACCCGGGACAAGTGACGTGTATCAAAGTTCCCCGGCCAGGGGGTGGGGTGGGGCTGTATGTGACGCCGAGCGGCGGGAACACACTGCTATTGAAATGAAAGCTGTTCCAGTGAGGTCCCTCGGCGCTCTGATCATCCAGCCGGCAATCCTTTTCCTCTCCTCTGTTCCCCTGCATGGTGGGCACAGGTAGGCAGCATGATGGACACGGGGAGGCTGCGTTGGTGGACACGGGGAGGCTGCGTTTGTGGACACGGGGAAGCTGCGTTGGTGGACACGGGGAGGCTGCGTTGGTGGACACGGGGAGGCTGCATTGGTGGATATGGGCAGGCTGCGTTGGTGGACACGGGCAGGCTGCGTTGGTGGGCACTGATAAAGTTGTTAATATTTATTTTTAGAACTTAATTCTGCATAAAACATTTAAGTGTCATTTCATGAGATAATTTATGAGGGCGTGTTTAGGGGCGGAATTAGGGGCAGGGCAGGGTAGGGGTTGGGCGGTGCAACTGGTGGCGAGTAACCCTTGAGGCCTGGCTAGTAGCTTAGGACTTGAAATTTTGAGCCCTGGCTTAACATACAGTAAAAGCAAAACATTTTGGTATTTCTGGAAAACTGCATACATCCTTGCTTATTGCAATATACGCTGCCATTGCATAGCCTGCTTGAGTAAAAAAACATTTGGGGGGATTCATGAAGGGCGCATAGACCCTTTAGAATTTCATCAGGGCACAGCACCGAAAGTGTCAGTGCTTGTGCCCAATCCAGGTACCTGTCAGAGACAGTTATATTAATCTGCATTGTCTGCAGTAAGGAGTGTCCTTACTTAACAGTCCTTCCTCATTGCACTTGCACCCACCCCGACCACTGTGCCGGTCACGCTGACAGGTGCTTGACCAAGATTTTTTTTACTAGGGCAGGGCGGAGCCTGATGGGGAACAGAAACTAGGATCCCCATTAGGTCCACTCCACTTTTGATTGAAACCAAATGGGATCCATAGCAGTTATTTGGTCCCATAGTGGCTTTCAAATCCACCTGCTGCTGTACAGTGACTCAAATGTGAAGCAGACCTGATGGGGAACTAGTCTTTCAGTTCTCCATCAGGCTCCGCCCACGCAGTGATGAGTCATTGGGCAAATATGGGCTTTGACCATATGTTGTTAATGACATCAGCTGTATCCTTTGCCCTTTTGTTTTCATTTAGCTTCCAGCTTTGCACTCTCCTAAATGAGGCAGGGGACTCAGCAGCCCTTTGCAGGAAGCTGTCACAGAAATGACAGCTTCCCAGCACGGGCATGGCCTGCTCTGAATACTGGGGTGTATCCCTTTTACACCAGATAAGATTCGGCCTTAACTACCGGTACTTTCCTAAACTTGGAACTGGCAGTAATTCTTTAAGAATTTGCCATAGCGATAAATTCTTTAAGTGGCGGTAGTAAGAACTACCAGGAATGTTACTGACACTGGCGTAAATGCTTGCCTGAATTAGGCGAAGGGAGTTCTTAAGGGAACTACTGCCAGAAATCTGTAGTTAGGGCCATTTTGAATTCCCTTGAATTTATTATAATGTTGCAACTACAGAGAAATCATGGTAAGATACGTTTCTATATTCACATTAGACTGAACTTGTGGTCAGGGTATGAGTACTAATCGTGATAATATTTTTGTTTGTATGAACAGTTAAATTTTAAAAAGTGCCAGAGTCACTTAAATTACATCTATGCTTCTTCTGTGATATTTGAGGATTAATTGCTGCAGCTACGAAGGTCAGCCTTCCATGCCATGGTCCTGTAAATTGACTTCTGGCTGTTAAAGCAGCTGGGAGTCTGTTTACATCTCTTCAACCAACTTTCTTGTGCTCTCAAGGTTATCTCTAAACTCCAAGACCTGTAATGGCTTTTAAAGTGTGTCAATTTTGGGTACTGTAGTTTGTCGCTGTTCATGTGCGCAAACAATTTTAAGGCTTGACATGTTTGGTCTCTATTTACTCAAGGCAACCCATCTCTTATATTTTACCAGAAAATGGGTAATGTCTTAATGTATTTTTTTCTGAGAACATGGGATTGGTGAAAAGTTGCACTAATATCATGTGACATAAATTGCAACTACCGCTATTTAATTCTCCAGGGTGTATGTTTTTAAAAAATTTAGAATGTTTGGAAGTTTAACTAATCTTCACGTCTAAAATGTGCATGACTGAAGAGAAAAGAAGTGTATGAAAGATGGTTGAGGACTGTAGATTAACACATGCACCAGGCCACATGAAACAGTTGCCGTATTATTACACTTGCTTATAACTGTTGTCTTTTAGCTTTTCATAAACACTTCTCCTATGGATTTTTGCTAACTACTGCCTGGATTCTGGCAAATTTAGAGCGGTTGGTAGAAAGGAGAGGATATGTTGATGCTTGGGAGTCAGGTAAGGCAGTATTAAACCCTAGCGTTTTCAGCCAAGGAAGCTGCCTTCTTGGCCTCTTTTTAATCTTCAACTGCCATGATGTTGCACATATGATCAGTTATGAGACCAGCCATTGGATGGTTTGACAGTTTGGTTGAGAGCACAACCAATGTGACAGTTTCATTCCTGGTACGTGCCGGAAATGTAACTTTTTGTAAACTGTTAAATTTATATGTTTGATTCCACTTTAAGGCCTAGGCACAAACTCTGCTGCTTTTAAGATAGTGCAGGATGGTCCCTCAACTGACAACAGAAAGTTTAGCAATATTGTGAATATAAAGGTAGAAATTGTGAGTGGGTTGCATGTACAAATTTGGGATTCAATTAAATTTTTTATCAGCTAAACAGTAATGTTATGGAAAGGGTCAGCTGATTTCTCTCCTCCATAATAGAAGTCCGACTCTGAGGAACTGGAGAGCCAAAAACCTCAGGTGAAGCTTCGCCGGACTGTGTCTGAAGTTGTTCGCCCTGCCTCTACACCACCCATAATTGCTTCTGGCATAAAAGATGATGATGATGAAGATCGGATAATTGCAGAACTGGAGGTGAGTGCTGCTGTCACTAGGAGTATAAGAGCACTTCCTGCACAGGATGATTTTTTTTTTAAAGGATGTCAGCATAGGTGTGTGCAGCCTATTGCACTAAGGTGTGCACCCCAAAGCTCAAACACACATGCCTTTCTTTGCAGCTTCAGTTGCACGGGGCAGTGAATGATTGGGAAGTGCTCTGTGCTAAACGGCTTCCTGTTCATTCACAAACTGAAGCATAGTAAACACAGTTTACTATGCTTTAATCATAAATGAAGACAGTGAGCGATTGTGTTCATTTAGAAAATGAAGGGGCCGGTAAATTACATATTTTCTAGCACCTTCCCCCGTTGTCCATCCTGAAACATCCCCTGCAGCAGCCAGGGAAGCTGGGAGGTGGGAAGCCAGTAGCGGGTGGGGGGGGGCAACACAGGGGGAAGCCTGGGCAGTAGGGGGAATCGTGCACCCAACCATACCTGGCACACTCTCTGCTCACGCCTATAGATGTCAGTCAAAGTGTGACCAGGGAAAACATTGGAAATTACAATGTTGTGGAACTGGAAAGATTGCAGAGAAGGACAACAACCTTATTAAGGGATATGAAGAACCTCAGCTATGAGGAAAGAATAAAGGAAGGGGGGAGAGGTATAAATACATAAATGGTCTATACCTTGGACCAACATTGTTCAGGTATTGTAAATGATAAGGGGGCACTGTCTGTGTCTAGAGGATTAGAAGTGTAACCTCAGCATATGGAAAGGCTTCTTAACAATAAGAGCTGTGAAAATGTGATACAGACTTTCAGGTGCTAACAGGTGCTAGATTGTTTATATATAACTGACTATTAATATTTATTGATAATAACTCTACAGATTGTTGATTCAGGGAAAATCGTATTGCCTTAGGAGATCAATAAAGACATTTTTTTCATAATTGGTTGAATTTGAACCACATTTTTTTTTTTTCCTTCCTCTGCATCAGCTGCAGGTTTAGGCTTCTGAAGATGCGCGTTTTAAATGTTACTATTATTTTTTTGGTTGATCTCAATAGACGTGTAATTTTTCCAACCTAGCTATGTAACTAGATCTAATTTATGATCTGTGTCTTTTCCAATATTAGTACAAGTTACAAAAAAATAATGCTTTATCTAATCTAAAAAAAAAGCTGACGATAGCTGCCATTTCTGGAAAAATAAGTCCTGGTAGGTTTTTTTTCTGCTTCAATTCTCATCTATAAATAGTGTTTGTCATGGACTGATGATAAAATTACAGTGCTTTTAAGATTAGGAATCTGATAAGAAAACTTATTTAGAAAACACGGCTATATGTGTTAAACATTTTTTTCAGTATGTTGAGAAGATGAGGTCAGCACGCTTTCATATAAGTCTTCACATCTAATATTAAGTAGCATTCTAGACTGTTCTGACACAGTTATTTGAACAGATGAATATGGGAGGGCTGTAAGGTATTGCAGAGCTCAAACTGTGTTAAAGTGTTTCTAAAGGCAAAATATGTTATACTTACCTGCTCTGTGCAATAGTCTTACACATAGCAGCACCGATCCTCTTCTTTTTGGCTCCCCCATCGGCAGGCCTGACCCCCCCCACCCACCGAGTGCCCCCAATAGCAAGCTGTGTGGGTCAATGACTAGAGAGAGACCTCAGAGAGCCGCTGGGGGGCACATATGCCTGACTGACTATCTGGTTGACCTATCACAGAGTGCCTTCAGGCAGACCATGCCCCTGCTGCGGCAGGTGGCAGCCTGTCTTAGGAGAAGGTAACCTCTGCTATCCTCATCTGGAGCTGGTAATGTATTGGCATTGGCACTTACATCCTAGCTGTACAGACTCATATCGCGGAATGGTTTTCTCATGCAAACCATGGTCACAGTTGCTCTCTATCCTGATAACCACTCTTCTGGACACGTAGTATTATATATACCTATAATGTTTTGTCACACATGGGGCCTCTAACCTCCTCTCCTTGGAATCCTGAATTTTTCCTGGGTATGTCCAGCCTTAGGTTAAATGGCACTCCTTGAATCCCTTAAACCACTGATGAAGCTTTGTTCAGCAGATCTCCCTCGAGAGAAAAGGTCACTGGTCTACAACTTTGACACTTCTAATCTCAATGCCTTGGGTCAGATCTATAGGAATTTGACACTATTTCAGGATTTATGCATAAAAAGCATGTGATTTCTTGTCCCTATATTATGTTATTATCTCATGCATTCTGAACCAACCTTGGGGAAAGAAATTGGGCCACTAAATTCCTGCTGATGCTTATGAGAAGACCTCCTTCCTGACCTTAAAAAACACTTTTTTTCCTTCTGCAGCCACGGCACTACTCCCCAGATACTCCCCAGATACGAAGGTCGCCAATAATCCCACAGATCAGGGTATAGGTTAATGAGCGCAACAATATTATGAGAACAGATGTGATATTACAAGATCATTCAATACCAGTCTTTCCCCACATGGAGCACCTGGATTGAATTATCCAATTCCTCTCATTTTTACCTTTCTTTTGACCTAATTCTGATCAGCTGTAGGTCTTACTCAGATTTTGTGGGGTTCTCCCAGCCACCCCTCTCAGCCTCCCCCCTTTTTTCCCTTCCTTTTCCTGTCCCTATTCTTCTCTTTCTGTGTACTCCACATTCTGCTGCTTGGAGCAGTAGGGAGTGTGACCCCCTTTACCCCCCAAATATATGTGGAATTTTAGCTTCATATCTTATACGGTCCTATTGACACTTACTTGAAGCACATTAGTGTTTGTATGTTCTACACATTGTATTACCTTTGTTTCAAATGTAATGCTATAATCCTAGACAGTGGAGTATGCTTCTCTTCTACCCCCTTGTTTGTATTGTGTCAAAAACCCAAGAAAAGCCTATTCTTAAAAAAAATAAAAAATAAAACATCAGCTTTGATAGTTTCTGAAACTCTCAAACTGTGCATTTCAGCAGATACTCCAGCTCCTTTTGGCGCATACAAGCCAAAGCGCTTTACCAATGTTTTCCCTTTTTTCTTTTTTGCATCTGGCTGAAAGCTTTTTCTTTTCCAAATGCTTTTAGGGGCAAAATCCCTTTATGGGGAGTATATAAAAACAACCTCCTCCTCCTGTTGTGGACCCTTCTGTGTCCAAAATCAAGAAATCTGCAAGAAAGGGGATGCTATTGTGGGTTTTTTGTACAGAATATACAAAGTTATGATTGTTACACAGTTATAAGTTGTTTAAAATATTTTCATGTATTATTCAGAGCCTTTAATAACAATATTTATGGAATTATTCAGTTTGCAGTTGATGATACACACCTAAGTTCATGTTTCAATAGTTGAACCTCCTGAATGCAAGAAGCGAGCATATAAAAGATCATTAAAACACTTGTTCATAAGATGTAATAAAAAAAAATGTATGTGCCAACAGCAAAAAGGATAACCCCCCCCCAAAAAAAAAGTACTATATAGACCAAAATACTTCCTAAAGATATTTACTACCGTATATACTCGAGTATAAGTCGAACTTTTCAGCACATTTTTTTGTGCTGAAAGTGCCCCCCTCGACTTATACTCGAGTCAAGCACTTTTCTGCAGCAAAAAATTTCATTTTCCGAACCGAATTTGGGGCCCCGTATCTCAGGGCCACTTGGTACTAGAAACCCCAAATTTGGTATGCAAACCCAGTGGACCTGGTACAATAACATATCCAAAGCTGAAGTTCCTAGCACTAAGTGGCCCCGAGATACGGGGCCCCAAAATCGGTTCAGAAAATGTAATTCTCTGCTGCAGAAAAGTGCTTGACATTTTCTGAACCGACTTTGGGGCCCCATATCTCAGGGCCACTTGGTGCTAGGAACCCCAAATTTGGTGTGCAAACCCAGTGGAACTGGTCCCATAACATATCCAAAGCTGGGGTTCCTAGCACCAAGTGGCCCTGAGATGCGGGGCCCCAAAACTGGTTCAGAAAATGTCATTCTCTGCTGCAGAAAAGTGCTTGACATTTTCTGAACTGATTTTTGGGGCCCTGTATCTCAGGGCCACTTGGTGCTAGAAACCCCAGCTTAGAAAATTTTATGGTGCTAGTTCCACCAGGTTTGCACACCAAATTTGGGGTTCTTAGCACTAAGTGACCCCAAGATACGGGGCCCCAAATTCAGTCAACTGTGTCTATCTGCAGCAATGTCATTTCGGGACCCTTTGGGTTCAGAAACCCCAAATTTTGGCTGCAGCTAAGGGGCATCTAGGAACCCTTAACTAACGAGTTTGAAGTTCAGGGGACCTATGGCTGCAAATGGGCACAGTGAGGCATGCAAATGGGCACAGTGATGCTGCAAATGGGCATTGTTGACCCTCTTTTCCACTTACAGTAGCTGTGCATTTCTCACCCTCGTCTTATACTCGGGTCAATACGTTTTTCCTATTTTTTTTGTGGTAAATTAGGGCCTCGACTTATACTCGGAACGACTTATACTCGAGTATATACGGTAATTGTTTGAATTTTTATAAAATTAAAATGCAAACACATGCCTTGTAAAAATCCTCCTGTGCATAAGCATATCCATGCTAAATCTAATATTTTGTACTATCCTGCCTTGATATCACTCTAGATATATACAGGTCCCCTGACAAAAACTTGTATTTATCCTTAGTCTTCACAATATCAGTTGGGGAGACATGCTGGAGCAGATATCCCTTTACATGTTTCTTAGACCACTGGCCTGCTTCATCAGTAGGAGAAAAAGGTAGATATCTAGGACAACATAAATACATGCAGTAGTTATTCCATGCATATTACATTCTTCCAAACTACTAAACTATCCAGATTATTCATTTGTTAGAACTGCAGTTGCACCACATATATAAAACCAATGATAGCTGCTGATATTGGACCTGTTTTAATTAATTAAAATCATGTAAATTTCATAGATCTTGCCATCTTGGAAGTGGGGGGGGGGGGGTCCCTGCCCAGGACCGCTCTCTTGCCTCCTCTGGCGTTGACATCACATGCGTGGGTATGTCAGAAGTCAGCACACTGCCCATAGTGACTATTAATTTGTGGATTATGGATGATTAGTGATGTTGCATTTTGCTTTTGAATTTATAGGTGACGGGCTAGTGACAGGATAAATGCAGTAGTACATGGTTTCTTTGATTTCCCCTCTTTGGGTTGAATTAGCAATACAGTGATCATAGAAAATGTATGCATGGTAATAGGAGACCTAAGTATAGTAGTTCATGCAAATCGGGCATATATAGTGTACTAAAATGTGGGGAGTGATTCTTTTAAATGCAGACCAGAGCACTTAAAAGAATCCTTAGTAAGAAGGACCTTCACCAGGACATTTAACAAGCAGGGGGGAAACTGACATCATTTTGTGTACAGTGCATCCGGAAAGTATTCACAGCACTTCACTTTTTCCACATTTTGTTATGTTACAGCCTTATTCCAAAATTGATTAAATTCATTATTTTCCTCCAAAATTCTACAAAAAATACCCCATAATGACAATGTGAAAGAAGTTTGTTGGAAATCTTTGCAAGTTTATTAAAAATAAAAAACGAAAAAAATCACATGTACATTAGTATTCACAGCCTTTGCTCAATACTTTGTTGAAGCACCTTTGGCACCAATTACAGCCCTAAGCCTTTTTGAGTATGATCCTACAAGCTTGGCACACCTATTTTTGGGCAGTTTTGCCCATTCTTCTTTGCAGCACCTCTCAAGCTCCATTAGGTTGGATGGGGAGAGTCGGTGCACACCCATTTCCAGAGTGGTTCAATTGGGTTCAAGTCTGGGCTCTGGCTGGGCCACTCAAGGACATTCACAGAGTTGTCCTGTAGCCACTCCTTTGTAATCTTGGCTGTGTGCTTAGGGTCATTGTCCTGTTGGAAGATGAACCTTCACCCCAGTCTGAGGTATAGGCCTCTCTGGAGCAGGTTTTCATCAATGATGTCTCTGTACATTGCTGCATTCATCTTTCCTTTGATCCTGACTAGTGTCCCAGTTCCTGTCGCTGAAAAACATCCACACAGCATGATGCTGCCACCACCATGCTTCACTGTAGGGATGGTATTGGCCAGGGGATGAGTGGTTCCTGGTTTCCTTCAGACATGACCCTAGCCATTCAGGCCAGAAAGATTTCAATCTTTGTTTTTTCAGACCAGAGAATTTTGGGTGCCTTATGGCAAACTCCAGGCGGGCTGTTATGTGCCTTTTACTGAGGAGTGACTTCCATCTAGCCACTCTCCCATACAGGTCAGATTTGTGAAGTTCTGCAGAGATGGTTGTTCTTCTCGAAGGTTCTCCTCTCTCCACAGAGAAACGCTGGAGCTCTGTCAGAGTGACCATCCTGGTGACCTCCCTGACTAAGGCCCTTCTCCCCCAATCACTCACTTTGGCCCTTCCCCAGATCTATGCCTCGATACAATACTGTTTTAGAGGTCTACAGACAATTCCTTGGACTTCATGGCTTTGTTTGTGCTCAGACATGTACTGTTAACTGTGGGACCTTATGGTGTGTGCCTTTCCAAATCATGTCCAATCAACTGAATTTATCACAGGTGGACTCCAATCAAGTTGTAGAAATATCTCAAGGATGATAAGTGGAAACAGGATGCAAATGAGCTAAATTTTGAGTCTCATGGCAATAGCTGTGAATACTTATGTACATGTAATTTTTTCGTTTTAAATTTTTAATAAATTTGCAAAGATTTTAAACAAACTTCTTTCACCTTGGCCATTATGGGGTATTGTTTGTAGAATTTTGAGGAAAAAAATGAATTGAATCAATTTTGGAATAAGGCTATAACATAACAAAATGTGGAAAAAGTGAAGTGCTGTGAATACTTTCCGGATGCACTATATGCACATATAGTTACGGCAAAATCTAAAATGATCCCACACAGATGAGCCCAGCTTGACATTGACATGACTGAACTTTTTAAAAACAAGTCCAGTATCAGCCATAATTCTGTGTGCTCTTTTCTAGTCTTCCAGTTTTGAATTTTGGGGAGACAGGATGAAGGAATGCTTTCAAAGATTTTATTTGTGCTGTGCAACTGTACCATGCTATTCTAGTAAGTGAATAATTTGGATAGTTTGGTCAATTGTAAGATGTAATATGCATAAAAATAACTATATATTCATGTTATCCTAGATACAATAGCTACCTCCTTTTGCTTCTCCTAATGCAGTAGACCATTGATCTAAGAAATACAGTAGTATAGATAGTAATAGAAATAGCACTACTAATAATAATAATAGTGCCAACGATGATCTAAATATCCCCAAGTAATTTCACAAAGGAGTTGGTCCTGGATAATAATCACTGCTATATACTGTATCTTTGAATTCTGATATACAGCGGGACGGAAAGTATTCAGACCCCCTTACATTTTTCACTCTTTGTTATATTGCAGCCAATACTTAGGACCATGTGATATTTCAGTTTTTCTTTTTTAATAAATCTGCAAAAATGTCAACAATTCTGTGTTTTTCTGTCAATAGGGGGTGCTGTGTGTACATTAATTAGGAAAAAAATGAACTTAAATGATTTTAGCAAATGGCTGCAATATAACAAAGAGTAAAATATTTAAGGGGGTCTGAATACTTTCCGTCCCCACTGTATGTTACAACCCCAATTCCAAAAAAAGTTGGGATGCTGTGTAAAATCTACATAAAAACAGAATGCAATGATTTGCAAATCTTATAAATCCACATTTTATTCACTATATAAAAAATAAAACACATCAAATGTGTAAACTGAAAAAATGTAACATATTTAAAAAAAAAACAGAATTTTGAAATTGATGGCAGCAACACATCCCAAAAAAAGGTCACTATAAAGCTAGCAAAGTACTAACAAGGAAGAGCATTTTACAACTAATTAGGTTATTAGCAACAGGTCAATAACACGATTGAATCTCTAAGATGCTCTTATTATACCCAGAGTGTCTCTCGGGCAGAGTAAAATGAGTTGGGGGGCGTGGCCTGGTCAGAGTCCAGGCTGAGGTTGCCACTCTATTCTTTGCAGCAGGACATCATAGATGTGCGACTTCCAGGGGTCACCCTTCCTTCCTTGAACCTTTGCAGGAACCAGAACGGGCTCCATCCCCTGTCAGCACTCTAGCAGCAGCTGCGGATGCACTGTCTACATACCCCCTCCCTATTGAGCCTGAGCAGACCACACACTTTTCCTATGTCTCAGAAGTAAAGATAGGCAAAGGTCCACCAATCTGTGAAAAGCTGCATCTAAAAAATGTATAACAATTTCAGAATAATGTTCCTCAATGTAAAATTGAAAAGCCTTTAAAATGGTTGTTAAGCCACTTAGTGTCCGCGCTACCATCCCCCCTGTTATAATAAATGTTTTTCCCCGTGTATGTTTTTTGTAAAAAATATGCCACTATATACCTTATTTTATGGGAGCTCACATGACCGGCTGCCTCTCTTCTCTCTCATTTGGACAGCAAAGTGGGAGGGGCTGAGAATCCCTCCCTGACGTCAGTCAGGAGGAGGAGAGAGGCGAGGTAACAAACGCCTTACATATATAATCATCTACAGCAGATGTTTGCAACCCTGTCCTCAAGTACCCCTAACAGGCCATGTTTTGGAAATTTCTCTAAAATAGCTGTCCAAAACACCAAGCCATACCAAGCCAGTGACTCTGATTTAAAGCACCTGTGCAAGATAAAGGAAAATCTGCAAACATGGCCTGTTAGGAGTACTTGAGGACAGGGTTGAGAACCACTGATCTACAGTACATAATATCATCAAAAGGTATAGAGATCCTGGAGAAATCCTCTGAGTGACAAGGCCAAAACTCAATATTGGATGCCCTTGATCTTCGGGCCCTCAAAAGGCACTGCATTAAAAACCGGCATGATTCTGTGATGGACAGGAATACATGATTCTGTATGGGCTCAGCAAAACTTCCAAAAATCACCGTCTTTGATTTTTTGAGCTTGCGGTGCCATTCAAAAATGCAAGTTAAAGCGCCATCATGCAAAGAAGAAGCCATATCTGAACATGATCCAGAAATTCCTCTCTTCTCTGGGTCAGAGTATTTAAAATGATCTGTTGCAAAGCAGAAAACTGTTCTGTAGTCAGATCAAAATTTGAGAGGAGAGGGACTTTCTGTCTAGTAATCAACGCTCAGTTCAAAAACCTGCATCTCTGATGATATGGGGGTACATTAGTGCGTATACAGTGGCAAACTTGCACATCTGGAAAGGCTCCATCAATGCTGAAAGATCTATCCAGGCTTCAGAGCAGCATACAGTATGCTCCCATCCAGGGGACATCTTTTTCAGGAAAGGACTAGCATATTTCAGCGGGACAATTCTAAACCGCATACTGCTAATGCAACAGCATGGCTTCATAGTAGTTTGGGTGCTTAACTGGCCTGCCTGTAGTCCAGACCTTTCACCAATTGAAAGAAGACCCAGGACTGTTGAGTAGATATTAGGGCAAGAATGCAACAACATCTCTCTCCCATAACTCCAGCAAATCGTCTCCTCAGTTCTCAGACATTTACAGTGTTGTTAAAAGAAGCAAGGATGCTACACCATGGTAAACATGGCCCCGTCCCAACTTTTTGAGAAGTGTTGCTGCCATCAATTTCAAAATTACCTTATTTTTTCTTAAAATTGTAAATTTTCACAGTTTAAACATTTGATATGTTTTCTATTTTCTACTGTGAATAAAATATGGATTTTAGGAGATTGCATTCTGTTTTTATGTAGATTTTGCACAGCATCTCAACTTTTTGAAGTTGGGGTTGTATATGCAGCTGCTATACCTCTTATTTTGTTTGAGATATTGAGATGCATATTTATTCAAACAATGGTGGAAACAACCTACATGTATGCCATATTTTTTACTTCGTGGTGCTTAACTATGTTCTAAACAGATGCTACAAATCTTTGTATACTAATTTGAAAGCAATATTATTAGTAGTGAGATTTTATGTTTATTAAAATAATATCTGGTGAACCTCTCATGAATGTCCTAAGGCACTTACTGTTATGCCCTGTACACACGATCGGACATTGATCGGACATTCTGACAACAAAATCCATGGATTTTTTCCGAAGGATGTTGGCTCAATCTTGTTTTGCATACACACGGTCGAACAAAGTTGTCGGAAAATTAGATCGTTCTTAACGCGGTGACGTAAAACACATACATGGGGACAAAAAACGGGGCAGTAGCCAATAGCTTTCATCTCTTAATTTATTCTGAGCATGCGTGGCACTTTGTGCGTCGGAATTGTCCACACATGGTCGGAATTTACGCGAACGGATTTTGTTGTCAGAAAATTTTATAGCCTGCTCTCAAACTTTGCGTGTCGGAAATTCCAATGGAAAAAGTCCGATGGAGCCCACACACGGTCGGAATTTCCGACGACAATCTCCGATCGCACATATTCCGTCGGAAAGTCTGACCGTGTGTACAGGGCATTAGAGGGTGGCAACGCTTGCTCCCTGTCTGCCAATTATGCTGTTGTTTTTGAAGATTGCAAATGGTAGTTTTTAACATTATGCAGGCACCGTTCACAGTTGTCACCATCAGGAAACTAGTCCTGAGAAATGCATTGTAGCCATAACTTCAAGTGCATGTATGTACACAGGAAGTGGCTCCAGGAGACCAACAGAACTGAGATGCAACAAAAGATGAAAAAAATCTGAAAGCAGAATTTAAATGAAAAAAAATAAATGTGTTTTAGTTACGGTTTACGAATACTTCAGTTATTCAATTGAAAATAGCGTGTTGTTCCACTAGAACAGCAGCAAAGGGCTGTGTTTATAGATCTGAAAGTTCACAGGATGGGAGTAGGCATGTATATATTGACTGCCAGAAGGAAAGAAGTTGATGAGTGAAACTTTTGCTGTCTACTATATACAATACTGCAGCATACATGGAACAGTACAAAGCAGAAAACTCATTAAGATTTATTGTCCCTCTACACCACAGGATTGCATTTGGATGCTATTGTAAGGTGCAAATTAATATCTAATTTTCATATCTAATTTAGCTGAGCTGATAAAATATTATGTATAAGTAATATGTAGTATCCGTGTATTATACAAGCAGTTGCCATTGACATGTATGCTTTCTTTTTTCCATCCTGCTGTATTTCAATTTCCTAGGTATTTCAGAGAAGTTCTGGCTCCCTCTTTATCCCTCAGTTTTATAGTGAACAAACCACAGCATCCAATGTGGTGCCTCGTCCAGCACAGCTGTGGTCCAATGAGGCCACCATAGAACATGGAGGATGGAAGGTAACAGCTTGTGTCCTGGGCAGCCTGGCCCAGTGTGCTGTGCACTTCTCACCATCTACCTCTTCACCTTAACTCCTCCTATTAAAACTTTGTTAATCAACTAATGCCTCACTTCCTCTCTCCTTCACTTCACCGAGAGTACCAAATCAGCCTACTAATGCCTTAGAGCACAGTAAGAGCCCTAATGCCTGTCACGCCTGTTCACATCTTCAGAACAGCCATGAGAGATCACATAACTGCATGTCTACCCCCATACTGAAAACTTCTCACTGCTAACACTGAAGTGATAGCATGAACTTAATGTTAGAAGGATAAACTATTATCTGAAATTGGTTCCGATTTTTCCTGAACCCCTTTTGGTATGGTACAAAGATATCCTTTCAAAGCTGTTGTAGCTGAAGTCAAAATACACAACGTTCAATTTAATTTGTAATGCCTTTAAAAAGAGCCTATTTAATGTACATATTCTTTAGTATTGATAAATCCAATCAGCAGACAGATGAAAAAAATTGAATTTATGTGTGTATTTATTAAAAATAAATGTTTTCATAGAGCTAGCCTAAGTACCTGAATATGTCTTGATTTCAGCCTCTTGTTACCTCATGCAAAGCAACATTTAAAGGGGATTACTGTGAGCCAGTCAGGAGGAGAGAGTACAGGGATGACCTCATCAATGTGCTGCTGCTCTTTCAATTTCTAATCAGCAGCTTAGCTTGTCTCCTGTACAGAACTGTATTGCTTAGCACAGTTACATCTGCAAAGAGATCAAAGACCTGGCTGTGCTATCTGCCAGGGGCGCATGGAAAAGACAACTGGCCTAAACAGGTTTGCTAAAACTCTAGCCGGAAAATCAATCCAGCTGATTCTGGAAACCAGTAATTGCCTAAAATGACTGCAAATGTTAGGTTAATGCTGAAGATATCATTTAAATATATTGCTTTTAAGTTATGCTATCAGAGAAAATTATAGTAAAACAATTATATTAAAAACAATTAATGATAAACTGTGCGTGCCAACTAATATCCATAAATAAATGTAATTAAACTAATATCCATAAATAAATGCAATTAACAGAAGTATATATTCCTAAAAATGTATCATGACACACAGAACTGGGAATAAAGTTACAAGTGACAGTGTTGTATTCAGTAAATCCTTTAGGGCACTTTCACACTGGGGTGGTGAGGGCATCGGCGATAAAGCGCTGCTAGTTTTAGCGACGCTTTACCGTAGTTTTAGCTGCACTTTTCGGCCACTAGCGGGACACTTTTAACCCCCGCTATCAGTCGAAAAAGGGTTAAAAGCGCCCACAAAGTACCACTGCCATTGATTTCAATGGCAGCAGTAGTTTAGGTTTGCTAAATACATCGCTCCCGCACCGCCCCAAAGATGCTGCTTGCAGCACTTTTTTCCTCGTCCTGCAAGCGCATTGCTCTAGTGTGAAGACACTCAGGCTCTCTCACTGGGCTGCAGGTGAGACAGTTTTCAGGTGCTTTATAGGTACTATTTTTAGCGCTAAAGCACCTGAAAAACACCTCAGTGTCAAGGTAGCCTTAAGGCCTGAGCTTACCCATAGACTTGCAGTGAGATGAGAGGGGCAGTAAAGCAGTTACTATTTTTTTTTTTACTATTTAGAAGTATTTAACAAGCAAATGAATCTGCCTCTATGCACAAACTTAAAAACTATATTAACATTTATTATTAATTTAATAATAACATGACTTCACTTATCTTGTGGAGTGCCCAATCAAAAGTGCTGCATTATAAGTTGTTCATCTTGGAGCTGAGGCTTGTTGAAAAAGTCAATGCATTTGAGATATGTTGGTCACTAGAGAGGTTGTAGTAAGGCCTTGTACTACAGCTATTGTATAGCAAAAAAAGTGTTTGTGGCTGAGGGCCTTCTTAGCAACCAATCCATCTTAGAGCATCGGGTTGTTTAACCAACCAGGATCTTACCTTATCTTCCCTACCAATAATCTACCATGTTTTATTGTCAAAGCTTAATTGAACAAGCTGAAGTTAGAACATGATTGGTTACTATGCACCAGTTTTAGTAAATCTCCCCCGGTGAGTGTTACCATTGATGCAGTTCCAATTTATACAATAAATAAAATACCCTTGTATTGGTTAATTTTGTAATAAGTTACATGAAAACTATAGTTTAGCTTTACTTGTTTTGAAGCATGTATAATTTACAGTACTTATAACATTATCTGTATTATATAAATTAGAAAGTACAGCAAAGTCAAAACTGGCCTAAAAGGATTGATTTAAAGGATAAGCTGTTTCCTACTGCAATTTTTGTAGTAATCTTACAGCATTCTCCTGGAATTTTTTTTTATCACAAGACTAATTAGGGAGTTAACTGATGTGCCTACAGAGAGCATATGCTACACATGCTCATCATTTTAAGTTTTACCAATAACTCATTGGGAAATGTATATCTCAAAATAAAATGTCAGGTGTAATTTTTGCCAGTCTTCCACTTCACTCTACATTCTTCTGTTTAAATAGTCAGAAATCCTCTATCTTCTGTATATCTTCTATCTGCTGTCTATGGGTCCAGAAATAAAGTAGGAATCTCAACGGTTTCCATTCATACTATGCATTCTGTTGATTTTCTTTTTCTGTTTTGGACTGTACATGTATTATTTGTTTCTCTTGGCTGTTGCATTTGTTTGGACCTCAAAAGACTGTCTTCTTACTAACAACACAAGAATCATCAACAAGAGTTTTAAGCGCTGGCAGTTCATCTCTCTTGGGTATGGAAGTAATTTTCACTTGTTTAACCTTCTCCTTCACAATGTGAGGCTGCACCTCTCTTGCTCTCCTTCCTTCTTCGCTGGATATGTCACTGATTTATTTCCATGTTAACAAGAAAGAGATTATCAGAAACAAATGTTCAAAGGTACAGTCCTGTCCTGCTAGGCTGTACAACTTGCCAGGAAACCTGACACATCTATGGCTTTCTCTGCTAATTTATATTCAGCTATATCTCTTCAGATCCAGGTAAGTTGGAATTACAGGCAAGCACATAAACTTCAACAGACTTGTTCTTAATTAATGCATCCTAGGAGATAAAGTTTTAAACAACTAAGAGCAGTTATCCCAAGGCATATCTAGGCTCGATAAGTTTGTGCCTGGTTGTCCTTTGGCATGCCCCAATCTTTTTTTTAATAGTCTTATTGGTTGCCCATCATAACAAACTACATGAAGCTGGACTCTTTAAAACTGTAGGATGTCCTAAGCTTTATGACCCATGTAGGAATGTGCACCTATTTTGTACAGTATACCTTTACCTCACAAATATTGCCCAAGCCTTGACATGTTAGTCTTCATACTCTGTGGCATTCCCACCTTTATAAAGTGCTAGTTCTCTTTATGACCTGCTAAAAATGTTCTATTTGATCCACTGAAATATAACAAACATTAACTGACTTGTATTGAAACGGTTACCTTCTAAAAATTCCCTTCCGTACTAATGCATGTTAGCTGTCTTAGATAACGATCATGATAACTGAGGATTACCATGAACTATAGACAAATATCTGTGAAACTGCTTTCACTCCTCTTATTACTTATATTTCAAATTAATTTGCTGATTTATTTTAAATTAAACATTTCAGTATTGTCATTGCTCTAAAACATTTTAACTGGTGGCATCAGATTTATTGTATACATTTTATTTAGAAAAAATTCTCCTGTCTCCTCTCTAGGAATCATCTGATCCTTCTTTAGTTAGCAGAAAATTCTCCTTACCACAAATTATACTAACAGAGTGGAACTCCAATCAGACGTCATCTGTAGGAGTTGATAATCCTACATGTGGCAATCATGTTTCCATACCAGGCAGTTATGATGCAAGTGAAGTTTTACTAGAGGAAGTGTCAGAATGGTCATACTCAAGAGTAAATAACCATGGAGAGATTAATGCTGGAGATCAGTGTAGACTACCTTTGTCCTGGACAGGTGATCTAAATTCCATGGACAGCTCTGTTGTGTACAGTGTGGACTCCCAGGATTCAAACCTGCACCAGACAGACTCGGGCATTGTAGGCTTCATAATCACAAATGATAGCATTGTTTCATTGAGACCAGAAGACAAAACAAATTTAGAAGAAAGTGGACATATGTTTTTAATGAACACAAAATCACTGGGAGGTTTGTATAATGAAACGTTAACAAAAAACACCAGTGATCAAACTAAACATGAATGTAAGCAGTTACTGGACATCACACAGAGCAGATTGGTGGGATTCAAAGGACTAGATAAAGTTCAAGATGTACAAGGAATGGTTCATGAGAAAAATGAAAAGTTTGTGGAAAGTAATACACACAAATGGATACCTGAAAGCAATTGTGGTCACCCCAATATTAACAAACATCAGAAGGTACAAAAGCTATTAAAGTCAGTAGCACCAATGCCAAAACCAAGGCAACTACAAAAAGAAAAAGAAACAAAGTCCATAAGTTCAAAGAGTCTAGTTTCTAAACAACACAGCATAGCCTTGTCGCATGCCATACAAGTTCCTTCCAATCTAAGGGTCATTGATGTTCAGAAGATGATTAATTCTCATTATGGATCAAAGAACAGTTCTTTGGATGTATTACACAATAGTGTAAGTGAGGACAACAGTAAAATAACTTGGAAGAGCATGGACATTTGTAAGAACACATACAAATGCTTGGATAATCTGGAGGAAAGTATTCGAGAACTTGAGCTTACCATAAATGAATTCCCATTCCAGTCTTCAGTCCCTGAGAAAAATGCTCAACATGAAATTCAGGAGTACGCTGACAGTGGGTTTGATATGAAACAAGAGAAACATGATTTACCCCATGTGAATGAGAATGCATCTGCTGTAAAAGCTTTCCCAAGCAAAAGTAGTAAAGACCTGGATATCAGTGGATCAGCCAGAACTAAACCACCTTTGCTACCAAAACCTCAGATCTCTAAGGTTTCATAATTGTTTTCTTTACCATCCTATGTGTGCTGCATGATGACTACTTGGTCTGATTGTGTATATTGTATAAAATGTATTTTAAATCTACAATCTCTCGCTCAAATTGAATGTAAGATTTTGTAGGTACATAAGGTTTATTTCTGCCTAAAAAATTCTTTGTTAACCCAAGTAGTGTATTAGGCTCTGCTACTAACTACACAGTTACTGAAATGCTCAATTGTTATTCAGAAAAACTATCCGACATCCTGATGTTATGGCCTAAGGTAATAAATTAGCATACCAGTAAACCTCTTCTAAAATGTTCTTATTAAAAAACTTAACATGTGGAAAAGAAAAAAAAAACATCATCTTAAAAGGTTTGTTAAAAGCTGAACACGTAGCCATAAAGTTGAACTGCAGATAGATATAACATATACAAATTATTGGAACCCTGTATTCATTCATCCTTAAAGGCAGTTTGGTAACTACACATTGAAATGGTCGATCCTGATATGATAATCACCATCTTAAATGGGTTGTTAAACATTGAATATGTAGCCTCAAAGTTGATAGTTTTGTATTCTGTAATACACTACTAAAATGCATTTAATGATGTAAGTGCCTGAAGTTGACTTGGAATCAGCCTTTTGCAGACCCTGTAGTAAAGGGGAGAGAGCAGGAGAGCTGAGTGACAGAGCTGATCTTATTAGTCTGATGCTTTTTATCTTACTGTTCAGTCACAGAGTGAGGGTGAGAAGGTGATCTCTAACTCTTGCTGAACTTTAGTAGGCAGTGTGGTGTGGCAGAGCTGTGTAAATCTATAAACTGGGTGGACAGATAAACAAACCCTTTTGCAAGTAAACTAGCTCCGTTATATTCAACTGTTTGCCCGGTGTTCAGTTTTAAGGAGTTTGTGTAATTCTCACTGCCTTAAAGCTGAACCGCAAACATATAAAAAGATAAAGAAAAAAAAAAGCAAATTAAAGGAGTTCTGTAATATAAACGATCAACCAACACTGGAAATAAAGACTGACAGTACCGCACAGAAAGCCCAAAAAGATTTTAAAAAATATCAATTAGGGCTTTTAGCCTTTACCAAATAAAAACACAGAACACAGATAACCATACCACAACAGCTGCCCAGACTACAATAGTTAGGTGGTGCACATAGTTACGCAATGAGGAGGAACAAGAAGGGAAGTACAGAATCTGGAGATCATAGGTGGCAATGATAGGTATTTTCCACAGTATACATGGTGTTAGACACTGGCCACACCTTTTCGTCCAGGTGGGGCACAATTTGTCTTTCCCAGAAATAAGCAGGAGCATGTTTTCTAGAGAAAAGCTGCATGCAGGCTGTAATTGAACATGTCTGCAGGTCTGAGTAGACCGAGTCTGTTCTCACAGCTAGCCAGGCCCCTAAATAACTTGATAATGCTTATTGGACTGTAATGAGACTTACTCCTGCGAGGGAACCCCTTTTTTGTTTGCTGCAACACTGACAAACAAACATAAATAGGGAGCACTTTGGCATCTGGATTACTTCTCTGCTTGAATCTGATCGTTCATAATTGGTGGAGGATGCAGGCACTCGCTCTTCTGATCCCAGCTGAAAAGCAACTTTGCTTGTCGTGAACTGTGTGCACCCTGTTTTATAGTGCCATTGCGCTAAGAAATTGTAAATCACTGCTGACACATGCTTTTCCCGAGACAGTTTAACATTCTGCTGAATCTGTAAAACTGCTGTCTGTGTTCTGGGAGAGAGGCACAGTAGCCACTGCGATCTTGTGGGCAACAGACTGTTTGAAGGTGCAAATGCTTTAGTCTGTACCCCTTAAAGGAAAACAGTGCACTGCTATGTACATTTTGAAAATGCAGCATGGAAGACTTGATAAAGGCATTGCTCCAAGCTAATGCTTCACAGCAACAAGACTTCAGCAGAACCTGGCTTAGCAGCACAAAATCCTGACACCACAACAAAAAATCAATAGACCGGCTTCCCAGCAACAGCAGACAAGTGCAAATCAGCAACAGACTAATGCAGTTCAGCAAAGAAACAAATTGACTGTTGGCGGCCAAGCTGGTGAGCACTAAGACTCAGGTAACTTGCTTTGACTCAAGTAGTAGACAGAGATCTATAGGCCTTCACAAAAGTGATGCAGCAGCTGTCAGACCAAACATTAGGTGTTTTCACTGTTTTCCCTGGTTTCCCAAAGTAAGCCACCTTCCACAAAGAATGATAACACAAGATGATGTGGAGACCTTCTTATTTACTTCTGAGAGGACCGCAGAAGGGCAGACCTGACCTAAGAAACGCTGGACAACACTTACTGCACCATTGTTAGCAGGAATCTTCCAAAAGGCGTACTTCAACATGGCATCTAATAACACACAAGACTATATTAAATTAAAAGCAGGATCTTGCGGCATCCAGGAGTCACAACTTTAGTGAAAGTGCACAGCTAGTGCTAAAAGGTGAATGGGGCTCCCCACTGCCAAACTTATAAAATCAAATCAACCTGGTCAGATGTTGGCTGCAGCCTGAAGTGTTTACAGGGCCACAATTTGTGGAGAGGGTCAAAATCTACTGATTCCTGGGGGCTCTACCTCCAGAGCTATGGTAGTGGGTGGACTAAGCTTATCTAAAATAAGCTAATCAATTGAGGACCTCAGATCCCTAACAAACAAAAGGCTGGCTCCCCTAGCATCCATTTCAAAACCAATGTCACAGCTGGTAAAGCCCAAAAGGGAGTCACAGAGGCTGGCAGTGGTCCAAGAGCTGCCTCCTGTTAGGAGGCCCTATCTGGAAAGACTGGGTGGAACCTTTTGGCTTTTCCAGTGTTGGGGGTGTAGTGAGTGGGGTCACATTGCTGCCGAGTACCCCCTGACCAAAGATCCTATGGAGGATACTTAGACGGCTGTCCTTGTTTGTATGATCTGGAAATGTTGAACTTTGGGTAAAGTGTGGACCCCCCCTAGACTCTAAAAGTCCAGTTATTCTGGTGCATAACTGGCTCGTGAAGCCTGAACAGATGGCCAAGCACCACACAGTCTCGTTGTACATTGCAATACGGGTAAAATACTTTTCATTGTCGTGGTAACTGTGCAGTGGGAAAGAAAAGGGCCCTGAGCCTGAAAATATGGTGACTGTGGAGTGGACAGCTAACATTTTGGACATAATGCAAATTGGATGTGGATCTTCCTGCATCCAATTCACGTAGCATAAGATTGTGATTGGCTCTCTCTTGGTTCACACATCTCTGCAGCGGCTCCGGTGCAACTTGCACAGGAGCCTTGTGCATCTTTTGGTCTGTTTCAGGAAAAAATTTAAAAATCCCATTTACGGAAAAGGGCTATATTAGTATACAAACATCGGATGTGGATGTGCCCTTACCTGGCATGAATCCAGTCTGATGCCCGTGTATTAAAGACAATATAACAGATTTCTAACGATTGGCCAATATTTAAGTCAACATGTTTGCATCTACATTAAGAAGTGGCCAGTAGGAGGTACAGAGTTTAGGCTCCTTCCCAGGCTTGAGCACAACAATAATAGCCTCCGACATCGAGGGTGAAAGGCATCCAGTATCTAATGCTGTTTGGAGGATTGGAATAATAAGGGCCTATGATCCTTAAATTGGTTTTGTAAAACTCTGTAGGTGGGCCATCAGGACCCAGAGTACCAGCCTGGGGGGGAAGTAATCACGATTTGGACTTCTTTTAAAGTGATAGAAGCTTCTAACCACGGTCTAGCCTCGGCAAACAGAACTGGGAAGTCAATATCATCTATCTCAATCTTTTTTTTTATTGAACAAGGTAAAAAAGTTGTTACAAACATTTGCATGGTGGTATACATCCATTTAACCTTGGATTAGAAATAATGATTGTTATAACTTTTACATTTCTCCTTAGGTATCAACCTATATATAATGTGGGATTTACTTTGTTATGTTAATGGATAAGTCACTCCGCGTCTTCGGACTTACGCGATCTCTCAGTATGGTTGCATCCTCCGTGCTATCAACTCATCTGTGTATCCCATCTGGTTCAGTATCCAGTACAACATGTTAGAAGGATTCAATGGTTGTGTATACTTTATTTATAGTAATTTTAGTAACTTTAGCAACCTTTATACCTTTGGTAACAAAACAATTCAGTAACATAACATAAAGGTAAGTAACATAAAATAAACAAAATGAGATTAGAAATTAGGATAGCAATCAGTCGGAGAACACTATTTTTCAGAACCATGTTCTCAGGGAAACCTGACTATAATATGTCCAGTCGCCCTGGGTACCAGTTGTTCCATGATGACCATGGTTTAGACACCTTCTCGTATTTCCCCATTGTTGATGAATGTAGTACTTCATATGTAAAAAAAAATAACAGGTGACCCTGCGGTACGGTATCTATCAAGCAGATGTGTGTGGTGATATTAGGGTCAAGGTGGACGATAATGCCAATAGCCAAAAATGTATATAAATATAAAAGAGAAAAGGAAAAGGAATTGCTGCCTCTACATATTGCTGCCACCTAAGTGGAGCAAAAAATGGGCTTAGAAAAGGTAGAAGTGGCGCTATTCCTCGCTATTTCAGTATAGTGGAAAGAAAATGCCTTGCAGTTTATAAAACCTATAATCTATCCCAAATCAAACCAAATAAAAACAAAGAGAAACAAATAAAAAACTATAAAAGACCGGTGTTATACCCTCTGCCTTTTATATCAGGTCGGTGGATTGAAACCATAAACATATGGGATGGTTTGGTCTTCCTTAGAAGATATTATGGGACCCAAATCCCAAAAAGCCCTACGGTGTCAAAAATACCACAGAAGTGTTAGACCCCCTGTATATCTCAGACAGGGTGAGGGTAATAGATAATCACAGTAGTGTGGACTCTAAGCAATACCTAATGCAAGAACCAACAGGGTAAATGAGGTGTGTAACAACCTCTGGTAGGTGTTTGGGATTGTTGATGTGTAAAAAACTTAAAGATGTGAATCTAAAATGAAATAACAAAAAATCAAAAAAATATGAATAAAGCAAGGTGAACTAATGTGTTACCACCTCTAGGATAGGAAGTGTTAAAATATATACCTTATTATGTTCAAGAAAAAATAAAAATAGAAAAACAAAGACATATGTGTTTTTATTATTATTATTATTATACAGTATTTATATAGCGCCAACAGTTTACGTAGCGCTTTACAACTTGGGGGTAGACAGTACAAATACAATACACTTTGATACAGTAGGAATCAGAGGGCCCTGCTCCTTAGAGCTTTGACCCTCTGTATCAGAGCCCAGACTTCAGAGTGATGTGCCTTATTAACTGAATATATTTGGTATTAGATAATATATCTGTTGTGGAAAGCAGCGAAAGTGAAAATGAAAATAATAATAAAAATAAAATAAGGACATATGTGTTTGACCCTCTGTATCAGAGCCCAAACCTCAGAGTGATACACATTCAATTATTAAATAAATATACTTAATATTATGTAATGTGTCTTTTGTGAAAAGCAGCGAAAGTGGAGATGGTGTGTTACACCCTCAGGTGGTTGTCAAAATTATTAGTGTCAAGAGCCAAACTAGTTGGATCTAAATAAAATATGTATAAGGCAAGTAAAGCTATTGTGCTGTACCCTCTGTGATGAAGGACATTAAATATATAGAACTTAGTGCAATCAAAATAAAAAATAGGAGTGACATAAGTGTTTGATCCTCTGTGTCAGAGCGCAAACCTCAAACAGGTATACCTGGATAAAATATTACGTAAATGCCAGATTATAAAATAATGAATGAATGAGTGACTTGTATAGCGCTACCTATGCGAACTGAATCGCCTCAGGGCGCTTTTTGCTGCCGGTGTCCATCTGCAGTATAGCGCAGTCCTTTGCCCCATGGGGTCCTGACATGCTTACAAACACATACACATACAACATACACATATTTGGCCAATTTTTTTTGACAGGATCTAATTAACCTACCAGCATGTCTTTGGAGTATGGGAGGAAACCGGAGTACCCGGAGGAAACCCACGCAGGCACAGGGAGAACATGCAAACTCCAGGCAGATGGTGTAGTGATCGGGATTTGAACCAGTGACCCTATTGCTGCTAGGTGAAAGTGCTAACCACTACACCACTGTGCTGCCCAAAATAAACAAATAAAATAAACAAAATTAAAATAGTACGTTAATACAAAATTAAATGAATAAACACAATTCCAAATAAGATTAAAAAGTCCAACAATTTTAGGTGATTTATGATAGAAAGTGACTTTGTGCTTCAGACCAGTGTTCAGTGACTGTTCGTGAATAATTCTGATTTTTCTCTAAGGTGACAATGGTGCCAGGGGACTTTTATCCATGCTGATGATATATTGCACTCACCAGATAGCATCACCCTCCGGGGGTAATAGGCGTTCACAGTATTAGCCACTGTGTAGCTCTGGAGCCTGCCGGATGGTCTGCAAGTCAGATACTCCCGATGATGTCTTGATGACGAAATGCGTAGGTCAGTACTGTACGTCTTTGCATCACTTCCGGTCAGAGTGGCGATTGTTCGCACACAACGCCAGCTCCATCCATTTTACACTACTTTCTTGCTGCATGTTGTATGTTGACTCAATGTGAGTATACACCCATATATTTTTTTATCCTAAATAAAGTTTTTTAAAAACAATATCACGCTATGGGCTTTCCTCTCTCCTGCATGTGACAACCTGTGGGAGAGCCAGTATCTGACTTGCAGTCCATCCGGCAGGCTCCAGAGCTACACAGTGGCTAATACTGTGAAAGCCTAATACCCCCGGAGGGTAATGCTGTCTGGTGAGTGCAATATATCATCAGCATGGATAAAAGTCACCTGGCACCATTGTCACCTGAGAGATAAATCAGAATTCTTCACGAACAGTCACTGAACACTGGTCTGAAGCACAAAGTCACTTTCTATCATATATCACCTAAAATGGTTGGACTTTTTAATTTTATTTATTTGGAATTGTGCTTATTTATTTAATTTTGTATTTACGTATTATTTTAATTGTGTTTATTTTATAATCTGGCATTTACGTAATATTTTATCCAGGTATACCTGTTTGAGGTTTGCGCTCTGACACAGAGGATCAAACACTTATGTCACTCCTATTTTTTATTTTGATTGCACTAAGTTCTATATATTTAATATCCTCCATCACAGAGGGTACAACACAATAGCTTTACTTGCCTTATACATATTTTATGTAGGTCCAACTAGTTTGGCTCTTGACACTAATTATTTTCACAACCACCTGAGGGTGTAACACACCATCTTCACTTTTGCTGCTTTTCACAAAAGACACATTACATAATATTAAGTATATTTATTTAATAATTGAATGCATATCACTCTGCGGTTTGGGCTCTGATACAGAGGGTCAAACACATATGTTCTTATTTTATTTGTATTATTATTTTCATTTTCACTTTCACTGCTTTCCACAACAGATATATTACCTAATACCAAATATATTCATTTAATAAGGCACATCACTCTGAAGTTTGGGCTCTGATACAGAGGGTCAAACACATGTCTTTGTTTTTCTATTTTTATTTATTTATTTATTTATTTATTTTTTTGAACATAATAAGGTATATATTTTAACACGTCCTATCCTAGAGGTGGTAACACATTAGTTCACCTTGCTTTATTCATATTTTTTGATTTTTTGATTTTTTTTTATTATTTCATTTTAGATTCACATCTTTAGGCTTTTTACACATCAACCATCCCAAACACCTACCAGAGGGTGTTACACACCTCATTTACCCTGTTGGTTCTTGCATTAGGTATTGCTTAGAGTCCACACTACTGTGATTATCTATTACCCTCACCCTGTCTGAGATATACAGGGGGTCTAACACTTCTGTGGTATTTTTGACACCATAGGGCTTTTTGGGATTTGGGTCCCATAACATCTTCTAAAGAAGACCAAACCATCCCAAATGTTTCTGGTTTCGATCCACCAGCCTGATATAAAAGGCAGAGGGAATAACACCAGTCTTTTATAGATTTTTTTTTGTTTCTCTTTGTTTTTATTTGGTTTGATTTGGGATAGATTATAGGTTTTATAAACTGCAAGGCAATTTCTTTCCACTATACTGAAATAGAGAAGAATAGCGCCACTTCTACCTTTTCTAACCCCTAGTACTTCATATGTGCCATGCGTGTGAGTTGTGGCTAGTACTTCTAATATATTTGGGGCCTCTATGTCTTTCCAGTGTCTTAGAATTGTTAGCCTAGTTGCTAGCAAAATGTGTGATAATACTGTTCTATGAGACGGTGGTGTAAATTCTAGTGAGAGTATAGCCAGTTCTGGTTTTAATGAATACTTCAATCGTGTAATAGTTCTCATGATGTTTTCTATCTGGGACCATAGCGGTTTGTTCTTAGGGCAGCTCCAAAGAATATAACACAAAGTGCCATATTCTCCGCACATTCTCCAGCATTTAGGGGAGGCGTTATGGTATATCTTTGAGATGCAATAAAAAAAGTGCAGCGCTAAGAATTTGAAAGTCTCATATACCTACTGAGAATAGTAAATATACATAGACAGTGACTGTGCAAAAAACAAATGAAAATAAAATCATATGAAAAAATGAATATAAAACAGTGTGTGGAAAATAAAAATGAGTGGACAAACGATGGTAAGCACTACATCAAAAAAATGTCCTTGATGGCATAAATATCAATCGCAATCTCATTGGTTTTGTCCATAAAGAAATTATAATGGTGACCCAAAAGGTGAAGTGAATACCGTATTTATCGGCGTATAACACGCACTTTTTTCCCCTTAAAATCAAGGGAAAGTCGCAGGTGTGTGTTATACGCCGATCCCCGCCGATCCCGAGCTTTCCAAATGTCAAAATCGCGGACCGCGATTTGAAAATGGCGCCGCCGGAGCCGAAGTACACAGAGCCGGTCCTCGGCTCTTTCCGGCGGCTCTCGTTTACTTTCGGCTCCACTCGTAGTCCCGAGCGGAGCTATCCGAACCTACTCGGATAGCTCCGCTCGGGACTACGAGTGGAGCCGAAAGTAAACGAGAGCCGCCGGAAAGAGCCGAGGACCGGCTCTGTGTACTTCGGCGCCGGCGGCGCCATTTTCAAATCGCGGACCGCGATTTTGAAGCCCTGGAAGCAGGGACAGGGGATCCCAGGCTGCACTGGGGCAAGGCTGCACTGGGGCAAGGCTGCACTGGGGCAAGGCTGCACTGGGGAAGGCTGCACTGACAAGGCTGCACTGGGGAAGGCTGCACTGACAAGGCTGCACTGACAAGGCTGCACTGACAAGGCTGCACTGACAAGGCTGCACTGACAAGGCTGCACTGACATGGCTGCACTGACATGGCTGCACTGACAAGACTGCAATGAAGGGCATTTAAATGTAAGTTTTTTTCCCTTCAACTTCCCTCTTAAAAGTTTTTTTTCCTTAAAATTCCCTCCTAAATTGGGGTGCGTGTTATACGCCGGTGCGTGTTATACGCCGATAAATACGGTATATGTTATATAAATGTGACTTTAGTGAAGAAAATCGATAGAAGATCCGCCACCATATATTCTTAAAGGCTTACCGGAAGGATTGAACCCAGATGGATATATACCCACTGGGTCAATCAGGCTTGGATAATATTAGACCCGGAAGGCAACTGCCACAGAAGACACGAGTTCCAGGGGACCAGAAAGACTTCCGATAATGTATTAAAGGGGTTTACCCAAACAGGTCGATCACCTCTGACACGCTTCTTCTGGAAGAAGCGTGTCAGAGGTGATCGACCTGTTTGGGTAAACCCCTTTAATACTTTATTGATTGATATCTATGCCATCAAGGACATTTTTTTGATGTAGCGATTACCATCTTTTGTCCACTCATTTTTATTTTCCACACATTGTTTAATTTTACATTTTTTCATATGAATGAATTTTCTTTTTTTTTTTTGCACAGTCACTGTCTATATAGATTTACTATTCTCAGTAGGTATCTGAGACTTTCAAATTCTTAGCGCTGCACTTTTTTATTGTATGTTACACTTTTCATAACTGATCCCCTGCTGTGCTGGCTGCTTTCATTGTTTTAAAGAGAGCGCGGTATATATATATTTTTTCCCATATCTTTGAGATGCGACTAGGTGTTGGGTATCATCTAAGAAAGATTTTTTGTTGCATTTCCCATAGATTGGTGCTTTTGGTGGATGTGTAAATAAGTTTTTAAATGTTTTTGCCCATTGTTCAGCTGGATAGGCTCGCCCCAATTCATTTTCCAATGCTATCATGGACTGTGATTTGACACATGAATTTTTCTCTTGAAGACCTGAGTATAAGATCGATATCCCTTTTAGTTTCTTTGGGGTTTGTGTATAGTATTGGGTTATCTTTGAGTAGTGTAGTTATAATGTTCTGATTTATTTTTAGGAGTTGAGTAACCTGAATGTGTTTGTATTGTTCTGTCGTTGGAAGACTATACTCCTCATGTAGGGTGAGAAATGACTTAACTGATGATTCGTCTACTATATCTTCTACATATTGGATACCTTTTTCCTTCCATGACTTTAGATTAATGTCTGGTATGATGTGACTAAGTGCTGAAATGGGTAGTTTTAGTGGCAGTTGCACTCCGGACCATTTAGGGTAATTCCTGAGTTGTCCCCAGGCTCTTAGTGCTGCGAGTATGGTTGGTCATAGTTTAGTATCAAGAGAGGAGTTGAGATGAGCTGTCATTAAGAAGTCTCTCAGAGACCCTTTAGTAATTTGTGTTTGTTCTATCTCTGCCCACAGTGTGTTGGATTCGAGGTCAGGGGTTATCCGTCGAATTTGTGCTAACACTGTTGCAAAATAGTAGTCTTGGATATGTAAATGTCCCACCCCTCCAGCTCTTCTATGTTTTATTAGTCTGCTGAAGACACAACAGCCCTTTTCCCTTTTCACATGTACCTGTTCAGTATGGGTTGTAAGGAGTTGAAGTAGGAGTTGGGCAATGGGATTGGAAGAGTTCTAAAAAGATATAGCAACTGTGGCAGAACTTGCATTTTAAAAGCTGCTAGTCTGCCTAGCCACGCTAGTTCAGTCTTAGCTAGTGTCTTTAATTTACTATCTAGGGAATTTCAAAAAGGGGCTGTAGTTGGCTGCCAGAAGGTCTCCTGTCTTGGGGTCAATATAATACTTAAGTATGTATGCCTATATATCAAGAATAATGTACAAGTGAATGTGAGAGATGACATCACTGAGGGGGCTAGGGAGGAGGTGGAATCTTTATGGGTAGAGCTCCAAAGGCATGAAGCTAAGGGGAAAATAATACTGGGAGTATGCTATAGGCCCCCTAACCTGAGGGAGGAAGTGGAGACGGATCTCCTATCACAAATTGGATTAGCAGCAAGGATGGGAAGTGTTATCATAATGGGGGATTTTAATTATCCAGACATAGACTGGGCGGAGGGAACCGCGCATTCATTTAAGGCTCGACAGTTCCTTAATGTCTTGCAGGACAATTTTATGGGTCAGATGGTAGACGCACCAACTAGAAATAAAACATTACTGGATCTACTGATTACCAACAATACAGACCTGATCACAGATGTGGAAATACGGGGCAATTTAGGTAACAGCGATCACAGGTCAATTAGTTTCAGTATAAATCACACAAATAGGAAACATGAAGGGAACACAAAGACACTGAATTTCAAAAGAGCCAACTTCCCTAAACTACAAACCTTGCTAAAAGGCATAAATTGGGATAAAATATTAGGAACAAAGAATACAGAGCAGAGATGGGTTTGCTTTAAGAGCATATTAAATAAGGGCATTAGCCAATGTATCCCATTGGGTAATACATTTAAAAGAGCGAACAAACATCCTGGATGGCTTAACTCCAATGTAAAAATGCATATAAAAGCAAAGGAGAAGGCCTTCAAAAAATACAAGGTTGAGGGATCATCCTCAGCATTCAGAATTTATAAAGAATGCAATAAGAAATGTAAGGGTGCAATTAGGATGGCTAAGATAGAACATGAAAGACACATAGCGGAGGAGAGCAAAAAAAATCCCAAGAAATTCTTTAAGTATGTAAACAGTAAAAAAGGGAGGATAGACCATATTGGCCCCATAAAGAATGAGGAAGGACATCTGGTTACAAAGGATGGGGAGATGGCAAAGGTATTGGATTTATTCTTCTCCTCAGTCTTCACGAGTGAATCGGGGGGCTTCAGTAACCAAAACTGCAGTGTTTATCCTCATGACACAACACAGGAAGCACCTACATGGTTAACAGAGGACGGAATTAAAATTAGACTTGAGAAACTTAACATTAATAAATCACCGGGACCAGATGGCTTGCATCCGAGGGTACTTAGGGAACTCAGTCAGGTGATTGCCAGACCGTTGTTCCTAATTTTTACAGACAGTCTATTGACAGGAATGGTACCAGCTGATTGGAGAAAAGCCAATGTAGCACCAATATTTAAAAAGGGCCCAAAAAACATCCCTGGGAATTACAGACCAGTTAGCCTAACATCAATAGTATGTAAACTCTTGGAGGGGATGATAAGGGACTATATACAAGATTTTAGTAATAAGAATGATATCATTAGCAGTAATCAGCATGGATTCATGAAGAATCGTTCTTGCCAAACCAATCTATTAACCTTCTATGAGGAGGTGAGTTGCCATCTAGATAAAGGAAGGCCCGTAGACGTGGTGTATCTGGATTTTGCAAAAGCATTTGACACAGTTCCCCATAAATGTTTACTGTACAAAATAAGGTGCGTTGGCATGGACCATAGGGTGAGTACATGGATTGAAAACTGGCTACAAGGGCGTGTTCAGAGGGTGGTGATAAATGGGGAGTACTCAGAATGGTCAGGGGTGGGTAGTGGGGTTCCCCAGGGTTCTGTGCTGGGACCAATCCTATTTAATTTGTTCATAAACGACCTGGAGGATGGGATAAACAGTTCAATCTCTGTATTTGCAGACGATACTAAGCTAAGCAGGGCAATAACTTCTCCGCAGGATGTGGAAATCTTGCAAAAAGACCTGAACAAATTAATGGGGTGGGCGACTACATGACAAATGAGGTTTAATGTAGAAAAATGTAAAATAATGCATTTGGGTGGCAAAAATATGAATGCAATCTATACACTGGGGGGAGAACCTCTGGGGGAATCTAGGATGGAAAAGGACCTGGGGGTCCTAGTAGATGATAGGCTCAGCAATGGCATGCAATGCCAAGCTGCTGCTAATAAAGCAAACAGAATATTGGCATGCATTAAAAGGGGGATCAACTCCAGAGATAAAACGATAATTCTCCCGCTCTACAAGACTCTGGTCCGGCCGCACCTGGAGTATACTGTCCAGTTCTAGGCACCAGTCCTCAGGAGGGATGTACTGGAAATGGAGCGAGTACAAAGAAGGGCAACAAAGCTAATAAAGGGTCTGGAGGATCTTAGTTATGAGGAAAGGTTGTGAGCACTGAACTTATTCTCTCTGGAGAAGAGACGCTTGAGAGGGGATATGATTTCAATTTACAAATACTGTACTGGTGACCCCACAATAGGGATAAAACTTTTTCGCAGAAGAAAGTTTAATAAGACTCGTGGCCACTCATTACAATTAGAAGAAAAGAGGTTTAACCTTAAACTACGTAGAGGGTTCTTTACTGTAAGAGCGGCAAGGATGTGGAATTCCCTTCCACAGGCGGTGGTCTCAGCGGGGAGCATTGATAGCTTCAAGAAACTATTAGATAATCACCTGAATGACCGCAACATACAGGGATATGTAATGTAATACTGACACATAATCACACACATAGGTTGGACTTGATGGACTTGTGTCTTTTTTCAACCTCACCTACTATGTAACTATGTAACTATGTATCCCTTCTTTTTGTTCTAATTTTTGTTTGGTCTGTTCCGGTATTCCTAAATTTAAAATATATGACTTAGATTCATTTACCTCGTAGCACAACACACTATTGAATGTTTGTAAAGCTTTGTGGACTGTTGCCAAGGAAATATCTACTTTGGTGAGCATCAAGATTATGTCGTCCGCGAATAGGCTTATTATATGTTGTCTCTGACCTATTTGTACACCAGATATGTGTTGATGTGTTCTCAAATGGGCAGTCAGTGGTTCCATTAACAAATTGAAAATCAGGGGGGAAAGAGGGCACCCCTGCCTTGTCCCATTAGTAAATTGGAATGGGGTGGAGAGAGCTCCTGATATGAACACTTGTGCTGATGGGTGTGTATATAAGGCCATAATGGCTGAGTATATAGATCTGCAAAATCCAAACTTTCACAGAACCTGAGAGAGAAATTGGCAATTAAATCTGTCAAACGCCTTCTCTGCTTCCAAAGCAAGGAGCAGAGAAGGTGTTTTGTGTTTATCAGCTATGTCAATCACGTTGATCAGGCGTCTAGTGGTGTCAGACGTCTGCCTTCCTTTAGTGAACCCTGATTGGTCTATATCAATAATTGCAGGAAGGATGTCCATCAATCTAGTAGCCAAAAGTTTTGCATATATTTTGACATTGTTATTCAATAATGAAATAGGCCTAAAGTTTTGTGGGGAATCTGGGTTTTTACCTCGTTTAGGTAATGCGATTATAGTAGCTTTTAACATTTCTGGGGGGAATGATGAGGAGGCAACAGCAGAACTGACGATTCCCACCAAGTGTGCGGTTAGAACTTCTTGAAAGGCTTTGTAATATTCCCCTGAGAAGCCATCTGGACCTGGAGATTTGTTGAGTGACAGTGATTGTATGATTTGGCTTACTTCTGCATCTGTTATAGGGGAATTCAGTATGTGGAGGTGTCCTGTGGTCAGCTTAGGTAGTTGAAGTGTTTGCAGGAATGTTTCTATAATTTCTGGAGTTGGTTGTGGTATAGTAGTGTCGTTTTTAAGATTATATAATGAGCCATAATAGTGGCTAAAGGCATCAGCTATATCTTGCGGTTGTTGGTGTTTGGTTTGTGTCTTTGGGTGTATGATATGTTGGATGTGAGTCCTGTTTCTGTGTCCCCTTAATTGATTGGCTAGCAATTTTTCTGCTCTGTTGCCGCTGGTGTAGTATGTCAGTTTTAGCTTCCTGGAAGCCTTCTCAAAGTCCTCCAGTAGCATTAGTCTCAGCTCTGTGTGAAGTAATGTAAGTTGATCTATCAGTGTTTGAGAAGTTTGGGACATGTTTTGTTTCTCTAGGATTTCGATTTGACTTATAATTTTCATGGTTTGCTGTTGCCTCAACCTCTTGGCTCTCGCCCCTTGTATCAGAACCCCTCTGGCGAACGCCTTATGGGCATTCCATAATGTGAAAGAATCCGAGACCGATTCTTGAATGATTGTTAAGAACTTCCTCAGTTGCTGCTCAATACACATCTTGGTCGGGCCATGCTGGAAAAGCCTAGGGTTAGACCTCCAAATAAATGTGTTTTTGTGAGCAGATGAGTCCCCCATTTGTTGCTCCACCGAAGCATGGTCCGACCAAGTCACAACATGGATCTTAGCAACTTTGCACCTGAACAGCAGTTGTTTATCAACCAAAAAAGGTCTATTCTACTGTAAGATTTGTGGCTGTGAGAAAAAAAGGAATAGTCTCTGTTGTTAGCATTAAGGCATCTCCAGGCATCATATAGTGCATATTTGCGAAGTTGATAGAAGGAAAGGGGTTTTTAGGGACTTTCAGGAATCCTAAACCTGGTGAGGTTTGTATTTCCATCACTATGGGACTTTGAGTGAAATTATGGCCCGGTAGGGTCACATATTTCTATCCCTATTGATTCAAGAGAAGGGGGGACAAGGAGGGTGGGACTTTATATGAAGCACATGAAAGCGAGGGGATAGTTAAGTGGTGTAAAGTAATTTATTGATAATACAATTGTATTTGTACATATAATGTTGATACACAATAGCAACAGTAATGTGGTGATAACAACAATGTTTGGAATTGTAACCACTAATGTCAAAGATAAAAAAGGTAAATATGGTAGTAAACAATAGACAATAAAGTGGTAGCAAATCTCAATTAAGAGCATAATAAATTCATTCATAAATTCCAAAATTCCACAAGAACATGGTTAGGTAAAATCGTGATTATAAGATAAAACCTGCAGGGCCTATGGCCTCACTGGATCTGTAGGGATATTTATTATATAAAAACTTGAAACAGTTGTAAATGAATGAGAACACGGCATCATGTAGCTCTACGCATTTCGTGGCTGATACGCCACTTGTCAGGAGCATGCGCGTGGTAATCTGAGAGATCAAATGAATATAGAGATAATCAGTAATCGATTAGATATTAGATAGAGGTGAAAAGACACCACCAACAGCACATAAGTGCATACTTACTAATTGAGGTCCGCAAGCTAATGGTGCGGCGTCGAGGTGCCAGGGCATCCAGAAATACCTCCAACCGGGAGCCGTAGTGGACGGCGCAACGGCAGAAACCCCACACAGACCGCCAACAGGGCAGATGTGGAACCCCGAGGAGTCACTGTAAATAAGTGAAAGTGAATGAATTGGAGAGGAGGAGTGACAACAGAGACTGAGTGGGGATAAAGGAGAAAGAAAGGCAGAAACACCATGTTGATGAAGGAGAGTGGTAGTGAATTAGGACTCGCAGTGCAGCTGTCTGAAGGAAAATGAGGAAAAACCATAGTGAGAAAAGTGGTGGAGGTGAGAAACACTATAGCCATCCATGAAGGTGTGCACATGTAATTATACCGTGGTGGGAAGGAACCCACTGAAAATAAAGGTGAGGGTGAGATGCAAAATAACTGAGAGTGAAAATCATACACAAACAGATATACCTGTATGAACAAGGAGCCCACTGAAGAGAGGGAGATAGATGTGAGGTGGAGTGTAACGAATCCTCGACTAACAGGATCGCCCATAAGGCCGTCCATATAGGTGCCGACAAGGCACCACCCACCACCGTCATACCACGTAGCATAGGTAGGGGGAGAGGAGGCGCCGCCCGCTGGTTGGACGACTATGGCCAAATGGCATCCGAATAGCTCCCCCGTCGCTCACGAGCGTGGAATCAACGTCGCACGCACCGCATGGGAAGCATGACGTCGATGCGCACGACGGCGCACCCGCCCCCCCAGCATCAAATATTTGTGAAGTAGCGGTAGTAAGGATGGTGGAGTCCTTTTTGGGTTGGATGTGGAGTCAAGTTTGGGATCAGGTACTACAATAAAGTCCCCACATATCACCAATGCACTTTGAAGGATCTGACTTATTTACTTCATAATTTTGTGAAGGAATTTGGATTGTTAAGTGTTGGGGGCATAGATGTTTGCCACAGCGAAGGTTGTAGAGTTGAAGTAGCACACCATGATTATATAGCAACCCTGTGGGTCTAATGTGACCTTGTGTAAATGGAATGCGATTGTATCCTTGACTGCTATCATCACTCCTTTTGATTTTGTTTCCGCGTTTGCACAGAAGATATGTGGGAATTTGGGATGGTGCATTTTTGTGGTGCTGAGAGTTGGAAGTGAGTCTCTTGCGTACACAAAATGTCACAGTTCCTCTGTAATGCTTCTTTCCATAAAGACCTGCGTTTGGCTGGATGATTAAGGCCTTTAGAGTTAATAGTTAAAAAAATTCACTGCCATGAGATTGGATTGGTGGGAGACATAGATAGCGTATGTTGTGTGTTTCACTTACTATTGTTGATGTCATCACTTGTAGAGTGGATAAGGATGTGCCATTAATGCCTCATTTCCACTGAGCGGATTGGTTTGGTACGGTACGCTATTTTGAGTGTTTCCATTATGAAAGTGGCCCATACAACCGAGCCGCACCATTCAGGGTCCTGCTTTAGATGTGGGGCCATAGAAAATGTTACGGTTTGGTTAGGGCGGAGCTACGATACATTCCACTGATTGGCAGACATATGACGCCATGCTAGGCATTTTTTCTAAACCCACATATGGCCCCTAGAGGTCCGACTTGCAGTGGAAACGCTCACCTGAATAGGCCGGACCATTCTAGGCCTTCCAAACTGTACCGAAGCGATTCGCTCAGTGGAAACTAGGCATTAGCTGTCCTGAGGAGTGTGGCATCCGTTCTGGCATGGTTCAGTTTCTTCCTGGATATGAGTTGGTACTTCCGACTGATGGGGTAAGAAAGAAAAGTTTATACGAACAAAAAGTCAACATTTTGTAGCTAATTGCCAACTAGCAAGAAAGGTGAGTGTGACTTTCAGTCACTCAAGTATTAACTTGGGGGTAGTAAGTTTGAACAAACTTTACGGATCTGGTGTAGAACCTCCTAAGCGGGTTGTTGGATTTGTGATCTGCCCAAGGTGACATCAGTTATAGTTGCGGGAATTCCTGCGGTCTACAGTACGCCATTTTGGTTCCGGGCTTGTAGTGGGGTTCCTTTGGCGTGAGGATGTTTGGGTTTCTGGGATGATCCCCCAAGAGCTTAACAGCGCCATACCTTTGGCCACAGAGTCCATCACGTACTCCTTGCCTTCCCTTGTGACAATTACCTTGGTTGGGAAACCCCACTTGTACCCAAGCTTGTAGTTCCTGAGGGCTTTTGTGATAGCCGTCATGTTTGTAAGCTTCTGCAGGGTGTATTGTGAAAAGTCTGTGTAGAATTGTAGGTTAGAGTATGGTGATGGGATCAGATCTTTTTGTCTTGAAACTGACATGAGCCTTTCCTTCATGTGATAAAAATGTAGACGTAATATGACGTCTCTCGGTATGTTATCTGATAGGTAGGTGGGTTTAGGGAGTCGGTAAATTCTGTCCACAGTGAAGTCCAAGGCTTATAGGTCAGGTAGAATTGCAGTGAAGAGCTGGGACACATAGTTCCTCGGGTCTTGCTGTTTAATAGTTTCCGGGACCCCTCTGATCTTCACATTATTCCTCCTGGACCTGTCCTCAATGTCTGCCATTTTGGCTTTGATTTCTTCTATGTCATCCTCCTTGCTCTCATTAGCGTCTACTAGATCATTAATGGTGGTGGCGTATTCCCCCATTCTGTGTTCTATATGTGTCACTTTGTCAGATACAGACTGGAGCTCAGTGCCGAATTTATGCATAGAAAAGATCATGTCTGGAGTGATCCCCTTAGTGATACCAGCATCTATTTCAGCATAGTATCTATAACTGGCTGACCGTTAGTGGGGAAAGAGTCTATGGAGTCTAGTAGCTCCCTGGTGTCATCTCCTGAGTCAGGGGGTGAGCTCACCTCCGTGTTGTCATCCATGGCATCTGCCTTGAATCTTGCCTTTTCTGGGCTTCCTAAGGATGGTGTGGCCGGTGAAGACCTGGAGTCTTTGGGGGGGGGCTGCTCCTTTTTTGTGTCCTCTGCTGTTTATTGCGAGGATGGGCTGTGGATGTCGGCTTGGATCTGGGGCCGGTGCCATCTTGCTTTGCTTCATAGAAGAATTACTCCATCAGCTGCATAGGCCTGTTCCCCTCCTTCTTTCTCCTATGCATTTCTGTGCTGTGTTCCCCTGGTGTGGGAGAACTGGAACACCGTGGTTTGGGCTCGTTTTGAGACCTGGGCGAGTTGCTGGCCGCCGTTGTGTTCCCGCTGCATCCAGAGCTCTGCTGTTACACGTCCAATATCATCTAAATAAGCACTCTAGATAAGCACATAAGTGCCTCAGCAGAAAAAGTAATTCTAGAGGCATAAAGGTGAGTATAGTGAACCTCAAAGCTTGTTAATCTAGAGGATCTGAGAAAAGAATACCGTCTGCTGCCTTGATATTAACAACATGGGCACCCCCTGCTCGTTCCGTAGCCAGCCAGGCGAGAAGTCTACCCGGTAATTCCTGCTGCTCAAATATTCGCTGGGATTGAGAGAGAAGGAATTTCCTGCAAGAGATAGCTCACAGTAACCCAAGTTCCCAGTCAGCAAACAGCATATCACTAGATGTACCCTGATTCTTATTGTTAATATAGCTCGATTTCAGTGCACTAACTGGAGCTTCTGCTTCAGAGAGCTGGATGTGAGATTCCTTTCTGACCGCTATGGTAAACTGATATCAACACCTAGCAAACGCCTTAAAGGCATCCCATAACCACATCCGGTGTAGAGGAGCGGTCATTATGTACACAGTAGTCTCTGAGCTCAGGGGACATTAGTGGCTCATCTCCCTCATCCGTGACCCAGTATCATGAAGGTCTCCACAACCCGGAGCTAACAGCTGAGTTAGTTAAATTCAGCAATACAGGGGCATAATCTGAGATACCATGCGGCAAGATAGAAATTTCAGCAACACGAGAGTAGTGGGTCACTTACATACACCAGATCAATTTGGGAGAGAGTGGCATAGGTGGTTGAGTGACAGGTAAACTATCTCTCCCTCGGGTATTTCCATGTCCAGGCATCATGCAAATCAAACACCTCGGCTCATCATCAGGAGAGGGCCGAGCTTATCACCACATCCGGGTGCAATTTGTCTAGGATAGGATTAGGAGGCATATTAAAATCTCCAGCCAAGAGAACATTGGTAGTAGGGTATTGGGCTAAAGATGGCCTGCAGTTTATGGAGGACCGATGGGGTCACTGGGAGTGGTACAGAAAATTCCTACAATAACCAGGTCAACTTGGTCACATAAAGCATGAAGGACTACATATTGGCCATCTGGGTCCAGACGTAGGTCTAAAAGTGTAAAGGGTATTTTTTTTAATCAAGATAACGACCCATCAGGAATAGGAGGAGAAGATAGACAGAGCCCACCCATGGCTTTGAGGGAGAGTACCCTACTACCAGTAAGATGTGTCTTTTGTAATATACAAATGTGAGGGTGATACCATTTAAGAAAGGAGAACATCAGTGAGCGCTTACATTTGGAGTTCAAGCCCCTCACATTCCAAAAGATTGTCATTAGGGTAGTTATATTAATGGAAAGGTATAATGAACCGTCTCCTTATAGGGCAACCGTCTGTGCCCAGTGGACCTTCCAGAACACCCAGCATATATCCCAGTGTAAACTGAAGCCCACCAATCTGAACTTCTCAGCTTAAACATCATGTGCTTCAACAAAAATAATAAAATAAACTTAAAATAGTTTTCCATCTCCTCCCTTGCCTGCATCATCCCCAGAACTTGGGTGTGCTGAGACTTCAAACTAAACATGGCTAGTAACCAGTTAGGGGCAGTGTACCAAAGGTACCTGAGAGATACAATGCAGAAGTCCAAAAATAGTCCATTAGGAATGTGCTGCCTGTAAGGAAAAAATAGGACTAAACATCCCTGTAGATGTAAATAGTACTGGTGGCACAGTTCTTAGTAAAGTTAATTAACCCCCAAAAAGTTATTCACATACGAGGTGTGTCTATTAAATAACGAGACTGTGATCCCACCTAGTAAAGCAGAACCGGTTATAACTGCATGCGCGGTGACCTTGAACATGTTTGAACCTGCATGACAAGCAGGAACACTTTATGACATTCAGTTGATTTCGAGTCGCCATTTAGTTTGGTTGTGTTTTCTATAGTGTGCCAAAAAAAAATGCTAAGTTTAACAGTTTGCCTGGGAAGTTGACAAGGTAAACTATAGGAGATTAGTAGCTCCTGAGTTTGAGAATGTATTTCCTCATATTACAGGTAACCATGACTTGTTGTACCAAATTGACAAAATTCAGTGTTAACTTGTGGGGCAACTCATGGTGTCAGTGCCTTTTTAGGAGGGCAGGTCTGGTTTAAGCCCAGAAACATCCCCTTGAGAGGGAATCACTTGTCAATCACTAGGTCATAGTGGCTAAGTAGTACTTCCACCTGGCAGCACTAGGATCATTGGTTTAAATCCCAACCACGGCAGTACCTGCATGGAGTTTGCATGTTCTCCCTGTACCTGCGTGGGTTTCCTCTGGGTACTCTGGTGTCCTGCCACACTCCAAAAGACATGCTGTAGGTTAAATTTCTTTTGGCCTGGGAAGCATGCAGATGTGAAAGACTACTGTGAGTTTTTTTCCAGAGTATCAAGTCAATCCACATACCCTGTTACCGTAGCCTGTTGGTTTCATTACCTGTGATCGAGGTACCTTTTGAATGAATCGGAATGGATCTGATAGTGTCAGTGGTTAAATCCACCACAGGACTCCAGTACATCCTAGTGTTTATGGACTGCGCCACCTGTTATTTTGAGGCTGTTGCTTTAAGTAACACTTTCTCCAGAACCATCAACACATCCACATGTTTTACTTGCACAGGGATCTCCTAAGAGAAATCCAAACAGATCAAGGGATTTCCTTTATTTCAAAGTTTATGTAAGTGCAATTTTTTGAACATTAAGCAGTTGCAAACTTGATTAGTAAAATGGGTTAGCAAAACTGTCAAAAGTATGTCAGGTCACCTGAGACCAGGTGACAGATGCACTCCGTAGGAGTCGGAAGTGTACCGCTAAGATAGTGGACCCTAGGACTGACTGCTGCGGATAGTACTCAGGGGGGTTCAGGAAGCAGGTCTACTGGATCACTAACACAGATCGCAGTGGGAGCTAGAGCATGGATTTCCCAGGGTGCGGATTCTAAGAGCCAGCAGGTGTTCACCAGAGCCTCTAGTGGTGAGGATGGACTGCGCTGCAGTCTGGCTCCAGGTCGCGGCCCCTAGGGTCTCACAGCTCATGGTAGACTACAGCAGAAGGAAGCAGCAGGCTGGAACAACAAGGATAGTAAAGGGATAAGGCAGAGGTCAGGGCGACTAGCAGACAGGAACAACAGAGTACTCACCAAGGGTTCAGGATCACAGGGATAGTCGGGGACACGCCAAAAGGTCAGGGTCACGAGCAGACAGGAATAGTCGGGAACAGGCCAAGGTCGGTAACAGGGACAACGAAGCGCACACGGCAAGCAGGAAACAGGAAGCCAAACACACAATGAATACACAATGGTTGATCAGCAAGGCTGGTTTGCAATGCACAGGTTAATATAGTGTTCCTAATTAGAGGCTGAGGTGGAGCAATGCTGAGGGAAGATTATATAAGCAGTCAGGTGAGAGTGGCTGGCCTCTAAAGGTGAACACATGGATGAGGTAAGCTGACAGACAAAGATTACTGCATAACCATGACAGTACCCCCCCTCTTACGATGCCTCCCCTCCCCCGCCTGGGCCTAGCCTTAACGGGAAACTCCAGATGAAACCTCAACATACGAGGCGCAAAGATCTCAGATACAGTAATCCAAGACCTCTCCCCAGGACCAAACCCTTTCCAATGTACAAGGTACTGAAGAATCCCTATACGGCACTGGGAATCCAGGACTTGACTAACCTCATACTTTAGATTACCCTCAGAGACCAAAACCGAGGTAGGGAGAGGATGAGAGGACTTATTGAGGACTAAAGGCTTCTTAGGAATGGATAAGGGCATGAGAAGACCATCAGGAGTCTGAACAGGGTCCCCCAGACCCTTAAAGATGAGCTGGACATCCAGCACAGGACCATCAGACTGGGCAGAGGTCAGTGGATCCCTGAGACCAGGTTGGTTAGAAGGTGACGTGTCACAAGAGTCAAGCTGGATAGCTGAAACACAAGCAGAATGCAGAGTGTCCAGAAAGACAGGTTGAAAACCCCACCTGGCCGAATAAGGCAGTCTTTTCAAAGTATGGATTGAGCCTCTTAGGCAGGTTTGGACGTAGTAGTAGGGTGAGGCCAGGTTACAGAAGGTCCTGAATAGGAAAAAGCAGGAAGCTCACCGGGTATGGGTTGGACTGACATAACTGGTGCAGAGGCCGACTGAATAGTATCGCCAGGTGTAGCGACTATCTCAATCGCATCACAGGGAATAGCGACTGTGGAACTTGCGAACAAGTTAGCCTGGCTGTGCGTCCAAGGGAGTTTAGGGCCAGGCAAAGGTAAATGGTTATGTAAACTGGAGTGAATGATCGGCTCAGGTTCATAGGTGGGCTCCTCATCCAGAGTGCCACATGATCTAGAGAGTGCATCAGTCCGACTATTGCAGGACACATCCCGGAAATCGCTATACACAGCGGGAAGAGCAGAAGATACTGGGATGGTGGCAACAGGAAGTTTCTCCTTTGGGGTAACCTTGAGTAGGCAGGAAGAGGAACAGGAGTAACCCCAAGCCAGGATTTGTCCAGCAGTCCAGTCAACGTGTGGAGAATGGAGCCGTAACCAAGGAAGACCTAATATGATAGGAGATGAAGCCTTGGGTAAGACAAGGAAGGATATCCACTCCTGGTGGAGTGTCCCTATGACATCTTAACAGGGAGGGTCTGGAAGTGGATAAGGCCACCTGGGAGAACAGTGCCATCAATCACCAAGACCACCAATGGCATTGTAAGGGGCAAAAGGGTAAGTCTCATGGAAGATGCAGCTTCCTAATCCATAAAATTGCCAGCGGCTCCGGACAAACGAAGCGAACACGGCAAGCAGGAAACAGGAAGCCAAACACACAATGAATACACAATGGTTGATCAGCAAGGTTGGTTTGCAATGCACAGGTTAATATAGTGTTCCTAATTAGAGGCTAAGGTGGAGCAATGCTGAGGGAAGATTATATAAGCAGTCAGGTGAGAGTGGCTGGCCTCTAAAGGTGAACACATGGAGGAGGTGAGCTGACAGACAAAGATTACTGCATAACCATGACAAGTATGCTAATAAAGATGGTAAATAAAGATGGGGTAGACTGGGATTGCCTATGCCTTTTCTGTTTGCAATTAGAAAAGTCCCACAGTCTTCCACAGAGTTTCACCCTTTGAACCGTTGTATGGGTAGCGCCAGCAAGGTTTCTGGATATTGCAAAGGAAACGGGGGGGACCAAAACCACTCCCTAAAAGAGGTTTGTGTAGCATATCTTGGCCATAAAAGGCAGAATTGCTTCAATAATGTTCAAGAAAAAAATACTCCCTCATGTGAGTCATGGGGAGGTGAAGATATTTATTGTGCCCTAAACAACAACTAAAAAAATAGCAAAAAAAACACCTATTATATTATAAATGGTCCATCCTTAAAAATAAATATTCACAAGTACAAATTCCAACATCCAATGTATACAATGAGAACAGCAAAGAGGTGTCTCTGTAGGATCAACGTGTTTGCCTGTATTGCGACTTCTTCAGGATTCACTTGTTTGTTAATGTTAAATCAAAAGTGCAGCCAAAGAGAATATATATGGACATACTACACTGTATTCGATATTGTATACTATGTCCACTGTAAAGTTATCACGGTCAAATCCATCTATTATTCCCATCTAATATTGATGTATAATGTACACCTCCAATCACTAAACCAGCCAGATGGAACAACAAGCAAGGGGGCTAAATAACTTTTTTGTTTATTAAAATTACCCCTGCAAAGAGAACCTCTTTTGTTTGTGTTTGCTGCAACACAAACAAAATCCCTTTAAACACACTTTGGCCTCTGGATTACCTCTCTGCGAGCTCTGAAGTTCAAAATCTGCCTAAAGTGGATTGCCCCTTTTAATATGCTGTATATGTTTTCAAGCTGAAAGGTGGTTCCCACACTTATATAGGGGTGCAAAACCTAAGTGTACTCAAAAGAACAAAACACAACAGCAGAAGAAGAAATGTAGGCACTCACAGTATCCCCAAGGAGAAAAGTATTCCATTACTAAATGGCCAAAATTTTCTGGGGCAGTATTTCACACAGATTCATTTTATGGCTGGTTCATATCAGCGTCTGCGTTACAGAGCCCTTTGTCAACTAAGTGTTGATTCTGAAGCACATTGTTCAGTGCCTAGCAACCAAACAGCGAAGTTGAGAACCAAGATAAGCTCCACCAGTATGAAAGCCACCGCTGATCAATAGCTTCAGGTGCATCGTGACAACTTGCCACAGCAGACTCAGAGACGTTACCTAGAGACTGTTTACAGATGCAATTTGCTTCCCCAAATGTGAATGGAACCATTTTTTTCAATACATTAAAGGTATTTTTACATTTATCTGCACCCCTTTTTTCTTTTACATGACTAGTGTAAAACTTTTCTGTTTGTGAGTACAATTATCAATTTAATTTTTTACTTTTTGCAACATGAATTGCAGTATGATGTGTCTGATGTTGTATTATATTTTCTAAGAAAGAGAAAAACCTACCAGTCATCCGAATATCAATAGCATGTAAGGTATTTGAGGGAATGGTAAGGCACTCTATACAGAAATCTGCCTGTGATAAAAACAAGATAAGTGACATCCAGCATGGATTTATGAAAGACTGTTCTTGTCAGACCAACCCATTATTGATCTTTGAGAAAGCAAGTGAGAAATTGGATGGAAGTTCAGTGGATGTAGTTTATCTAGACCAGGGCTCTCCAAACTTTCTAAACAAAGGGCCAAACAAAGTAAACAGTACATCTTTGGCAGTAGGGGGAGAAATAATGCCCCATTGTTGGTGTCAGTGTGTGAAATAGTACCCCGTTGGTGTCAGTGAAGGAATAATGCCCCATCACTGGGGTCAATTGGAGAAATAGTGCCCTTTTGTTCATGGCAGTAACAGGAATTATGCCCCATTGGCGTCAGTGGGAAGAAAAGTGCCCCAAGGGACAGATAAAGGTAGGCAAAGGGCAGTATCTGGCCCCAGGGCAGCAATCTGGAGACCACTGATCTAGACTTTGCATTGAGGAAAATCAGTCACACTGTTATGAGAATGTATACTTTGTCTTAAATTCAGTTTTAAAAATTTCTTTGGTTCCCAGAAAATTTGTAAGATAGAGGATAAAATATCAGATAAAAGATAAACCTCTTAAAACACAGATAAAATACATATAAAGCAAAAGTCTATTCAGGTCTGAGATTTACACAGTTCTGCTATAGAGCCTTTCTGGCAGGGCAGGATACCAGATTTTTCTCTGCTGCAATTTTTTACCACTTACAGGTCTCCACCTTACCCCCAACCTGTCACTGGACAGTGTAAGTAAAAGCAGCACCTTCATGAGCTTACTGCTGCAATGTAGCACATCTGAGTGGCTTCTTGTACTGCCTCTCCCTCCCCCATGTAGAATATGTATTTTGTATGTGTAATATAAAGTATAGAAAATAATAATTTGATCCCCTGCAGATTTTGTATGTTTGCCCACTTGCAAAGAAATTAAGGATATATAATGTATATAGCGTATTTCGTTGTGCTGATATTCACCTTCCAGTCAATCTGTGCACAGTTTGTAAATAAATTAGTCCCTCCAAGTGATAATAAATTAATTAGAATAAATCGAATAAATATGGGTCTAGTCAGGTCAGAAACACTATAACCACTAAGCTATGATCTTACGCTCCACAGAATAGATCACAGGCACCCGCCTGTGATACCGGGTACCGTGTATCTGCCTATCTTGAAAAAGCCACGTGTCGGGTGATGCAACGCGTAGGAGGAGTCAGTGACGTGAAGTATTGAGGCTGGTCAGCAGCTTGTTACGAGCGGTGTGGGGACTCACCGCGCCCCAAGCGGCTGATTGTTTTTTCTCCATCCAGGCACTGATTATCCAGGCTTATGTGAGTGTATCTAGTGAAGTGCTGCTATTCTAAAGCAATCGTTTACTGCGCAATGATGTTTTTTCTGTTTATTTCACATATTTGTGATACCTGAGAACATCCATCTGGAAGCCCCTCAGAATATACAGAAATATTGGGGGGATCTTTGTGAATAGATCTATCTTCTGCTTAAATCTAAAGCATACTTTCTATAATTGAGAACGGCTATCAACACACAGTTTCAATTTGGGATTTTTTAACCATATGAGAGAATTTTTATCAATATCGGATGATATGTTTAGCAATTATATTTATTTAGATTTATATTTGTACTTACCTGGTATCACAGGCGGGTGCCTGCGATCTATTCTGTGGAGTATAAGATCATAGCTTAGTGGTTATAGTGTTTCTGACCTGACTAGACCCATATTTATTCGATTTATTCTAATTATTTTATTATCACTTGGAGGGACTGATTTATTTACAAACTGTGCACAGATTGACTGGAAGGTTAATATTAGCACAACAAAATATTTTATTTGTTACTTGGTATAGGTGTCTGAGCACTTTTTAAGTTTGCAGCTTTTATTATTTGATTTTCTCCCAGTCACAATTGGATATGTTTCACAGGGTTGTAGAAACAATTTAGTTTCACTTATATCCATTTCATTCATTCCATTTGAATTAACGTATATAACGAAATTAGGTGTATTTTAAATGATAGAGACAAAATATCAACCAAAAATCCAGAAAAAAAACTCATAAAACAAATGCTATAAATTAAGTTGCAGTTCATTGAGTAAAATAAGTATTTGATCCCCAAGCAAAACATGACTTGGTACTTGGTTGATAAACCCTTGTTGGCAAGCAAAGGTGAGACGGTTCTTGTAGTTAGTGACCAGGTTTGCACACATCTCAGGAGGGATTTTGGTCCACTCTTCTTTACAGATCTACTCTAAATCTTTCAGGTTTCTTGGCTGTCTCTTGGCAACTGGAAGTTTCAGCTCCCTCTGTACATTTTTTATAGGGGTCTGGAAGACCCATACACGACCCATCTTCAGTGTTCTGGCTGTGGGAAGAAGGTTCTTCCTCAGGAATAATCTCACCTGCTGGAGTGAGATCAATACAAGTAGAAAGATACAGGATAAATCCCTGAGGAAGACACATGACCCTGTGACGACATGTGTAGGGGAGGGGCCAGGATAGTGACGGCATTTGCATTCAGTGTGGAGCTGTGAGTCGGATTGTTGTCTGAGCACTAGTTGGGAATAAGAAGCACTCTGTGGGATATTGCAGCTCTTAATAAGAAGCTGCATCTTTGTTTTTTCATCACTGTTTCACTTTAATTATTTCTACAGTTTTTTGCATGGACTATTTATAATCTGCACTGATTTAAATTATCCATTGATATTGGATTATTTTATGTATATTTTGATGTATCGAGCACTGTGATCCAAAATTTTTTATAATTTAGTTTTTATTATAATTGTTTCATTACTTTGGTTACTATAGTGCGGTACTATTTAAATTTGGAATATACTTGCCACATTTATGAGAGTGTGGACAGTACCAGCAGCATAGTCGGCCTACCTTTTGGTTATTATTTTCATTTAGTAGCTTGCAGGTTTTTCACAATATATAAGCCCTAAAGCATCATTTTTCCACCTCCTTGCTTGACTGTAGGGATGGTGTTCTTAGAGTCGTAGTCTGCATTTTTCTTCCTTCAATCATGGTGAGTCGAGTTAATGCCAAAGAGCTCAATTTTGGTCTCGTCTGACCACAGCACTTTCTCCCAATCCTTCTCTGAATCATTTCGATGTTCACTGGCATGACTGTAGTAGTGCCTTTTTAAAGCGGGAGTCCGGCGACCAATCTTTTTTTTTTTTTTTCAGGTCATTGAGACACTTTGCTAATCCTAAAATAATACTCACAGTTTGAGTGTAATATTTCTGCCTCTGTCTGTTTTCGTACTGAAGAATAACTTAAAAAATGTGATGCTGGCTGTTTCCATCTTGCTTGTGGGCATGTGAAGCCCACAAGCATTGATTTCCTGGATGCGGTGAATGCTGTTCATTCACAGCTTGTTCACGTGCATGATCATTGTTTCCAGACTGAATCTTGGGAAGCCTGACACTAAGCTCCCAGGAGACAGTGCGGCGCCGGGGAAAGGCAATAAACACGCCTACTCCCATGGGAGGAGAGACAGGAAGTGCCACAATAAAGTACAATATAAAGGTAATTACAGCGCTAAAAATTTTTTCCGTGTGGCATTTCAACATCTATGCAATTAACTGAAGGGGGTAAGATTAAGTTAAAAATTTGAGTGGAACCCCGCTTTAAAGAGGGGGACTCGCCATATTTGGAGGAAAAAAAATGCTGACTATGACCCTAAGAACACCATCCCTACAGTGAAGCATGGAGGTGGAAACATTATTCTTTGGGGCTGTTTCTCTGATAAAAGTACAGACTGACTTTTCCACATTGAGGGGCCAATGGATGGGGGCCTGTATTCTAAAATCTTGAATGAGAACTTTCTTTCCTCACCCAGAACACTGAAGCATGTCTTTCAGCATGACAATGACCCAAAACCTTCCGCCAAGGCAACAAAGGAGTGGCTCAAGAAGAAGCACATTAAGGTCATGGAGTTGCCTAGTCAGTCTCCATACCTTAATCCGATAGAAAATGTATGGAGGGAGCTGAAACTTTGAGTTGCCAAGTGACAGCCAAGAAACCTTAAGGATTTAGAGAAGATCTGTAAAGAAGAGTGGACCAAGATCCCTCCAGAGATGTGTGCAAACCTGGTCGCTAACTACAAGAAACATCTTACCTCAGTACTTGGTGGAGAAAACCTTGTTGGCAAGCACAAAGTCATATTTTGCTTGGGGATCAAATACTTCTTTCACTCACTGTAAACCGCAACTCAATTTATAACATTTGTATTGTGTTTTTCTGGATTTTTAGTTCATATTCTGTCTCTATCATTTAAAAGACACCTATGATAAAAATTATAGCCCTGTTTCTTTGTAAGTGGGCAAACTCACAAAATCTGCAGGGGATCAAATAATATATGTGTGTGTTTCTGAATGTACAGGCATACATTGACAGGTAACAGGCCATTTACAAATGAAAAGGAAGATGCTCAGAATTGGTACAATAGAAATTGTAGAGTCGTGTGTTTACCATCCTAGAAAACAAGGGTTGTAGACTGTAGAGTTGTCCTTAATTGTTATTTTCAGTAACTGCAGGTAGAGTGTTCATCTTGTTTAACAAGATCAAAAGTGTTTGATCAACCAGTTAGCAGTCTTTACATCTTGGTAAGTGAGGAAAAAAACTGTATATCAAAAACAGATTTTGATTGCTGGGAGTTTTTTTTTTTTTTTGAAGGAATGATCTAGGATATGTTACTATTGCATGCATTGAAGCCGCCTAGGTGCATAATATAGAGTGGACATATATACTAGATGTATGGAGTAGCCATATGCTTGGCAGGATAAAACAGGATAACTGGGGACTCTGAAGGCTTCTGATCATTGTTTTATTTGCAAGTAGTCTGTTGGATTTTGTCATCTGGTTTGCGATCCAATAAATGCTATATTCTCTTTGGAAAGGAACCAAGTTGCTGCCTGGAAATGTGCTTGGATTGGAGGAGTTTCCATTCTATATCTGTCTGCGCCCTCCTGTTTCAACAATACTGATAAATACATTCAATTATTTGTCCTTAATATTATATACAACATATTTATTGGTACCGTATTATTTATTATTACAACACCCCAGTATGAGCTCTATTGTACAGGGGGCTAATACTAAGACAAATTCAGGTACTCACACTGCCAGTACTTAAAAAATAAATTTAAAGATGCATTATTAAATACAAAGCCGCATTAAGTCCTGATTGAAGGGGGGGGGGATATACTCCCCCTTCACACACTACACAGAAATGAAGAAGAGCAGTGGCTGTGATCACTACATGTGTGCTGGAGCTCCATCTCCCATCACCCTTTTGTCTCTTGTGCTGGGAAAGCTGTCAGAAGTGACTAAAGCTAAAAGAGGAACTAGACAGCAAAGAGAAATGACACATCAGAAAGAGGCAAGTAAACAATATAGAAATATGTGCTTTGTTCAGATTTTATGGCTGAGGTTTACAACCACTTTAAATTATGATGTAAACTCTGATGCTTACCCATGTCCTTAAGCATAAAAAAAATGTAAAACTTTGCTTTTCAGCAAAGTGAAAAGCAAGAGGAACATGGCATGTCCTTGCTAGCGTATCACTTTTCTTTTCTTCCAAATAAACTTTGCTTCCTATGTACCTTGTTTTATTTCTTGTACTCTATTTTTATATACTTATATAAAATATTATCTTTCTATCAGGATTTTTTTCTCACCTATCATCTTTATTCTTCCTGACTAGAAAAGTTTGGAATGCTTGCTACAGAGAACTAACAATCCATATAAAGATATGTTGGATTTCTAACCAGCCATTACTGGTTAGTAACCAGCAAAGGCAAATTGAACTGTCACATGTTCGAATATATATATCAAAGGACTTTAACAAGAATCGGATTGCCACATATCACCCAATCAGATTCAGACATTTATTCTGCAGCTGTCATTTTCCATTGCAGAATTATATCTAATTGGCAGAGGATGGGAAATTGCGATGGCTATTATATCCTATACGTTCATACCAAAGGCTTCTGTTTTGTTTCTGCTAGATATTCTAATTTGCACTGGTTGATTATAGAGGAACAGGAATACATGTAATGTTAGTAAAGACAGGGCATGATTGGGGTGCTGTTTCTGGCTGGATGGATACTGATTTTATATACATTGATGAGATAAAGCAAATGCTATAGATCAGAAAGCAGCAATACTTTCTCTGCTGTGTGTGATCTTCTTTCTAACCAAAAGAGGAAGGTTCAAAGGTTTAAATAAAATAAAAATAAAAAATGGCATCAGGACACTTTTCGTTTGGCTCATCATGGTATGTCAGATATGCAGGTGACTGTGATAACCATTAGACCACTAAGCTGCTGGTAATAGGGAGATTGTGTTCTGTTTATTCACATGAGTGAACCTGTTACAGTGATTCTGGGGTATTCAAAAAGATAAAGGTACAAGCACCTCTTAGTGCCTGCATTTACTTTTTCACTCTGCTTTTACTTCTTAGTGCCAGTACTGGTTGATTTTAAAGACCTTTCTGGAAATGCAAGTAGACCAGGGAGCTTCACTGTTTTCTGAGCCATAACCTGAAACAAGTATGCATGGCATCAAAGTTAGATCTGCAAACCTGTTCCAGGTCACTAGCTCAAAGTATTGAAGTTAGAGGACCAGCAGGACAACCATGCAGCTAGCATGTTCAAAAGGAGAAAGCAGCCTCCGTGTTTATTCCATGACAGGTTGTTATGCAGTTAGGTTTGTGTGGTAAACTGGCAAATTGGAACACATGCTATCTTATCTTTTTGGGACTTCATTGGTGCATCAGAATATGCAGTTAGATCTAATTGCGTATTATAAAAATGTAGTGTTACACTGCTCAGATTATTAATAATCCTGAATATGTAAATTCTTTATAAATAGTTGTGGATATATAGAAGACTCAGGAAAGTGCTTATCATACAGCAAGTGCTAAAACGCTTTTTACCTTAATGTGGGGAATGTTCATTCACCTGGTTATTCACTGCCAATATGGAGCATGGTCCAAAGCTAGTAAAAAAATTGCAGCAGATCCTATTTTTTTTAGTGATCTAAACAAATACAAACAGATCTCTCAGTGACTGTATGGCCAGCTAAAGACAAGAAAGGAAATTGTAATATTAAGGTGCAGTCGTGTATCAGATAATCACACTTCTATTGACACTTACCTTTCTACTTGCAGAGTGGGGGCATGTCAATCCCCCCTATGAAGATGGTTGGCTCACGACTGAAGACTGTTCAGCAGAGCAGTGGAGACAAGAGCAGCAAGCATTCCAAACAAAGGATGGAGTACATGAGGATCCAGGGCCACCAGCAGGTAGTTTATCTGTAGAGAAGATGTGAGCACAAGGTTAGCACACACTGACTCCCCTCTCATGTTTCATTTAAAACCTGCATCAGTCTGTGTGTTTAAAACCTTGTCATTACGACTGTTTTGAGATGAGTGCAATGCCAGGGGTGTCATCCATCTGTTGGGGTAACTCATGCTTACTCAAATATTAACAACCCCCAGAAAACTATAGTCTATGCTTCATGCCGTTAGCAAGTTGCACTATATGAATGTATCCACTTTTGCCATTGCACGAGTGTTTGTATGTTGTTCATAGCTTGTGTCTAGGTAACAAGATAAAGCCCCAAAAACCAGGAATATCCTTATGTTGGTTATTTGAGATTAACAGCATGCTCTCACCCTCTAGAAGACTTAAATACCAACATTTTTTTAAAAGCCCTATTCATTTTGCAATGTAACAAAAATGTAAATTGAAGAGCTTATCACTGCTAGGTCCAGATATGTCATCATTCCAATAGTGCTCACAACAATCATGGCCAGATTTAGGATTTAGCCTGTCTGATGTGGGGGTGCAGTAAAAAATGGGGGGGGGGCAGAAGATGTGAGGTCAGTAGGGCAGTTTACAGGGGATCAGCAGGGCAGAGGACAGGGTCAACAATTTGTAGGGCAGTCTACAGAGGCCATTAGTTTGTAGGACAGTGTACAGTGGGTTATCAGAGCAGAGGACAGTGTGCAGCGGAATGTACAAGAGTCAGTAGGGAAGTGTACAGGGGGTCAGAGGACAAGGGTCAACAGAGCATATATAACATGAAAAAGTGCAGCGCTAAAATTTAAATATTAAATATTGACATATCAACATATGATGTACAATGTGAATTGTGATTTTCATATACAACCAGATGACCAAAGCATCATCATCTGATAATTGACATAAATAAAATAAAAAGTACACTGTGCAAAACATTCATATAAGTAAAACCATCATAATTTGAATAGTCCCGTTAGTGATTCAAAACACCAATTCGTTCACATGTGTTCATGGGAAGATATCCAGGGGTGTAGAACTAAAGGAGTCACCACAATGTGTGCATCCACCACCCAGGAGAGAAGAAGATTAAATACGCTTACAAGATGGCAGCATAAACAAGCCTGTAGGTCAAAACTCAAGATAGCGGTCACAGGAATGGTATCCACAGGTACAAGCGGTGTAATTCCTCCTTAGCAACTAAGCCACTTATGGCAACATCAACCAAGCATATAGTGGTAAGGTTCAGGATGGTAATTGCCAAGATGTTATCCAAAAAAAAAAAAGAGAAAGCTTCCACATGGTGTAAAACCGTTGGTTACAAATTTATTAAAAGTAGAAAGCTTTACATAAATTGCGCAGTATTATTTATCAATAAAATATCACCTTTGTGATTACAAAAGCATAAAAAATTCAAAGGGGCGCAATGGCATGGAAAAAACTCATCAAACCCGACATGTTTCGTCCACAAAGACTGAACTCTCGGTTGATATTGCTATAAGTGGCTTAGTTGCTAAGAAGGAATTATACCGCTTTTACCTGGATACCAATCCTGTGACCACCATCTTGAGTTTTGACCTACAGGCTTGGTTTATGCTGCCGTCTGGTAAGCGTATTTAATCTTCTCTCCTGGGTGGTGGATGCACACATTGTGGTGACTCTTAGTTCTACACCCCTGTTTATCTTCAAATGAACACATGTGAACAAATTGGTGTTTTGAATCACTAATGGGACTATACAAATTGTGATGGTTTCACAATTTTTTTGCACAGTGCACTTTATTTTATTTATGTCAATCATCAGATGATGATGCTTTGGTCATCTGGTTGTATATGAAAATCACAATTCACATTGTACATCATAATATGTTGATATGTCAATATTCAATATTTAATTTTAGTGCTGCACTTTTTCATGTTATTTATTCACCCAATTTCTGTTGGATTGTAGTGCTGGCTGCTACAGTTTATTCATATAGCGCAGTTATTTTTATACCATTTCCTCAACAGAGCATATGACAAGATTCAGCAGAGTGAAGAAAAGGGGTTATCAGTACAGAGGACAGGGGTCAGCAGGGCAGCAGAAGACAGTGGTCAGCAGAGAAGAGGACAGGGTCACTGCTGGCAGAGCACTCAGCAGAGCTCTTTCACCCCACACAGCACATAGCTGACATCATGTTCCCATACAGACACAGCATCAATCTGCACAGGGAATTTCACAGTTAAGAACTACACACTGTGCAGATCAATGCTGTGTCTGTAAGGAAATCCAATCTTAGCTTTGCGCTGTGCGGGGAGGAGGAGATCTGTTGAGTGCCCTCATTTCATTTCTCAGCATAAATCACCCCCTCAAAAAATAAAAAAACAGCACTAATCAGCACACTCACCCCCCTAAGTATTTATTCTCTCTGTAAGCCCAAATTTTCTCCGAACACTGCAATAATCCCCCCTCCTCCCAGTCCAATTCCCCCCTCTCAGCACAAATCTTTGCCATTCAGTCCCACCTCCCAGCTCAAATCCCCCAATTTCTCCCACAAAAATCTCCCTCACCCAAACAAAATCACCCCTCCCAGCACACATCCTCTTTTTTCTCAAATTTCCCACCCTAACACAAATCCTCTCTCCCAGCACATCCTATTCCCCAAATCCCCCCTCCTAGCATAATTCCACCCAATCCCCCCTCCTAGCACAAATCCCCCCAAATCCCTCCTCCTAGCACCACCCCCTCCAAATTACTCTACCCAGCACATGTCCTCTTTCTCCACCCAAATTTCCCCACCCCCTCCTAATACACATGCCTCTGTTGGCCAAATCCACCCAGCCCTTCCTAGCAAAAATTCACACCCCCAATCCCCCTACTAGCACATAAATCCCCCACCCAGCACATATCACCCCAATCCACCCTCCTAGCACATATCCCCCTTCTCCTAGCACAGATCCTTTCCCCCCAATCCCCCGTTCTGGCACATATCCCCCCATTCCTCCTCCTAGCACATATCCCCCCCCCCAATCCTTCCTGCTAGCACATATCCTTTCCCCCTCCTAGCAAATATTCCCCCCCCCAAAATTGCCCTCCCCAACACAAATAGCCACCAATCCCTCCACCTCATCCCAAGCACAAATTATTGTTAAGCCCCCCCCTTGCCCCATTGTATTCCCCAGCCTGTAAATTCCACAAAAATACCCCCCCCCCCCCACACACACACACACACACACACGATCGCTAGATCAGGACTGTACAAAGTTTAATTTCCCACACCCTACCTCCTTCAAGGATTGCTCATCTCCCGGCATCAGGAAGTGTACCTGTGTAGTGGGCAGGTACTCAAACTTTGCAGTCCCAATCTAGCAATCCTGTGTGATATATTGTGTGGGGGAGTGCTCTACTGCCAGGAGGGGGAGAGCACAGCACAGCCTGCTCTCTACTGCTGCTGGGACTTTACTGAACACAGTTCACAACACCAGGCTGCCCACTTGGGTCCCTTCCCTGAGTGTGGGAATGTTGGAAGGCACTCATCCAGCCAGGTACAGTGTCAATGAGGGGACTGACCTAAGGGGGGGGGGGGGTTACAGCCCACCCCCCTTAGACCTGGCCATGGTAGAGTAGCCAATACATTTCAGGGGCCCAAAAGCATCCCCTTCATCAGGGAGTGATTGAGATCGAAAACGTTGTAAATGGACTAGAACTGAACTAGGCCTTTTAATGGTATTTCTTTTAGTGTGATTACAAGCACACCTCTTGTTAGCAAGAAACAGCAGAGAAATATCACATTAGGATGGCCGCAGCTTCATTACTAAAAAGCTCCTTCTCTGTCAATCATTGGGAGACACAGCCTTTGTTTGAAGATGGTCTTAGAAGCCATGATTTACTAAAACTGGAGAGTGCAAAATCTAGTGCAGCTGTGCATAGAAACCAGTCAGCTTTCAGTTTTTTTTTTTTTTTTTGTCAAAGCTTAATTGAATACACTGAATTTAGAATCCAGTTGGCTACCATGCACAGCTGCACTAGATTTTACACTCTCCGGTTTTAGTAAATCACTAAAATAGTGCCTAGTGCTAGGTACACTTATAAAACAAGTTGATGGCTCCATCTGGTGACCTGGACAAAGAAAAGAGAGAAGGTTTTCCCCACAAGCGGGGTTTTTAGGCAGCACAGTAATGGGTGTAGTCAGTATTGTATGAAAAAATACAATTTTATTGAAAACTATACCATAATAGTTAAAAACAATGAGCTCCAGTGGGGAGTGCTTAAAAGCTAAATAGCTGGACATACAATGGCAGACATATATTCATAACAAAAATCCTATCATGAACATAAGACCTGACGCGTTTCAACCCTTAATAGTTGGGGTCTTCTTCAGAGGTTCGGTCTGCTAGAAAGAACATATAAATAGCATTGGTATATACATACATCACTTACATTGTATAACAGTAACCACATTCATCATGTAATGCACCAATACAGTATAATTACCAAATGGTGTATGTCCAAACAGAAGAAAGAAACTTCCCACATGGAGGTCCCTTAAAAAGATATGCCGTGTTTCCCTCACAGCCTGAGGGGGAATTCCGGATGCCTCCACCGCCACCTCGGCCCAGATCGGGGTAGTGAGAGGCGAAAGTGACTTGCAAGAGGTCACACACTGGGGCACCGCCCGCCAGAGCAAACAGCCGGCCGACGAGCACAAAACAAGACACCTAGGATGAGAAGTTTATGAGACAGGCTAAATGCACACCCAAGGGATAATAATCAGATTTTTAAGATTTTTTGTGGACAGAAGCAACCACCAAGGGACCAGGGTCACCCATATGTATTATCTGTAGTACATGTGGTTCAAAACAAACCAGAGGGAGTTTCCAACCATATTTATATGGTATGTCTTTGGAGGCTAATAAATAGTATATAACTAGGAAGATATTGGCAAAAGTGCTCTTTCCGTATACAGGTGAAAGAGAGTAAGGTAGTGAGGGGTGTGAGAAAAAGGAAAAAATGTGAAAATAAGTGAAAATGGTAGGAGCATACAATCATCATGGAAAAAAGAGTGAAGTATAAGGGAGGAACTGTGCAGTGAAGTGTAAACAAGGTGGTGATGAGAGGGGGAGGGGGGGGAGTGTAGGGGGGGGGGGGAAGTATAATAATTGTGATGAGGTACATGCATATTCATTACCTCAAAGAGTGCTAGCCATTGCATGTAACTGCATCAGAGTGCCCCATGAAGACTAGATTAGCACCTGTTTGCCAACCCGGGATTGGTCACAGGTCATGTGGAACTCAGAAGGTTAGTGTCCAACCCTAAGTCCACTAGTCTAGAAGCAAAACAAAAGGAAAGAATGTATTTTGTATCTATGAAAAAGTAAAAAACCACTATGGTCATGAGTAGTCAAACAAAAAAGAAAATCAATAGCAAATAACAGGGTCAAATGGCCCTGATTACATGGGGTAAAAACAATGATGCAGAAACATAAGGCTGGAAAGGTGTACTTACTTGGTAGTGACCACGAGTGGCAAAGAGTGATAGCAGGCAACGGAGGGTGTGTATGATCCTCCAGGCAGGGAAGGATTGTGAGACTATTGCCAATACTATTTATATGTCCTTAATAGATTAAGGGTGTGCATAGCCCGTCCCACCCCATCCCAGGTGTGCCCAGTCAGTCATCAGCTGCGTGGGGGGCAGTATGGCCGCCATTCAGGCAGCCGTGTGTGGCCTCCCCGGCGTCCAGGAAGAGCGTCAGCCCCGAAGTCTCGTCATTCTCGCCGAAATCTCGCGATACCCATGACGTCACGTCGCACGCGCGGGGCCCCGCGCATGCGCAGTGGCGCAGAGTGTCCGAGAATGTTCAGGGACGCCGCCGGCAAGGAGGGATAAGTCCCCAGTGCGGCGCTCGGTGGCCAACCGAGCGCCGAACGGGGAAAGAAGGAGCCGTCTAATCGTGTCGGCCCATATTCCCCCCCCCCCCCCCCCCCCTTGCCGGGAAGGCACATCACCAATCACCCCCGCACTGGGAGCGATGGCCGGAGAGAGCACCAGCGCCCCCCCCTGGCCGCAGGGAAACAGACACACATTCAATATACAGAGAACATTGTATTTTCAACTCAACATTATTGGATTCATATTGCTGTTTGTGCATTACTTACATATAAAAGGAGCATCAGTAAAAAAGGAGAAATTCAATCATATGCATTGGTAACCTCATAGCATCAAATTGAGAGGTAGAAAAACAATAAGTCAAAAAAAGCAAACCAATATGGAACAAGAAGTAACAAATATACAAAAAATTATCAAAAAGTCAAATCTAAAATATGATAACACTAGAGGCAAAGAAAGAAGAAAAAGAAGGGAGGGGGGTTGGAAGGGGAGGGGGTGGGGGGGGGGAAAGAGGGGAGGGAGGGAGGGAAAAGAAGAAGAGGAGGGAGAGTAAAACTGGATCCTAGCAATGAGGTGCTGATTAATGGACTACTTTTGGTCATGTTCCACTCTCAACATTTTTGAGAGAGGGAACATGCCTATTGTGTTTTACCAGAAACAAAGCCCTTTAGGAATGGAGCAAAAGAGATAGCATCGTTTAGTCCTGGGAAAGAGGTGGAATTTAGTTTAAATATCCACCTCTGTTCATGCTGCAATAAGATTTTGTTCCAGTCGCCGCCTCGCGTTGGTATATGAACTCGATCGAGTGCGGCGAAAGTTACTTTAGGCATTCTGTAATTATGGGTTTCCATCACATGTCGCCCAAGTGGCAAGTACGGGTTACTGATTTGCATATGGTAGATATGTTTAGATATGCGTCGGTAAAACTCTTGTTTGGTCTTACCGACGTAGTGTGCCCCACATTCGCAAGACATGAGGTACACTACGCCTCGCGTTTGACAGTTGGTGAAGTGTGATGGTTTAAAAATTGTTCCATTTGGAAGGTTAAAAACCTTCTCATGTCTTATGTACTGGCAGTAAGAGCAGTGTCCACAAGGGAAGGATCCCAGGACAGAACAATGCTTTCCTCTTTTTTGTGCGTTTTTAAACTCGCTTTGAACTAATTTGTCTCTTAGTGAGGTTGCTCGTCTATAAGTGATTGAAGGGGTATCTGCAATGAACTTACTAATTTTTGGGTCATCCCGAAGTATAGACCAGTGTCTACCAATGATGTTTCTAATCTGCTTATGTTGTTTGGAAAAACGTAGAATCACTCTAGTGGGATTCATGTTAGAGTCACCTTTCGGCTTTTCACCAGATAGCAGTGCGTGTCTGGGTTGTATGGCCGCTCGATTGTACGCCCTACGCAGACATGAGCGGCTATAGCCCCGTGCCAGTAATCTGATTTGTAGTTTCTGTGCTTCCTGCTTGAAGAGAGTCTCATCGGAGCAGTTCCTGCGTAAACGCAGGTACTGACCGTATGGGATAGATCTCTTCAAGCCTGTGGGGTGAAAGCTATCCGCATGGAGGATGGTATTTCCTGCGGTGCTTTTCCGAAACAAAGTACTGGAAATGAGGTCCTCTGAGGTACGTCTCAGGTGCAAATCCAAGAAAGTTATTTGATCACAATCATAGGTCATGGTGAACTTTAGATTGCGATCATTTTGATTGATACAATCAAAAAACTTTAATAGAGATTCCTCAGGGCCCTCCCAGATCAGGAGGACATCATCAATGTATCGTCGCCACATACGTATGTGACTCATGTATGTGGCGAGGCCCTCATCCTCTTGGAGTGCCCTCTCCCACTCCCCCAGGTACAGATTGGCGTAGGCCGGGGCACAGCAGGTGCCCATAGCCACGCCCTGCACCTGGAGGTAGTGGGAGTGGTCAAAGGTAAAGAAATTGTTATTCAAGATGTATTCCAGGGCGTCAATGATAAACTCATTTAATGCTACATCATATTTGCGGCTTCTTAAAAGGAGTGTGCGTACAGCCTCGATCCCCTTGTAGTGGGGGATCGAGCTGTACAGGGCTTCGACATCTATAGCCACAAAGAAGGAATTTGATGGAAGAGATACTCCCTGGATGAGTTGGAGTAAGTGCATTGTGTCTTTTAGGAACGAGGGCATGCTTGTAACAAACGGTTGTAGAAATGAATCAATCACTCTACTCAAGTTTTCCGATATTCCTCCATTCCCGGAGACAATTGGTCGTCCTGGAGGTTTTATTTGACCTTATGGATTTTGGGCAAACTATAAAACGTGGCCATGCGTGGGTACTTTGTTCGAATAAATTCATACTGGTCTCTGGTGATAACTCCCTTGTCCACAGCGGACTGGATTAGATCATAGAATTTAGTGTACGATCTTTGTATCATTTTGTTTGAGGCAATTTTGTACCATTCTTCATTGTCTGTTGTTTGCTCTGGCGGGCGGTGCCCCAGTGTGTGGCCTCTTGCAAGTCACTTTCGCCTCTCACTACCCCGATCTGGGCCGAGGTGGCGGTGGAGGCATCCGGAATTCCCCCTCAGGCTGTGAGGGAAACACAGCATATCTTTTTAAGGGACCTCCATGTGGGAAGTTTCTTTCTTCTGTTTGGACATACACCATTTGGTAATTATACTGTATTGGTGCATTACATGATGAATGTGGTTACTGTTATACAATGTAAGTGATGTATGTATATACCAATGCTATTTATATGTTCTTTCTAGCAGACCGAACCTCTGAAGAAGACCCCAACTATTAAGGGTTGAAACGCGTCAGGTCTTATGTTCATGATAGGATTTTTGTTATGAATATATGTCTGCCATTGTATGTCCAGCTATTTAGCTTTTAAGCACTCCCCACTGGAGCTCATTGTTTTTAACTATTATGGTATAGTTTTCAATAAAATTGTATTTTTTCATACAATACTGACTACACCCATTACTGTGCTGCCTAAAAACCCCGCTTGTGGGGAAAACCTTCTCTCTTTTCTTTGTCCTAATACCTAAGGGGTGAGCAGCAATTCCCTTCCTCCTCTCCAGTGTCTCTTCCTTCTCTTCGACCATCTGGTGACCTAGCCCCACATTTGCTAGAGAGATTCATATTTTGTCTGGAATCCAAAGGGTGCATATGCATTTCACCCAGCTTCTGGGTTTTGCTGCCGTGACTGATTCGATCTCCTAAATCAAGCAGGTGGCCAGAAGATAAGATGAATACCTAATACGTTTCCTTACATAGCTCATGTGTCTTCTTGATGGCTGGATTAGGATCAAATAGTATAGTGCAGCACTAATGCAATGAAAAAAACAGTGAAGATATCCCAATGAGAAATTGGGGTATATATAAGTGCAAATACAATAATATTGTTAAACCACAATATTGTTGAAGTGTAGATTAACAGTGATAGTGTATATAAAGTGCATATAGTCCATATATAACATCAAAATGGTGACTATAAATAAATGTGAACTGGTTGTCTGTAGATAATCCACCACCGTAAGGAAAGAGGCTTACCAGACAGGTTGAACCCAACAAGGCGTATGCCTGATGAGTCAACCAAGCTTTTAGTGTAACACACCCAAGGAGGTACAGCAACCACGACTTCCAATCTAGACCAAATCAGTGAGTATCTACCATATGAATAGCAACCGGAATTTGTGAGCAGTTCCTCTCAGTGTGACATATGGCAAAAGGAGAAAAAATTGGCATCCTCAGAGGATGCCTTATTAGGACGAAACGTCGGGACGGGCTCTGCTGATGCCACTGCGTTGCTTTGATTTTATCCAAACCCTTTTAATGTCTTCTCAAATGTGAGTGACCATTTTAGCATTTTTAATAAATGTTTTACATCTAAACGGAATCACACTATGTGGCCCAATTTTTTCTCCTTTTGCCATATGTCACACTGAGAGGAACTGCTCACGAATTCCGGTTGCTATTCATATGGTGGATACTCACTGATGTCACAACCGTCACAGAGCCACATCCGATTCGGTCTAGATTGGAAGTCGTGGTTGCTGTACCTCGGGTGTGTTACACCAAAAGCTTGGTTGACTCATCAGGCATACGCCTTGTTGGGTTCAACCTGTCTGGTAAGCCTCTTTCCTTATGGTGGTGGATTATTTACAGACAACCAGTTCACATTCATTTATAGTCACCATTTTGATGTCATATATGGACTATATGCACTTTATATACACTATCACTGTTGATCTGTGGTTTAATAATATTATTGTATTTGCACCTTTATATTCCCCAATTTCTCATTGGGATATTTTCACTGTTTTTTTTTTTCATTGTATTAGCGCTGCACTATACTATTTTATTTGGTTTAATTTTTCACAGACTATCTGATGTGCTGGCAGCTACTATTTTTTGTTTAAGACAGAGCGGTTTCTTTCACATTTTTTTATACACACTGGATTAGGATCAGCCTCTCTTTCACAGTCTTCCTACTCCAGGCTGAAAGGCATTAGAGGAAGGGGTGTGGTTTACAGATGACAGGGCGTGTCCTAAATAGGAAGGGGTGTGGCCTAGACTGGAAGGGTGGGTCGTATTTAAATTAGGGGGTGCATGATTTTGGGTCTGGGTAATTGTCCTTACACCAGGTGTTTAAACAGACTTTCTACCTCTATAATCAAGATAGAAACACCAGACCGTATTAAAGGCCTATGCTTGCTGTAATCACTGTGAGCAGGCATGTTTTTTATTGTGGAAGAGACATACAATGTTTCTTCTGCAATAAACTACACCTACCTGCCTAATCACAGCTATCCCCAGAATTGAAACTGAGCTGCCCATGCAGAGTTAAGCTTACAGTGGCTGGCCTGATCCTGTGTGCCATTATGACTAGCACTCGTGCATGCACAGTAGTAACATCATCCCACGCCGGCCAATGAAGAGGCCCTAGAAAACCAAAACACAGGTGAAGATGCTTGTCCTGGAGGGACCATTTAAAAGGGGAGTATCTCTGCCTTTAAGTACGAAGGGCCCTGCTTTCTGCTCACTGCTCGTTTTACTAAAGCAGTGGGTGCTTCTTGGATTTTGATGTGTTTTGAAAGTGGATGGATGCATCAGCAGATGCGTGTTTTGGTCACAAAGTTTTGCAGGCAGCAGTGTGAATTACTCGTAGGAAAAGGGCTTGCCTTGTTGTTGGTGTGTTTTGCTGCCCCCTTAATTGGGTATCGTTTGTGGACATTCTACTTGTTCCGAGTTGATTTTTCAAAGGCTGGGTCTCTGAGTTTTTTTCTTCATAAAAAAAATAGGTGCATGTACAACTCCCAGGGTCACCTTGGTCTCCACCCTCTACCCACCTCCCAGGACCACCCTGGTCTCCGCCCCCTACCCAACTCCTAGTACCATCCCAGAAAGCCAGTTTTAAGTGAAAGTGACATACTAGCAACCCACAACCAGGAGGAAGGGGATGCTGGCTTGCACACAAGACTGAAGAGGGCAAACTCAACATGGAGAACACAGGCAGGCGGCAGCGCTGCGGACCCAACCATATCCACAAGCACGAGTACATTTACAGCCAGGACCGGAGGTGCCAGTATTGAGTACTGGCGCATTTCGTCTAAGAAAAACTGCTCTCAGTGATTTTTGTACCCACCATAAAATTATTTTCTCTGAGTTTCTGAGAGACACAGCTACCACCCTTTTGTTGTCATGTCAATGACATTTAATATTTATTTTTACTGCTTTCTACTCACCGGGTCTCTGTGGCAGTTGTAGTGGTTAGGCCACCAGTAGGGGAGCTGTCCTATAATTGCTTTTTATGTCCCTGGCATTTACATTTTGAAAATGTACTATACTATTATATTTTATAACTATAAATTGATGAACATCTACCTTGATAAAATCAGAAAGTAATTTTTCTGTGATTATTTTTGTGAAATTTTTTTTACAGTGATATGTCAGAATGTAAAAAACTAATATATCACCTAGGCTAACTTTTTGGCAGTTGTGTTTCCAAAAAATTGACATTTGAGATTTTTCACACAAAACTTTTTTTGCTAGTTAATTTTTACTTTTCATAGGCAGGTACTCCTTTTTTTATTGTATAATCTGTTAAGTGTTGCTAGGGGTTTTCAGGTACATATAATATTATCTCTCAAGTAATTTTATGTATTCTGTGCTCAACTGAAATGTATGTTATCATAAATCCTAACATGCTACAAAATGATTGCTTTGTATAATCTCTCACTTTACAAAACAGTTGCTTTTAGTGTTAGGTCTATAAAAAATCACCTGTTTGTTACTCATCTTCACCCACCTTATTAGCCCCATTCTGTTATGTGTTAGTCTTTAATGAGGTATTTCAGGTATTTTAAGATGTTCATACTTTTTTCTATTACCTCAGCTATTCTTACTCCCAGATACATCCCCTCTTATCGTCCAGTCTTTTATGTCTTTCTGCTTCTTCTGCTTTCCTGTGTCTTCCCTACAGTTTTGTTTTATTTCTGTTTTCTCATTTCTTTTTTGGTAAACAATGTGTACCTGTGCTTTCTCTGCACCTCTCTTTCTATATTTGTCTGTTCATCCATCCATCTATCTGTTTTCTGCTAGCCATCCTCTCCAACTATTCACTAAGTTCTCATCTGTATATGCGGTTTCAAATTCAATAATAGGGTTCTATTCGCATATGGTCTTTTTCCCCACTACAGTGAGAGTTTTTCTCCATTCTGTCACCTAATTTTCCCTACTATCTACTTAGTACTGTCTGCTCCTGGTCACTTTAATCTTTGCTGCCTGTTTGTCACAAGCAGATACATAAGCTGAGTCAGATAAATTAATCCCTAGCCCTTTTTCTTTGCAAGCCACTCCCCCTTTTTCCAAATCCCATTTTGACTCCTTCACCATAGTGGCATCTTAGTAAGCAACTTTTTTTTATAATCTCTCCTTTATCAATACCCAAGAACCTTAACAGTTTGCCAAAAGTATAGTGCAAAGGGATCTAATCACTCTTTCATCTGCTTTCATGTGTTTTGGTCTAATATACTTTATTTCTTTGTTTTAGCTTCTCATATTGTGTACTTCTTACAGGAATCAAATGTAATGACCCCATCATTACATTTGTGTCATATTAACACGACTCATCTCTAATTTGCTTTTCCCTCCCCTCTCTCTCTTTTCCTCCATTTCAATTTTCCATCCCATCTGTCTCCTCCAATTTTAATCCTGTTCTTATTTTTGCTCCTTCTTTCACGTCCCTTATCACATTCCCTTGTGTTCTGCTGTTCTTTCAAAAATCCATCTTCGCATCCAATTGATGTTCTCCCCATATAATTTCACACTACACTACCTTTAAGTTTCCTCAGCTTTCTGATTGCTTTCTTTTGTCCCTTTTATCAGAGATCTATTCTATATGTCTTTATGTATTATTTTACTTTTTCCCTGCCACTGGCATCTTATGCATTGTTTTTGCTGCCATTTCTTCTCTCACCCATAAGAGTTTACCAAACAGCTCCTTGCATTATCACACAGAAACAGCAATGTCACCTCTATATATATATATATGTATGAAGAGTAAATTCATTATTTTAATTTCATCAGTCTGCTTCTCACTCCTCTTTCCAGGCAGCTAGATCAACTAAAGAGGCTGGTAGTGCAAATGAGACTAACATGGCATCGGATAAAACTGTACCTTCACGAACCTCTATTCCCGTACTAACTTCGTTTGGTACAAGAAACTCCTCTATTTCCTTCTAAATTATCTACTTTACAACTTTGTACTCAACTTTGCTCTTCTCATCTGAATTCTTTATGCTCTTTTGAAGTATGGACACTGAACTAGCCAACTTCTTGGTTGAATGTCCCCTCACCTCTTTCCCCTCTGCATTTTGTCAGCTTGAAGACAAATGACATGGCAAAGGGCCGAAAACAGAGAAAGAAGCATGAGAGATGGGACGGACAACAGGCGGCGTATTCCATGGTGCCTCCCACCTCCCCAGGCTTGACTGTTACCACACCTGCATCTTTCCAAATGATGTATATAGGAACATCCAGATCTTAAGACTTTACAGGACTCTATCTCGGGGTCCCGAGTATTGTATGTTGCTTTTGTTAAATGTTTTTTTTTTCCATTTCTGAGCTTTATTTATGTGTTGTTTCTGTAGACATCTAGAGATGTCAGAATGATATTTTTGTGTGTTGCATTGCCAGCAATAAGCAAAGACCCCTCCCTACCCTTAGGAGAGCAGATTGTATTTATGGGTGTTTTATACTGCACCCTCAACTTCATGGTTGCCCAAATATGTAATCTGAATAGGTGGTGAAGGTCCTGTACTGTGCCTGAATACATTTTACAAAGCACAGACAAAAAAAGTGGTGGCTACTGTGTCATGGTATCAAATGAACACTCACGCAGAGTGTGAAATGCCAAGATCGGTGACACCAACACTGTTACCGTTTTCTAGCAATATCTATCCTTTGGCCAGGTTTGAGAAGCTGTGGACTTAAAGGCACAATTTAATGTTTTAATGTTCCAGTAAGAAGTTGTTAGGCCGCTGGAATAATAAGAGTCAAGAGCTGCCCTGTGAGATTGTGCTGAAAATTCCATGAGAGTTTTTAGGACTGTATATGTAGGACATTCCCGTGTAACATAGTATAATATAAGCACAGAAACTGAAAACACTATTGTCTGTGAAATGTGTGTGTGTGTGTGTTGGTGACTTGTGTGTCTACAAAACTGTGTCCTATCAAGAGGGGAGAGACCTGGCGAGCACATTACGTTATTTTCTTGACTTCTGTCTCTTCACATGCCAAACAACCGTCCTTTTTTCTTTTTTTGTAATTGGACATGTTTTGTACAGGCAGATTGAGTTTTAAAATGATCGTAAAATATTCTATTATATGTCTCACCACAATGACAAAGTTGCAGACTCTTTCCATTCCGTGAAAGTGTTTTACATTTTTTTACTAATTTATTAACAATATATAAATATATATGTATATATACAAAAGAAATACTGAATATAACTCTTTATGTCCAACTTTACATTTTTTGTTTTATGATGTGAGAAGGCTTATATGAACAAGGTATTTCCACATTGGGGTTAAAAGCATATACTAAATAATACTGTAAGCTACAGGGGCAGTCCAATGACTTAGAACAGGGTATATATAGTTCCATTCATACTGTGAGAAAAGGAGGGAATCTAGTCTGTGGCACCCTATAGTGGTGGTGAGTGGGAAAAAAAACTTTGCCACATCTTCTTTCCTGTATTAAAAGAGCAGCACTAAGGTGTCACTTTATTACACACTCAAAATAAATATAAATGCTATATAATATAGAAAGAAGGTGCTTCATATATATATTTTAAAGTGGTTGTAAACCCCTACATATACCCAGTGAAGTGACTAGGCTTAGGTCATACACATAGATGAAACAAATCCTTCTACATTAGTTGTACCTGTTTATACCTGACTTCTCTTCTCTACAGCCATTCACAGTCCAGAATTTCTACAGCATTTCTGAAATTTCAGAAAACAGGGGTGGGGAGCTAAAGTTACGCTCCTCAGATCTCAGTAAGGAGAGCACTGAGAGCTGATTAGAGGGAAGACACACACCCCCTTCACACAGGAACAGAGCTGAGGCTGTCAATCACAGTCTATGTGCTGGAGCTCCTTCCCCTGTCACCTTTTTTATCTCTTGGTGTCAGGAAAACCTGACAGAAGTGACTCATGCAGATAGCAGAAGAACGAGGCAGCAGAGAGAAATGACGCTTAGGCATCTCATGCACACTGGACGTTTTTACAGCAGCTGTTTTTTGGCTTCAGTCATTTTTTTCTACGGTCAATAAACTCCCCATCATGTTATCCTATGTGTCCATGCACACATAGGCTGTTATCAGCAGTTTTTGGCTATGGCGTTTTTTGGCTTTAAAAAAAAAACAAAACTAGTGGGTTCTGAAAGGAGTTTTTCAGCTGTAAAAACGCTCTAACATCACAAAACGCTAATAAACACTCAAAAACGTGGCTCACCAGCGTTTGACGTTTTTGATTCATTGAAAAAAAATAAATAAAATGAAATTGTTTTTTTTGTTTTTCAAAAATAAAAAACGCTACTAAAATCTAAAAAATGCTATTGCAAAAGCGTTGCAAAACTCACTGCAAAGCTACTGCTGTGTTTTTAACGTTATTTTAACGTCCAGTGTGCATGAGGCCTAAATGCTCTGGATTGAGACAAGTACACAATACATAAGTATAAAGGATATCTTTTACTCATATTTAATATCAGAGGTTTACAGCCACTTTAAGTCCCTGTTCATTTTATGACATAAAATTGTCATTTTAAATGCTACTGTAGGAATATATTTATTACCAATTTTGTTGTTCGATATGGTTTGATCTGTTGTTGCTGTACGTTGAGCATATTGGTATTTTACACTCATCAGGTCAATTGTGAGTGTTACTTATAAGTCGGTAGAGATGCTTAAAATTTGACATTTGCTGAATAACCAGTCTGTATACTTTTCTCTAAAATGCATAAAGGATTTGTGTTAAGGAAAAGAGACATTTTACTTACAGTCATAAGTCAATGCCTTTTCTTTTTTTAGAGAATGGTACATATTAAATTATTCCTATTTGAGGTTTCATGTAGCTATGCCTTTATGGCCATGCCATTAGGTGGAGTCTGAGTTTTTGTTTTTCTAGGACTTTAGGGGTAGAGATTAATTCAGTTACAAAATGTATAGTGCCCTTGAAATCCCAACCAAAGTGGATCACTAGATCATTGTTTCTCAACCTGGGTGCTGTCTGGGTTTGTCAGGGGTACCATCCTGTGTCCCGTAATTTTGCACAGCTTCATGCATTTGTATAGTGTAGGCAGGCCTGCACTGTTGAAATGCATGATACTAATCCAGGCAGGGTGGCTCTCATGAGATAGGGAAGGTGGGAGTGGGGAGGAGTTTGTGTTCTGATGTAAAAGAGGAAAACTGAGGATTCTGATGTGAAAGAGGGATGGGGGCAACTGAGGATTCTGATGTGAAAGAGGGATGGTGGCAGCTGAAGATTCTGATGTGAAAGAGAAATGGGGGCAACTGACTATTCTGATGTGAAAGAGGGGAGGTGGCAGCTGAAGATTCTGATGTGAAAGAGAGATGGGGGCAACTGAGGATTCTGATGTGAAAGAGGGATGGTGGCAGCTGAAGATTCTGATGTGAAAGAGGGATGGGGGCAACTCAGGATTCTGATGTGAAAGAGGGATGGTGGCAGCTGAAGATTCTGATGTGAAAGAGGGATGGGGGCAGCTGAAGATTCTGATGTGAAAGAGGGATGGGGGCAACTCAGGATTCTGATGTGAAAGAGGGATGGTGGCAGCTGAAGATTCTGATGTGAAAGAGGGTAGGGGGCAACTGAGGATTCTGATGTGAAAGAAGAATGGTGGCAGCTGAAGATTCTGATGTGAAAGAGAAATGGGGGCAACTGAGGATTCTGATGTGAAAGAGGGATGGTGGCAGCTGAAGATTCTGATGTGAAAGAGAAATGGAGGCAACTGAGGATTCTGATGTGAAAGAGGGGAGGTGGCAGCTGAAGATTCTGATGTGAAAGAGAGATGGGGCAACTGAGGATTCTGATGTGAAAGAGGGATGGAGGCAGCTGAAGATTCTGATGTGAAAGAGAGATGGGGCAACTGAGGATTCTGATGTGAAAGGGGAGAGGATTGAGAATTTTAAAATGTGAAAGGTGAGAGGGGCTGAGCATTTGGATGTGAAAGGAGTGTGGCGGATGTGGATTTCAGGGCTCTTATGTGAAAAAGGTTGGCCGAGGACAGGCTCTGATGTTAAAAGAGGAAGGGGGGGCTGAGAACCTTAATGTGAAAGGGGGGCAGAGGTAAGGACTCTGATGTGAAGAGGGGGTGATGACTGATGTATAACCGGGGGGGGGGGTGATGTAAAAAGGGGCTTCTGATGTACAGGGTCGATCTAATCCCTCTTTAGGGTGGGGTGCCTCCAGATTTTTCATACTTTCAAAGGGTGCCGTGGCTGAAAAAAAGGTTGAGAAACGCTGCTCTAGACAACTTGCATCAACAGTGACACCTGTCAAGAAACCTCAAGTTTTTTTTCTTTAAATTGGACCTGGTCCCGATCCCCAACCTTGATGCCTATACATTTAATGAGGGGTATCAATAAATCTGAGACCTGCACACAAAATCAACATATATAAAATGTAAATTCTAATGCCCTCTACACACGGTCGGATTTTCTGATGGAAAAAGTGCAATCGGATTGTGTTGTCAGAAATTCCGATCGTGTGTGGGCTCCATTGGACTTTTTCAGTCGGAATTTCCGACACACAAAGTTTGAGAGCAGGCTATAAAATTTTCTGACAACAAAATCCGATCGGTTAAATTCCGATCATGTGTACACAAATCCGACGCACAAAGTGCCACGCATGCTCAGAATAAATAAAGAGATGAAAGCTATTGGCTACTGCCCCGTTTATAGTCCCGGCGTACGTGTTTTACGTCACCGCGTTCAGATTTTCCGACAACTTTGTGTGACCGTGTGTATGCAAGACAAGTTTGAGCCAACATCCACCGGAAAAAATCCATGGATTTTGTTGTCGTAATGTCCGATCGTGTGTACAGGGCATTAGTGTAATTGCGTGTATTTTAAAACTCAAGAGTTAACCTCCATCTAGAATCGAATGCTAGGCTGGTGTCAAGAATTTGATGCTTGAGCAGTGGGGTATTTTAGGAAAAGATGAGCAAACTAAAATTTACAATAAAGCTTCCTGTCTTATCCCTTGCAATATTTACTTACAGAAATACCAGTTGTTGGACATGTGTCTTTAGAGCCAGGGCCAAGATTGTAAACCATACTGTATTCCTGTTATATTTACAACAGATATAGATTGTCCATCTATATAATTTTATCTACAAAGACAAACATTTTTATATACATTATTTATAACGGTTTACAGTATTTATGTTTAATTGAGAAATGTATATTGCGCAAATACTAAGCAACAGTTCATTTTGGTGCAGTACAAGGTTAAGTTTTACCTGTGACAACAATTAAGTGCAACCTGTCTGAAACCAAATACAATTGTGGTAATGAATAAACTTTAATTTGTTTGAAAAACTTTATTTATAAAGTTTAACCTGCGTGTCACTATACTTGCTGGAGCCATCAGTGGGCAGCCTTCATTTTCTGTACAACCCCTTTGAAATAGTTCTGTGACTAAAGAGCCATGAGTTTAGAGTAATTCTCTCATTTAACCCCTTTACTACCACTGACAGTGGTGGCAGTGGGGTTTTATACACACACTGTGTATGTACACTTCACAAGCTGTACAACTGCCTGATTGTTTTCTGTGACCCTGGAGTATGCCTTTTTCCACATGGCAGGTGCCGCTGGATGACAGGGTGGGAGACCAGCAAACATCCATTTGCTGATCTCCCCTAGCTAGAACGAACCCGGAAGTGACTTGTTAAATGTCAGTTATGGTTTCTGATCTCACTTTCCGTGGTTCCTGTAGCCAGGGAAGGACCATTGCCTTCAGTGGAAGGCTGGTAAGACATCAGGGGTCCAAAAGACCCCTGATGTCTCATTAAAGAGAACTTGTGGTTTAAAAATATGTCATATAGGGCACTTTTTGTCCCCTATGCGATATACATAAAGTTTTAGTGCAAGTAAAAAAAAAAAGTTACACCTACACACTTAAAACAACCCCCCAAAAAATGTTTAGACCGTCCCTCCCCTACATGCCCTCTCCTACATGAAAATAAATGCATGCATTGGGGGAACCTTCATATGAAGACGTCGCTTGCAATGCACAATACATATTGCCATACACTGTGACAGCAATAAATCTAGGCCCATTAGTCATGGTTAACTCTAAAAGCCCCCACAGTTCATCAGCTGTGACTTTTCGACTGCAGCTGCTACCATTTCCATGGTACCTATGGAAAATATAGGGTACCAAAGTTTGTTGGGCTTGTGCAGGATTAAAGATCGACATCGAACCTTTTCTTTTGTATTTTACAGGAAAAAAAAAAGAGTAATATATTGTATTTGTGTGCCCTTAACTTTTTGTTAACATTTTTGGACATTTTACACCCAATAAATCGTTGGGAAAATATTGTGCGACATAAAAAAATCTGAAACCACAAACATTTTATTCTGCAGGGTGTCAGCTTTCACAAAATATATGTTTGGGGTTTTTAACTAGTCTTCAGACCTAAAATAATTTTTTTAAATATGTGCGGAAAACAGCTTTTTCAGCAACAGCGTAAAGTGTTAATTTAAAAAGCATCACATAATAGTGTAATTGTTCTTCTTGAAATGAATATTTAGCCAGTTGTACTGACGTGTATGTGTAATATGTATATATATATCTCCACAGCAGGCGATTTTGCAGCACCAAGTGAAGATTCAGGCTGGGTTCACACTATTGCGAATTGGATGCGGCTTTCACCACATCAAATTTGCATGTCAGGAGATTGTGACTGCCTCTCTATGGAGCTGGTTTACTCATCTCCGGAGCAGCTCCAGTGCGAATTTTTGTGTGTCTTCTGGTCTGGTTCAGGTCCGAATTCAGCCAAAAATGCGGGCTAAAATCAGACCTGAAACGGTTAACAGGATGCACGGACCCCTGATGTAAGCTGCTCCCATGCTGCAGTGTGAACCCAGTCTTAAAGTCCAGCAGAACATGTACAGATTGACAACAATTTTGGGCATTGTGCCCTTTGTCAGGCCAAATAGCAAATCGAAATTAGTGAGTCATACAAATAGTGATGAAACCAAAAACCAGTAAGATACATTGTTTCAGTTATAGATTAATCTTAAGTATGGATTGGATACATAGTAATGCCATACAGCATCATCCGGTTTGGTGTGGTGCAATTTGCCATGCCTGTAATACCTTTTTGCATGTTCGGCAGCCCCTTGAACTGGCCCGTAATCCATACATATATAAAGTATTTCGTTTGTGAATTCAGAACATTTCCCTTTTAACAGATGCTCAATATTTCCTCCACTTAGAGCTTAGGTACTTAAGTCTAGCAAACCTTTCTTTTTTTTTGCTGACTTGTTTCCCCAATAAAGCAAAGGCAGCAGGGGCATTTATATGTACGTAGGTATAATAAAATAATAGATATAGGGTATCTTATTGCAGTTGAGTAAGTGTTTCTCCTTTGCTCATATTAGAGTAGACATAACTGCTGGGGGATGAAAACTCATAAACCTGCCAACAGTTTTCAAGTGTGTACACCTATAGATCTCTATTACAAGTATCATAATATGTGACTGAGGAATCGGGAAATGGAAGATGAACAAACTGATGGATGAACAAGAAGTGGAAAAATTTATTGCTGTTAAAAAAAAAATGTTAGGACACAGGGTCAAACTAATTAAAAGTGCTAATATGCCATCTGCATCTCAGCATAACTCTCTAACAACACTGGCAAAATCTTAAAAAATACAAAATGGTTAATTTCAGAATTTTCTTTTGTGAATTTTAGATGAGGCTGCATTATGTATAACAGGTTTGTATAAACTGTCAGGTTGAAGTCCATCTAGTTCAACCAATAGAAATAAATAAAAATAGAAAACCTCAGAACACAGAATCCTATACGCACAGTTGATCCAGAGGAAGGCAAAAACCTCAATAAAGCATGATCCAATTTGCTCCAGTGGGGAAAAAAATCCTTCCTGATCCCTCAAGAGGCAATAGGATATTCCCTGGATCAACTGCCTCTGCTGTTATTAACGATAAATGTTAGTATCCAGGTACATTTTCCGCATTTAGGAATAGGTATTCATTACTCTAATAAGAGCAAGGGAGAAACAACTTGTTATCTGTGTAAAGGACACTCCTAATCAATTAGGGAATATTACAGCTGTCTTGGTACATATTCACAAATAAATTACCCTGTGGCCTTTTTGCTATATTGGGGAATCAAGAACTGATGGACAAAAATGACGTATGCTATTGGAAGTAGTCGATTAGAGCAACTTTTGGCTGGGCATTTCACAAAGAAATCGCATACAGGGTTCCAATTAAAATACGTGATCGATTCAGTACCAGAACTCAATGCGGAGAAAATACAATGTTGTTCTGATCATGACTTTGATCTATACTTGGTATTTATTATATTGTATTTATTTGATTGATTGGTAATATTTTATTCAGATTATATTTGATTTTATTGCTTTTAACCACTTCAGCCCCGGAAGGTTTTACCCCCTTCCTGACCAGAGCACTTTTTACAATTCGGCACTGCGTCGCTTTAACTGCTAATTGCGCGGTCATGCAATGCTGTACCCAAACGAAATTTGCGTCCTTTTCTTCCCACAAATAGAGCTTTCTTTTGATGGTATTTGATCACCTCTGCCGTTTTTATTTTTTGCGCTATACGCGGAAAAAGACCGAAAATTTTGAAAAAAAATGATATTTTCTACTTTTTGTTCTAAAAAAAATCCAATAAACTCAATTTTAGTCATACATTTAGGCCAAAATGTATTCGGCCACATGTCTTTGGTAAAAAAAATGTCAATAAGCGTATATTTATTGGTTTGCGCAAAAGTTATAGCATCTGCAAACTAGGGTACATTTTCTGGAATTTACACAGCCTTTAGTTTATGACTGCCTATGTCGTTTCTTGAGGTGCTAAAATGGCAGGGCAGTACAAAACCCCCACAAATGACCCCATTTTGGAAAGTAGACACCCCAAGGAATTTGCTGAGAGGCATGTTGAGCCCATTGAATATTCATTTTTTTTGTCCCAAGTGATTGAATAATGACAAAAAAAAAAAAAAAAAAAAAAATTACAAAAAGTTGTCACTAAATGATATATTGCTCACACAGGCCATGGGCATATGTGGAATTGCACCCCAAAATACATTTAGCTGCTTCTCCTGAGTACGGGGATACCACATGTGTGGGACTTTTTGGGAGCCTAGCCGCGTACGGGGCCCCGAAAACCAAGCACCGCCTTCAGGATTTCTAAGGGCGTACATTTTTGATTTTACTCCTCACTACCTATCACAGTTTTGAAGGCCATAAAATGCCCAGATGACATAAAACCCCCCCAAATGACCCCATTTTGGAAAGTAGACACCCCAAGCTATTTGCTTTGAGGCATGTTGAGTCCATGGAATGTTTTATATTTTGACACAAGTTGCGGGAAAGTGACAAATTTTTTTTTTTTTTTTTTTTTTTTGCACAAAGTTGTCACTAAATGATATATTGCTCACACAGGCCATGGGCATATGTGGAATTGCACCCCAAAATACATTTAGCTGCTTCTCCTGAGTACGGAGATACCACATGTGTGGGACTTTTTAGGAGCCTAGCCGCGTACGGGACCCCGAAAACCAAGCACCGCCTTCAGGATTTCTAAGGGCGTACATTTTTGATTTTACTCCTCACTGCCTATCACAGTTTCGGAGGCCATGGAAAGCCCAGGTGGCACAAACCCCCCCCAAATGACCCCATTTTGGAAAGTAGACACCCCAAGCTATTTGCTGAGAGGCATGGTGAGTATTTTGCAGCTCTCATTTGTTTTTGAAAATAAAGAAAGACGAGAAAAAAATTTTTTTTTTTCTTTTTTCAATTTTCAAAACTTTGTGACAAAAAGTGAGGTCTGCAAAATACTCACTATACCTCTCATCAAATAGCTTGGGGTGTCTACTTTCCAAAATGGGGTCATTTGGGGGGGTTTTGTGCCACCTGGGCATTCCATGGCCTCCGAAACTGTGATAGGCAGTGAAGAGTGAAATCAAAAATTTACGGCCTTAGAAAGCCTGAAGGCGGTGCTTGGTTTTCGGGGTCCCGTACGCGGCTAGGCTCCCAAAAAGTCCCACACATGTGGTATCCCCGTACTCAGGAGAAGCAACAGAATGTATTTTGGGGTGTAATTTCACATATTCCCATGGCATGTTTGAGCAATATATCATTTAGTGACAACTTTGCGCAAAAAAAAATAAAAAAAATAAAAAATTGTCTCTTTCCCGCAACTTGTGTCACAATATAAATTATTCCATGGACTCAACATGACTCTCAGCAAATAGCTTGGGGTGTCTACTTTCCAAAATGGGGTCATTTGGGGGGGGTTTGAACTGTCCTGGCATTTTATGCACAACATCTAGAAGCTTATGTCACACATCACCCACTCTTCTAACCACTTGAAGACAAAGCCCTTTCTGACACTTATTGTTTACATAAAAAAATATTTTTTTTTTGCAAGAAAATTACTTTGAACCCCCAAACATTATATATTTTTTTAAAGCAAATGCCCTACAGATTAAAATGGTGGGTGTTTCATTTTTTTTTTTCACACAGTATTTGCGCAGCGATTTTTCAAACGCATTTTTTGGGGAAAAAACACACTTTTTTACATTTTAATGCACTAAAACACACTATATTGCCCAAATGTTTGATGAGATAAAAAAGATGATCTTAGGCCGAGTACATGGATACCAAACATGACATGCTTTAAAATTGCGCACAAACGTGCAGTGGCGACAAACTAAATACATTTTTAAAAGCCTTTAAAAGCCTTTACAGGTTACCACTTTAGATTTACAGAGGAGGTCTACTGCTAAACTTACTGCCCTCGATCTGACCTTCGCGGCGATACCTCACATGCATGGTGCAATTGCTGTTTACATTTGACGCCAGACCAACGCTTGCGTTCACCTTAGCGCGAGAGCAGGGGGGACAGGGGTGCTTTTTTTTTTTTTTTTTTTTTTTTTCTTTATTATTATTATTTTTTTATCTTATTTTTAAACTGTTCCTTTCATTTTTTTTTTTTAAATCATTTTTATTGTTATCTCAGGGAATGTAAATATCCCCTATGATAGCAATAGGTAGTGACAGGTACTCTTTTTTGCAAAAATTGGGGTCTATTAGACCCTAGATTTCTCCTCTGTCCTCAAAGCATCTGATCACACCAAGATCGGTGTGATAAAATGCTTTCCCAATTTCCCAATGGCGCTGTTTACATCCGGCGAAATCTACGTCATAAAATGCTCGTAGCTTCCGGTTTCTTAGGTCATAGAGATGTTTGGAGCCACTCTGGTCTCTAATCAGCTCTATGGTCAGCTGGCTGAATCACCGGCTGCATTTTCAGGTTCCCTGTTGAGACAGGAGAGCCAGAGAAAAACACGGAAGATGTTGGGGGGGGGGCATTCCCTCCCACTGCTTGTAAAAGCAGTCTAGAGGCTAATTAGCCACTAGGATTGCTTTTACATGAAAGCCGACCGCTGGCTGAAAAGAATGATACCAAGATGATACCTAAACCTGCAGGTATCATTCTGGTATAACCACTCAAAGTCGTGAATGGCCTACCTGAAGACAAAAAAATGGTTAACAATAAAGCACAGTAAACGGTAAGGTATAAAAAATTGCATACCTGAAAAGCAAACATGATAAAACATAATAACAATAAAACATTGCAGAATAGAATACAGTAAAAAAGAGCAGAACAATAGAGAGAGAATAGAGAGAGAGAGAACAATAAAACGACAACTATTTTTATTTTATATTTTTGTTTGTGTTTTTTTTTTTTTTTTTTTTTTTTACACTTTTTTTTGTAACTAACTTTTATAACTGTAACCGGTTCCAGGTTCGGGTCTCTCAAAATGCGATGGCATCTCGGGAGACCCTGTGAAAGTGTGCCTAGTCTGTGCAATGCTGTACCCTACGCTAATACTCAACTAGTGCATGGTAGCGTTCAAAACATTCACCAATGCAAAGACCAGGATTGTCAGGACAGGAGGGACAATAATAGCGGGTGTCACGCCTATATCCGCGCTTGCTGCAGACACAACATCTTTTTTGGGGGGGTTCGCTGGGTAGGGGTACTCGGGAGGACATAAAGAAATTGCCTCTCATGCAGCTGACTGCATTTGGTTGGGGATGTGAATGGGGGAAGTACGGGCGCTGCAGAAGCGGTGGGTTCCCAATTAGGATTGGCGAATGCAGCAGGAAGGGATCGCAGCGATGTTAGCGATCGCAGGGATCAGGCCTGACTCTGCGAACGCTGCAGTTATGCGTTTAGTGTTTTGTAAGTGACAGTGATCGATCGATACTGCACTTGGGTGGGCTGGGCCGGGCCGGGCGGAGGGGCAAAACGCAGGTGCTAGCAGGTATCTGGGCTGATCCCGCTAACACTGCGTTTTTGGGAACCCTAAACTGCTGGGGACACTAGTATAGATCTGATCGGATCAGATATTGATCCGATCAGATACTATACCACTAAGGGAGGCGTATGCTGCGTGCGTGGGTGTTAGCGGTACTGGCGCTAATCTGACGCTGCCTGGGGCTGGTGCTTGCCAGTTCACCAAAACGCTACCAAAAAAACTGTTAGCGATCGCAGGGATCAGGCCTGACTCTGCGAACGCTGCAGTTATGCGTTTAGTGTTTTGTAAGTGACAGTGATCGATCGATACTGCACTTGGGTGGGCTGGGCCGGGCGGAGGGGCAAAACGCAGGTGCTAGCAGGTATCTGGGCTGATCCCGCTAACACTGCGTTTTTGGGAACCCTAAACTGCTGGGGACGCTAGTATAGATCTGATCGGATCAGATATTGATCCGATCAGATACTATACCACTAAGGGAGGTATACGGTGCGTGCGTGGGTGTTAGCGGTACTGGCGCTAACCTGACGCTGCCTGGGGCTGGTGCTTGCCAGTTCACCAAAACGCTACCAAAAAAACTGTTAGCGATCGCAGGGATCAGGCCTGACTCTGCGAACGCTGCAGTTATGCGTTTAGTGTTTTGTAAGTGACAGTGATCGATCGATACTGCACTTGGGTGGGCTGGGCTGGGCTGGGCGGAGGGGCAAAACGCAGGTGCTAGCGGGTATCTGGGCTGATCCCGCTAACACTGCGTTTTCGGGAACCCTAAACTGCTGGGGACGCTAGTATAGATTTGATCGGATCAGATATTGATCCGTTCAGATACTATACCACTAAGGGAGGCATATGCTGCGTGCGTGGGTGTTCGCGGTACTGGCGCTAATCTGACGCTGCCTGGGGCGACGCATATCACCGCCGGGCGATCGGGGGGCTAAACCTTTATTCGGTAATAAACGGCGGGTGCCCTGACACTATAAAAAATAAACAAACTAACCAGCGTCAACCGTAACGGTTATACGGTGATCAGTGGTGAAAGGGTTAACTAGGGGGCAATCAAGGGGTTAAAACATTTATTAGGTAGTATATGGGGGTCCCTGTCGCTATAAAACACTGACGGCGAACCTAAATATTTACGTCCCTAACTACCGTCACCAGCGACACTAATACAGCGATCAGAAAAATGATCGCTTAGCGACACTGGTGAGGGGGGGTGATCAAGGGGTTAAAACTTTATTAGGGGGGGTTAGGGGGGTATCCTAGACCTAAAGGGGGGTAATACTCACTGCCCTAACACTAACTGTCACAAACTGACACTATGCAGTAATCAGAAAAAAAAAAAAAAAATACTGCTAATGTCAGTTTGTGACAGGGGGGGGGGGGGTGATTGGGGGGGGATCGGGGGGCGATCGGGGGGGGGGATCGGGGTGTAAGGTATGCCTGGCATGTTCTACTGTGTGTGTGTGTGTTGTGTGCACTCACTTGTCATCTCTCCTCGGCGCTGGAACGGAAACTGCCAGACCGAGGAGAGATGACATCACATCCTCTGCCTGTGTGAAACGACACACAGGCAGAGGAGGATTCCCATTGGCTGGGAGCGATCGCGAGGGGGGGGCCACGATCGGATGGTCTCCCCCTCGCCTCCCGACGCTCCCAGTCAAATGCCGACCGCCGATGGCACCGGGGGGGGGTCCGATCGGACCCCCCGCCCGCGGGAGGCAGATCACGTACGGGTACGTGATTTTGCCTGCCCGTGCCGCTCTGCCGCAGTATATATGCGGTAGGCGGTCGGCAAGTGGTTAATATGCATCCATACCTGTAATTGACGTTTTCTTTTTTGAATGTGATTACGATTTACAGGTTTCAGCAATGTTTGACTCGCTGATACTATGCTTTAGACATGTCTAATGAAGGGTGCAATGCAAAAATGTTAATATCGCTACACTTTGTTTTGCAAACCCTCTTGCTGTGGACACTATATGATTGAGCCTTTTGGGCGATTTTTATTGTCTATTTATATATATTTTAAAGGCAAAAAGCAATTATAATATAAAAAAAGGTTTATTTTCCAGTCTGACTAGTGATTATTCTAATACAAATGTTACTATAGATAAAAGTTCTAATTTTATAGATAAAGTGTTGATTTTTTTTCTGTAACTTGACCCATATATTATAAAATGAAAGCAGAGCTTTACCCAAAAGGGAAGTTCTGCTTTTCTGCCTCCTCTCCCCCCTATCACTTTCAAACACCTTTTTTTTTGGGGGGGGGAGCGGATACCCAGAAGGCTGCGAGGCATTTACAAAGCGCATCGTGGCTTGCACTTGTGGAGTGTGAAGCCACAAGGATTCACAACTGGCTTCCCTTAGTAAACATGCTGGCACCAAGGACCCAATGACCAGTGAAGAACCAGCCCAGGTGAGGATGGCGCTGGATCCTTAGACAGGTTATAAAAGTCAGCAGCTACAGTATAAGTAGCTGCAAACTTTTAATTTTTTTCACACAGCCTGAAGATCCTCTTTAAATTAGGTGTCTGGTACAATTCAAGGTAAAGTTCTTTACAAATAAAAACAAAACAATGTTTTTTATTTTGCATCTGCATTTCTTTAACACTTATGCTACAAAAAAAATTCCCGCAAACAGTAAAAAAAAAATAAAAAAAATAAAGTAATAAAATAATTGTTACAAATAGGGTGTGTGGGGGGGGAGCTACAGAGAGAATAAGTTATTAATTATGGCTAGTTAGGAATGGCAAGGAGATTAGGACACTTTTATTAAAAAAAATATCAAATATATATTTTATATTTAATGTTTGCTTCCGAAACTCCTGTGTAACAATAAAAAAAATATTCCAATTAGCTGCTCTGAGAGCACAAGTTTACATTTTAAAATTCACTTAGCAAATATTGTTTCTGCAGATTAGTGTTAAAAAAACAGACTTCCCTGCTCATTAAAACAGTTATTGGCAGGATTCTGCTAGTGATGTTTTAAATACATTTTTACTGTAATAGGTGGTAAAATACTGCTATAAATATAACATGGTATTTGCATTAAAAAAGAAGTTCGGGATTTAAAAAAACAAAAAACTAACAATTATTAACAACTTAGCTGTCCCCTGCCGCCTCCTCAGTGAGAACTGAGCAATCAAACACACTGATTGCTCAGTTCTCCCCCATCCGCTCTGAGCAGAGAGCCATGACCATCAGTCAGTAGCTCTCTCCTTCAGCGCTCGCTGGTACGCTGGGCTGTGGAGGGGGCGGAAGGGGCTGGCTCAGCCTGTGCTGAGCCAGGTGGCGGTCCAGGCATCTGAATAGATCCCGAACCATATGGTTGGGATTTTTCCTGAGCCTGGACCGACTGAGTAAAGTCAGCCGACGGCAGCCTGTGGCATGTAATAAAGTTATGTAAATTGAGCATATTGTTTTCTTTTGTTACTGGGAACTTCCTGAGAGACTGTTATTTTTGGTTAAGCTGGTCATATGCACAATGGTTAGGTTTCCATCATAAGTCTGGGTAGTTCTGTTTATAACACATTTAACCATGCCAACATGTGAACAAATATAAACTTTTCTTTAATTTTTTTTAAGGATCTGTGTGAAATCTACATACGCTGGTAATGCACTTGCTGTAGGACCAAATATCCTATCCCAACTAAACAATATGCGTGTTTAAAGCAAGGCACTGCTGCCATACACATGCAGCTTATCAGCCAGTTAGGTAAAACACAGCTATTTATGGTCAATCAGGCCAACATTATTCTTGCTTTGCACAGACCAAATGGGAAAATGGGCCTAGAATGTGATTATTGGGCCCAGCCTCCAAATTACCAAAAATTACATTTTGTTTAATGCTTTTATTTTAATGCCTTTTTGGATAGAGTTTTTTTTATTATTTATTTAAAGTGTGTGCCTCTTTTGTATTTATTGTACATTTTCCAACAACATGTACTGTTAAAATATGCATGTAAAGTTAATTAAACTACATGTAAACTGGCAGTACCTGTTGGGTTTGTATGGATAGTGCAGTTGTTATACTAGAAAGCCAATCCTGTCACAATAATTGGTTTTATTGCCACAAATACCAGTTCAGCTTAGGGCTTATTTATTAGCCTTAACGTGTTTTCCACCCCAGTCAAATTGGGAGAACACATACATTTTAACATTTTATCACGTGTTCTCATTTACATGGCATGCGTTATTAAAAAAAATGCTGTTTACATTTTTCTAACTCTATTTTGAAAACATTGAAACTGATGTTTTCTGTTATGTTAAGCTGAGGGAGTTTAAGGGATATAAACCATTGGTTACATTTTAGATATTATAAGTTCTCATATTATACAGCACCAAAATTAAATGCCTACGTAAAAATCTTGCGGTCCAGGGCCTTTTGTTTTTGCCACTTCAAGTATTTAGCACAGATAAGTGGGATGGGTTGGATAACCTTTGAAAACACAGGAAAAGCATACAACATCTTTATGGGTTTTGTATGTCCTTCCAATGTCTATGTGGCTTCTCTACCATAAAAATGCGTAAAGGTAGTATAACCACACCTGGTAAATACTGGGGAGGACCTTTTGACCTTGGAGGAAATCACAACCAACTGGACTTTTCATGGTGGGCATTATCCTGTAGGCTAAACTATGTGCAGCACACAAAGTTTACTACAAGGTTGCAGTGATTGGTGTTCATGATATTGGCTTGTTTCACACTGTTTCATCTACAGTATATATCTTGTAAACTAAAGTACTTTCTGGGCTGAACAAGATAATCACTGCTCTGTGAAAACGATCTGGACTTACCTCAAAAAATCAACAGTGCCATCAACACAATTTATTCTTATCATTCAGCCATATTTAACAAATGAGCAAACCTTTTTTATTTACCATCATTGCCTACCTTTTCAGCACTCGATATTTTCACATAACATTGCAGAGCCAGAAGGGAAATCAGTACTTCATTTTTGATTGCAGGTCCAAGCAGGGAGCAGATAGCTATACAAGGGATGTACATTGTGGACAATCCACAGTAACCCATATACAATATCTTATAAGGTCAGTGTTGCTCCATGCTCATAAAATCACTTTTGATGTACATGTAGCCATACAAACGTTTATATTATATAAACACTGATGAGCATATATATATATGTAATAAGTAATAGTATACTTGAAAAGTAAAACCAACACCAACTTTCAAATTAAATATTGTCCAACACTGCTCTCAGCTACTCAGATTTCCACTCCAAACTGATCATATTTGGGGCTTAAAATTAAACTTAGGGTGTAAGTGGGGACACTCATACAGTGACTACACATGAATTATTAAAGAATATCTAAACCCCAAAACAAAAAATATATTGCAGCTAAACAAGTCCTTAGTTGAGTTTGCTGCATTTTTCTTTTTTCCAAGCCTTTTCCCTTTATTTTCATTGGGTAATCCTGAAAATAGCACACTTCCTATTCTGGCGTGTCTATGCTTACCACTTTACTGTCTCTGTGGCCATTGTTGCCACCTAGGATGAACTTCAAAAATACCTGCCTCACATCTCCTTTACATGGGGAAGTTTGTAGTTTACAAAAAAAGATAACATTATTGCTCTCATGTCAGATCAAAGAAGTGACAAGAACACTGCATTTCTGGAAATATCAACAGGTATTTTCTGTACTTGCTTAAATAATGGTTAGCCTGAAAAAAGAAAATTAATTCAGTGACCACAGCACTGGTAAAGTTATCCTTTCAGAAAAAAGGATCTTTCTGCCTGCATCCTGGAAGTGCATGTTTTAGATTAATCGGCAGGAAGACCACACAGGTAGGGAAGAATATTTACGAGCTGAAAATGCATTATATTTGTAAACGTCTTAAAAATTAACAGTATCAGATTGTTTGCTTGGGCATACAGTACAACATTACTATGCACTGGTATTCATAAATGTTACCGGCAGCGTGATTAAGCCCTTGATTAGAAGATAATTTGGACTGAGATGAGGTGTGCAGGATGTTGAGGAAACATGTGGGCACCTGGTTGTTGCATGATGTTTAGCAATATTGTCTCAACGTTGTCAAAAAGTGGTGAAAATAAATTGACAAAAGGAGAAAATTTTTTGTACAAATGGTTTGAGCATGGTTAATAGTTGTGAACTCTTCACTGTTTAATACCTCTCAAATCGTTTCCCTTTGCAAGTGATTCTGGGTAATGATGTCATTTTGTACATTCAATGCTACACTTGTAGACTATAGCTCAATGTATAAATATATGGATGCCATAAATATTCGGTGAAACATAAAAGTCTGAGTTTTTTTTTTTGGAATGAAGCCTTCGTTTCCTTTTACAAAAACACATACATTTCATCTTGCTTTATTTTCAGAGTACAGAAGTGCACAGGTGTTTAAATTGTTGGACATCAGGCTGAAACCACTTCAGAAATGTTTCACATACTGTATATAATGTAATTCCATTGCAAACCTGGGAAATTTATTGCTGGAGAGATTGAGATTTGAATATAACTTCAGCTGCCTATAGTTTTTTCAACTAAAGGTAATTGCTTATGCATAGTTAGTGAAAGTCTCCATTTGAATTGTACAGGTTTGTAATGCTTGTTTGTAACTGCTTACACTCCTCATGAATATCTTCACAGTCTTTCCAATTAGCACAATATAGTACACAGATTCATTTACATTGTACTGCATGTCTATATTCTGTAGAATCTTGTATGTAAAAAAAAATGTGTCTCCAAAATGACCATTGGAGCCAAAAAGCAGTCCTAATAGTGCACAGTTTCAAGAGAACCAGTGAGGATTGTCTATGGGCTGTATCAAATCTGCTTAGATGTCAGACTTGATCTGTAAGCATATCTTGAGTGTATATGTGAGCACATATGATAAATATGAAGATTATTGTGTCCACAGTGTTCAAATGTCCTTATTTCACATTTCTGGATGTATCATGCAAGATCTTGATATTTCAGATACAGAAAATTTTGTATAATGGAGAACTTTTTTATAATACTTTATAGGGAACTTGTTTTTAGCACTTAAGTCACAATTCCTCTAAAATAGACAGTAGTTATTAATTTATAGTTGGCATTGGTAATACAATGAGAGTTTTATTTTTTACCATAAAATCTTTCTTGAAGTCCATAGAAGGGCACAGGGATAACGTAACAGGGGGTTGATGTTGGCAAACCCCAAAAAAGTGGCAGGCTGCCCATCATAATCCTGCCCATAGCCGTCATGCCCCAGTTTTGTGAGAAAGCAGTATATAGAGCCAAAAACATAAGGCTGGGACCCATGTCCCTCAAAGGACTTCACAAAATGAATTTATAGTAAGAATATTTTTCTATTGGTGGAACTACAGTAAAGAATAGTGCAGCGCTGAAGGAAACTTAAACGACTAAAAATGATGATGAGGAAGTCCTGCTGGACGATACGCGTGCATGAAGCACCCTTTACCACCGTTGATGCTTCCGGCTTTTTTACTACATTCATTTTCTGCACATGAATTTATATGGACATTTATCATCATCATTTTTAGTCGTTTAAGTTTCCTTCAGCGCTGCACTATTTTTTACTGTATTACATGAAAGGACTTATATATTTGCCTTAAGTGTCCAGCAGCTTTACTTATGTGATGGTTTTTGCGCTGACTGTTTGACTTTGATTATCTATTGGTGGAACTAGATGGATTTGTATCTTTTTTCAATCTTCTTTCTTTATCGTCCATTGAGGGACAAAAGTTGAAATTAATTATAGATGTATGGAACATTCAAAAGCAATCCAACTTTGAACAACAGCCACTAAAAGACCCAATAGATGTGTGTGGGATTAACTGAATAAATGTTTTGCTGCAAGGTCACAGAAACAATTGAGGAGCAATAGGAAATTGCCTCTGCAAGAAGAGATGCCATAGGGAAGTCATGGCCGATTAGGCCAGGGGTCTCCAAACTATGGCCCTCCAGTTGTTCAGGAACTTCAATTCCCATCACGCCTAGTCATGTCTGTGAATGTCAGAGTTATGCAATGTCTCATGGGACGCGTAGTTCCGCAACAGCTGGAGGACCATAGTTTGGAGATCCCTGGATTAGGCGCTCAACAAGGGATGGACTGTCTCCATAAAAGCAAGTGGAGGACAACTAAACAACCACCTAGAGGAAACCTCAGATGGAAACACCTTGGATCAACAGGGTGGTAAAGAATAAAGCCCTGGAAAAACCCATCCTAGAATTTCAGGACTTCGGAAGTAAGAAATGGGAAGTGATCTTCCAGTGCACACAAATACTTCACAGAAAGTGTGACTAAAATATAGATTAAAGAATCTTCATCTAGTAATTAGGCCCCAAGTCAACCTCTAGATAAACAGGATGACAGTTTGGAAGATGCTGTGTAGGTAACGGACTGCAAGTCTCACTTCTAAGGAGGGGAGATTATAAGCAGTGACTTGGAGCTTGTGATTTGCATAGCATAGTGAGAACACTATGGGGGTTATTTACGAAAGGCAAATCCACTTTGTACTGCAAGTGCACTTGGAAGTGCAGTTGCTGTCAATCTGAGGGGTAAATCTGAAATGAGGGAAAGCTCTGCTGATTTTATCATCCAATCATGTGCAAACTAAAATGTTGTTTTTTATTATCCTTGCATGCTCCCCTCGGATCTACAGCGACTGCACTTCCAAGTGCACTCGTAGTACAAAGTGGAGTTGCCTTTAGTAAATAACCCCCAGAGGGACACTGAAGGAATTTTAGTGAATCTGCAAGACATTCTACAAAAGGGTAGCTTGTAAGCAGTATAGCAGGCCTAAAAGTCAGTGCTACAATGGGCACACAGATCTTGGAAAGATCAAGAAAGGAGATAGATATCGACAATATAGGTTGCAAAAATGCCTCTGAGTCAGGTTTTAGGAGATGGAAAAACAGCTGAGCCCAATAAGTCTGTAGGAGAGAAATGGGAACTTGGACAAAACCCAAAACACTAGGAAGTGGGGATATAGTTTTAAACAGAAGGAAGGTTTACAGCTTGAAAATATGTGGTGCCCATGGGAGAAAGATTTTTCCCACTTACAAGGCAGTGTAGGTAAATTTGTCATGCCATGATTGAAAGCCAATGCTTGAAAGCCAAGGAGACATCTTCCAAACTATGGGGGAGATTTACTAAAACCGGTGCACACAAAATCTGGTGCAGTTGTGCATAGTAACCATTTAGCTTGCTCAGTTAAGCTTTGACAATAAAACCTGGAAGCTGATTGGTTACTACACCAGATTCTGTGTGCACCAGCTTTAGTAAATCTCCCCCAATGGTTGCTGCCAGTAGAGGACAGAGTCATTCCAGCTAGCTCAAACTGAGACTTAAACAAGGATTCTAACTGAGCATCAGTGTAGTAGTTCCTAAATACATTATTTGGTGAAGGAATGAAGAATCCACCAAGGGTTGGGACCAAAAAGTTGAAAGGATACAACAATGGGGATTTTGAAGGTGCCAAAGGCAATACTTCACAAAATCATTTTATATATAATAAATTGTGAGAATATTTGGGAAATTACTGCGCTAAACTATATATATGAAAAGCTGCCAACACTAAAACAAAGTCAAACAAATATACGAAAACAGTGTAGCACTGAAAACCATTAAAAATACAACATACTATAAAGTGCATTAAAAATATGTAAACATAAAATGCTGATGTATGCGGAAAAAATAATAATATAAGCAAAGAAATTAATAATGATAAAGTCCAGTGACTGAATCCATGAAACATGAAATCACCACTAAAGTGAGCTCTTTTGAGCAAATGTCCACAAATGTGAAGGACTTGGGAATCACTCTTTGAAATGACACTTGGAATAGTGAGATAGTAGAGTGTGACTGGTCGTTGAGATGCCAAAAATAGTATATCTTCCACCAAGAAAGTATAGATCTTACCGGACGGAGTGGACTCACATACCAGCGGTAGTGAGTCAATCGAGCTAGTATCAGCCAAAGCCTGGGACTCCAATGCTGCACGAGGCTGGATGGAACTGGAACCCGGTTGGGGATCGATCCAAAAGTAGGTATGGGATAGGAAGATGTTCTCAACCAGACCAATGTAAGGATAATAAAAAATAAAAAGGCTCCATATGGTGCAGGTCAAAAAAGGGGATTTATTGTGAAAAGTACATACATTAAATCAAGGATGTGTACAGAATTGTGATCACAAAAGTTAAGAGCAATGTGGGGAGCAGTAGATCGCAATTCCGATGCGTTTGGTCCCAATGGACTTCAACTGGGGCATATCGCAGCTCCCCCACATTGCCCATATTTATAAAATATCTGAGTGGTCTGGTAATTGGAAATGGGAGACAAGACTCCGCCCACGGCAACAAACCGGAAAGCGTTGCCATCGGCGTGAGTTGCACGCCTCGCTTAGAAAGCCGATGGGTGGAGGGAAGCAACTATGTGAAACTTCCAAGCCGCACCCCCAGAAGGGACGTACCACCACCATCACGTAATGACGTGAACGCGATGGCAATGTACCCTCTCGCAAGACCCGCTCAGAATCACATGAGCCCGTTCAACACATGACTTCCCATAGGGCGCATAAGCGTCAATACCATCATAGCGCGATGACGTTATTACGTCACCACATCTGATGCGCTCCGGAACTCCAAGAGACATCCAAGCCACGCTCTGGATGATGGGCTGATGCGACTCCAAGTGTAGAGAAATAGACATCTGTGACACCAAAGACAATACACGAACACAAGTGCAATGGACCAAACAGGGCTATAAAAACAAGAAAATGGTGACCACATATAAGCAGTCTTTGAGCATAAAAAACAGTAATAAGACTCAGCACACATGAAATAAATAACAATTTTATTGAGTTTACAAAAACGTTAAAAGCAACACAGTAGAACCAGAGGGGCTTTGGCACTGATGCATTAACTTCAGATCTACATGTTTTAACAAAATACTGCATGAAATATCGCTATGAATAAAATATACCATTCATGAGTAGAAAGAAAAACATAACAGTGTAAACATTTGCTTGTTCATGCTTTTAGTCTTCCACCAAAAGCATGAACAAGCAAATGTTTACACTGTTATGTTTTTCTTTCTACTCATGAATTGTATATTTTATTCATTATTCATAAGACTTCTGAAGAAGCCATATTTTTGTGAAACATGTATAGCTGAAATTACTGCATCAGTGCCCAAGCCACATGGTTCTGCTGTGATGGTTTTAAGAATTTTACCTGGATGGTCCTTACTTTTGACATTTTTGTAAACACAATACAATTGTTAATTATATAAAATGGTTTTGTGAAGTATTGACTTTGGCACCTTCAAAATACCCATTTTTGTATCCTCTCAACTTATTAGTTTCTTTGGGATGTGATGCCCTTGATCCACTGACTCCCGGCAGCTTCTACATTACAAGGGTTGGGACCAGTTGTCCAGAAATTCTACATTTAGGGGAAAACCGCCTCACATAATCAGGAGAAGGCCATGCCAGCATAAGTCCTAGTCTTACGACTTGTTTCTGAGGAATGGAGGTACTGGAAAAACATTTGTGGCAGTAGAAGATATAGAACAGTTTGCATTTGCAACAGTTTGTATCTGCAACAGCAAATAGGAATACAGTGTTCGCCAAATTGGACAGAAGTTTGGGCATTGAAAACAGATTCTACAAGAGCAGGCTGTGAAGAATTTGAATCAGTGTCAGAAGTAGGAATAGAATCCTTAGGCACATATATGGGAAAAGTTCCAATAGTGGCATGTGCTGCTGAAGAAGTAGCAGTCAAAAATTCTAAATGTCCTTGAGAACACTGCTTTATTAATAATGTACAAACAGAGAGAAAGTCATAAGTGGAGAATAGAGGCCCTGTAGCTCCAGTGGAGGCAGCAGTCTCAGGTAGCAAACCCAGAGAGTTTGAACATATATAAATAGGAGGCTCCAAGGATTTTGACTAAAGAAAACAGTTCCCTGAGGGGAAATCAGTGAGCTTTCTCTGAAAATAGAAGGGGACAAGAAGGAGCATGACAGCATGAAGTACAAGAGGAAGGAGCATGTGTTGTTATGGAAACCAACTAGGTCAGATAGAGGCAAGGCCTTTCATACTGACAAACCAGATTGGACTGAGGTAAGAGTGAGATATGGGCAGCCAGGGATGACAACGCCACTGAAGGCAAGCAATGGGTCAGACAGGAGACTGGAGAATCAACTTGGTGCATCCAATAAGATCGGCAGCAAAACAAAACCTTTTCCTCCAGGATTGGGACCACTGTGCAAAACCAACTGTACAGAGGAGGCAAGTATGACATGTTTGTTTTTAAAAAAAAATAAAAATGAGGGTTTAGTAACCATTTAAGCCTGACTTTACTAGGGCTGTGTGAAATTTCCTGCATGACAATCCAGCTTATTGAAAGAGCCACCGGACCAGGGTCATCCTTAAGGGGAGTTCTAGTGTTCTAGGCATACATGCAGTAGAGTACTATATAGGGATCTAAAAACAGTATCTGGGGACCAAGGCCGTACAATTCAATGTGTAAACTGCAACAGATATCTAGTGATAGGAGTCAGTGGTCAGAAGTTTGGGCACAGAGGAACTGTAGCAGGATATTGGCTCTTGAATGACCATGCAAGTAATTGCAAACAGATTGGGTATACTGAGATAATAACACTGCTCCTAAAAAATTATAGCACTCAGCACATTTTGGAGTGCAGTGATTGAAGGTAAAACTGAGGTATATTAAACAGGAACATACAGTATTAGAGACCAGGTATACTGAAGGAATACCCCTGCACCTAATAAGGACAGTGCCCCATATTGCTAAAAGACTCACACAATGTAGAGCGTCTTGATAAAAGGTAACTTACTAAGATGCCTTTGTTATTATATGAGGCAATTTTTACATGAAAAATATCAAAAACTGGGAATACTAAGGGAAAGATTCTAATATTGAGAGCTCTCATATTCCTAAGGATTCAGCATAATGTAGAGTGGAGCATTCAAAGGTAACCTGCCTTTGTTATTTACTGAGGTAATTAGTTAAGAAAAACATGAGACAGGCTGAAGGCAATCCCATTGCTCTAATGCTGGGTAGGGTAGTGCACTGCGACTTGCTAGTAATCATAAGTATGGCAAGCACCTATATAGAGCTAATAGTACAGATATCACTCAAAGTATCAGTATCACAGGAATCCTAGAAACTGGGTGACATGACTAAGTACCTTTGTTCTAACTGGATTACACACTGGTTAAATGACACAGCACATTCATGTCTTTGATCTTCAAAATGCACAGTTAATAGTAGAAATACCAGATAGTAAGGTATCTGCATCAGACTTGAGACTGGGTTATATCAAATTAGTACCACAGCTCTAGAAGAGCACTCTAGCTTACTGACGCAGTACTTCAAAAACGTATACAAGGGAGTTAATCTGGCTATAGATACAGTACAAAGTATTCACAGCGCTTCACTTATTTCACATTTTGTTATGTTACAGCCTTATTGCAAAAAGGATTAAATTCATTATTTTCCTCAAAATTCTACAAACAATACCCCATAATAACAACGTGAAAGAAGTTTATTTGAAATCTTGTTTTAATTTTTTTTTTTAATAAACTAAACAAAAAAAAACACATGTACATTAGTATTCACAGCTTTTGCTCAATACTTTGTTGAAGGACCTTTGGCACCAATTACAGCATCAAGTCATTTTGAGTATGATGCTACAAGCTTGGCACACCTAATTTTGGGCAGTTTCTCCCATTCTTCTTTGCAGGACCTCTCAAGCTCCATCATGTTGGATGGGGAGCGTCGGTGCACAGACATTTTCAGATCCCTCCAATGTTCAATCAGGTTCAAGTCTGGGCTCGATTGGGCCTCTTGGCTGTGTGCTTAGGGTCCTTGTCCTTTCAGAAGATGAACCTTCGCCCCAGGTCCAAAGAGCTCTGGAGCAGGTTTTCATCGAGGATGTCTCTGTACATTGCTGCATTCATCTTTCCCTCGATCCTGACTAGTCTTCCAGTTCCTGCCACTGAAAAACATCCCCACAGTATGATGTTGCCACCACCATGCTTCACTGAAGGGATGGTATTGGCCAGATGATGAGCGGTGTCTCGTTTTCTCCAGACATGACGTTTGCCTTTCAGACCAAAGAGTGTTTCATCAGACCAGAGAATTTTGTTTGTCATGGTCTGAGGGTCCTTCAGGTGAATTTGGCAAACTCCAGGCAGGCTGTCATTTGTCTTTTACTGAGGAGTGGCTTCCGTCTGGATACTCTACCATACAGGTCTGATTGGTGGAGTGCTGCAGAGATGGTTGTTCTTCTGAAGGGTTCTCCTCTCTCCACAGAGAAACACTGGAGCTCTGTAAGAGCTACCATCGGGTTCTTGGTCACCTCCCTGACTAAGGCCATTCCCCCCCTGATCGCTCAGTTTGGCTGGGCGGTCCACTTTAGGAAGAGTCCTGGTGGTTCCATACTTCTTCTGTTTATGGTTGATGGAAATCACTGTGCTCATTGGGACCAATCGGACATGCACTGTTAACTGCGGGACCTTATATAGACAGGTGTGTGCCTTTCCAAATCATGTTCAATCAGCTGAATTTACCACAGGTGGACTCCAATCAAGTTGTAGAAACATCTCAAGGTTGATCAGTGGAAACAGGATGCACCTGAGCTCAATTTTGAGTGTCATGGCAAAGGCTGTGAATACTTATGTACATGTGATTTTTTATTTTGAATAAATTTGCAAAGATTTCAAACAAAATTCTTTCATGTTGTCATTATGGGGTATTGTTTGTAGAATTTTGAGGAAAATAATTAATTTAATCCATTTTGGAATGAGGCTGTAACATAACAAAATGTGGAAAAAGTGATGCGAGGGGATACTTTCCGGATGCACATTTCGATCTATTTATGGCTGTTCCAGAGGCATTCAATCTAGTGATCGACTCCTTTCAAACAGGAATGTTGGAAAATGTGCACTGAATCAATGCATGCAGTCCTAGCTGTCAGAATACAATAGCACAGTGGGGCAGATTCCTCAATCCACATTGTTCGCATGGACTGCGTGAATCAGTTTGTTTTAATTAGCCTGCTGGCTGATCAAAAAAGAACAATCCATCTATGGGCAGCTTAACAGAGACTGAGGTTTACTTGAGGTTATACCACTGCTCTGAAACTGGAGAGCGCTCTGCTTTGCCTGAACTGGATGTACAGGATTGTACTGGAAGCGCCACAAGCAGAGGACAGAGGTCATCTCTACACCACCACCCCCTTTTCCCTGTGGGCATTACTCTTGTGGGAGTCTTTAGGGACTAGAACACACCAGAGGCTAAATGACAGCCCTGGGCCTGTAAAGCTCTGTGGCTAATAAACCTGCATACTGCATAGCTGCTTTGTTGAAACTAGCTACAGCAGCCTAAAGAAGTCTTGACTGAAGTGAAGAAACATCCATCAACATGAAGAATGTTGATGGAAGAGAAAATATGATAAAATGGTAGATGGGTTTCTTCCTCAGCAGCGCTGAGCAGGTAAGTGTCCAACCTCCTTGGACTGAGGCACGGTCATTTGGGGCAGGGTTACAGTGGGAAGGCTTTTTTTTTTGTCAACCTCCTAAAGGCAGCATAACCCATACGTCTATGAATAACTTCATCCATGTGCCTCTCGATGGTTGATAAAGAAATATAATTTTAGTAGTGCTGTACAATTATGGATTATCTTCTAAAAGTGGGATTGATGATTTGAAAACAAATGAAATCTCAAGGGTATTGGATATGATATCTGTGCCAATGTGTTAACGTAGTTACATTATTTTGTTTAGAATTGTTGCCTTGATAAGAATAATTTCCTATTTCTGCACACCATGGTATGCATACAACAAAAAGACATAGCGTGCTTCAAGTCATCATTACATATAATACTGCTGTTTATAATAATGGACATGTGAAGTAACATTCTGCACATATACCGCCACACTTTGACAGGTGTGGCTAAAATTTGCATTATGTACTTACAGTTTACTTGGTTCTTTATAGTCTGCTCTTCTCATGAATAGAGGCCTCAATATTCCTCTCATAAATAATTGTATTCTGTATAAAGACTGATTGTTTTATCTCTTTTTAGGCTTACAAACAAATGTGATGCAGTAATATCAAAGGGAGTTTGCTGTACAGGCAGCAAAGACACTGCAGAATTTTGTAGGGGGGCAGCAATTTTGGCCCTAATTTGGCATTAACATTAGTTACCTACAATATGCTCTTCCAATCCTTATAGGTACAACGTATACATAAAAAAGCACAAGAGACACATACAGTAAGATGCCACAACTGACCGTAAGGTATCACAAAGATTCGAGTTGAAATGAGTGGCTGCTAAAATAACGATTTTAGGTTAAAATCTTCAGTGTAATGAATTGAATGTGGACTATTGCTCAATTAACATCAGTGATTTGCTATTTGAGGCAGAACATATTTAACGGTGGTTCCATTGTCTGTTATATAGACAGTATTAGGGCTTATTCTCACGTGGAACAGCTCTTGCTGCCCCTCTGAAAAGCAATCCTTAGCAGATCACTTTTCAGAGGATGTTTAACAGGAGGCAAGAAGGCTGAATCACCAACCCCGATACACTTAAACTGGTCGCATTTAGCAGCGGTATTGCTCACTGAATACACCATGCAGTTTAATTTTTGCTGCACCTGAAAAGCATTGTGGCCTGTGCATAGCCCTGAGCAGCTGCATGCCCTTCTTTAGGTGGGTAGTAAAACTGTTGCTCAACTGCCTGCATTTACCCAAGTGAACAAGCCCTTATAAAACGAAAGAAAATGGTGCCAAGCCTGAACTTTCCATCCACGTTGAACATATGGTAGTCAATTAAGGCACAATATTTTTTTTTTCAGCTGGACAGTGCATTATAAATGTAGCAAAATTAGTTATGAGCACTGCACAGCAACAAAGCAGCAGGATTTTAGCAAGCTGATCATTTGCCAACCGAAAATGTTCCCAAAGGTGTACAGAGCAAATTCTGCACATTAGCAATAGCTTTAGGAATGCAACTCTAACCTGTGTCAGCAGGAGTGCCACAAACTGCCATTGCTTTGCTAAGACATCTTCTAATGCAGTCAGTGAGGACAGGAGATGACTTTCATACTGCAAAGCGCTTGTACTGGGGTGCGGTTTTATGGTCTAGTAAAATATGTATACATATCAAGAAAACATGCAGCTTTATTCAGCAATATCCCCCATTTACTATATAAAGGAAGACAGCTAAGCAAACATTATACACTCTTATACATTTTACATTATGTTACACGTTTAGAGACCATATTTACAGAATGAGCTGAAGTAATGTTCTTTATTATGTACATAACAAGATTATACATTAGTCACAAAACTAGTCTGGAATGGCGGAATTTTGTGTACAAAAAAACTATTTGCTAAGGATTAGTATTAAGTATTGCTAGAAAAGCGTGACATGTTGTGAAAAGATGTTGGATAATTAACCTACTTTATACGACAAAATAATACCCTGCAGCACTCTAGTAGGCTGAATGAAAGGTCACTGTGTGATCCCATGGGTGTAACAGCAGAAATTGACAAACACATTTTTTTTAACTGTAAGAGCCCTTTCACACTGGGGCGGTTTGCAGGTGCTATTGAGCTAATAATAGCGCCTGCAAACCGACCCGAAAGTGCCGATGCTTGTATTCCAGTGTGAAAGCCCCGAGGGCTTTCACACTGGAGCGATGCGCTGGCAGGACGGTAAAAAAAGTCCTGCCAGCAGCATCTTCGGAGCGGTGAAGGAGCGGTGTGTATACCGCTCCTTTACCGCTCCTGCCCATTGAAATCAATGGGACGGCGCGGCTATACCGCCGCCAAAGCGCCTCTGCAGAGGCATTTAACCCTTTCTCGGCCGCTAGCGGGGGGTAAAACCGCCCCGCTAGCGGCCGCATACCGACGGTAAAACGCCGCTAATATTAGCGGCGTTTTACCGCCGACGCCGCCCCAGTGTGAAAGGGCTCCTAGAATAAAAGTGTGTGTATTATTTATTTATTTTTCATACATACACACACAAACACATCCACAAGTTTTGGCAGCTTAAACTCTGCACTCTGAGACAGTCCACAAGGTAGAAGTCTGCAGCACCTCATGAATTTTATCGTAAAGTTTGCTTAAAATACTTTTGAGTTACATTGGGAGAGATTTACTAGAACGAGCACAGAGAGTCTGGTGCAGCTGTGCATAGTAACCTATCAGCTTCTAACGTCAGCTTGTTCAATAAGGCTTTAACAATAAAACCTAGAAGCTGATTGGTTACTATGCACAGGCACACCAGATTCTGTGTGCTCCAGTTTTTGTAAATCTCCCCCGTTATGATTATATCTCAGGTTCAAAGCAAGCACTAAGGGCTGATTTACATTAGAGTTTTCCTCTCAAGAGTGATCCATGGTGGCGCACTTTTCAGATGGCATTGGACAGGTCCTTAGGAGACGATACCTTCTCACCACCTATTTAACCCCTAAAAGCCTAAACCATAACCGCATACAGGGTGGTTGCAGCTCAGCCCCATTTATAATACTGCCCACCGAACGTGATGGGTGTATACTTCTTGCCACAAAGCAAATGGTGGGGGCCAAGGCAAGTATACAAACCCATCTGGCTGCCTTTGCAGCTTAACCCAGGACCCTGCATTCACTATATTTGGTCTCTCACAGTACACTGAACATGGAAATGCAATTATTATTATTATACAGGATTTATATAGCGCCAACAGTTTACGCAGCGCTTTACAATATAAAAAGGAGACAATACAGTTATAATACAATAAAATACAAGAGGATTAAGAGGGCCCTGCTCAGAAGAAGTCCATCAAGTCCAACCTATGTGTGTGATTACGTGTCAGTATTTCATTACATATCCCTGTATGTTGCGGTCATTCAGGTGCTTATCTAATAGTTTCTTGAAGCTATCAATGCTCCCCGCTGAGACCACCACCTGTGGAAGGGAATTCCACATCCTTGCCGCTCTTACAGTAAAGAACCCTCTACATAGTTTAAGGTTAAACCTCTTTTCTTCTAATTGTAATGAGTGGCCACGAGTCTTATTAAACTCTCTTCTGCGAAAAAGTTTTATCCCTATTGTGGGGTCACCAGTACAGTATTTGTAAATTGAAATCATATCCCCTCTCAAGCGTCTCTTCTCCAGAGAGAATAAGTTCAGTGCTCGCTACCTTTCGTCATAACTAAGATCCTCCAGACCCTTTATTAGCTTTGTTGCCCTTCTTTGTACTCGCTCCATTTCCAGTACATCCTTCCTGAGGACTGGTGCCCAGAACTGGACAGCATACTCCAGGTGCGGCCGGACCAGGGTCTTGTAGAGCAGGAGAATTATCGTTTTATCTCTGGAGTTGATCCCCCTTTTAATGCATGCCAATATTCTGTTTGCTTTATTAGCAGCAGCTTGGCATTGCATGCCATTGCTGAGCCTATCATCTACTAGGACCCCCAGGTCCTTTTCCATCCTAGATTCCCCCAGAGGTTCTCCCCCCAGTGTATAGATTGCATTCATATTTTTGCCACCCAAATGCATTATTTTACATTTTTCTACATTGAACCTCATTTGCCATGTAGTCGCCCACCTCATTAATTTGTTCAGGTCTTTTTGCAAGATTTCCACATCCTGCGGAGAAGTTATTGCCCTGCTTAGCTTAGTATCCTCTGCAAATACAGAGATTGAACTGTTTATCCCATCCTCCAGGTTTTATAAACAAATTAAATAGGATTGGTCCCAGCACAGAACCCTGGGGGACCCCACTACCCACCCCTGACCATTCTGAGTACTCCCCATTTATCACCACCCTCTGAACACGCCCTTGTAGCCAGGGGTGGGGCAGGTGGTACAAAAGTTTGTAACTGTGGGGAATGAGCTGGTGGAAGCTGGTGGAAGTGGTAGGAGATTAGTTGGAGACGTGATAGGCTTTCCTAAAGAGATGAGTTTTCAGGGACCGCCTGAAGGTAGCAAGAGTAGGGGATAGCCGGACATGTGGAGGTAGCGAGTTTCAGAGGATGGGAGAGGCTCTGGAGAAATCCTGGGGACGAGCATGGGAGGAGGAGATGAGACAATTATTTTAGTAAATATAAACTGCTAAATGCCTTTTCTCATCAGCAGTATATAGCAGTCTTGTGACTTCTATGAGTGCCTGATTAAAGCTTGTAGGAAGAGTTTTCATTTTACTCTGACTGTCCTATGAGGCTGCAGGACCCCTGCCCTCTGTCTGAACAGTGCACCCCAAACTGAGCATGTGCAGAGTGGCTCCAGGGCTCTGTTCTATCAGGAGATGGTTTGAGGACAGTAAAAGAAGGGGAGGAACAGAGAAGACAGGATAAACAGCCTTTTTACATAATGCAGAGGATTAACCCCTTAGGTTCCACAGTGAGTATAACAAGCATGCTTTACTGCATATACAGACGGATTTTACTGTTGTGGGTTTAGTAACACTTTAAGGGGATGGAGTGGTAAAAAGGTATATCAACCACCTGTTTTACCGCCAACCCACTCCCCCCCCCAATCGCAAGTGTAAACTAAAATCAGGCATACATAGATCAAATCTCGGCTGGTTCAGCGGGCACCACTTGAATTTCAATCTATGCATTGGCTAGCTGCTTGTACACAAGTTGATCAATTGACTGAATTGTGTATAACCAGTCTGTTGGGTTTTTCCCAAATGATCAGTGCAGCTGGCAACACTGATCACTGTATTCTGCTGACGAGGAATAGCACAGTGGCAGGAAATATATTATTTTCTTTTAACCCTCTGGTTGAATTAAAAAAAATGAATCATGTATGGCCTGTCTTAGCCTAATAGATTGTAACACATGATCCATGTACATAGTGAATAAACTGAAAATATGTACCACTTGCATCTGATTATCTACAAAGTATCAACACGGTTCAGTCCTACACACATTTGTGTGGAAACAAAAACAGCATTGCTGCTGGCTATTTTCTGGGGAAAAAATAAATAAAAATGACATGCAATTACTAAGCAATCAATTACAGAAATAGATGCAAGTCAAAACTGATATTTAAAGTAGAACTAAAGGCAAAAAATGTGAATAAAGTAAGGAAGGGTGATAATAACTCCTGTAAGGTTTATATTTGCCATATGTGGTCCATTGGGGAGATTTCACTTCACTTCCTGTCCCATAGCCAAAACAGGAGGTGAGAGAATATCCCTCTAAAGCAAAGTAATCTCTGGTTGTCACCAGAACTAGTGTCCTTATTGCAAGATATCCCCACTATTCCTGTTCTGGGGACAACCCAAATTTTAGGATCTTCTTTTATTTTAATCGATAATGGTAAACAGGGCTAATAGAGAGGGTGTGCCCCTAACAGGGGTATAGATAGCATTAAAAATGGACAGGTGTTCTAATCCCTCTGCACTCTATCCAATTTTTAGGCAGAGTCTCCAACCTTGCAAACCTTGTAACTTTCCGGTGTTTAATGCCAACTCTTGGTTTCTTTCTCTATGGAATTTTGGGCCACTATCAATAAACATGAACCATAGCTGTGATCCAGTATGTTTGCCTCAGTAAGTGTAATTCAAGCTGCAGTAAAAAAATGGAGTACCTGTGTTTTTTTTTCCAATCTGTCTTTTATCTTCTCAGTGTAGTCTCTCCTATGTATCATAAGCTATATTCTCCTAAACAGTATGTGGATAAGCAAATGAGGGCTATTTATTCATGCTGGAATATTGTGTACAGAAGACATGGAAATGAACCATTTAGTTTCAGTCCTAAAAAGGTTGGTACTTGTAGAGTTTTTATTAAGGGAACTATCATGTTCCTTACTGATCTTCACTTTCTTAAAGGGGTTGTAAAGGCAGAAGGTTTTTTTTTTATCTTAATGCATTGTAAAAAGCCTTCTGTGTGCAGCAGCCCTCCAATACTTACCTGAGGTCCCTCTGTCCAGAGATGTCCACGAGTGTCTAAGCCATCTAAGCCATCTGAAATTCTCCTTCCTGATTGGCTGAGACAGGCAGCGCCATTGGCTCCCGATACTGTCATTCAAAGTCAGCTAGCAATCAGGGAAGAGAGGGGGCAGGGCTCCCTGTCTGATTGGACACAGGGAGCTGTGACCCGGCTCGGGTGCCTCCATAGCAAGCTGCTTGCTGTGGGGGCCTCGACAGGGGAGAGGGGCCAGGATTACAGAAGAGACACCCGAGAAGAGAAGGGTCTGGGCTGCTCTGTGCAAATCCACTGCACAGAGGAGGCAAGTATAAAATGTTTATTATTTTTATAGGAAAAAAAACGAGACTTTACAATCACTTTAACCACTTCAGCCCCGGAAGAATTGGCTGCTCATTGACCAGGCAATTTTTGCAATATGGCACTGCGTTGCTTTAACTGACAATTGCGCGGCCGTTTGATGTTGTACCCAAACAAAATTGAAATCCTTTTTCCCCCACAAATAGATCTTTCTTTTGGTGGTATTTGATCACCTCTGCGGTTTTTATTTTTTGCGCTATAAACAAAAGAAGAGCGTCAATTTAGAAAAAAATGCATTATTTTTTACTTTTTGCTGTAATAAATAGCCTTGTTTTTTTTTTTTTTTAAAAAGCAAATTTTTTTCCTCAGTTTAGTCCGCTATATATTCTTCTACATATTTTTGACAACTATAAAAAAAAAAAAAAAATCGCAAAAAGCGTATATTGATTGGCTTTTTATTATTTTATTTGTTTTTATGAGTAATGGCGGCGATCTGCGATTTCTATCGGGACTGCGACATTATGGAGAACATATCGGACACTTTTGACACATTTTTGGGACCATTGGCATTTATACAGCGATCAGTGCTAAAAAAGGGAATGATTACTGTGTAAATGTCACTGGCAGGGAAGGGGTTAACACTAGGGGGCAATCAAGGGGTTAACTGTATTCCCTATGTGTGTGTTCTAACGGTGGGGGATGGGACTGACTATAGGAGATGAGAGATCGTGGTTCCCAGCTCATAGGAACTCACAATCTCTCTCTCCTCTCCTCACAGAACTGGGATGTGTGTGTTAACACACACACATCCTTGTTCTGCCTCTCATGCCCGCGATCGCTCGTGGCCGGTGGTTATCGCGACCGCCGGTCACGAGTATTGGCACCCCCATTGTGCCGACATATAGCTACGACGGTTCACGGGTTCATGCCGACCTGCCGCAGTATTATGACGGTGGCTGGTCAGCAAGTGGTTAAGGACTGTATAGGGAGTTTCTGAAAGTCTGGATATTGTTTTAAAAGATAAGTTCACCTTTTTTAAAAAATAATAAATGCATATTTTTTTGCAGGTAAAAAAAAGTGTTTGTTTTTATTTTTTTATTAGGAGCCTGTAAAGCAATGCACCCATGATCAACAGATCACGGGTGCAATCTCACACTCCTGCAGACTGTCAGTGTAGCTGTCTGCTCATACAGACAGGAAGTTACACAACGACAGGAAGACTCAAAGAACTACCTAGAGCACTCATCAGCACCCTAACAGTTTATTGAGAACTACAAGCCATCAGCCAAAATGGCCGACAGTAGTTGTAGTTCTCTCATTCACAGAACTCTGTAAACGATTGACGCAGTCTGGTGGGTGGAGCCCCGCATGGATGAGTTTTTTTTAAAGTGCGACAGCGGGTGCAGGGAGAAGATCCCCAGCCTGCTGTCACAACAGGGGCTCGGGGGGGGGGGGTTTGTTGGGGCACGTTCAGTTAGTAACATGTTACACCCTAAATATGGGTGTAACATGTTATGAAAGGTGAACTTATCTTTAAAATACCCTAAAGGAGTTTAATGATGTAAAACGCTCTACAGAATATATCATGATACTGTAAAACAAATGGTATCCTTTTTTCTGTCCTTTGCGGTCTCTTGCTGGTTAACTTCAACATAATTGCATGTCGTTTTAATTTTTTACTATTTTCATGATATGGACTATGCCAATAGCAGAGCTAATTTGTCTCCTAAATATGTGTTTAAATCTTCTTCCACACTAGCGTCGGAGAGCAGTGCCCTTTGAAGAGCAATTCATATCGTAATTGCTTCTAGAGGGCATTTTACAGGTGGTGAGGAGGTGTTATATTGCTTCCTTACAGCATGATTTAACTCCAAACACATGAATTACACGCAGTTGTAGCATGGCCCCATTAAATTTGAAGTTTAACAAACAGTGCCACTTTTCAAATTCTGAACTTGATCAGGAATTAGGTGTAGAGGGAGGAGTATTCCATTATAAATGTACAAAATACATCACCTGAGGATATCCTTTGATAAGGCCCTGTAGGAGGGTCAAAACGCGTCAGTGGACCGTGGGTGGTGACGTAATTTCCAGCCAGTGAGACCCAGGTTATTGTGGACTTCCGGTTCTGGTTTTATGCTTATTTATTTCCTATACCATGTGAGTGGATATGTTTTAAACTATTTGATTTTATAATAAAATGGAATTACGCTATGTGGATCTTTCTTTGTCATTTATTTACACCATGTACAAGCATCCCATTGCCCAATAATTAAGGAGTGACAAAGGAGGACTACAAAGCTCAGCAGATCCAGGATATCTGCACAAGCACATATGACTCCTGTCATTGGGAGTCCATAGCAGCTGGATTGATGAAGGACTACAAAGCTCAGCGGACCTAGGATATTTGCAAAAGCGCATATGACTCCTGTGATTGGGAGTCCATAGCAGCTGGACTTTATGTGAATTATGATTATATTTGATTTATTTATATTAACTGCTTGCGACTGCCGCACGAACATTTACGTCGGCAGAATGGCACGGACAGGCAAATGGGTGTACAGGTACGTCCCTTTAAATTTGCCGCCGTGTGGTCACGTGCGCGCCAATGCACGTGCGACCCTGCCGCGAGATCCGTGAGTGTGATTCGATGTCCGTGGGGATACCCGCGATCATTTCACAGAGAGAAAGAACGGGGAAATGCTGATGTAAACAAGTATTTCCCTGTTCTGCCTAATGACACTGATCACAGCTCCCTCTGATCGGGAGCGGTGATCAGTGGCGTGTCACGTAGCCCATCCCCCCACAGTTAAAATCACTCCCTAGGACACACTTAACCCCTGCAGCGCCCTCTCCAGGTTAACCCCTTTACTGACAGTCATCTACACAGTAATCAATGCATTTTGAATCGCACTGATCGCTGTATAAATGTGAATGGTCCCAAAATAGCACCAAAAGTGTCCGATATGTCCGCCATAATGTCGCAGTCACGATAAAAATCACTGATCGCCGCTATTACTAAAAAAAAAATTAATAAAATGCCATAAAACTATCCCCTATTTTGTAGACGCTATAACTTTTCTGCAAACCAATCAAACGCTTATTGTGATTTTTTTTTACCAAAAATATGTAGAAAAATATGTATCAGCCTAAACTGAGGGAAACATTTTTTTAAATATATTTTTTGGGAGATATTTATTATAGCAAAAAGTAAAAAATAATGAATTTTTTTCAAAATTGACGCACTTTTTTGTTTATAGTGCAAAAAATAAAAACCGCAGAGGTGATCAAATACCACCAAAAGAAAGCTCTATTTGTGGGGAAAAAAGGACATCAATTTTGTTTGGGAGCCACGTTGCACGACTGCGCAATTGTCAGTTAAACGACACAGTGCCGAATCGCAAGCCAAATGGTCCGGGGCTTAAGTGGTTAATCATTTGTGATGATTGATATTTTTTTGCTTATAGTCAAACATGAGGTAATAGACCTATGCAACTCAGAAATGCCAAGGCTACCGGAGGAGATAGCACGAGAATTAGATGTACCAATCTCAATAGAAGAATTTAAGAAAGCAATAAACCTTCTAAAAGTAGGGAAAGCCCCGGGCCCAGATGGCTACACCCTGATGTATTATAAACTTTTCGCTGAGAAATTGGCTCCAAGATTCATAGCGGCTTTTAACTCCCTACGGGAGGGACAGACGATACCTAGGGAGACTTTGATGGCACATATAGCAGTAATCCCAAAGGAGGGAAAGGATCCATCCCAATGTTCCAGTTACCGACCAATTGCGTTGCTGAATGTGGATTTAAAAATTTTTTCTAAAATTTTGGCGTTAAGATTAGAAGAGTATATTCCTGCATTGATTCACCCAGATCAAGTGGGATTCACTGCAGGAAGGGAGGGGAGGGAAAACACGCAGAGAGTAATCAATGCGATATACACTGCACAGAGTAGACAGAAACCCCTTATATTGCTTTCAGCTGATGCAGAAAAAGCATTCGATAGAGTTGACTGGATTTTTCTTGAAGCAACTTTATAACATATTGGACTGGGCGAAGGAATGCTGAGTTGGCTTTCAAACCTTTATTCAATTCCAAGTGCGAGGGTTAAGGTATATGACAGATTGTCGGACCCCTTTAGGATACAAAATGGAACACGGCAGGGTTGCCCCCTATCGCCAATTATCTTTATTCTCACACTGGAACCTTTCTTAAGGAAAATACGTGCTAATCCTAACATTAAGGGTATTAAGACAGAAAGTGAAGAGCATAAGTTGGCAGCATATGCCGACGACTTGATCTTCTTTATATCCTCCCCAATTATATCCCTTCCATCTCTTCTAAGGGAGATAAATAATTTTGGGGACCTAGCAAACTATAAAGTAAACTATACTAAGTCCGAAGCTATGTGGTTGGAAATTAAGGTAACTGAAACACAACAGATAAAGTCACAGTCAGACTCTCATATAAGTTACCTGGGGACCAAAATTCCAAAGAAGCTTAGTAGAGTGTTTGAACTAAACTATGCCCCGATGCTAAGACAAAATAAACAGGATTTTAGGAGATGGGATAGGGAAACCTTCACTTGGTTTGGAAGGACAAACATTATAAAGATGAACGTGATGCCTAGACTCCTTTACTTATTGCAAACCTTGCCAATAAAGATCCCTTCAAACTTCCTAAAGGACCTTAGATCAAGGTTCCTGAGGTTCATCTGGGCAGGGAAGCCAGCAAGAGTAAGGAGAAACATTCTAGTGCTCCCAAAAGAAAAAGGAGGTATTGGCTTTCCAGACCCAGTGAGATACCAGGAATCCCTACAGTTAGCTAGAGTGGTGGAATGGTGTGCTTCCGTAAGGAAACCACACGTACAGTTAGAACAAGCGACGGTTAAAATTCCACTGGCGGGAATAGCATGGATAGCAAAATCGAAATTACCTACAATAGTGAAAAAACATCCGTTAACAGGCGCAAACCATCCGCTCCATTAATATGATCTTCAAAAAAGCAAACCTTTCACCTTATCCGAGCCCTATGACCCCTGTATTGGGTTCCCCAGATTTTCAACCAGGCTTATCAGATCGGAGTTATGAGGTATTAAAACACAAGGGGAGAAGCAGGCTTATAGACTTTTCTAGGGATAGCCGTTTGATGACACGAGGTGAGATAGAGGGAGAAGTGGCATCGGACCTGGATTATTTCAGGGCCATGCAGTTAGGAGCGTGTATCCGTTCAAAAATTAAAACATGCCCAGTGATACGGGAGTTATCCTGTTTCGAGCGGAAATGCTTAAGCGGCGAAAGTATGAGACACTCTCTATCACACTTTTATGAAATATTAACGAGCCTGGAAGGCCCACAGGAGCTCAATTTCATGCAAGCATGGGAGAGAGAGTTAGGGGTAACGTTTTCTCAAAAACAGAAGGTTAAAATGTTAAAATCTATACATAAGACATCGATTGCTAGTAGATACCAAGAGGGAGGATATAAAATCCTTACTAGATGGTACAGAACACCATCAGTTCTTCAAAAAATTTTCCCACAGGCTTCAGATAGGTGCTGGCGTTGTAAGAGAGTGGTGGGCACGATGCTACACATATTTTGGGACTGTGAGAAAATTAAGAGTTTCTGGGAAATGGTCGAGGAAACGATTAAGGATATCACAGGTGTGTCTCTTGGGAATAACCCGGCTGCATTCTTACTAAATGATGTCCCCTTATCCGTGAAAAAATATAAGAATTCCCTGCTCAAACATCTTCTCAAGTCTGCAAAGGCCTGTATACCAGCTCTGTGGAAGAGTACAGTCCCTCTGACCAAAACCCAGTGGTGGGCCAGAATTATAGAAATTCAACAAATGGAAAACTTGACTATGATGCTGAAAGAACAAGACGAGAAATATCGGAGGATATGGTCCCCTCTAGTGGATTATAGAATCAGAGAACAGGAGAGGTAGATTATGTAGGATCGAATGGAAATGAGGAGGGGGTACCCCTTGACAGTGCTCCTTTTTTTTTTTTGGGGGGGGGGGGTTTGAGGGTGGGGGTACAAGGGGTACGGGAAAAGAAAAGGGAAAATATACATGCCTTTGGAATAGAGGAGATTTAGAATCATTTTGTAAGGAAATGTGTTATGTTGTTATATTACGATAAAAAGGAGTTATATGAGTGGACACGAAGATTAAATGAAATGTTTCAAGTGGCATGTAATACATGATATTCAAAAAATAAAGAATTTATTAAAAAAACATGAGGTAATAGAAAGAACCCATATAGGGTAGCGCTCTATATACACTTTATCATTAAACTCTGAACCTTGACTTTAAAATGCTGTTGCGTGCGGGGAAGTAAAACTGCAGCTCAGCTGCCCAATTTTTCTGCCCCCGCCCTCCCCTCTGAAAGCAATGTAAGACTGATCTTGTTGATACTTTGTAGATAATTGATGTGGATGGTACATATTTACCATCCATTTACTATCACTTTATGCAGGCTTTGTGATAAAATTCATGAGGTGCTGTATAGTCTAGTGGACTATATTATATATACACACACATCACAGGGTTTGAAGTCAGACAAAATCAAATGGAAAAAGCACAGGAGACCTAGGGAGAGGGTACATTGTTGACTATAAAAGGTTCTCTTTTAGCCAGGTAACGGTATAGCCAGTAGCAGTTAGTCACATTTACAGGACTTGTTCAGTACAAGTACCATTGAATGTGGCTAACTACTACTAAACAACAGAGCATTTTCACTTTGCAAAGCAGATTTTCACTTTGCTTCACTGCATTTATTTAGCTAAGAGAATTCACCTTCAAAGTGTACACAATCGTGTGCAAGAAAAGGAAGCAAAACATTATTATTGGATAACTAAAGTCTACCAAGATTCACCTCATTTTCTAAGTGAAAATTCCCTTTGCAAAGTGAAAATTTGCATAGGTTAGTAAATGAGTGAATCATCTAATCAAGTGAAAAGCAAAAATGATTTTTTTTTAACCATCTGTACATGATGTGTATTCTTTGCAAAGTGGACTTTCAGCTGCACTTCATTCACTAAGCAAGTTGCAAATTCCATTTGCAAAGTTAACCTGCTATATTCCTTTAGAAAATGAACAGCAATTTGTTACACCATTTTAAACACTAAATGTAGGCACTCTGGATATTCTGAAACTTGTAGTTCCACAGAAAGCTGAAAAACTACACAGATTACATGTATTCAGTCTATAAGATAAAAGATGAAGACAAAGCATTTTGTGAGAAAATACAATGAGGCAGCAGTACTGGAGGCTCTACTTAAAGCGGACCATCCCCCTACCACTTTAAAAACCACCACCACTATATACAGTGCCTTAAAAAGTATTCATACCCCTTGAAATTTTCCACATTTTGTCATGTTACAACCAAAAATGTGAATGTATTTTATTAGGATTTTATGTGATAGACCAACACAAAGTGGCACATAATTGTGAAGTGGAAGGAAAATGATAAATGGTTTTCCAATTTTTTTACAAATAAGCCCTGGTTCACATTGGTACACTTTGACATGTCAAATCGGTAATGGCACCGTCCTAATCGGTGCAACGCTGCATTTACAGCGCCGCACGGATTTCTGTACTACTTTTTGCAATTTTGGGCTGCGATTTACATTAACATCTGTACAGAAACCTGCACAGATGTCTCTGAAATCGTGGCCGAAATCAGGACTGACATGCGGGAGTTCAGCTGAACTCGCACAGCTTCATTCCGGCAGCTTAGTGTGAACCTGGGCTTAATATGTGAAAAGTGTGGCGAGCATTTGTGTACCCCCCCCTGAGTCAATACTTTGTAGAACCCCCTTTTACTGCAATTACAGCTGCAAGTCTTTTTGGGTATGTCTACCAGCTTTGCACATCTAGAGAGTGACATTTTTGCCCATTCTTCTTTGCAAAATAACTAAAGCTCTGTCAGATTGGATGGAGAGCATCTGTGAACAGCAATTTTCAAGTCTTGCCACAGATTCTCTATTGGATTTAAGTCTGGACTTTGACTGGGCCAGTCTAGCACATGAATATGCTTTGACCTTAACCATTTCATTGTAGCTCTGGCTGTATGTTTAGGGTCGTTGTTCTGCTGCAAGGTAAACCTCCGCCCCAGTCTCAAGCCTTTTGCAGACGCTAACAGGTTTTCTTCTGATCCCATCAACTCTGATCGGCTTCCCTGCCCCTACTGAAGAAAAGCATCCCCACAACATGATGCTGCCACCACCATGTTTCACGGTGGGGATGGTGTGTTCAGGGTGATGTGCAGTGTTTTCTGCCACAGATAGCGTTTTGTTTTTAAGCCAAAAAGTTCAATTTTGGTCTCATCTGACCAGAGCACCTTCTTCCACATGTTTGCTGTGTCCCCTACATGGCTTCTCGCAAACTGCAAACAGGACTTCTTACAGCTTTCTTTTAACAGTGGCTTTCTTCTTGCCACGCTTCCATAAAGGCCAGATTTGTGGAGTACATGACAAATAGTTGTCCTGTGGACAGATTCTCCCACCTGAGTTGCCACAGTTACTATGGGCCTCTTAGCTGCTTTTCTGATTAATGCACTTCTTGCCCGGCCTATCAGTTTAGGTAGACAACCATGTCTTGGTAGGTTTGCAATTGTGCCATACTCTTTCCATTTTAGGATGATGGATTAAACAGTGCTCCGTGATATGTTCAAAGCTTGGGATATTTTTTTTATAACCTAACTCTGCTTTAAACTTCTCCACAACTTTACCCCTGACCTGTCTGGTGTGTTCCTTGGTCTTTATGATGCTGTTTGTTCACTGAGGTTCTCTAACAAACCTCTGAGGGGCTTCACAGAACAGCTGTATTTATACTGAAATTAAAATACACACAGGTGGACTCCATTTACTAATTGGGTGACTTTTGGTCTGGTGACTCCACTAGGTTTTAGGCCACTTTCACACTGAGGCACTTTACATGCGTTTTAGCGCTAAAAATAGTGCCAAAAATGCCTCTCCTGTCACTCCAGTGTGAAAGCCAGAGTGCTTTCATGGTGGAGCGTTGCGCTTGCAGGACGTTAGAAAAAGTCCTGCAAGCAGCATCTTTGGGGCGGTGAACACAGCACTCCCAAAACACCCCTGCCATTGAAATTAATGGCCAGCGCAGCCAAAGCGCCTGCAAAGCACCTTGGCAGCGGTGCTTTGTGGGCGATTTTAACCCTTTTTCAGCCACTAGTGGGGATAAAAGCGCCCCGCTATCGGCCAAAAAGCGCTGCTAGAGCTAAAACTTTACCGCCAGCGCCCTCACCCCTCCAGTGTGAAAGTAGCCTTAGTAAGAGGTATCAGAGTAAAGGAAGCTGAATACAAATGCACACCACACTTTTCAGATATTTATTTGTAAAGAATTTGGAAAACCATTTATCATTTTCCTTCCACTTTACAATTAGGTGCCACTTTGTGTTGGTCTCTCACATAAAATCCCAAAAAATAGATTTACGTTTTTGGTCTTAACATGACAAAATGTGGAAAATTTCAAGGGTTGCGAATACTTTTTCAAGGCACTGTAAAACATTGCAGCTAAACAAGTGGACTAACACAAATGCACCTTTCTATTTATGTGTTGTTTTCTTTTTACTGCCTCTGATCTGCCTGTGCCCCGAGCAGCCATTTTCAAATCCCTGTGCCAGCCCACTAATGACGTTGCACCTCATTGCATACAATTATAGTACTGCACAAGTGCAGGACGTCAAGTGCCCCATCTCTCGTATGCAGCGTACATTATATTCATCTGCTGAAGGAAAAAAAAAGAGCCTTCAGATGAGTTCGATGTTGCATGGCGCATGACACCATGTTCTTCATCTTCCCCATATGCAGTAAGAGCCAGGTCTACATCACCACTCTTAAGCCTCGTACACACGGTATGATTGTTGGCAGGGGATTGTCTGTTGACAGACTGTTGTCCTAAAAATCTTACCGTTAGTACGATCCTTTTGACAATTGTTGTCCAACTTTCGGCCAACAAATGTTGGATGGCAGGCTAGTAAATTTTCGGCGAACAACGGTTTGACATCAGATTTTCATATGGTCAGTATACAAATCCGTCACACAAAAGTCGAAAGTACAAACACACATGCTCAGAATCAATGCTCACCAAACACGAAATTAGCAGAAGGGGCCCAAAGGGTGGCGCTCAAGAGCTGAAATTCCTCGTAGTACATCACTACGTTGGAGTTTGTTGCACGACAATTGTGTTCCGTTAGTATGCAAGACAAGATCCTGGCACATGCCCTTTTGACAAAAATTAGACCCTCGGTTGGCCAACAATTGTACCGTGTGTACGAGACTTTAGAGGAACCAGGAAGTGGGAAATCAAAAAGGTATGTAAAAGCAAAAATCTTTCTTTTTTAAGAAAGGATGGTTAGGTGATTTCACATCAGCATGCAGAGTTGAATGTGTATGTGATCTTTTCGCCAAAGGGGAGAAAGGTCCGCTTTAAGCATGTGAATGAGCATAGAAAGGCATAAGTGGTGTCAGCACAGAAAAGGCAAAGCGTTGTGGCATATATAAGGAAAGGAGGCAGTTTAGTGCATACCATATAGTAACAGTCTAAAATATATTGCAATGAAAAGATAACTAGAGGTCAGGTAAATGTAAAGCTCTGGAGGGTGCATGTAGTCTACGGGGTGTAGAAGAGCAGTTACATCATGCCATAATGGTGACAATTATGGGGCAGCATGGCTACAGGAGAGGAGAAACATTTCCTTTACCTAACTTGTGACCCTCGTTTACCTTTCATGGTAAATGAAGAACCACTTGTTACAGAAATGAACAAAAACTGATGATTGTGTGCCCTTTAACAGTTTGCATTAAACTTTATCCCTCCATACATTATGTTAGAACATCACAGTGCTTGTTCTGGTATTTCTCATACTCATTCTTAACTCAAAGCCACACTGAGCATATATTGTTTTCCAATGTTCGTAATAAGGTGAAAAAAACAACAACATTTCAACTAGATGACCCCCCACCACCACCACAACTCTGGCCTTGGCAGAGCATTGTTTGCAGTGTGTATCTGTGGTCAGAGCTGTACTGGAGCATATAACAGGTTTCACAACTTGGAGCGGTCCTACGAGGACCTATGAGGTAGGCCTGCTATTTCAAACTGACTGACAAGTAGAGAGGTTTCTTTCTTTATACCTGAAAGTAGAAGCTGCTTCCTCATGTCACTGGTACATATCCTGGCTCTCTGAATGAGCCTATTCCTCCTATCGTACCAGACAAGGGAGCCCATTTTGTGTATTTAATAATGAATCCACTTACACCATACTCCATTATACAATCTCCACAAAACGACTCCCTTGTCCGGGCAGCCCTTGTTTCACACAGAACATGCTCTAACCTTTTTTACCAATCATCATCCTACTAGATTTCTGTCTCTTGACACATGCAGCAATATTAAGGTAACAACTCATAATATATCAACTTTGGTCATATGTTTTGCTCAAAGTGTAACTGCACCTTAGGTTACATTTATGTTGTAGTCCTCCAACCGCTTCCAGTCTTAAGCTCACCTGTCCTGATCCAAATAGATATCACTGAGAAAGGCACACAGCTGCTCGTCAAAAACCTCCTCAACTAGGTCTGCGCAGGATCTCTAAAATCTCTTTAGCCTCTGTGCTTTATAAAAATGTTCCCGAGTCAGAAACGTGAAAGGAACCATCTAAAACTGATAGGCTGCAATATATGGCCTGCAGTGTCTGATTAACCTCATATGTGATATCTCGCTGGATCAGGACAGGGAAAAGACTGGTTTGGGCGCTGGGACTACAATCTAAGTGCTAACTAACTGCAACAAAATGAATAAGGGGAATGGAGGACCTCAGCTATGAAGATCGATTACACTTATTCACTCTGGAGAAGAGGCGCTTGAGGTTATGATACAATGTACGAAATATGTTATATTAAAATATAATATATGAAAGTTGACTTCAGTAACTGTAAAACTGTTTATTCTGATGTCCCTGAAAAGGACATGCAGCCCTGACTTGAGGTCAGAAGAAAGCAGGATTAACCTTCCGGAAAGGGTTCTTTACTGTTAGAGCAATCATATTGTGGGACTCCCTCTCCTAGGAAGTGGTACTAGCTGAGAGTGTCAACAACTTCAAAAAAACTTTTGGAAGTTTCCTCAAGAAGCAGAAAATGCAGGGCTATGGGAACTGGTGGAGAATAAAAATTACACACATAAGTGGGCCTGCGCTTTTTTAACATTATAAACTATATAACTGCATCTTTAGGCCTTACTTACACTTGTGATTTTAGGTCTGGCAGCAGAATCTTTCGGCTGGTGGTTCTGGACAGTAGCGGCCATGTATAAAACAATTACTGTGTGTATGTCACCGGCGCAAAAACCCCTAATTTCTCAAAAAATAAAAATATATAGATAATTCAACCTTATGTATCAGGGTTGCTGCACTCAAATAAAACCCTTCACTAAGATGGGTAAAAAATGCTAATTAGTGTGTGTGAATGCGCTACTCCCATAATTAACCACCACTTGCAATGTTCATTTTCTATTACTCCAAGTAATTACTTATAAATATTCTCATGTGCATATACTTAAAGCTGTAAATCAAAAAAACATATAACCATATATTATTCAATACATGCAAAAAGTCCTTCAAACGTGTTGCAAAATCTTGTAACCATTAATGTGACTGGCGTGCTCCTAAGTTCCTCCAATGTTCATATGTGACTGAGTGAGACACCTCCACCATTTAGATTGGCCACTCACCAGATGCTTAATTAAAGATGCGCCTTTGGTTCATTCAAGGGATAACCACTCCACCTAAGCAACACTCCTCACCGGCTAAAAACTTGGACTCTAGTATTCCTCATAGGAAAGCATAGGGACAAAAGGCGATCATAGCGCAATATGTTTGAACTATTTATTTTAAAATTCAAAGTAAGAATAACCACTCACATTTAAAAGTGCCCTCGAGCCGGCACGAAGCTTATCCAGCAGTTACGGACGGGTGTATGGCTGTTTGCATGGTCCGCTTAATAGTAATGTGCGGTCTCCACGCTCAGCTTGCGCTCCAAGCCTCGTTCCCGTTCACGTCTGGTCACCTGATGCAAGAAAACTCCCAGCAGCCTCTACGCGTTTCGCATCATAGAATGCGTCATCAGGAAGCTGCCGTTTGATTGGTGCATGCTCTATTTATACTACATATGGCCGGAAGTGGATGTTCCGCCATTTTAACTAAGGTTATATTCCCATCTATGACTTCCTTCCTAGTACCGCCATTTTAACTGAGGGCATTGCCCACTTTATATATCCTAAATTTACATAGCCATTTCCCCTTGTTATCATTACTTGTATTTAATATTTATATATATTTATAAACTAGATCCTGACCCATCTATACCTGCTGGAGAGGCTTTTACAATACCTTTAGCATTTTGCACATTTAAAACATTTTTTGTACATTTTACCCATTCCGCCCTCACCGCTGATCCATATGAAATATGGAACAGCAAAAAACGGTCTTTATTTCTTAAAAAATTCCTAAAGAAATATGTATAACCCCTATTTTCCTTTATTACATTACGTTCATATTGATTATATCCATGCAAAAAATATATACTAATGAGGAAAAAATATATGTAAATAAAAAAAGAGAAAAAAAGGAAGAAAACATATATATAAAAATAAATAAAATAATAATTGAAAATAATAATAAAAAAATATAAAATTGAAAAATAATAATAAAGAAAAAATATGAAAATAAAATAAAATAAAGATAAAAATAAAATAAAAAAAATAAAAAATAAAAAATAAAATAAAATAATACAATTAAATGAAAAAAATAAAAAAATACCTAAAAAATTAATATTGTACTAATTAGTAATTTTCCAGATAGCAGTTGATGTCGAGTTCCACGTTTAACCCTTTTGGCCTCATGGTGTCTATTTTGTATATCCAATGGGTTTCATTCCTTGACACCTCCCTTTTCATGTTGGTGTTTCTCCAATCTTTTTCTATTCTGTCTATTCCATAGAACTTTAGGTGTTGGGGGTTCCTGCCATGTACGTCCCTAAAGTGTTTGGATACACTGTGATGTTTGAATCCTTTTTTGATATTTCTAATATGTTCTCCTACTCTTACTGACAGGGCTCTAGTTGTTCTGCCCACGTACTGCAGTCCACAACTGCACTCCAGTACGTAGGTGACGTGTACTAGCGCATGTTATAAGTTTATCAATTTTAAAGGTTTGCTTATTGCTATTCGACATGAAGTTCATTATCTTTCTATCTCTTTTGCTAGTAGATTTACACGCCTTGCATTTCCCACATCTAAAGAAACCCTCCTGGTTAAAAAAAGTTGACATTTTTTTAGGGGGATCTGGCACATTCTTTACTATTTTGTCGCGGATTCTACTTGCTCTCCTATATACGAATGTTGGTTTTTTTGGTAGGACCTTGCTCAATTGTGGATCATTACTGATTATGGGCCAATGTTTCTTTATAATGTTCTCTAATGTTCTATATTGTTTATTAAATCTTGTTATAAATGGCATTTTATCATTCTGATTATGATTTCTAGTTTTGTTGATTAGCGTTAGCTCTCTATCCATATTGGCTATTTTTAGACGTGTTTCCTCCAGTGTATCTCTTTTGTAACCCTTGTCTATGAATCTCTCTATTAAGATATCAGTCTGCTGAAAATAATCCTCTATTTGGTCACAATTTCGTCTTATCCTGGTAAACGGGCTTTTTGGGATCGCTTTTTTCCAATGGGGGTGGTGACAGCTCCCCATCGGTATATATCCATTCCGGTCCGTTTCTTTGAAGTGTGTCCTAGTCCCAAGTCTGTTCTTGTTTTTATAGATTTCTAGGTCCAAAAAATTAATTTTTTGTTGATGTACTGTAGCTGTAAATTTAATATCATATTTGTTATGGCCAATATGTTGGATGAATGCTTCCAGTTGCTCTTGGCCACCCTTCCACACTATCAAGATGTCGTCAATAAAGCATTTGTATAACAGCAAGTGTGGCCAGCATCCCCCAAAGATCTCTTCCTCCTCCCATTTACTTAGGAAGATGTTGGCCACACTCGGTGCATACTTATTACCCATTCCTACTCCTTTGATCTGTCTATAGTAGTTGTGGTTGTGCCAGAAAAAATTGTTCCCCATAGCCATCCTTAGTCCCTCCAGTATGAACCTTCTTTGTTTTAATTTTAGATCTGACAAGTTCTTCATTCCCCAAGCTACCGCTGCCAAGGCATCTGTTTGTTTTATGTTGGTGTACAACGACTCCACATCCAGTGTTACCAGTAATGTGGAGTCGTCCACCTGTAAATCCTTTAAGTTATTGATTACGTCTTTGCTATCCTTGAGGAATGCCTTTCCCTCTCCTGCTATTGGTTGGAGGAATATGTCTAAATACTCCCCCAATCTGGAATAGACTGATTCTATGCCGCTAATTATGGGCCTTCCTGGTGGTCTAGTTTTGTTTTTATGAATTTTAGGAACCTGATATATTACTGGTATCCTTGGTGCTTCTGTCAGCAAGTACCTACCTTCTTTTTTATTTATAATTTTGTCTGTTATGCCCTTATTCAGATACTCTTTCAATTTCTTTTTAAGTTCTCTATTAGGATTCTTTTTCAGGGGTTGATATGTGCTAATATCTAATATCTAACCAGGAGGGTTTCTTTAGATGTGGGAAATGCAAGGCGTGTAAATCTACTAGCAAAAGAGATAGAAAGATAATGAACTTCATGTCGAATAGCAATAAGCAAACCCTTAAAATTGATAAACTTAGAACATGCGCTAGTACACATGTCACCTACGTACTGGAGTGCAGTTGTGGACTGCAGTACGTGGGCAGAACAACTAGAGCCCTGTCAGTAAGAGTAGGAGAACATATTAGAAATATCAAAAAAGGATTCAAACATCACAGTGTATCCAAACACTTTAGGGACGTACATGGCAGGAACCCCCAACACCTAAAGTTCTATGGAATAGACAGAATAGAAAAAGATTGGAGAAACACCAACATGAAAAGGGAGGTGTCAAGGAATGAAACCCATTGAATATACAAAATGGACACCATGAGGCCAAAAGGGTTAAACGTGGAACTCGACATCAACTGCTATCTGGAAAATTACTAATTAGTACAATATTAATTTTTTAGGTATTTTTTTATTTTTTTCATTTAATTTTATTATTTTATTTTATATTTTATTTTTTTTATTTTATTTTTATCTTTATTTTATTTTATTTTATTTTCATATTTTTTCTTTATTATTATTTTTCAATTTTATATTTTTTTATTATTATTTTCAATTATTATTTTATTTATTTTTATTTTTATATATATGTTTTGTTCCTTTTTTTTCTCTTTTTTTATTTACATATATTTTTTTTATTTACATATATTTTTTTCCTCATTAATATATTTTTTTTGCATGGATATAATCAATATGAACGTAATGTAATAAAGGAAAATAGGGGTTATACATATTTCTTTAGAAACTATTTAAGAAATAAAGACCGTTTTTTGCTGTTCCATATTTCATATGGATCAGCGGTGAGGGCGGAATGGGTAAAATGTACAAAAAATGTTTTAAATGTGCAAAATGCTAAAGGTATTGTAAAAGCCTCTCCAGCAGGTATAGATGGGTCAGGATCTAGTTTATAAATATATCTAAATATTAAATACAAGTAATGATAACAAGGGGAAATGGCTATGTAAATTTAGGATATATAAAGTGGGCAAAGCCCTCAGTTAAAATGGCGGTACTAGGAAGGAAGTCATAGATGGGAATATAACCTTAGTTAAAATGGCGGAACATCCACTTCCGGCCATATGTAGTATAAATAGAGCATGCACCAATCAAACGGCAGCTTCCTGATGACGCATTCTATGATGCGAAACGCGTAGAGGCTGCTGGGAGTTTTCTTGCATCAGGTGACCGGACGTGAACGGAAACGAGGCTTGGAGCGCAAGCCGAGCGTGGAGACCGCACATTACTATTAAGCGGACCATGCAAACAGCCATACACCCGTCCGTAACTGCTGGATAAGCTTCGTGCCGGCTCGAGGGCACTTTTAAATGTGAGTGGTTATTCTTACTTTGAATTTTAAAATAAATAGTTCAAACATATTGCGCTATGATCGCCTTTTGTCCCTATGCTTTCCTATGAGGAATACTAGAGTCCAAGTTTTTAGCCGGTGAGGAGTGTTGCTTAGGTGGAGTGGTTATCCCTTGAATGAACCAAAGGCGCATCTTTAATTAAGCATCTGGTGAGTGGCCAATCTAAATGGTGGAGGTGTCTCACTCAGTCACATATGAACATTGGAGGAACTTAGGAGCACGCCAGTCACATTAATGGTTACAAGATTTTGCAACACGTTTGAAGGACTTTTTGCATGTATTGAATAATATATGGTTATATGTTTTTTTGATTTACAGCTTTAAGTATATGCACATGAGAATATTTATAAGTGATTATTTGGAGTAATAGAAAATGAACATTGCAAGTGGTGGTTAATTATGGGAGTAGCGCATTCACACACACTAATTAGCATGTATAAAACAATGACAAGATGACAGTAGCTGTCTGCCAATACTCACATATTTCCACACATTCAACGGTTAACAGCAGTTAGGGATGGATGATCAGTCCTAGACACAGACAAGCCTGTGATTCCAGGTGCAAGTACCTGGCGCTGGACCTAAAATCACCAGCATAAATGAGCCCTTACAGTTACACTTTAACCACTTCACATCCTGGCTTTTGTCAAATGACGTGCGCAGGAGGGATCTCCCATCTTGGGCGGGAGTCATATGACGTCCTGGGCTGCCCACCATGTCACTCGGGTGCAAGTGGAGCCACATAGCTGTGCTAAATTCGACAGGAGCAAACATGGGTTCTGTAGGGAAGAGTAGTGGACCCCTAAATAAGGATGAAACATAAAACATGATCAGAAACATGGTGTTAGCCTTTATCACTTGAGGACCTTGGGCATGAAAGATGAACCCAAAAAACAAAATACTTAGGGTGTATTACCAACGCCCTGCTTTTCTTTCTCTTGCCACTTTTACTGACAATTTCTGGGTGTCAAACACCTGGGACTTGCTATGTATCAGATACATAGCAATGAGCAGTTATCAAAATGTAGCTGCTCCTATTTAAAATTACATCTGCAACTAGTCTGCATGTGTCATTAAGTAAAAAACAAGGGATGGATGACCTGAAAATACATATAATTTAAAACAACCTAAAATGTTCCCCTATTTAGTCCTTTATTAACCCTTAGTTCATCATGATTTTTTATGTTCTATTGTTTTACCATAACATTTGTTTGTTTTGTTAAGTGTGGTTAAAGCAGTTAAATAATGTACAGATGGGCTTAAACAGTTATTTAATTACCTCGGCTTTCGTACCTGTATACCCTTTATAGACTAGGGCAATTTTTACATTTCTGCTTTAGGCCTGCCTATTCAGCAAAAACTCTGGTATAACTTAAAGTAGTTGTAAAGACTGATTTTTTTTTTTTTGCATTCTATGCATAAAGGTAAAAAAAACTTCAAACCTTCATTGTGCTGCTCCCCCAAAGCCCCTTAATACTTAGCTGAGCCCCGATCTCGATCCAGCACTGTGCACGGGAGCCTCGGCTCTCCTTGATCTCTCTCTCCTCATTGGCTGAGACACAGCAGCGGGAACCCTGCTCTGTGTCATATAGACACATAGAACGGGGCTCAGGAGCGAGCATACAGGAGTGCATTCAGTAGAGGGAGGGGCAAGTAGCGCCAGTGGATCTGAGAAGAGGAGGATCAGGGCTGCTCCGTGCAAAACCAACTGCGCAAAGTATGACATGTTTGCTTTTTTTTTTTGTTTTGTTTTTTTAATGGAACCTTTAATATCACTTTAAGATAACAAAGTAATACATACATTGTTTTTTGGGGAACAAATGAGGATTTCTTTTGTCTTGCAAAAATTATTTTATTTTCTATGCAAACTATAAACAAAACAAAAAAAAAACCATAAAAAAGAGAAAAATGTGTTTTGACCAGTATTAGTTTTAAAATAAGAGGTGTTCCTGTAAATGAAAAGTGCACATTTAAGTCTATAATTTGTACAGTTTACAATAACAAAAATTACATTTCTTGTAATAAAATATGGCAAAGTTATCTACAAAAGAAATAAGAGTGCTTTGTTTTAAATTTTGCTTATTTTTTTTATGTAACACTGAAAAAATGAATGAAAATTTTAAATATTAATGGTAAAAATAGAAATAAATTAAAAAAACAGAAAATATTATCTAGGGGGAGGAAGAAGTTAATTGTGGCCGATTTTGCTTAACTACAGGATTAAAAGGGGTTAAAATGGGAACACATTTACATTTTTTTTGTAAGATTACTTAAACATCACATGTAGATCAAAGGTCATACAATTGATCTACAAAAATGAATTACAGTAATTACATTAGGATATATATATATATATATATATATATATATATATATATATATATATATATATATATATACACAGTTGTTACTGCCTAAAAGAAACAGCAAGGACCATTCCTGCACTTGCCCCTTATAAATGTCATAAAATTGATTAAAAGTGTGGCTTCACAAATTTAGTGTATGAATGAAAAGATACCTGGCAATTTAAATGTGCTGGGGAGGGTAGATCTACAATGGCAGCCAAAGGCCAAGGTATTGGAACAGCACATGGCCCATGTATTGGAGTAACACAAAGTAATATACACTTTCCACAGTGTTGCAGAGAGCATGTTGTGGAAGTATGGTTTACATTTACAAGATCCAACATTTTCATCACATAGCTCAAAGTTTTGCAATTACTACTTCTGCCAGATTGGGTATTTCCCACAGGCACATAGCCAGCCAGCCAGCCATATATTAATTGAAATTCCCTGCTGAACTGGCTGAATTTTAATCCATCTCTAGGCAGGCGGGTTGTACAGAAGTTGATCTCTTCATCGACTTCTGTACAACCAGTCTTTTGGAAATTGTTTGCTAAATCAGTGCCATTGATGCAGAAGAGTGTATTTTGACAACGGGGATGCCTCCCCACTGTCAGAATACAATAGCTCCATGGGAAAAATTCCCTCATCCAACTCAAATGTTTGGAAAAAAAAGGCAGCCAAAGGGCAAATCACTAGTCACAAGTACTGTCTGTGGTCTTCCTGTAGCTGATCTTTCCCCATTACTTATTAACCATGCCTTGTTCTGTGTGGAACTGGCCATCTTGGTAGAGGCAGGGTTTTGCTTCCTCACATCAATGCTTCCAGCAAAAGGACCAGTGAGCAGTACAGTAGTGACATCAAACCGTACTCCAAATCCCATAAGACTTGCAGTCAGAGGCAGACTGCATATAGATTTCTCACTGCAGATTTACAGCAGTGAATACACTGGAATGCCTAGACACCATCAGATACCAGGATGTGCACAGCTACTTTTAAGGAAGAACTTTCTGTAGGACAAAATATATTTTTTCAGGGTACTGCTTAGGCACAACATTACCAAATGTTCCTTATAACACAGCAAATCTTTAGTCTTGGAGTTTAAAGTGCACTTTAAGAGAAGACGGGTGACGGTGATGTGTAGTTTGCAAAGGGAACCCAGCTTGGTGATGCATATGTGAAAACAGGAAAGGTTTGCCATGTAAAAGTAAATATGGCATTGTGGTATAATGTGCATTATGGAAGAAAGACTCCTTTCTAGAGTGAGCCAATTAACATGAAAAAAAAAAATCTATACTGTAAGGCCGAACAAGAAGAGGGCAGTTCTGCTGACCAAGTACATTTATATGAATACAGAGCTGGGGAGTAAGGAAGCAGTGCAAGCAGACTTGCTAAAGTTGCCTTCTCAAGGGACAATAGCAACTGAGAAGGGTTTTCTAAACTGCCTGGTTTGTGTTTCTTCTGAGGGCCTGTTGGCTGACAGGCATCTGCCTTCAATCACAGATGTTAAATTGATTGGTCAGTCATCTTGTTGGCTTATTGAACCAAAAGGGCACCTTCTAAGGAAATATGACAAATACTGTTCTAAGCACATAAAATGTATTCCAGCAGCCACCAATATGACCCTTACAAGACATGGCAGCAACATGGCAAACAAAAGTGCTAATTTATGATACAACTACTTGGGTGACACCATTAAGTAATAACAAGTGTTTCCAGTTGAAGGTAAAAAAAAAACAAAAAACGAAAAAACAAAAACATAACAATACTGCCCTGTGGGATAAAATATGTAAACTAGTCATCAGTAAACACTAGGATTTACCTGGAATGCCCAGAGAACACCACCCAAAACTACCAACTGGTAATTGCTGTCATTTGACAGTGATTAAATTACAAAACAGTGTTGCTCTGTCATTAAAATCTGTCTCCCCTTATCTCTCACTGTCTGGAGCCAAAGAGAAAAACTGCTATCCAGGCACCAAAGTAATGCATCTGAAAAAATAACAAAAAGTGAAAAAAAAACAGCTAAAGCTACATGACCATATTGATTCTGGTCCCAATGGCACTGTAAACCCTCAGTCATGAGGGGCTAAGTCATATGCAATGTTTTATGCGTCTGCAGGATGCATAGCAAACCAGTCAAGAAATGATTGGTACACATTGCTCGCCTCCTTTCTGGCAGAAGATGGTATTTGGAGGCAGCTCAGTTCACTTGGTGTAATAAGAAACTGCACCTAAGAGTTCATTTATAATATGCTAATCCAGGAACATCTTCTGGCCAGAAATCACATACCAGATAAACTAAGTAACTGAGAAATGTTAAAAAGAGGAATGCTAGAGAATGTATGTCAAATGCCATAAAGTAGTGGTGTTCTTATATAAGAAATTTATAGGAACTGCTTGCATTCACCTAGTTTAAAGTAGTTATTGTTAAAAAAAATCAATCTTGTAACATTGGTTTTATAGCACATATGTTACATAAATCACCGTTTACCCATGGACGAATTATAAAATTCAAATACCGGTTAACCACAGAAAGACAGGTGAGCATTTTAAGAAATTCTGACAATTCACTATAAATTAGAGGAATGATTTGCTTTTGTTATACGGCATATCCAAGATTCAACCCCCAGCCTCCAGACTTTATAAGTAGAACTCCCTATCTGCTAGTCTATACTTTTTTTGTACTCCAAATGACAGGTGTCACCAATAGATAGATGAAATCAAGAACTGAGCAAAAGGGTTTTTAAATAGGTTGTAAAGGCAGAAGGTTTTTTATCCTAATGCATCCTATGCATTAAGATAAAAAGCCTTCTGTGTGCAGCAGCCCCCCTCACCCCCCTAATACTTACCTAAACCCCATCTGGAACCAGCGATGTTGCACGAGAGACTCGGCTGTCTGGATCTCTCCTTCCTGATTGGCTGAGACAGCAGCGAAGCGCCATTGTGAGCCAATGAGGAGCTAGAGGGGGCGGGGCCGGGCCACCGATCCGTGTCTGAATGATCACAGTGAGCTGCGGTTCGGCTCGAGTGCCTCCCACTGCAAGCTGCTTGCTCTGGGGGCACTCAAAAGAAGGGAGGAGCCATGAGCACCAAAGAGGGACCCAAGAAGAGGAGGATCTGGGCTGCTCTGTGCAAAATCGCTGCACAGAGCAGGTAAGTTGAACATGTTTTTTTGGGGGGGGTAAAAATTACAAACGAAGAGAGTTTAGTATCACTTTAAAGTGTATGTATTGTCAAAATTGTGTTTTTTTTTAAATTTGGATTGAAAAGTAAAGGATTAGAGCCCCTCTATCAAGTTTTTTTCTGATGTGTACCCCTGGGTAGATTTACCATCTCTATTTGTTCTGGAGATGATTATCTTCAAAATAGTAAATGATAGGAAATTTTAAATTTTACAGTTTTCACCATACCAAAGGTGAGAGTATATTTTCCACTGGGGACACCTGTTGCAGTGACAACTGTTTCTCTCACATTGTAGATATTTCCTTTCAGGAAGCGAAGGGAAACAGAGAGAAAGCAAACAATAAGCTGACAGAGGTTTTAACCCTTCCTTATTATGTCCAAAGCTAAAAAAAAGTTTTGTCTATGTTTACAGACTGGGAGGTGTTTAGACAAACCTCAAAAGACTGGATTACATCATGTCAAAGTGATAGCATCCTCATTCACCAAGGTTCTTACTGCTTTACACTTAGTAAAGGTGAAGTTATTTTGGTGGTTGTTTAACACTTAACACATCCTTGTACATTGCACTGCCTTAACACAGTGTCATTACATTGCCTGCTTAAGTAAAAGGTCATGACAATATGTGTTTCTCTATTCACTTTATAAAGTGTAGCTGGTGGTGTCCAGCTATGGACATTCAAATAAACATATTTTAACAAACAGTGCTTTAAAACAAGCAATTCATTCTCAACGCTCAAAGTGGAGGAACTATAGTCATTTTCGAAGCCAGCTCATCTCTCCCCTCACAGCTATCACTTGGCAGATGTATATTCTTCTAATGTAAAAACAAAGCAGGTGGTCTAGGATGGAGGAAGTAAGCTGAGCTGCTGAGAACTTGGTTAAATGAGTTTAGTGCAGTGTTTCTCAACTCCAGTCCTCGAGGCACCCCAATAGGTCATGTTTTCAGGCATGCCATTATTTTGCACAGGTGATTTGATCAGTTTCACTGCCTTAGTAATTACCACAGCCGTTTCATCTGAGGGAAATCCTGAAACCATGACCTGTTGGTGCGCTTTGAGGACTGGAGTTGAGAAACACTGGTTTAGTGCTTCTGCTTTGAAGTTTGAAAATGAATAGCTCCACTGCACCTGCAGTTAGAGAGTTTGTTTTAAAGTTCAGTTACTGCTTGCTAATATATATAAACACTTAATTGTCTATAGCATGATCACAAATTCACTTTAAGGATTAGCCTAAGCAACTGCAGCATTTGACAAAAAAAAAAAAAGCCGTTATACCAGAAAATGTGTTGCTTTACATGTGTAGAGTACAATTTTACACTCCCAAGTATTGTGCACATGCTGCCATACCCCTTACAAGGTCTTAGTCATCTGACTAGGTAAAAGGATTATATATTTAAAAATAAAGCAGTAAGGCACCAGAGTTCACAGATGAAAATGTGTGTTGTAATTAAATTCCATGTCATCTGAAGAAAAGTTTCTTAGTAGAACTTTAAAGACTGCATTGTTATTCAACATCTCTCAGCACAAGTTTGGTAGATGCTGGATAAACAGCAGCGTGGCATGGCAAGTTATCTCATTTCTTCTCCGTTCCGGAATCTGGCCTGTATCACCACTGTAAAACCTGCTGTAAAGATGCAGGGACATTTGTGAGGGGAAGATGGTACAGGATTTGTATAAACTATTTCAGAACCGTAACAGGATTCCTGCTCCATGTGGGATTTGAAGCCACATTCTTTGGGTCTAATGGCAGATGAGTGCAGGTTGGTGCTCAAGCTCTGAAGACAGGAACGAACACTGCTAAAGCTCCACCCCGGTTGTAGTAACATAAGATATTTCCAAAGAAAATTACAAATAATGTCGGAGACCAGGAAGAGGGGGATACTGGGATTTGGCCCCCTTGTTGGTTACCGATTCCTGGCTAGTTGCTGTTTTGGCTTTCTGTGATTCCAAGCTACTAAGTCCAGAATCTTTCCCCTCTGTCCAGGCTCCCCCACTCAACCCAGCTCCAGGTTCAGATGCTCCTGCTGTCCCATGAGCTGGCTCTTTCCAGTCATTGAAGTTAAGATCAGTCAGCTGTCCTGGGAGCACCACAGTATGACGTCGCCAAGCACTTTTTCTGCGGCGTGTTTCTGGAGATCCAGGTTTCCTCATTGCTGTTACACACAGGTCATCCACTGCTGTTCTTGTGCGCTGTGGTGTACGGGAAAAAGAAGATCCTGGTTCATCTGAGGTTTCATATTTACCCTTACCCAATTTCTTGCGAGCTAGTGTGTCCCCAGGAATAAGCCTTTGGGAGGTGAATGAGTCCTGAGAGTGAGGTCGTTCTGTTTCTCTTTCTCCACCCACCTCTGTATCAGTTTCCATGTGACTGAATTCACTGCGCTCATCATCAGCCTCATCTCCACCACGAACACTAGAGGCTGGTTCTGAGCAAAGAGTAGAGAGTGTGGAGTACCCAGAAACAATGGATCTTGCATCAGCAGGAATCCTCTCCCCTACAGGAGCTGTCCATCTACTCCCAGGCTCCTTGTTCTCAGCTGTAGAATCCCTTTCGTTAGTCGATTTTTGCTCTTGGGGCTTAGGGCATTCTGGACCTCCAAATTCCCTTGGCTCACATTGCTTTTCTTTAATTTCAGCCCCTTGCTCTGTTTGCCCCATTCGTGTTGCCTCCTGCTCAGAGTCATCCTCCTCCGTGCTGCTCCCAAAGCGCTTCTCATCTCTCCACTTCCTGCGCTTGCGGTTGACCACAGAAATGAAGGGTAAGGATAGTAAATCACGAGCATACAGCTCCTTTCGAGAAGCCTAAAGCAAAACAAGAGAGATATATAACTTTATTACCATTCCTTCTGTACAATGCCTTATCAGTTATGCTTTTATCATGAAGTCTGCTACAATACAAAAATGACAATGGGGTTCATGATTAGCAAAAAAAAAATAAAAAATCAGTCCATCGCACCCACACAAATTAGCTTATTTTTGTTGTGGCCTATTAACAGAGAAAGAAGAAGTGAATGAGTAGTTACAGGTTAATAATAAACCCAATGTCAGACTTTATATAATATTTTTATAAACACAAGCAAAGTTTTCACATTCCTTGAATGGCTAATTTGGGAACAGTATGTTTTATTTCAGTGTTTCTGAGCACACATTCTCCTTGTGCACAAAAAAGACAAAACACTAACTGTTAAGAACAGAAAATAGAATTTTTTAACCTTAAACTACGTAGAGGGTTCTTTACTGAAAGAGCGGCAAGGATGTGAAATTCCCTTCCACAGGCAGTGGTTTCAGCAGGGGGCATCAATAGTTTCAAAAAACTATTAAACACCTGAATGACCATAACATACAGGGATATACAATGTAATACTGACATATAATCATACACATAGGATGGACTTGTGTCTTTTTTCAACCTCACCTACTATGTAACTTGTTTTGGCAGCTAGTATGTCATGAGTAATTTTTAACAGGCCAGTTTCTGTGAAGTGCTGTGGGTGAAAGCCAGACTGGGAAAGTTGGTGACAGGTTGTGAATCAGGAGGTTGTAAACAAGGTGTAGGTAGACTAGGTATTCTAAAAGCTTGAAGGTAAATGGGAGCAAGGAAATGGGAATTAGGTTGTTAGTAAGTTTTTTTTTTTGTTAGTATAGGGGTGAACATTACATGTTTTAGAAGGGTGGGGAAGATGTTAGTAGAGATGGAGAGACTGAAGAAGTGAGTTAAAGGAGAAGTACAGTCAAAGCTTGTTTGTCTGTACTTGTCCTGTGGATCACAGGAGTACACTTCATTCTGCACTCCTGTGACCCATTTTCAGCAGACAGCGTGCTGACATCACAAAGACAGATCAGGCTGGGTAATGTGGTGGGGATCAACCCAGATGCCTGGACCGGCACACGGCTCAGCCTCCCAGCGAGCAGCTGAGAGCCTGAGCCAGCAGCTCCTGCTCCCTCTACACACCAGTGCTCCAGTGAGTGTGGGCGGGGGGCAGCAGAGACCCGGTGACTTACAGGGGAGAAATGCTGCATTGGACCCAACCTTGCGGGACCATGAAAAAAGGAGCAAGAAAAAACATCAGAATTCCAATCAAATACAACCAAGCAAAAATACAAAATAGACTTATCACGTGTTGCAGCACACATGTAACATACGCGCTGGAATGCAGTTGTGGGCGGCAATACGTGGGAAGAGCAAAGAGAAAATGATCTATTAGGATAAGTGAACATATCCTAAACATAAAGAAAGGATTTAGATACCATAGTGTCTCACAACATTTCAGGATTAAACATAATTGGGACCCACAGTACCATAAATTCTAGGCCATTGATAAAGTTGAACAAAATTGGAGAAACCCATACCTGCAAAGGGAGGTCTCACGTAACAAAACCCGCTGGATATTTAAAATGAACACGATGAAACCGTATGGATTGAATGTGGAATTAGACATTAATTGTTTTATTGAAGATTTTTAATTTTATTTTCATTTTTATTTTAATTTTCATATATATTTTCTTCTTGTTTCATTGTTTTTTGTTTATTATTATTATTATACAGAATTTATATAGCGCCAACAGTTTACGCAGCGCTTTACAACATTAGGGAGGACAGTATAAGTACAATACAATTCAATACAGGAGGAATCAGAGGGCCCTGCTTGTTAGAGCTTACAGTTTATTAGTATTTAGGTATCTTGCATTAATTTTATGGATTATATATAAAAGGTAGCATATTGAAAATGGGTTTTAAAAGATAGAAGTTTTTTATATGGATTTTAAATTTTGTAATACAAGTTTTAAATATCGATAATATAAAAGTCTATCCAGCTATTCCCTCTGAATCTGTCATCCATAAGTTAAGAATTAAAACAGTGACCGAAAGTAACTATCACTTTTATCACTGTTTTTAGGATCAAATTAGGCAAGGGGTAAACAGGAAGTTAACAAGCATAATATGGGCAATAAACACCAGTAATGGCGATTTGCGAACTACCGGTTTCACGAACAACCCAATTGGCCAGGTGAAATGAAAAAGGGCATAAATACCTAAAGTAAAATGGCGCCACCAGCTTCCTGATGATGCATGAATGATGCGAAACACGTAGAGGCCGGTGAACAGCATCAACGTCACTTCCTTACACTGACCGAACCAAACTGAGGCTTGCACAGCACGCCGGTTCCTAGAGATGGAGCGGCGAGCATAGGCTTCACTCGGAATGCTGGATAGACTTGTGCTTGTCTTATAGTCACAATAACATGTGAGTGCATTCATTTATGTTTTAAACACATAATAAAGTTAAGAATGTTGCGCAATGATGGCTATTTGTTTTCCATGAGATTTGGAGATTATTGAAGCATGGATGGAATACTGTGATAACTGCTGAGAAACCTGTGGTTTATCCTATGGAAGGAAAAGGAACACAGGCATAATATTGAGGTGTTTTTATTATTGCTTTCTGGTGAGTGTAAACCTTGGAAGGTGGTGGTGAATCACAAATTGATGGTGTATACAAGCACGAAGGTTTGAGCACAAGGGACACATTACCTATGAAAAGGAGCAGCACTGGGACTATTTTCTTTCTTATACATCATTTTTGATATATATTTTTTATATATTTACATATTTTTGTGTATTCACATGCACTGTGTGATATAGTTGTTTCAATTTATGACACAGTTGGTAGCACACAGTATATTGATACAGATATTTTTTAGGGTTGGCGCAGTTATCTTTTATACCTACATTTCTTATTGTCCCACACTATTTAGTGGGGAACCTATATTTGCAGCAGATCCTATATTTACATATATATTATCCTTGATTTGTGCTGGTGACACTATTCACATTATAGGTCTAATAGTTACCTGGTAAAAAGACTTTCATCCCCTTTTAAATATTGGCCTTACACCAATCCAGTGGTACTATTCCAGTCATTAAAGAGTCCCTAAAAATTAGAAATAATGGCTTTGAAATGCGCTCAATTCTTTTAGGATCCGGGGATGTATGCTATCTGGTCCAGGTGCTTTAATCACCTTTTATTCAGTTCTAAATATTTCTGGACCGTATCAATTTTGAGCCATTGTGGATCATTTAGGGCAGTGTCAAAACTATCCCCATTATGGGCATGAGCTCCCCATGCTCCTTCGTATACACAGAGCTGAAAAAGGTTTTTAATAAATTTGCCTTCTCTTTGTCTTCAGTCACCCACTCAGTATCAGTACATGTTGTATCTACAAATGCTTATTTTGTACGTGTGTGTATGTCTTGGCATAATAATCTTGCCTGTATTGATTTTTGTTATGAGTTTTATTTCATTAATAAAATGATTTTTGATTAAAAAAAAAAAATATTGAGTTGGCCCATTCTTTACAGTTATAACGTCTTCAACTCTTCTGGGAAGGCTGTCCACAAGGTTTAGGAGTGTGTGTATGGGAATGTTTGACCATTCTTTCAGGAGCACATTTGTGAGATCAGGCATTGATGTGGACAAGAAGGCCCAGCTCGCAGTCTCCACTCAAATTCATCCCAAATGTGTTCTATTGGGTTGAGGTCAGGACTGCAGACCAGTGAAGTTCTTCCACCCTAAACTCACTCATCCAGGTCTTTATGGGCCTTGCTTTGTGCACTGGTCCAAATCATTTGGTGGAGAGGGGATTATGGTGTTGTTTTTCAGGGGTTAGGCTTGGCCCCTTAGTTCCAGTGAAGGGAACTCTTAAGGTGTCAGTATACCAAGACATTTTGGACAATTTCTGTTCCCAACTTTGTGGGCACAGTTTGGGGATGGCCCCTTCCTTTTCCAACATGACTATGCACCAGTGTCTGCACAGAGTCCTGACCTCAACCCGATAGAACATCTTTGGGATGAATTAGAGTGGAGACTGCGAGCAGGGCCTTCTTTTCCACATCAGTGCCTGACCTTGCACATGCGCATCTGGAAGAATGGTCAAACTTTCCCATAGACACACTCCTAAACCTTGTGGACAGCCTTCTCAGAAGATTTGAAGTGGTTATAGTGGCAAAGGGTGGGCCAACTCAATATTGAACCCTACGAATTAAGACTGAGATGCCATTAAAGTTCATGTGCGTGTAAAAGCAGGCGGCCCAATACTTTTGGTAATATAGTATATTTTGCAGTGTGTTCACATACAGTCTTTTTGAAGAATTCCCATTTCTGTTCTGTGTTCATCAATGCCAATATTCCCTCCCAGTCGAAGTCTTGGGGAGCAACCCTCATATTAACTGGAGTTTCCTCATGGCTTGCAGCAGACTTGCTGCCCCTTATGCCCCTTCCAAGAACTTGCAATCCTCCATTCCCAGATAAGGCTTTTCCCCTGCAGGGTACTTCTGGAATGGATTGGGGGAAGGGCAGCCTGTCCTGTATATGGAAATTGCAGCAACCCAAGCAGACCCTAACCGAGTTTTTGATAGCGGTTTATATGAGGAATCCCGCAACAGGTGGTGTGGCAAAATAGAAGCTTGCGTTTTCAGTCAAAAATGATGACCAGAAGTGTGCAGCTAGGAGTTTTATAAGCATTTCATCAGTATCCAGAAATTAGCTTGGTATGGAGATGGACAAGACTGCCAGATCTGAATAGGTAAGCGATAAAAAAAAAAAACTGATTCCTTTAATGCTGAAAGTGAGGCAATAAGATTGGAGAAAGACACAGAGTGTAAATCCCCTTACAGCTTTACCAGGCAAACCACATGTATGCATGGCACAGTAGTATGTCTTGAAAGATAAGGATGCAGTGCGCACTATAGAGCCATCAAGACTTCTAAGTCAGAAACTGCTATGTAAAGATACAAGAAACCCCTGTTTTGCCCTGTTCACATTGATGGTCCCTTCCAGGGTCCAGGCTTCACCAGATATGAAAGGATCAAAAAAGGAACAGGAAAAGGAAAAAAATGAACCACAGCTCTGAACCTGTATAGCATCCTGCAGTGTTAACTCACTTGCGCCAAATGCAGGATCCAGAGACCAAAGCAAACATTACAGGCCGACCCAGAAGCTGCTAATGAGCCTCAAAGGCAAAAAGCAGCCTTATGTTGACAGTCGTGCCAGTGGATGGAGGTAAAGAGTTCTGTTAAAATAAGGAGAAAAATCTTCTCTAAGGGTATAAGGTGTCCATCACATCCAAGGACACTAGCAAAAAAATGGATTCTTACGAAATGGGCAGTGTTAGAGGGATACACTAGAGGGCAGACCCAGTAAAATTTTTTCCAGTGTCCAAAGCTTGAGGGCAAGTGTGGGGCTACCTCGGAGATGGGACGAGTGCCACCAGCAGGCGGGGTTGAATGGGAGCCGTTGTCCCAGCAATCTTGACAGACAGCACACTGGTCCAATGCCGGGACGTGTGATGTCATAGGAGCCAATCCAGAAGGCGGGACTTTGTGTGACTGCGGGCCCCGGGCGATTTTAATCAAAGCTGTCACAGCAAGCGATCCCCACTCTGTGTGATGATCTGGCCGGCTCTCCTCTTCCTCTTCTCTCTCTGATCCCCGTGAACTGGTCAGGCTGTGCTGATGGGCACTGATAGGCACTGGTGAGGCTGCATTGATGGGCACTGGTGAGGCTGAATTGATGGGCACTGGTGAGGCTGAATTGATGGAGACTGATGAGGATGCATTGATGGGCACTGATGGGGCTTCACTGATGGGCACTGATAAGCTGTACTGATGGCCACTGATAAAGTTGTTGTTAATATTTATTTTTGTAACTTAATTCTGCATAAAACATTTAACAGTGTCATGTTATGAGATAATTTATGAGGGCATGTTTGGGGGTAGGGTAGGGGTTGAGTGGGGCAAATGGTGGCGAGTAACCCTTAACCACTAGGCGTCCGCGCTATAGCCGAAAGGCGGCTACAGCGCGGACTCCAATTGCCGGGAGGGCGTCCCTGGACATCCTCCTTTTCACTTCCGGGAAGTTCTGCTCTGGCCGTGTCCCTTGGACACAGCTAGTCACAGATCGCCGTAAACGGCCAATCACAGTGGCAGTTTACAGCGCGATCCGAGCTTCCAATGAGAGATGATCTCAAATGTAAACATATGAGATCATCTCTCATTGCCGGCTTTCAGAGACCGTGTGTGAGGAGAGAGAGCGATCTGTGAAAACTGTGAGTGCCGAGCTTTTAGTGAAACACCCTACAGTGCCCATACAGTGCCACATCAGTGCCACAGTTCTCATTACTGCTTCCATCTGTCGTCAGTGCCATCTGTCAGTGTCACCTGCTACATCAGTGCCACCTGTCAGTGTCACCTGCCACATCAGTGCCACCTGTCAGTGTCACCTGCCACATCAGTGCCACCTGTCAGTGTCACCTGCCACATCAGTGTCACCTGCCACATCAGTGTCACCTGTCACATCAGTGTCATCTGTCAGTGTCACCTGCCACATCAGTGCCACCTGTCAGTGTCACCTGCCACGTATCAGTGCAATCTGTCAGTGCCATCTGTCATCAGTGCCACCTGTCTGTCACCTGCCACATCAGTGTCACCAGTGTCACCTACCACATCAGTGTCACGAATCAGTGCCATCTATCACCAGTGCAATCTGCCAGTGTCACGTGTCATCAGTGCCACATATCTGCCATTTTTCATCACTATGTCACATAGAGTATATTCAGCTGAGGAGGCATATAATATTCTTGCGGCCGACAAGAGCAACGGGGAGCTCTCCGCTTTAAATTCCTATTCAGATTCTGAGTCTGACGTGGATTACGAGCCTGTCCTCAGCAGTGGTACTTTACTGCCCAGCCAGGAGTCCAGGTGGATACAGAAAATTTTTCACCAATAGATTTTTTTCAACCTTATTTTTACTGAGGACATGCTTGCATCGATTGTGGCCCAGTGCAATCTATATGCCCAACAATACATAGCAAGTAACCCAACGTCCTATTATGCCCGTTCGTTCCAGGGAAGAACCCTGATGGTGTCTAGCTTCTAACAGCAAACGTGGGTGGGGGTGTGTGATTTCCATCACATCCGGTGGGGGACTGGGTAGTCCATAGATGCCCTGTGTGGGCACAGTGTCATTGAGAAGGTGTGTTGAAATGTCTTGCTGTAGCTCCGATTAGTTAGGAACAAGTGAGTGCAGGGGAGAGCATTGTCACAAGTAGGGGGATGAGCCGCCCTAGTCGCCCTGCCTTGGAAGGGGCCTGCGGCAAAACACAGGGAACAACCTGAGTCAGCTAGTGGAAGGCCAGCCCACCCCCTGGTTTGGGGCATGCTTAGAGGACAGCTGGTCAGTCCAGTTAGGTGGTCACAAGGATGAAAAAGGGTGCCAGGCAGCTGGGTGGAGAGGTCCCCCTGCATGTCCCCTCTGTGGGTGAACTGCCTCGCTCCACCCGCCTAACCATACAGGATTGATCAATCAGCTGTGGAACATAAACAAACAATCCTTGAAACAGTAACAATAGCCAGGATGGTAAATTGGAGTAAGCATAAAGATTACTGTAAAGATAGTAGACAGTTATCTGCCTCTTCAGGGGATTCAAAAAACTTCACCGAACCACCATGTTGAACTCGCAGGCGACTTGGGTAAAGCATGGAGTCCTTGATTTCCCGTTCCCGTCTTCTGACATCAGTGAAGGTTTTGCGACGTCTCTGTAGGTCCGCGGAAAAGTCAGGATAAAGATGTACCACAGTGTGCTCAAAGGGAAGGGTGGGACGTTTGCGGGCTTCACTGAGGATGCGATCGCGGTCTCTGAAGTTCAGAAACCTCACAATAAAGGGTCTTGGTGGGGCCCCAGGGGTGCTCCAGCCAGTTGGGACTCTGTGGGGAGTCTCCACCACGTAGGTCGTGGGGACCTCCGTCAGGTTAAGAAGTGTCTTAAAGAAGGCCTCCGCAAACTCAGCTGGGTGGTCCCACAAACTCAGCTGGGCGTTCCCCCTCTGGGAGATCCAGGACCCTGACATTATTCCTCCGGAGGCATCTGCGTCATCAGATTTAGCCACAAGGGATTGGACGGTGCGCTGCAGGGAATGGAGGGCATCATCGTGGCAGGCAGTGAGATCCTCCGTGGTAGAGATCCGCGACTCAGTCTCAGAAAGTCTGCCCCTGATTTTATCCAGATCTGCCCTGATGAGGTTACATTCCTCAGCCAGGTTGGTCCATGCGAACCAGTAGGGAGGTTCTACTCTGTTCTATGGCCGCGATAACATCAATGTCACTCGTTTGTGGCAGCACCTGCGGAGGTGGAAAGGCTGTCGTGTTCGCTGCCTGGTCCATGTCTGCTAACAATCTAAGTTGATGCAGGATGGCACTGGGCGGGCTCCTTTTTAGTCGCTGATTTGCTCTTTGAGGGCATGAGTGGGTGACCTGGAGAATTTTGATCAAATTGCAGGGAGGTGGGTATGCCCCTTTAAGAGCCTGTGATAGGTAGAGAGGAAGATTCCCTGCAGGGCTGGCAGGCACCTGAGGCTGGTGCAATAGTGAGCTTTCTCTAGGACCAGGTGAGGTTGGCTGTTGGTCCCCAGTTGCCCCACCCCTAGCCTGCCCCCTCCAAGGATGCTGACACAGGAGATGGAGTATGGGATGGCAGCGTTTCCTGTAGATTACTGCACCTGGGTAAGGAGAATGGGGCTGGCTCCGTAGGCCTCAAGATGGCGGCAGGCCGCGGGGGTGTGGAGCTGGCCGTCAGGGACCCTCAGGCGGACCCCCGCGGATGCAGAGCCGATCTGCCCCCTCCGGAGATGCTGTCACAGGTGGGTGAGGACGGGCGGCCGCTCGTCCCGCGGATCGCGGCACTCAAGACCGGAGGATGCTGGAAGCTCTGTAGGCCTCAAGATGGCGGTGGACTTTGGCTGTGTGCAGCGGGCCGGGTGGAGACCCAATCGGCTGGCTGGGCTCCTCGATACAGGCTGGGGCTGAGGTAGGGGATGCCCAGGGACAGGTAAGAGGATGTTGGAGGCTCTGTAGGTCTCGGGATGGCAGCGGACCTCGGCTGGGTGGAGCGGGCCGGGTGGAGGCCCTATCGGCCGGCCGGGCTGCTCAATACAGGCTAGGGCTGAGGTAGGGGATTCCCAGGGACAGGTAGGGCAGATTTGGTGGCTCACCATGGCAATGGATTGTGGCAGGATTTGCAGAGCTCTATGACAGCACGTCCTCCTCAGTTCACATCCGGACACTGCTATTTGTTATTTAAAATCAATTTTAACTCATAATTCCGTATTTCTAATGAGATGCATCATGTTAGTTTCTTTATCATATAGAATAACTTTTTTTTTTTTTCAATACATCCACTGTATTCAAACTACGCCTTGAAGGTGTTTTATGCCTAACGCAATTAAAGGGGTTGTAAACCCTCGAGGTTTTTCACCTTAATGCATTCTATGCATTAAGGTGAAAAACCTTCTGTAGCGCAGCAGCCCCCCCAAAGCCCCCCTTTTACTTACCTAAACTCGATCTTTCCAGTGATGGAGACGAGCACAGCAGCTCCAGGCGCTGTCTCGGGTCCTCACTGGATAGACTGATAGCAGCAGGAGCCATTAGGAGTCGAGGCCGAGTCCTGCTGTCTGTGCCAATGGATGCAGCAGCAGGACTCTAGAACGCGCATGCACGAGTGCCCCCTTGGAAAGCGGCTCTCCGAGGGAGCACTTGAGAAGAGGAGGAGCGCCGCTGAGGAACCCCAAAAAGGAGGATCGGGGCCGCTCTGTGCAGAACCCTTGCACAGAGGAAGCAAGTATGACATGTTTGTTATTTAAAATAAATAAATAAATAACCTTTACAACCCCTTTTAGGCTCCATGCACACTGAAGCTCATAAACTTATGTTTTTGGGAGTTTGGGCGTTTTTTTAACAGCCCATAAACTCCCCTCTATGTTATCCTATGTGTCTATGCACACATGGATGTTTTTGGACGTTTATCAGCTGTGGAGTTTATGGGCTGTTGTCTGAATGCCCTAAAATCGTGTTCAGGAGCTGTTTTTCTGACCACAAAAAATGCTTAAAAACGTTAAGCATGTCGATAAACGCTCAAAAACGTGGCTCACCAGCGTTTAACGTTTTTGATCCATTGAAAAAAAAAAAAATTTCTTAAAAAAAAAAAAAAAAACACGTGGAAAGAACCTAAAAAATGCTATTGCAAAAATGTTGAAAGACTCACTGCAAAGCTATTGGCATTTTTATAACATTATTTTAACATCCAGTGTGCATGGAGCATAAAGATGAATTCCAGGCAAAGCATTCTCTGAATTTCCTTGCCAAGTGGTCAACCACCTGTGTTAAAAATGCAGAAGAAAAGCTGCTTGTCATCAGACCTGGAAACAAGTGGAGATCACTGGATTAGCGGTTGTCTACTACAGTAATTTTCAGCTTCCAGGGCCATCGGACAGGTATGGTATATGCATAGCTACATTGGTCAAAGTTGAGTCAATGTAACTATGTATCAACTTATACATACCTGGAATTCATTTTTAGGTTCCTTATGATTTAGCCACAGATTCATATAGGTTTAGTAAAGTGTATTTGAATCTGTCGCAAATCTGACAGAACTTTGATACAATTTACTTCAATATGGAAGATGTCATATTCACCTCCACTTTCTTCATTACTGATATGGTGGTATTTCCATATGAATTGTATGCAACAATAGTGACAGACAGTGAAAACTACAATTTGTCGCAGGTGTGCCAACAATGAAAAATACGCACAGGTTTCTTGAATGGTGCAAGACTTCTAACTACAGTCACACCTCCAGATAATGTGTCACAAATGTCTTATTGAATTGGACCCATTGTGGCATCCCAAACGTCTACCACACATAACACACACTGAGGAACACCTCAGTGAGGGTTTTTTTTCTGAAAAAGCATAACACACAGAACATGTTCAGTCATTATAAGAATCATATTTTACATCACTTGCGCCAGCTCTAAGCCCAAGTTAAACATCTAATGTATATTCTCTATATACTTACCTTTGCTTTGGCAGAATCACTGTTGGTTGAATCTAAACAAAATCAGAAAAGACAATGAGAGTGTGTCAAGGTCACATGTAACAACAAGCTTTAAAGTGGATGTAAACCCAATGTCATCCTTTCTAAACTACTGCCATAGGGGTTATCTATAAGGATATACATGCCTCCTGCATGTATCTTTACCTGTCAAATGTCTCCCCGTCTGTTATGAGAGCCGAAAAACTGCAGATTCTGTGGGTGGGTCTGTTGTCTGGAGCTCGGTGGGTGGAGTCGTGATGTCAGTAGACTCCCCACCCACCTCTACACTCCCCTTGTCAATATGCTCCTGTGTATTTCTTACACTGAACTTCTGCTATGATCTCTAACATCCAGTGAAAAGACAGGAAAGTAACCACATGACTTCAGCATGCCAAATCATGCTGAGGTGTGGAGCAGCCAATCCTGGGAGAACTGCTGAAGAAAAGCGTGAGGGTGGGAATTAAAAAATAATGCATGTCTTAGGCTAAAGCACGAGATATGTAAATCACCTGTCACTCACAGCAAGGGGGAGGATTTGACAAAGTTTTTCTCTGTTTGTCAAGATTTATCTCACTGAACAATAAAAGAAGATTGCTCAGAGCCGGATTAACTCTTTGTGGCAAGACTGGGCTCAAATGATAGGAAATCTTATAATCTACATTATGACATCAAAAAAATAAAAAAATTGGGGGTTTACATCCACTTTAAGTTGACCATAGATGGATAGAATTTCAAACAAAAATTCTTAGTAAAAGTCTTAGGAAAATTCGTACTAAAATACTCAGAAGATTCAGATTTTGTTTACATTTAACATTTGATTTTGGAATAAATGGACTTTACTGCACAACAATCAAATACACTGTTAGAAATTTGTTTGAGAAAAGTTTTCTTTCCTGCGGCTTTGAAATTTCTTCTTACTGTGGTTGAAAACGAACATTGATTTGACCTACTATTAATCAGAAAAAAAACTTTCTTAGAACATTCTTTCCTAAGAATTTACGTTCAAAATTTTACCCATCGATGGGCAGCTTTAGATCAGCTTTCTGTGGCATATCTATGCTACTACATCTTCCAAAATACCCTCATATTCTTCACAGCACAAATGAGAAACCAATATCTAATACAGATGTTCAACACATAATACACCACAGACATATTGTGCCTCCTTAAATCATGGGTACTAGACTGTATAATCTGTGCTTGAGTATTGTTTTTAAATAATATCTACATCTAGACATTCAAGTGTACCTAAAATCCTCATTCTTATTATCATAGAAGGTTTAAGGAATTTATTGTTTTCATTATCAGCTTCAGTACCATGAGCATAGGTATGGTGATAAAAAAATTCTCCTATACTGCAAAGGGAAATCCTGATAGCACCCATTCTGCCTTTTTTCAAAAGACAATAGAAAGAGCAATGGTAATTTGCAAAGTTCAGTGAAACCATAGAAACCAATCACAGTTTACTGTCAATCTCCAAAATGTGGCCCTTTGCTTGCCTTTATCTGGCCCTTGGGGCACTGTTCTTCACACTGATATAAGGAACTATTCCTCCCACTGACACCATTAATGAGGCACCAATCCTTCCACTGACCCCAAAAAGGGGCACCATTCCTCCTACTGACACCAATGATAGGGCATTATTCCTCCCACTGATATAATAATTGGTTACTATTTCTCCCACTGACACCATTGATGAGGCACTAATCCTTCCACTGACCCCAATGCGAGGGCACTAATCCTTCCACTGACACCAAAGATAGGACACTATTCCTCACACTGATACAATGATTGGTCAACTATTCCTCCCTCTGACACCAATGATGGGGCACTATTCTTCTGACTGAGACCATTGATAAGCCACCAATCCTTCCACGGTCCCCAATAATAGGGCACTATTCCTCCCACTGACACCAACGATGGGGAACTATTCCTCCCACTGATATAAACAGTTTGAAACTATTCCTCCCACTGACACCAATGATGAGGCACTATTCTTCCCACTGACACAAACAATGATTCACTATTCCTCCCACTGACACAAACAATGGGTCACTATTCCTCCCACCGACACCAATGATGGCGCACTATTCCTCCCACTGATATAAACAATTGGACACTATTCCTCCCACTGACACCAATGATGAGACACTATTCCTCCCACTGACACCAACGATGAGACACTATTCTTTCCACTGACACCAACAATGAGGCACTATTTCTCCCACTGACACCAACGATGGGACACTATTCCTCCCACTGACACCAATGATAAGACACTATTCTTTCCACTGACACCAATGATGGGGCACTATTCCTCCTACTGGCACCAACAATAGGGCACAATTCCTCGTACTAGCTCCAAAAATGGGGCACTATTCCTCAGTCTACTGGGCACAGGCATTATGTATTATTTTTTAATTCCACTGACCACCAAACCTGAGATATAGTCTATTCCCACTAAGGCTGGGGCATTTTCTACTCCCACTGGCCACTGTCCGGCCCCCATAATGTCTGAATGATAGTAAACTGGCCCTTTGTTTACAAAGTTTGGAGACCCCTGGTTTAGCACAAACAGTATTTGCAAGTGAAGGCTATGCGCCACTGTACTTTTTTTTTTCCCCATAGGGAAAAATGACAGTGCTATTCAAATTCAGTCCTTGAGAGCTCCTGTGTGCAACACACTCAGTTCACTTAGTTTACAATACATTTGATAACTATGCTACTTATTAATGATACTACTACCCATTATGTAAATCCAAATGTGCAAAAATATATAAGATTGCCTTTAGCATTTTTTGCGGAGCTTTCAGAAAAGGTTTGTTTGTAGGAACAAAAATTACTTTGTATTCAAATCCCTCAATATTATAGCTCTTGGTAAGAAACTACAATAACCATACTGCTTCCGAATCAGGGTTTTTCAGGAAAAACTAATTTCCTTGTCAAAGAATGAAAAAAATGTACAAGCCCACATAATTCCAAATACAACAAAATGTATATATTTAATGCCCGTATTTAATAGCCCCCATTTAGACTACTTAAAAACCTATGTAACATACAACACCTTGGTTCATACATGGATACAAGCACATAGACTACACAAGAGAGACAAATGCAGGCTCCTCCAGCAAACAAGAAAATGGGAATGAGTTGCTTGGCTGTTTGATAGAGAGTTGACTGAAGGTATACATGTAGGATGGATAAGAGAGATATTGAGGTAAAAAGGAATGCACATTAAATAGAGGAAATAGGCAACTTTTTGAGACATTAGCATATACTATGATGTATGAAAAATAGTGTGCCATCAGGAAAACATATTGCCTATAAGCAACCAATCAGAATCTTAGTTTCATGCCCTGACTTAAAACTACAGAAGTGACAGTCACAAGCATAAGGTCAGTACAGTAATTATGGGGAATGAGTCTTTATTCTAACATACTTTTCATACATCAGCCTCAGAACTATGTAACAAAATTATTTGACCAACAGAAACCAACCAGAAGTTGCACTAATCTGATTAACAGAAAATTGGAACTAGGCCAGTCCATAGTCATTTCTCTTCCTAATGATATACAGTATGCAATTTGGGGATATTTATACATAGGCACAAAAAGCAACATACTTTGTATTATATTTTATAGAATAAACTTAACATAAAAGCAAAATTTTAATTTTAAGTGGATGAAACTAGTGTAATCGCTCACTGACATCTTATGTGTCTCAGAAGCAAACTCTCAGCACTGAAGTTGCCGTTACTTCCTCTCAGCAATGACATAATGAAGGGACAGGGGTACATTTTTGTCCCCCATACTGTAAAATAACTGACCTGACATAACTGACTTGATAAATGAACAAAGCAGTCAAATGAGACTTCTAATGGACACAGTGGAGGGGAACTAAAAATTCAGGTGCAAAAAGTGGACCAAAGAAAATGAATAAGCTATTGCGCTGACTAGAATCCGTCATTTAATGGGGCACATAAGAGGGTCAGGAGAGTGGTAGGGAACACTAGGTGAAGTGGATGCAGCTTTTCTCAGATTAGGTCTTGAGATCCTAATGCACATATAAAAAACAAACACAAGTTAGCGCCTCCATCTAGGTGTAAAGATTTATTTAAAAAAAATAAAAGACAATAAAAATGTATTCACTAGTTAAAAGTGGTATAAGGCTTGTCATAAACCGATATAGGCATCCATAGGATCACTGTGAGGCTGCAGAGCTCTGCTAGCATGTGGCTGGCTAAAGCAGAGTTCTTGATGGAAGTACAGCTCTCAGGTTTCAGGGTGCAACATAAGCAACAGCAACTTCCAGAAGTGGCAAGATGGCTGCGACTCCAAAGAGCACCTCTCTCGGCTGGGTGACAGGAAGTGGAGGGGGTGTGGCTATATGTTTCAGGACAGACATGACCTGTATCCAACCATAGAAAGGACACTGGCCAAAGGACAAGTCTTTAAATACTGTGAAGAGTGGGAGGGGGAGGGGGCGGGAGAAGGAGGCCAGTACTATTGGCTTCCTAAGAATATGTCTTTTACTTTTTATTATTTATCCATATTTTGTTTCTCAGTTTTTTTAGTATGGACAGTATTGGTCGCTCTAGGGTTAACACTAGCCTTAAGTATCCCTTTGTTCTTTCCTTCACATGCATTGTCTAGCACTAGTTTGGTTAAACAAGCATTAAAAGTACTGGCCTCCTGCTCCAACCCCCTCCTACTCTTCACAGTATCTGAAGACCTGTCCTTTGGCCAATCTTCTTCCTATGGTTTGATAAAGGGGTGCTTCTGTCTGCCCTGAAACATGAAGCCACACACCCTGCACTTCCTGTCATCATCACCCAGCCCAGAGAGGTGCTGTTTGGAGCCACAGCCATCTTGCTAATTCTAGAAGCTGCTGTTGCTTATGTTCCAGCCTGAAGGCTAACAGCTGTACTCCTATCAAGATGGAGGTCTATAGGGGTCTATAGTAAGCCTTAATCCACTTTTAACTAGTGAGTGAATTATTATTGTCTTTTATTTGTTTTAATAAATTGCTACACCTAAATGGAGGCACCCTCTTGTATTTGTTTTTTATATGTGCAAAAAGTGGACTGCTGGAGTCTGTAATATAAGAAGTCAATGGTTCCAGTGGATCTAAATCTGCAGAATCCACCCAAAGCTAAACTGAAACATCAGCTTACATTTAATGACTTAAAATATCCCCCAATACATGACCAGTCTTGTTATTTACATCATTTACAGTTTTACCCTCTGAGTATCTAGGACAGACACAGGCCAGATGGTTCAGTAGAAACTATGTGACACTTATTAAGACACATAAAGGGAATGGGTACATCAATGGTAATGGGAAATGTATATGTAAAAGCACACCTAAGCTTCTGACAGTGTGACCTAGGCTTACTCATTGTTTCTAGTTGTGCATTTTCAGACCCAAATGGGGAAGTTTTTAAATATTGCACTTAATACATTTTATATAAAACAAGATTTGCTCTTATTTTTAACAATATACAAAAAGTATGCAGCTGTGGGTTACAAACAGGACCAGATTTACCATTAAGCACATTAATAGTTTTTTTGCACTTACTATCCATTGAAGGACACTGGAACCCTAGAACATTTGTGTTATACTGCCACCTTTAGGATTGGACACTGGCAAGCAAAAACCTGGGTATGACCCACTTCCCTGACTAGCATGCTTCAATTTTGTTGTAAAGCAGTACCAAGCACAATGGCCATAAACACAGATGGCTGGGACGTGTGTCCTTCAACTGACTCAAAGAATACGATTTTACAGTAAGTACAAAAATCCTTCATGGCGTAACAATAAGGTGGTGCATGTTGCATATTGTTAGATAATCCTTTGTGAGATTGCACCACATAGACGCGAATGAGGCTGCTCAGCAACTATGTCCAATAGGCACAGTTACGGTACAGTGAAGAGAGATTTCAGTGTGAAATCCCTCTTCAAACTGGTGCACATGAAGCAGCATATGACTTTCCGGTTACCTGCTAACCATGGGCCAGCCGCTGCTGACAAAGTGATCCGCTAAGAATGGCTAGTCAGCAGCTATGCTGACATGATAGGGGCTTTAGACTACCATGTAACCTCGACCACATATATAATGTTAGCAGATAAGCAGAAAATATAAAAACAATGAAATAATAAACATATACCAAAAATTAGAACAAACTTTAAGCTTTGTGAGTGAATCGTCGAGAAGGTTCTGGGTGCTTTGGTAGATCAGAGACTTAAAATGGGCAGAGAAGAGCAACCAAACTGATAAGAGACATGGGGAGCTCAGCTATTGGGAAAGATTCGCTGAACTCAATCTATTCTCTCTTGAGAAGATAAAGGGGAATATGATCACCATGTAAAAAGGGGGCACTCTACATCTGGAGGAAAAGATATTTAAAGTGGTTTTAAGGGCTCATGGTTTTTTACCTTCATGCATTCTAGGCATGAAGGTAAAAACATTATCTGTGCAGCAGTCCTCTCCTAATGCTTACCTGAGCCCCATTGCAATCCAGCAATGTGCACAAGAGCCTCGGCTCTCTGTCGAATCACATTCCTCATTGGCTGAGGCAGCAATGGGAAATCACAGCCAGTGAGCCGCCAATGAGGAGAGAGATGGGGCGGGGCAGAGTCATGGTTCTGTGAATAGACATGCAGAGCAGCAGCTCAGAAGCGAGTCTGCTTGGATGTCCCCACAGCAAGCTGCTTGCTCTGGGGGCACTCGGCAGGGGGGAAGGGCCAGGAGTGCTGGTTGGTTAACCGAGAAGAGGAGGATCCAGGCTGCTCTGTGTAAAACCATTGCACAGAGCAGGTGAGTATGACAAAAAAAAAAAAAAAATTAAAAAAAAAAAAAAAACAAGCCTTTAATATCACTTTAACCTCCAAAAGATTAAAATGCTTCTTCACAGTAAGGACTGTAAAACTGTAAAATGTACTCTACTGGAGCAAATTGAATCATGTTTTTTATGTCTTCCTCTGCATTACCTGGGGGATTAGGATTGTGGATAGGATGAAGACTGAAAGAATGAACTTTACCCGAGGATGACACTAGATCTCCAACCCAAGTTTAAGTAATTTTTAGGGCTAGTTTACACTTGCTTCAAAACAAGGCTTCGGACATTCTTTGAATGCCTATTTCTGTTAAAAAAACACCAGTCAAAGCTCCTGTCACTAAATAAAATGGTTAGCTTACAGTCCTGTTTACACCTGCTTTTTCTTGGTGCTTCGATGATGCTTCGAAGAGGCTTTGGTGGAGCTTCGATGAGGCTTCACGCAAGCTTTGCCATAGACGTCTATGGAGGCTTTGAAGACGCTTTGAAGCACCACTGAAGCTACATGGGGTATAATTTTTGAAGCAAAGCAAATCAAAAGCAGGTGTAAACAGGACTATAAGCTAACCATTTTATTTAGTGACAGGAGCTAGTGTTCAGAGAGCTTTAACAAAGCCTGTCTGGAGCCTTGTTGAAGGCGAAGCAAGTGTAAATGAGCCCTTAGTGTATTCCCTGTCGCAAACATTGTTCCATGCTCATTTGCTAGAAAGGGCACATTTTGTAAAACTCTGTATGTTTTGTATTGTTTCCTGAAATTGTATGTAGTTTGTAGGTTCAGCATTTTTGTTTAGTAAAGCACAATAATACACTACAGAGGGTTTTTTTCTATGTTTCTTTGCTTTACCACAAAGTGACCTTAAAGTGTTACTAAACCCACAACAGTAAAATAAGTCTGTTTATGCAGTAAAGCATGCTTGTTATACTCACTGTGGAACCTAAGCAGTTAATCCTGCGCATTGTGTACAAAAGCCTGTTTGATCCGGTCTTCTCTGATCCTCCCCTTTATCCACAGTCCCTGATCATCTCCTGATAGTACAGAGCCTTGGGGGCACTCTGCACATGCTCAGTTTTGTGTGGATTGCTAGAGAGTTTTTTTGGGAGGGTGCATGTGATCACCGCAGGGTCAATCAGCACTGTCCAGACAGAAGGTCAGGAGTCATGCAGCCTCATAGGACAGTTCGAGGAGAATGAAAACACCTCCTACAAGCTTTAACCAGTGCTCAGCCGAACACTGATTGAAGTCACAAGACTGCTATATACTGCTGATAAGAAAATGGATTTATCAGTTTAAATGTACTAAAATAATTGCACTTCCATATTCTGTGTACTGTGGGAGACCAGATATAGTGAATGCAGGGTTCTGGGTTTAGTAACACTTTAAAAGACAAAGCAAAACAGACACCACCTCTTGCACCCAAGCATTGGCGATGCAAGATTTCCAAGTGTCTGCAAGAGCCAACAGAACTGGGGGCATACCTTCATGCAAAGGAGGGTTTCATGATGGAATTGGGCAACTTTGAGTGCCAAATCTTATGATAAGTGAAGGGACAGCCTTAGGAGGCCTCAATGTTAAAGTTAAGGGCACACAGCAAAGCTCTTTTGGGAGGAAGATGGAGATATTTACCAACCTGATTCTTGCTTTCCCTAATTTGGAGAAAATGGGTACTCTTATTCCCTGTAGGAAATGCAGAAATTGTTCAGCTCTCGGACTGCACAATTTTATAAATGCCCCCTTAGTATGTCAAACATTTTACCACAGATAATTATATATGTGTGTGTGTGTGTGTGTGTGTGTGTGTGTGTGTGTGTGTGTGTGTGTGTGTGTGTGTACCTGCATTTACTATAAAAAGTAGTTCAGATACATTAAATAAAATCTGCACTGGGATAACTCCACCTATTAAGATAAAGCAGCTACTAATCAATTGTGATCGTGACGCAGTGCTGAATCAAATGATGATAAACAAGCAATTAAGTGCAAAGACAAACTCATGAACATGAATGTAAACGCATATGCAATGATAAATAAAGAAATAAGTAAAATATACAATGACAATTACGGTAATAAAAATAATACATGAATGTGAACCAAATAAAGTGAAGCAAAGTCCAAAAATAATTTATTCCAAAAAGATTATATCACGATTGGTATAACCAATTAATTAATGAAGGTGTCCCCACATTCACACTTCCTCCATTAAGTGACACCACATGAATTGGCCTCTTAACAGACGGTGTAGACCATCAAATGATGAATGGTCATAAACGCTCAAGCAGACTTCATAAAGGACGATCAACCAGGAATTACAAACGTTATATGCCCAATCACTAGTCACCAAGATATACATTTTTGGACTAAATTCTTTTTGGACTTTGTTTCACTTTATTTGGTTCACAAATACATTAAGCATTTTGAGATTCTTTTGATTGTCATTGTATATTTTATTTTCCTTATTTATCATTGCCCATGTGTTTATATCAATGTTTATGAGATTGTGTCTTTACACGTAATTGCTTGTTTATTTACCACCATTTGATTCACCGCTGCTTCATGAACCTCATGTTGAAAGAAATTGGCTGTATGGTTGAAGAATTTACATGATAAATGCCAACACTCTTGGAAAGCCCTGGAAGCACTGTCAGAAGCCTAAGATTACAAGCCTCATAATAAGAATGTGAAGAACATCTAGATAGAGATGATAAAAGCCTGCGGTTTAAAAGGGTATTTAGACAGCACTGTGAATACAATATATAGCTTCTGGATATGGAGGAGCCTGCAATAAACTTGTTGGAGCCGCTCTGTTAAGTGGGTGAGAGCAGCAAGTAACACAAGACACCAGCGTGACACAATGCCACACAGTAACAGCCATGAGATGTGTTAAACCTCTAGGAAATGGGTGGTCATAAGAGAGATGATAGAAGCTAAATCCCCTACTGTATAAAATCTATCCTGCTCAAACAGTTTATCGCTTTCCATCTTTTTAAAGCAAGATTTAAAATAGATTGAAAGGCAAACTAGTTTTTTGCAACTTGTCTTTTTCATTGATAAATACTATTGAATGTGACTACCTTCTCTATTACAACCACCTGTGTGATTAGGAAGCATTAGAAACCAAACCATACCGTTCACGGCTGCAGAAGATCCACTGAGAGAAGAGAGTGGAAGAGGACCAGAGGACGGATGAAGGAGGAAAGGAAGAAAGGCTTAGGATTATTTCAAGTTACCACATGCCAGGGAAGGTCAGGCCTCTGTAATTTTTCTAGGAAAAGGCCGACCAGAGTGAAGTCTTTAATTATAAATAACTACTATGTCCACCAGAATGATACAATTATGCCTACACCATCAACAAAGTGCATGGTTTGTGATCATTCTTCGCAGCCAGTTTGATTCAAGTGTACTTTAGTAAAGCACAGCCAGAAAATAAAAAATAATAATCCTGTTGGCTGGTGCTGAGCTCAGTTTTAGTTTAAACATTCTAATACAACCTTTTTCAACCAGGGTGCCCAGCCACCCTGAGGTTTCCTCAGGGATGCCTAAGAATTGCCCCAAAATTGTATACAAGGCAGTGGGTGGATGAAACCTGCCTTTTAGTTACAGAAAACCACAGGTTTTCATTGTACACCATTACAACCTTCTAGCTGCCAACCTCCTAATGACCAATGTATTGATGCTACTGCGTAATGTAAAACTATCAGAATAGTTTTTACATTTTAGAATGGGGCGTGCATAATTTTAGAGGGTGCCTTGACTGAAAAAAGGTTGAGAAACAATGCCCTAATAAATAAAACTGAGATGAATTCTATATTATTGTTATTACCCAAACTATTAAGCATTTTAAAGGGGTTGTAAACCCTTGTGTTTTTTCACCTTAATGCATCCTATGCATTAAGGTGAAAAAACACTTGGCAGTCACTGACCCCCCAACCCCCTGTTTTACTTACCTGAGCCCCTTCATTTGTTCAGCGGGGTTGGACTGTCCCTCTCTCCACAGGGTCCCGGCTCTTGATTGGATAGATTGATAGCAGCACAGTCATTGGCTCCCGCTGCTGTCAATCAAATTCAATGACGCGGGCTCAGGGGGGGGGGGGCGGGGTTGAGTCCGGCATTCGTGTCTATGGACGCACATGCTGGACTCGGGAGCGCACCTGCAAGGTAACCCCCTCAGGAGAGTGCTTCTCCTAGGGGGTTATCTGATGCGGGGAGGAGCCACGAGAAGAGGATGTTCGGGGCCACTCTGTACAAAACAAGCTGCACAGTGGAGGTAAATCTGTTATTTAAAAAAAAAAATATCCTTTACAATCACTTTAAGAAGCACAGTAACCCATTGCAATTTCTCTGGTCTTGCTATAGTCTTGCTATATCGAGATCTGCCTTTCTGCACTTTGCCGTTTTTCTTGGCCATGTCCAACATAAAGAGGTTTAAAGTAGGTAATATATCGATGTAAAGAAAATAATATAAAGTCGTCTTGTCTTATATGGGTACTACCATATGTCAGATGGTTTTAGAATTTACCTGAGGTATCTCCTAGAATTACTGTCCTTCCGATATTTGGCAGAAGATGTTCAATATTTGGTACAGACTGGGAATCTGATTCATCCACTGGAGTCTGAAAGGCATACAGTGAGAAAATATAAAAAAGAAAACTGCGCTGGAAACAAACCTAACAATTGTACCTCCAACTCAAAGTGAAATACACACAAAACAACAATGGATAAAAAGTAAGCTGCGCTCTTAAAGTGACATATTAACCAAATAAGTGAACACAAAACAAAAAAATGAAAAATAAAAAGTGACTGAAAATGTTAAGGAAGTCCCAAACAGTGAAACATGTGACTTATGTAGAGTCCTCCGATAACAATTGAAGATTCTAATGGTTCCTTCAATGAAGGACAAACCAGCAACCAAAGGTTCAGTGGAAATCTTGTGACTTTATAATGTGAACACAGTGAATCCACCACCACGCAAAGTGCACGTTTACCAGCTGCACAAGTTTAAGCACTTGTAGCTAATACCCAGCCAGGGCCTTTTCCTCCAAAGACTGCAGATGTTTGGTCTGGTCAGATGACATAGTAAGCCATTTTGGTCAGGAACATAATTGGTGGTACAGCATATGGACCCATAAACGGTTCAAGTAGCGATGAAGCGATGGCAGCTTATTACAGCTCCACTGTAATGCAATCCTAATTTAGGATTGAGTTAGGATTGCATTACAGAGGGGTTGTGATAAGCTGCCATTGCCTCATCGCTACTTGAACTGTGTATAGGTCCATAAACTGTACCACCAATTACGTTCCTGACCAAAACGGCTTACTATGTCATCTGACCAGACCAAACATCTGCTGTCTTAGGAGGAAAAGGCCCTGGCTGGGTATTAGCCACAAGTGCTTAATCAGTTGCCGACCACCACACGCTGATATACGTCGGCACAATGGCAGTGGTGGGCAAAAGGAGAGAGCCTGTACGTCCCCTTTAAGAGCCGGGGATAGCAAGCGCCCCGCGTCATGACAGAGATCTCCGCCCCGTCATCGGGAGCGGTGAACACTGTCATGTGACTTGAAGCCCATCCCCCCACAGTTAGAATCACTCCCTAGGACACACCTAACCCCTTTATCGCCCCCTAGTGGTTAACCCCTTCACTGCCAGTGTCATTTACACAGTAATTGGTGCATTTTTATAGCACTGATCGCTGTATAAATGACAATGGTCCCAAAATAGTGTCAAAATTGTCCGATGTGTCCGCCACAATGTCGCAGTCCCGATAAAAAACGCAGATTGCCATTACTAATAAAAATAAAAATGCCATAAAACTATCCCCTATTTTGTAGTCGCTATAACTTCTGCCCAAATGCTTATCACAATTTTTTTTTACCAAAAATATGTAGAATACATATCGGCCTAAACTGAGGAAAAAAATTTTTTTTTATATATATTTTTGGGGAATATTTATTATATTATTTTTGTTTATAGCGCAAAAAATAAAAACCGTAGAAGTGATCAAATACCACCAAAAGAAAGCTCTATTTGTGGGAAAAAAAGGACATCAATTTTGTTTGGGTGCAACTTTGCATGACCGCGCAATTGTCAGTTAAAGCGACGCAGTGCCGAATCACAAAAAGTGCTCTGGTCAGGAAGGGGGTAAAATCTTCCGGGGCTAAAGCAGTTAAACTTGTGCAACTGGTAAGCGTGCACTTTGCGTGGTGGTGGATTTACTGTGTTCACATTATAAAGTCACAAGATTTTCACTGAACCTTTGGTTGCTGGTTCGTCCTTCATTGAAGGAACCATTAGAATCTTCAATAGTTATTGGAGGACTCTACATAAGTCACATGTTTCACGGTTTGGGACTTCCTTAACATTTTCAATCACTTTTTATTTTTCATTTTTTTTTTTGTGTTCACTTATTTGGTTAATATGTCACTTTAAGAGCGCAGCTTACCTTTTATCCATACAATTTGAAAGTTATGCAATTACCAAGGCAATGCAATATAGAACATTAAGATGTGTGCCACTGAGGGAGCATAAACCCAGGCCAATAACACTACCAATTCCAGAAGGTACAGCACATCCACTTTTGAACTATTATTAAACTTTAGTCCACTTTTGATTAAAATCACCTGAGCTTACTCAGTACACTATTTGTGAATAGTTTAAATGACTGTTTGAACGATCAATCAAAATGCAATAAAAATAAATAAAAACATTAAAGTGGTTCCTAAAGGCAGAAGGTATTTTACCTTAATGCATTCTATGCATTAAAATAAAAACCTTCTGGGTGCAGCTCCCCCTCATACTTGAGTCCCATCTTGATTCAGCGATGTGCATGAGAGCAGTGGCTCACTCGGGTCTCTCTCTCCTCATTGGCTCACATAGCAGTCAATCACAGCCAGTGAGCCAATGGAAAATTCACAGGAGTGTGGCTCAGGAGCGAGCCTGCTTGAGTGCCCCCACAGCAAAAGGCTTGCTATTGGGGACACTTGGCAGGGGGGAGGAACCAGGACAGCCGGCAGGGGACCCCAAAAAAAAAAGAGGAGCAGGCTACTCTGTGCAAAACCACTGCACAGAGCAGATAAGTGAGAGTGAGCAGTGCCGGGCTCCGATTAATCTCCAGCATTTGCAGCTTATATCACTGGCCCACTTTTTTATACAGGGACCCTTTTGAGCAGAGTGTGTGACGGGGCAGACTCTGATGATGTATACATGTAGGTCAATTAACCTTTTACTGGCCGCAATGTGTGCATTAAGAGTCTCAAGTGTGGTGCTTCCATTCCACCACGCATAGTTTTTGTCACTGACCGCAGCTGAGAGGAACAATCATGTTTTCACAATAACAACATTTTATTGTGATAATATGAGATATTAGTTACAAACAAACCTGCTGACTTCAGCTGTCCCTATACTTCTTGAAAAAGCAGCTAAAACTGTTTAAAAAGAAATAATACATTCTCTGCATTATGGCCCTAGGCTCAATGGATGCACACAGCCCGGCTTGGGAGTGCGCCTGCACGGGTGCCCCCATAACAACACAGCTTGCTGAGAGGGCACCCGCATGGAGAAGAAACAGACAGCACCGGCAGGGAACTCCAGAAGAGGACATAAGGGGTCACTTTGTGCAATATCATTTTACAAGTACAAGGACTGGGGGTTATGAATGCTGGGCATATAGCAAGTAGGCCAAAATTTTATTTACCCATGCCCCTTTAAGCAACTCCCACTGTTAAGGAACTGCTTGTCCTAGTGTTCGGCCCAAAGGTGCACCAGCTCTTTTACAATTAGCAAATTCCTGGCTAAGCTTAAAGTGATATTAAAGTCTCATTTGTTTTAATTAAAAAAAAAAAAAATAGTCATGTTATACTTACCTGCTCTGTGTGGCTCTGCTACTTGGATCCCTCGCTGGTGCTCCTGGCCCCTGCCTCCTGCCAAATACCCCCACAGCAAGCAGCTTGCTATAGGGGCACCCGAGCCGCTGCTCTGTGTGTCCATTCAGACACGGAGCTGCTGTTAAGACCCACCCCCTCTCTCTCATTGGATCACTGCCTTTGATTGACAGCAGTGGGAGCCAATGGTGCCCCGCTGCTGTCTCAGCCAGTGAGGAGGGAGAGTCCTGTGCAACATCACTGGATCCAGATAGGCTCAGGCAAGGATTAGGGGGGCTGCTGCACACTGAAGGGTTTTTTATCCTATTACATGGAATGCATTCAGATAAAAAAAAAATTCTGACATTAGAACCACTTTAATGCAGTATTAAACCCAAAAGCAAACATTTAATATATAGCAGCCCATAAGCTTTCTTTCCATTAATTGCATCTGGTGATTTGGCCAGTAGGTCTGTTTTTCAAAAGAACAAGCTCTCGTCCAGATGTATCAGTTTACAGGGATGAGAGAAACCGTTTAGGCCCCTTTCAAACTTGTGCAACTTGTCCTGAGACTTGGGACTGCAAAGTCGCATGGCATATCGTACCCCATGATTACCAATGAGTACCATTCATATCTGTGCGACTTCAGTCGCACCGACTTCAGAGTAGACCCTCTACTACTGTGGTCCAACTTTAATGCGAGTTGAGGTCCATAGACCTCAAGTTTACACAGGCATTCCCTGAAAATTGCAGAAAAATCGTGGCCAGGTCGCAGCAGTGTGAAAGGGGCCTTAACACTGGTAAGAGTTCTTACAATGATCAGCTATCCATGTAAAACCTTTATTTTAAAAGAAGAAAAAAATTGTTGTAATGGATTATAAAGTGTGAGCTGGAGTTTGGCTTCATTTTGTTAGTGTATTTAAATCTGGTAGTACTTTTAACACTACCCTCCCCCCAGACAGACAATGCTGCTGTCTACAGTACCCCCTGTGCTCATTCATCCATAGTGGGGGGTACTGTGACGTTCTAAAACCACACATAAGCCTTAATCAGCAAAACGAAAATACTGACCCCAAATAATGAAAGGTTTAATAGAGATTAAACAAGGAATGAGCCCAATGGCCACTCGAACATATCCTTGCCAAAAACTCCAGCTACTCAACCTCTGGCCAATATCAATGACTTCAAATATTAGACGTTATCAGCCCCTGGCCTGGTAGACTCATGCTAAATCACAGCCCCAATGCAAAATCTAAATCTAACCCAAAAAAGGAAGACACAGAGGAACCACAGTGCATTACCATTGTAATATTCAATATTTATTAAATGTAGTAATACTCACAATAGGAAGCTGATAAAACAGCATAAAATTGCATAGAATGCTCTTAAAGAAACATTCACCTATATTAAAGAATGACAGGGTTATTGGTCCACACCTTCCTGATGTCCCTAGGGTCATCTGCAAGCAAGCTTTTTCCCTTAGGGTCAAGATCTTTCCCAAACTGGTGAAGCAACCTAAGATACTCCTTGTTTGGAGGATTGTCTGGTTTCTTTCCACGGAAGACCAGAAGAAAGGCAGTGCCATCGAAGAGTGGCAGTATGTGACTTTAATGACCACAATGTGCTAACAACTTACAAGATCATAGTAGATAGATAGATAGACAAGTCACCGATGTGGGTGGCCGGTGTTCCTCATCAGGGAGACCAGATGGAGCCCTCTGCAGTGTGGGTAGGCACTTCCTGGAGCTGGTACAAGATTCCTGAGTGGAAGGGGATCGAGCCGACATCACAGGTGTCACTGGTGACAGGCATGGCACGTGTTCGGAGCATGCGTGCTCCTTCAAGTAATCTCCTGCTCTTTCGACGGCCTAAATAAAGAGCACACATGCACCGATTGCGTGCCACGCCCACCGCCAGTGACGTCGGCTGGATCCCTGTCCACCTAGGAATCTCGGACCAGCTCCAGGAAGAGCCTTCCCACACTGCCGAGGACTCCATCCGGTCTCCCTGATGAGGAATGCCGGCTGTCCGGCCGCCCACAGCGGTGACTTACCTATCTGACGAGCAAACCTACTATGATCTTGTAAGTTGTTAGCACAGTGTCATTAAAGTCACATGCTGCCACTCTTAGATGGCGCTGCCTTTCTTCTTGTCTTCCCTGCAGAGTCACTTCTAGCTCCTCTACAGCGGCTGCCACTAAGTCTACATACTAGACTTTCTAGAATATGACTATTGTTTGTTATTTTAACCTATCTACCCAAGGGTTTTTTGAATAGGGCTGACAGCCTTCAGTGCCCCGGATCACCTCCCTCTTGTCATTGATTTCTTTCCATGAAGAAGATGTGTTTGTAAATGCGGTGGCCAGAATAAGTCTCACCAAGCCGCTTATTTTTTTTAACGTTTCATCAAAAGGAACTCCTGGGACATGGGAGTCTAGGAAGACGTCCCTTGTGATGAAACATGCATAGAGCGGAGCGTAGTGGTGATGTCATTATGCCCGTTGGTTTCTGTATCATACTGTATGATTTTTAATTCTTGTGAGTATTGATTTCCATTTTAATAAATGGTTGCCTCTATAAATATGGGGTCTATTGCTTTGGTAAGCAGTCGGATGTGCAGGTAGAGCAGCACTGGATGGACTGTTTTACATGGAGAATTCACACATTCTTTGAAGCATGCTGTTTTTTTACATAGTGAAGGACTTTGTTCATCACTAAATTTTGCTACTGAAGGATATTGAGCACTGAGATTCACACTGATTATGAGTTTGAGATTTTGAGTAGATTACTATATAATCACTGAATTTATAATCACATAATGAGTACAGCTGCCCCGCAGTATACTGTATTTATGAGAGCACTTTAATGCAGTTTTTTGTTTGTTTACTATCAGCATACTTACCTTTTCAGTTTTCTCATGCTCATCACTGAAGAACCACTCAGACTGCAACACAGACAGAGAGGAAGAGTTAATAGCAGTGAGTTACAGAGAGTAGAGGGAACAATATGTACTTAGAGTAGAAAACACTAATCTGCATCACGAGGGCCTTCAAACATAACCAAAAAGCATGAATGCTATTTATCGTGACATAATACATGTGTACTATACTCAACAAGCAAATACACTTAACAATTGACCAACACTGAACTGCACTGACATGCACTTTTCCCATTGCAAGCCAACACACTTTACTGATCAGCACTGGAAGCCCCGCACTTCTCCCCTGACCGTCATTATCCCTACACACTTTATTTTTAAGGGTCATATACAAGTGATTGACTGCCACAGCACCCACAAACTACTCTGACTGACACTGCACTGCTGTGCACTTCTTTAATAATAGCCTGCTGTACTGCTGTGCATTTCTCCACTGGCTGCCACTTCAGCACTGCATGGTTCTCCCCGACCACCACTGCACACTTTCTGTGACAGCCACTTCACCTGCATTTCCCCACTGACTGCCAATGAACTTGTTCACTGACTACCACTACACTGACACACACTTCTCCACTGACTGCCACTGCACCAATGTGCACTTCTCCACTTTGACTGAACTGACTGCCAATGTAATGGCACACAGAGCAAATTACCAATGCCATGCTGACCAACACTCCACTGCAGAGATATTCCCCACTGACCACCACTCCACCAACATAAACATCTATACCGTTTGCCACTACACTGACATGCACTCTATGTTGATGACTACTGCACCCACTTTCTCCACTAAGAGCCCTTTCACACTGGGGCCGCCCGTGCGTTCGCGGTAAAGCGCCACTCGTTTTAGTGGTGCTTCACCACTGTTTAAGCGGCGATTTTTTTGGCCGCTAGCAGGCCGCTTTTAACTCCAAAAAAGGAGTAAAAAACTCCCGTGTTGCGGCACTTCTGAAGCGCTTTTCATTGCAATGAGCGGGGGCGTTTTGATAGCGCTGTATACAATGCTCCCAAACTGCCCCAAAGATGCTGCTTGCAGGACCTTTTCTAACGTCCCACAAGCGCACCGCCCGGGTGTGAAAGCACCCATTGCAAAGAATTTACTGGCGCTATTTCTAGCACTAATTTCTAGCACTAAAATGCCTGAAAACTACCTCGGTGTGAAAGGGGGTCTGTCACACACTTCTCCAGTGAGCCCCACTGAAAGCTGCATACTTCTCTTGAGCACCATTGCACCTTGCTCTTTCATAGAGCACACCATAACACTACTTCACTCACTGCCTCCGTACTGTTGGGCGCTTCTTTACCAACCACCACTGAACTGCCACATATTTTCTTCCTTGGAATAACAAGAGAAAATGGGACTTGGACTTTTTAGGCACAACCAAACAATTATACAAAAATATATTTTTATTATAAACACATAAAAAATTTTGATTATATAATGTCTAAAAAACCCACATGTACAAAACCATAATAAATCTGCAAGGAGACTAGGAGATGAATCAAAGTCATTCCATAGTATACAAAAATCCAGTAGTGTGGTTTAATTACAGGGAAGCGGTAGAATGAAGTTCAAAAAAGAAATTTCGCTCTACATGTTGCGCGCTCGTTGCGCTTCTTCAGGAGCATTTACATTGACTATCAAACAAAATGGAAAAGAGAGACATACATAAATATAATACATAATTACAAAACAAGTTAACAACATAATATATACATAGTGAGCTGACCCATCTGAACCCCTCGTGGCCCGACCCAAGCATCTTGATGCAAACAGAGAAAGACAAACCAGAATACTATGGGAACGTGCATAACATAGTAACACAATTCTATGAGGAAAGAAGCAGTAGCCCCCTAGAGGCAAAACAGTTTATATGGGGAAGGTAAGTATAAATAAAGATACTAAAGGGTCCCTAAAAAAGGAACCAACATAGTCAAGTGTATCTAAAATAGTTACTGATACTAGAGGACCAATGAATGAAATAGTGTGTATTATAGCGTTTGGTGACACTGTTTAGCAAAGAAGCATACTTACTATTTAATGTGGGATGAATTTGAAACATACGGTTAAATACGAGTTCCTTTATTAGTAAGCCTGCCAGTTATGCTAATTATGTTATACTAATTTAATTGAAGTTTCCGGCATAGCATTAATTAATTACTTTTTTGCTGTGCTTTAATACAGGTAAGCTTTTTTCCATCTGTCTTCCCTTGTGATAGGACTACGTTTTATCTCTATTCCCCTAACACAGTGGCTTGGCTTGAATCTCTGTTTATGCTTATAAATGTTGTTTTTAACTATATGTTTCAAATTCATCCCACATTGAATAGTAAGTATACTTCTTTGCTAAACAGTGTCACCAGACGCTATAATACACACTATTTCATTCATTGGTCCTCTAGTATCAGTATCTATATTAGATACACTTGACTATGTGGGTTCCTTTCTTAAGGACCCTTTAGTATCTATATTTATACTTACCTTTCCCATATAAACTGTTTTGCCTCTAGGGGGCTACTGCCTTCTTTCCTTATAGAATTGTGCTACTATGTTATGCACATTCTGGTTTGTCTTTCTCTGTTTGCATCAAGATGCTTGTGTCGGGCCACGAGCGGTCCAGATGGGTCAGCTCACTATGTATATATTATGTTGTTAACTTGTTTTGTAATTATGTATTATATTTATGTATGTCTCTCCTTTCCATTTTGTTTGATAGTCAATGTAAATTCTCTTGAAGAAGCGCAACGAGCGCGCAACATGTAGAGCGAAATTTCTTTTTTGAACATCATTCTACCGCTTCCCTGTAATTAAACCACACTCCTGGATTTTTGTATACTATAGAATGACTTTGATTCATCTCCTAGTCTCCTTGCAGATTTATTATGGTTTTGTACAGTAGCAGTATCGTATCAATTATGTGCTGATATATCAATGTGGATTTTTTAGACATTATGTAATCAAAATGTTTATGTGTTATAAAATATATTTTTGTATAATTGTTTGGTTGTGCCTAAAAAGTCTAAGTCTCATTTTCTCTCGTTATTCCAAAATTTATAGGATGTGGCACTGGCTACTGTTTTTGTATCCACAGGACCACTCTGTGATATGATACAACCAATTATCTCATATTTCCTTCCTTGATCATTACTGTACTACCACACAGTTCCTATCTGACCACCACACACCTAAATAACCAACACTGCAATGACACTTTTCCCACTGCACACCATGCACTTTTCTACTGACAGTCACTACACACTGACCTGCAATACTCTGATGCAGGTCAATGCATCCACATGCACTTCTACACTGAAAACCACCTGCTAAACCCTGATAAAGGAGGGGTGTTGTTGCCTCCAAAACACATTGGCTGTTTTTTTAATATTGACTTATTTGTTTCCAAAAATTTACATTATCGTGGACTCTTCGCTCCAGTTTTGTTCTAGCATTCTTTTCTGTATTTCTATGGTCAAAACTAAAAGAAAAAACTATTTTGGCTGCATATATGCTTGAAGCATTACTTTTTGTGTACATTTTAAAATGATATGACAACCTTGTTTGCCTAATGAAGGATTTAAAAGCAGCACAGGGTACACTCACATGGGATGTTGTATTCTGCAGCTCCTAGCATTCACAGATAGCCCTCCTATGTCCATAGAAGCTCCAGCTGTGGCCAGCAGCAGAAGCAGAGCTGTAAACAGTTCAGGAACGCAGGGATTGGCCCTTACTTGATCTGCCGAGTGCCCCTGGTAATGTTCCAAGGAAGGAGGAGTATTCCTCACTGACAGCGTGTTTCAGAGCTGCAGTCTCAGTGTTGCTCCTGTGAATGGCAATGCATTTCGAATTGGACCCCGTTTGTTAAGCCATAGCTCAGTTACGCAGACAGGACATTTAAGTACTCCATTTGTGACAGAGTTCAAATGTTAGCATGAAAAGGGAAAGTTGGCCCTCCTGGAAATGAATGGTTTTTCACTTTCCCTAAGCAATCTTGCAATAATATAGCGTGAGAAATAACACAATGATTCAAGTTTATTGTACCCTTTTTTTTTAAAACTGTTCTCAATGCTTTATTTAGGCTATTTAAAAAAAAAAACTTTATTTTTTTATACTGCACACAGGGGCTCTGCAGATAGCATATGCCGATTCCTACATTACTGGAGTGTTTACAGCTCTGACCCCTGCCGCTGGCCATGGATGGATATGAGTGGATTCTGAACATGAGAGGACTACCAGTGGACAATCTAGAAGCTAGACATGAGAGGACTGTGGACAAGAGAGATATGAAAAAGAACAGAGATCCAGACTCAAAGTGTAACAATTAAAAACAAATGTATTTACTGTAAAAAAATAATGTATAAGAAGAGAGCATGTAATCCTCCCAGAAAGTGTGTGTCCAGTCAATCCCAAAGGTCCTGGGACCTGGCCAGGCTGCAAAAAAAACTGCTGTGCTATAACTGGATACTCTGTACTATGCAGAGGAGGGTGATGGTCACTGTCAGTAAAGGGACCCGCCCACCTGGATGACATCATAGATTGGCGTGTGCCGAGGGGAGGAACATGTTATCCAGGTTGGTGGGTCCCTCACAGACAGTGGATCTATCAAGTCCACTGCTGCTGGATGACCAAAGGGGGGAGCTCTGGAGACATGAGAAAAAGAACACAAAGAGACGCAACGCAAAGACTCAGTGTAGTAATTAAAAACAAATTCATTTATTGTAAAAAATTATCACAATGCACTCAGAGAACATGTATAAGGAGGAGGGTATGTAATCATCTCACAGAAAGGTCACTGAACAACTCAGTCCGCATGTGTGTCCAGTTGATCCCAAGGGTGCCTAGCCAGGCTGCGGGGGAAGACCGCGCTACTATAACTGGAGGTGTTGAATTATGCAGAGAAGGATTCTGGCAGCTGTTGGTGAGGGACCCACCTGGATCATGTAATTTTCCTCCCCTCAGCACACGTCGTTCTACGACATCATCCAGGTGGGTGAGTCCCTCACTGACAGTGAGCGGAATCCATCTCTGCATGGTTCAGCGCCTCCAACAATAGCTGTGCGGTCTTCCGACTGGACACACATGCAGACTGAGTTCAGAGACCTTTTTGTGAGAGTATTACATGCCCTCCTTCTTATATATGTTCTCAGAGTGCTTTGTAATTATCTTTTACAACAAACAAACATGTTTTTAATTACTATACTATAAGTCTTTGCGCTGGATCTCTGTGTTCTTTTTCACATGTCTCTGGGTCATCCAGCAGCAGTGGACTTGATAGATCTCTAGTCGATGCCGCTGTCATGGTATACCCGTGTTCAATCCAAGTTAGTTTACACCTGACATTGCCTTATCATGCACATCTGGTGATTCATTAGTATCAGGATCATTGAAAATAATTTTTGATACACCTCTGGCACACAACAGGAATTGAGTTTAGCCTAGTTCTATCCCTCCATTTATGCTCCCAATCCCTGGGTGTCAGGGTAAAACACTGCAGTGTTTTTTAGTGCACTCTGTAGTGTACCTGCATAGTTTTTTAATCCATTTGGCCAACTATGTTGACATTTGTGCTCTTGACACATTTTTCTTGTTCATATGATTTGGATGATTCTCCCAAAACAATTTTTGACAGCAGCATGAGGATGGCTATTCATAGTGCTCAGTGACTGGTTGACCATAGATTCTGCCTTGTACATATATTTTAATTTTCATATGGCTGTGTTCCAAGACTTACTTATTTTAAAAAGGGTTTGGACTGTCTGAAGCTTTCTAGCACATGATCTCATAAGTGTACATGATTAAAGCAGTAAACCGCTGCAGAAAAAAAAATCCACCTTTAAGACAATGCCATAATGACATACTTACCTTAAAACAGGGGTGTCAAACTAATAAATCTTGTGAGCTACCATATGTAAATATTTAACACCTCCTCTCAGGACAGCTGCTAGCACTAATGACGTCCCATACGACCGTGCAAAAGCAATATTTATAAAGGAAATGCTGCGCTGGATGTTAGCATGAGTGCCTTGTTGCAATGACACAAAATAAATAAAATGTTTGCATGCAAAAGAATATTTTTTTTTACCATGAAGCGTGTAATCAAAACATTATAAACCTTATAATCCAAATATATACTAGAATAAAGTTCCTAATGCCCCGTACACACGGTCGGATTTTCCGACGGAAAATGTGTGATAGGACCTTGTTGTCGGAAATTCCGACCGTGTGTGGGCTCCATCACACATTTTCCATCGGATTTTCCGACACACAAAGTTTGAGAGCTTGCTATAAAATTTTCCGACAACAAAATCCTTTGTCGGAATTTCCGATCGTGTGTACACAAATCCGATGCACAAAGTGCCATGCATGCTCAGAATAAATAAAGAGATGAAAGCTATTGGCTACTGCCCAGTTTATAGTCCCGACCTACGTGTTTTACGTCACCGCGTTCAGAATGATCGGATTTTCCGACAACTTTGTGTGACCGTGTGTATGCAAGACAAAGTGCTAGGTGCAAACAGATATCAAAATTTCATATGAATAATAACATCATTAGATAATAAAGTCTATTCCAAAATTATTCACAGCTAGTGCTGGTGATACAACTCGTGTTCACTCAGGTGCTCCCCCTTATGTGTGTACGCTCACCTTAGAGCGTGTGACCTCACAATTAAGTTTAGTCAGAACAAACTTTTGAACCACCCCTGGGTTCAGTGTCAGTGATGGAGTCCTGGGCTGCTCAGTATTGCTGCTTCCACACTTGCATAAAACAAAAAAACTTGATAGTGTGATACAGTTTTGTTTTTTTAAAATATACTTTCATTAATAAACCATAACCCCACTGTCAGGGTTCTCACATTTGGTGGGTGCTTCAGTACACCGCTCTATAGAAAGACAAAAAAATGCTAAAACACCAAAATAGTGTGTCTCTCCGTTCTGAGACTGATCAGTCTGGTCGGATTTTCCGACGGAAAATGTGTGATAGGACCTTGTTGTCGGAAATTCCGACCGTGTGTGGGCTCCATCACACATTTTCCATCGGATTTTCCGACACACAAAGTTTGAGAGCTTGCTATAAAATTTTCCGACAACAAAATCCTTTGTCGGAATTTCCGATCGTGTGTACACAAATCCGATGCACAAAGTGCCATGCATGCTCAGAATAAATAAAGAGATGAAAGCTATTGGCTACTGCCCAGTTTATAGTCCCAACCTACGTGTTTTACGTCACCGCGTTCAGAATGATCGGATTTTCCAACAACTTTGTGTGACCGTGTGTATGCAAGACAAGTTTGAGCCAACATCCGTCGGAAAAAAATCCATGGATTTTGTTGTCGGAATGTCCCATCAATGTCCGACCGTGTGTACGGGGCATTAGTGTTAATAAATGAACAAATAAAGTGTTATCGTGCAAACTCCAAATATTTCATACAATATAGGATTAAATACGTCATATATCAAATATAGTGATCTAAATACATACGAAAATAATTAAAGTGATCCGGTGACAAAGTGCTAGGTGCAAACAGATATCAAAATTTCATATGACTAATAACATCATTAGATAATAAAGTCTATTCCAAAATTATTCACAGCTAGTGCTGGTGATACAACTCGTGTTCACTCAGGTGCTCCCCCTTATGTGTGTACGCTCACCTTGGAGCGTGTGACCTCACAATTAAGTTTAGTCAGAACAAACTTTTGAACCACCCCTGGGTTCAGTGTCAGTGATGTGGAGTCCTGGGCTGCTCAGTATTGCTGCTTCCACACTTGCATAAAACAAAAAAACTTGATAGTGTGATACTGTTTTGTTTTTTTAAAATATACTTTCATTAATAAACCATAACCCCACTATCAGGGTTCTCACATTTGGTGGGTGCTTCAGTACACCGCTCTATAGAAAGACAAAAAAATGCTAAAACACCAAAATAGTGTGTCTCTCCGTTCTGAGACTGATCAGCTGTCTCCTGCACCGTCCTGTTCCATCCCCAACATGTGTCGATACAGGGATAAATTTTATCTTCCTCAGGGGCATTGTGATTGGACTATTTGCCTGTCAGTTAATAAACAAAATGATGGCGGACATTTTCTTGTAGACCATGGACACTCCATCATCCATAGACTCTATGAAACACATTGAAGACAATGATCAAAGAGATTAAACACCCTTAATCACCCATTAAACATTACAGACTCCTAATAGCTACCCCATCTTGCTGTGGCTCCACAGAGTGCAACCGCACATAACTTGCAGAAGACAATGCAGTTGATTGGACCATAATAATCAAATTAATCTCGGAACGATGCATAGGAGCAGACACACTATTTCTAACAGAAATACATTGCATATACCTAAACAAATTTTGCTGCTGCACAAAGGAAAATTGACATAACAACTGGCAATGTATGCTGCAATCGGTGAGCACACCACAATATGTATGATGTATGACTGTAATCAGTGACTAAAAAATGATATACAGCATCTCACAAAAGTGAGTACACCCCTCACATTTTTGTAAATATTTTATTATATCTTTTCATGTGACAACACTGAAGAAATGATACTTTGTTACAATGTAAAGTAGTGAGTGTACAGCTTGTATAACAGTGTACATTTGCTGTTCCCTCAAAATAACTTAACACACAGCCATTACTGTCTAAACCGCTGGCAACAAAAGTGAGTACACCCCTAAGTAAAAATGTCCAAATTGGGCCCAATTAGCCATTTTCCCTCCCTGGTGTGACTCATGACTCGTGATGTGACTCGGTAGTGTTACAAGGTCTCAGGTGTGAATGGGGAGCAGGTGTGTTAAATTTGGTGTTATCGCTCTCACTCTCTGATACTGGTCACTGAAAGTTCAACATGGCACCTCATGGCAAAAAACTCTATGAGGATCTGAAAAAAAAAAGAATTGTTGCTCTACATAAAGATAGCCTAGGCCAGTGATGGTAAACCTTGGCACCCCAGATGTTTAGGAACTACATTTCCCATGATGCTCATGCATTCTGCAGTGTAGTTGAGCATCATGGGAAATGTAGTTCCAAAACATCTGGGGTGCCAAGGTTCGCCATCACTGGCCTAGGCTATAAGAAGATTGCCAAGTCCTGAAACTGAGCTGCAGCACGGTAGCCAAGACTAAACAGCATTTTTAACAGGACAGGTTCCACTCAGAATAGGCCACACCATGGTCTACCAAAGAAGAGTGCATGTTTTCAGCGTCACATCCAGAGGTTGTCTTTGGGAAATAGACGTATGAGTGCTGCCAGCATTGCTGCAGAGGTTGAAGGGGTGGGGGGTCAGCCTGTCAGTGCTCAGACCATACTCCGCACAGTGCATCAAATTGGTCTGCATGGCTGTAGTCCCAGAAGGAAGCCTCTTCTAAGGATGATGCACAAGAAAGCCCGCAAACAGTTTGCTGAAGACAAGCAGACCAAGGACATGGATTACTGGAACCATGTCCTGTGGTTTGATGACACCAAGATAATATTTGGGTCAGATGGTGTCAAGCATGTGTGGCGGCAACCAGGTGAGGAGTACAAAGACAAGTCTGTCTTGCCTACAGTCAAGCATGGTGATGGGTATGTCATGGTCTGGGGCTGCATGAGTACTGCAGGCACTGGGAAGCTACAGTTTATTGAGCTAACCATGAATGCCAACATGTAATGTGACATACTGACATACTGAAGCAGAGCATGATCCCCTCGGAGACTGGTCCGCAGGACAGTATTCCAACATGATAACGACCCCAAACACACTTCCAAGACGACCACTGCCTTGCTAAAGAAGCTGAGGGTAAAGGTGATGGACTGGCCAGGCATGTCTTCAGACCTAAACCCTGCTGAGCATCTGTGAGGCATCCTCAAATGGAAGGTGGAGGAGCACAAGGTCTCTAACATCCACCAGCTCCGTGATGTCGTCATGGAGGCGTGGAATAGGACTCCAGTGACAACGTGTGAAAGTCTGGTAAACTCCATGCCCAAGAGCGTTAAGGCAGTGAGGAAAATAATGGTGGCCACACAAAATATTGACACTCTGGGCCCAATTTGGAAATTTTCACTTAGGGGTGTACTCAGTTTTGTTGCTTAAACATTAATGGCTGTGTGTTGAGCTATTTTGAGGGGACAGCAAATTTACACTGTTACACAAGCTGTAAACTCACTACTTTACATTGTAGTAAAAAAAAAATATTTCTTCAGTGTTGTCACATGAAAAGATATAATAAAATATTTACAACAATGTGAGGGGTGTACTCACTTTTGTGAGATACTGTATGTCAGGGTGTCCCATCTGCTGAACCTGTAATTGCTGACCAGATTAGTCTAATTTTTCTTCTACTAACTTGCTCCTTTTACGACACTGTGCTGCAGGTATATTTATTGGAGAATTGCACGGAGCGGCTGCAGTTCTGGTCTATTGCTTGCTACCGACACCACTTAGGATTACTCACTTTTTGAGATACTGTATACATATATATAGTTAGTCAAAAAGCAGTACAAACATAAATAGGAGGGGTGGGTGCTGTGTCCATCAATGAACTTCAGAGAAATGGATTTTACGGTAAGTATAAAAAATCCCATTTTCTCTTTCGTTCACAGACGGACACAGCACTCTGATCTTGACCTTAGGGACGTCCCCAAGCAGTGCCAAAAACGAGGGGTGGGAACACAGAGAAAATAAACTCCACCCACAACAAAAAGAACTCCTCATCAGAGGAGCCGCAACCTCAGACGGCCGCCCTCAAAACCTTGCGGCCGAAGCATGCATCTGAATCTGCGCCCACTTCGACCTTGTAGAATTTGGTGAAAGTGTGAACTGACGACCACCTGAGAAACGTACGCTTGATGCCGGAAGGCCCAGGAAGCACTAATTGCCCTGGTAGAATGCGTTGTGACGGGAAAAGGAGGCGTCCGCCCCCTTATGGCATAAGCCTAAACAACAATCTGTCTGATCCACCGGGAAATGGTGGCTGCTGAGACTGCCAGGCTCTTCATTGGGCCAGCCACCGAGACAAACAGAGAATCCGACCTCCAGAAGGGAGCCGTAGTAGACTGATACACCCTCAGAGCCCTGGCCACATCCAGGCAATGTAAGACAATCTCCTTGGGATGTATAGGCCGAGGACATATAGTCGGAAGCACAATGTCCTCATTCAGATGAAAGGAAGAAACTACCTTTGGTAGAAAAGAAGACTGCGGACGCAGCACCACCTTATCGTTGTGGAGAATCAAATAGGGAGACGTAATAGCCACTAGAAAGACTACTTTCTGAGAGAGCGTTAGTAAAGGAATCTTCCTAATGTTCTCGAACTGTGGTTTCTGAAGCACCGAGAGCACCAGATTCAGATCCCACGGGGGCAGTGGCGGGCATACTGGAGGAACCACATGCCGAACCCCCTGAACAAACGTACGCACCAATGAGTGCGTCGCCAGAGGGCGCTGAAAAAATACAGCCAAAGCTAATATCTGCCCCTTAATGGTGCTTAACGCGAGCTTCTGGTCCACCACCTGCTGCAGAAACAGCAGGATCTTGGAAATCAAGTATGAACGCGGATGCCACCTCATCTCCTCACACAGGAAGATGTAGGCCTTTCAGGTGTGATGATGATCTTCCTGGAAGAAGACTTCCGTGCCCTCAGCATTGTGGAAATCCCCGAAGTCGACAGCCCTCGGTCCCTCAGCACCTGGCTTTCAACAGCTATGCCGTTAAAGCCAGCGACGGTAAAGCAGGGTGAAGTATCGGACCTTGAGACAGAAGGTCCTCCTGCACCGGCAGCTGCCAAGGAACATCCGCCAACATGTCGGCATACCAAGGACGTCAAGGCCAGTCTGGGGCAATCAGAATCCCCTCGGCCTCCACTCTGCGCAGCAGACGAGGAAGAAGCCTGAGAGGCGGAAAGGCATAAATGAGCCGATACTGCCCCCATGGGGCTACCACCGCGTCTGTCACGTCCGCCCAGGGATCTCTTGACCTGGCCACAAACCTCTGTACCTTCTGATTGAGCCGAGAGGCCAGGACATCCACATCTGGCATGCCCCACCGTAGGTAAATGAGCCGAAACACTTCCGGATGCAGTGACCATTCCTCCTGGTCCAGCAACTGCCGACTTAGGTAGTCTTCCTGCCGCCGCTCTGCCCACTGCGGGATGTGAGAGACCTCCAGCGCTGCTGCTGAGCTCCTTGTTCCTCCCTGATGATTGACATTCGCCACCGCCATGGCGTTGTCCGACTGGATCCTGATCGGATGACCCTGCATCCTCTGTGACCACGTGGAGAGGCATCGCCTGATCGTCCGTAGTTCCAGAACATTGATCGACAGGCGGGATTACTCCTGCGTCCAACGACCCTGAGCTGACTGGGCGCTCAGAACCCCCCAGCCCAACAGGCTGGCGTCCGTTGTGATTATCGTCCAATGAAGAGGAAGGGATGATTTCCTGGACCAAAGGGCCGGGGACCTCAACCACCAGAGAAGTGAAGCCCTGGCTAGACTACTCACCCGGATTTGGCGATCCAGGGATGTCGGAGATTTGTCCCATCTGGACAGACTCTCCTTCTGCAAGAATCGAGTGTGGAATTGAGCATGCGGTACTGCCTCGAAAGTGGCTACCATGAGGCACAAAATTTGCATGCAAAAACACAGCGACATCAGTAACCGCACTGCGGAGTGGAGAGTCTGCAGCTTGCTTGAGGGAAGAAAGACTCTCGCCTTTGAGGAGTCCAGAATCAACCCCAAGTACTCCAGGCGCTGGGATGGTAGCAACACCGACTTCTGGAGATTTAACACCCAGCTAAACTCCTGAAGAGTCTGCATGGTGATCGCCAGATCCTCCCTCAGTTCTGAGGCAGAAGCTGCTCTCAAGAGATCGTCCAGGTAACCTACGATTGCGATCCCTCGTTGTCTCAGCAATGCCAGAATTGGAGCCAACACCTTGGTGAAGACCCTTTGTGGCATTGCTAAGCCAAAAGGAAGAGCCAGATAGTGTGCGTCTCAGACTGCAAATCGCAGGAACCTCTGGTGCCTGACGCATATGGGAACATGCAAGTATGCGTCCTCCAAGGACGCCAGGAAATCCCCTTGATGCAGTGCAGCGACCACTGAACGAATCGACTCCATCCTGAACCTCCGAACCTTCATGAAGCAATTTGACCCCTTCCTTCTTCGGGACTACAAACAGATTGGAGTAGAATCCCTGAAACCTTTCCGATGCCGGTACAGGCACTATCACCCCACGGAGTAGCAAGTCCTGTACTGCCCCCAACAGGGCCGCCCGCTGAGACGGAAGGAGATGAAGGTTGGAGGGAAAAAAAATCTGTCTGCCGGACAAGAAAGAAACTATCTTGTAGCCTGACAATACCAGCTCGCAGACCCACTGGTCGGAAAGAAGTGAATCCCACCGGTCTGCAAACCCCCGAAGGCGACCCCCCACCCGATCGTCGGGCGTGGGCAGACCTTCATGCGGAAGCTGATATGTTCGCAGGCTTGTTAGGCTTTGCATACCAGGGACGCTTCTGTCCCTCAGTGGACCCTTTGTTGGACTGGGAACGCTTATTCGCTGAGACGAGCAAATGAAAAAGACGCTTCTGAGCGGAAAAGGAGGGCCCTTGCCTACAGCGTGGCTCCTTACCCTTTCTGGACTGTGGGAGCAAGGTACTCTTTCCCCCAGTAACATCTTTAATAATGTCATCCAGAGAGGCGCCAAACAGCCTCCCACCTTGGAAAGGCAACTCCGCCAGCGCTTTCTTAGATGTCTGGTCCGCAGACCAACATTTGAGCCAAATCAGCCGACGCAGCACCACTGCTGACACCGAGGCTCTAGAAAGCAAGGGGCCGTATCCAGGGCCGCGTCACAAATATACTTAAGGCCATGCACCAACTGGTCCACCAGTTCCACACAGACTGGGGAAACCTGCCCCTTCCCCAACTCGCTGTGTAACAACTTAGCCCATTCAGTAAGCGTTTGTGACACCAGAGCCGTGGCTAACACTGGCCGAAGCTCCGGCCCCACCACCGTAAACATAGACCGGGCATCCGCCTCGGCCCTTCTGTCGGCAGGGTCCTTAACCACTTAACAACCGGCCCATAGCCAAATGACGGCTACAGGGCGGTTGTTTAACTCTGGGAGGGCGTCCAGGGACGTCCTCCCAGAATTCTGCTCTCGCGCGCACTCGAGAGCATCCGTGACCGCCGGGTCCTCTGGCATCACAGATCCCGGTAAATGGCCGCTGATCGCGGCCGTTTACCATGTGATCGCTCTGTCAAATGACGGAGCGATCACATGTCAACAAACTGGCGTCATCTGATGACGCCGGTTCCTCTCCTCCCCTCTCCTCCCTCCTGTGTACCGATCGGTACACTGTGACTGGAGAGGCGGATGGATGGATGGCTGCAGCGTTGTGGGCTGCATCTGTAGTGCCCACAGCGCTGCACAGAGACATCCAGCCATCCATCCATCCATGCTCAGCCATCCCTACTACTCTGCATGCTCTGCAATTCCCTCTGCAATGCCCCACAATACTCTGCCATACCCTGCCATACCCTGCAATACTCTGCCATACCCTGGAATACCCCTGCAATACTCTGCCATACCCTGGAATACCCCTGCAATACTCTGCCATACCCTGGAATACCCCGCAATACTCTGCCATACCCTGGAATACCCCGCAATACTCTGCCATACCCTGGAATACCCCGCAATACTCTGCCATACCCTGGAATACCCCGCAATACTCTGCCATACCCTGGAATACCCCGCAATACTCTGCCATACCCTGGAATACCCCGCAATACTCTGCCATACCCTGGAATACCCCGCAATACTCTTCCATACCCTGGAATACCCCGCAATACTCTGCCATACCCTGGAATACCCCGCAATACTCTGCCATACCCTGGAATACCCCGCAATACTCTGCCATACCCTGGAATACCCCGCAATACTCTTCCATACCCTGGAATACCCCGCAATACTCTGCCATACCCTGGAATACCCCGCAATACTCTTCCATACCCTGGAATACCCCGCAATACTCTGCCATACCCTGGAATACCCTGCAATACTCTGCCATACCCTGCAATACTCTGCCATACCCCAAAATACCCCGCAATACTCTGCCATACCCCGCAATACTCTGCCATACCCCGCAATACCCTGAAATACCCCGCAATACTCTGCCATACCCCGCAATACTCTGCCATACCCCGCAATACTCTGCCATACCCCGCAATACTCTGCCATACCCCGCAATACTCTGCCATACCCCGCAATACCCTGGAATACCCCGCAATACTCTGCCATACCCCGCAATACCCTGAAATACCCTGAAATACCCCGCAATACTCTGCCATACCCCGCAATACTCTGCCATACCCCGCAATACTCTGCCATACCCCGCAATACCCTGGAATACCCCGCAATACTCTGCCATACCCTGGAATACCCCGCAATACTCTGCAATACTCTGCAATACCCTGAAATATCCCGCAATACCCAGCCATACTCTGCAATACTCAGTGATACCCAGCCATACTCTGCAATACTCAGTGATACCCAGCCATACTCTGCCATACCCAGCCATGCTCTGCAATACCCCGCAAAAATCTGCAATACTCTGCCATAACCCGCAATACTCTGCCATACCCAGCCATACTCTGCAATACCCCGCAATACCCAGCCATACTCTGCAATACTCGGTGATACCCAGCCATACTCTGCCATACCCAGTCATACTCGGCGATACTCTGCAATACCCAGCCATGCTCAGCCATACCCAGCCTCTGTATGTGACCAGGCTGTGGAAGTCTCACACATGTGGTATCGCCGTACTCAGGAGGAGTAGGAGAATCTATTTTGGGGGGTCATTTTTGGTATATACATGCTATGTGTTAGAAATATTGTATAAATGGACAACTTTGTGTTAAAAAAAAAAAAGCGTTTTAACCACTTCCCGCCTTCCGTCATACGACGTCCTTGACTTTGTGCGGGGATATCTGAATGATGGGTGCAGCTACAGGCATCATTCAGATATCATATTTTTCAGCCGGCGATTCCCTATACCATGAGAACGATCATAGCGGCTGTTACACTGCTTGATCGTTCTTACGGGAGGCGAGAGGGAACGCCCCCCCTCCCGCCGCCCTCCGGTGCTTCTACCGACTCACCACTACGATCGAAGCCAGGATCTTTTTTTTTTTTTTTTTTTTTTTATTTCAGGAACAGCCTAGAGGTGAGATGTGGGGTCTTATTGACCCCATATCTCACTGTAAAGAGGACCTGTCATGCCATATTCCTATTACAAGGGATGTTTACATTCCTTGTAATAGGAATAAAAGTGATCAAAAAAATTTTTTTTTTGGAAAAAAGTGTCAAACTAAAATAATTAAAGTAAAATGAACAATAAAAAAAAAAATTTTTTTTTAAAGCGCCCCTGTCCGTGTGCTCGCATGCAGAAGCGAACGCATACGTAAGTCCCGCCCACATATGAAAACGGTGTTCAAACCACACATGTGAGGTATCGCTGCGATCGGTAGAGCGAGAGCAATAATTTTGGCCCTAGACCTCCTCTGTAACTCAAAATTTGTTACCAGTAAAAAATTTTAAAGCGTCGCCTATGGGGATTTTTAAGTGGCGAAGTTTGGCACCATTCTACAAGCGTGTGCAATTTTGAAAGGTGACATGTTAGGTATCTATTAACTTGGCGTAACTTCATCTTTCATATTATGCAAAAACATTGGGCTATCCTTACTGTTTTATTTTTTTTTTAAAGCAAAAAACTGTTTTTTTTCCAAAAAAAACGCGTTCGAAAAATTGCTGCGCAAATATCGTGCGAGATAAAAAAATTGCAATGACCGCTATTGTATTCTCTAGGGTCTTTGCTAAAAAAACATATATAATGTTTTGGGGTTCTATGTAATTTTCTAGCAAATAAATGATGATTTTTACATGTAGGAGAGAAATGTTAGAATTGGCCTGGGTGCTCCAGAACGCCTGAAGGTGCTCCCCTGCATGTTGGGCCTCTGTATGTGGCCACGCTGTGTAAAAGTCTCACACATGTGGTATCGCCATACTCGGGAGTAATAGCAGAATGTGTTTTGGGGTGTAATTTGTGGTATGCATATGCTGTGTGTGAGAAATAACCTGCTAATATGACAATTTTGTAAAAAAAAAAAAACGAAAAAAAACAAACTTGATTTTGCAAAGAATTGTGGGAAAAAATGACAACTTCAAAAAACTCATCATGCATCTTTCTAAATACCTTGGAATGTCTTCTTTCCAAGAAGGGGTCATTTGGGGGGTATTTGTACTTTTCTGGCATGTTAGGGTCTCAAGAAATTAGATAGGCCGTCAGTACTTCAGGTGTGATCAATTTTCAGATATTGGTACCATAGCTTGTGGACGCTATAACTTTCACAAAGACCAAATAATATACACTAATTTGGGTTATTTTTACCAAAGATATGTAGCGGTATAAATTTTGGCCAAAATATATGAAGAAAAATTACTAATTTTCAAAATTTTATAACAGAAAGAAGAAAAATTAATTTTTTTACAGATTTTTCGGTCTTTTTTCTTTTATAGCGCAAAAAATAAAGAACCCAGTGGTGATTAAATACCACCAAAAGAAAGCTCTATTTGTGTGAAAAAAAGGACAAAAAATTCATATAGATACAGTGTTGCATGACTGAGTAACTGTCATTCAAAATGTGAGAGCACCAAAAAGCTGAAAATTGGTCTGGTTATTAAGGGGGTTTAAGTGCCCAGTGGTCAAGTGGTTAAAAGAGGGGGACCCTTCCACCAGAATTTTGGTTACCTTATTTAACCTGAATACCGGGGGGGTCAACTGCCGTTTTTTTTTTTCATTTTTTCCATTTTTTTCAGGAAACTCTCCTCAAAAGGGTAACGCACCGCCAATCGCCTCGGAACTGAAAAGGCACGTTGCGGGCGTTCCCAATGCCTGTAAATAAACTTATTAAAATAAGTTAAGTAGGGAAACACCTTAGCAGTGCGGACTGGCTTGTGGGACCCAAAAGGGGCCGACACCTGTGCAGATGTCCCAGCTGCCTCCTCTATCTTTAGGGTATCTCGCACTGCTGTGATAAGTGCCTCCACTAGCACTTTTTCATGTCTCGGAAGATTCCTCCTCACTGTCCGAAGGGTCATGGTTCTCGGCCTCTGAAGCGTCAGAACAGGGGCCGTCTGCCAGTGCGGGGCCAAAGTCTGAATCAGAGCTTTCCCCAGAAGACGGTGGGGGCAGGGGGCGTTTTTTTACCCACCTTGCGCCCTGGAAACAAACGATTTCAGGACCGCCGACAAAGCATCCAAGGGCACTGCAGGTGCAGGGGAACCGGTTGCTATCACAGGGGTGTCTGGGGAAGAAGCTCCAGCATCGGATGCCATGCCTGACCCACTCCCGCCTGTCACTACCTGGGACCTAAGGCAAGAGACAAGTGCCTACCCTCCTAGCTGCCACAGACTGAGGGGCCCCCCGAAGGACTCACCACCCTGACCAAGGCGTTGTGCTGTGCTGCTGTCCGCCCTCCCCTCTGCCGGCGTCCAACCCACGAAATGTCCTGTGTCCTTTTTACGATGTTCCTGGCTTAAACAGCCGCCCAGCGCTAGAGAACGACAGAAACTGTCCCCGTGCAACAAGAAAATGGCCGCCGGCAGCCTCAGACGTCGGGAAAACAGCCGCCAAGCTCCAAGAAAATGGGCGTGGCTACAGGAAAATGGCCGCAGTTCCCGCGGTGACCCTTCCCCCCGCATGGCGACAAAATGAAGTGAACAAACGAGGCGCCCAAACTAAGTGAACCAACGAGGCACACAAACGATAACATGCCAGCACAACCCACTGCCAGGACCCAGAGACCCCCAGGAGGACCCCCGGGCCAGGTAAGTGTCAAACACCCCCTACGCCCAGCCACGCAGCGCCTCTAGTACAGGGTGGAGGGGAAAAGCAGGGGGAGGAAAGGGAGAGAAAGGACCCCCTAATCGACCCCCCCAGGGAGTGCCCAGCTGCTCCAGCCTGCCTAAACAAGCGGAGCCATACTTACCCCTCCTGCAGGAACCAATGGACGCACTCCACAGACAGACCCATCTCCCGAGCAGTACGGAGTGGCTGTCGGCCACAGCACACTGTGACTCAGACAGCAGTAGCCCGGTCATGTGTGCCCCGGAGCATATAGCTCACCGGCCGCCCCGGACCAGACTGGGGCGTGTCGTGGCTGACCCAGCGCAGAGCTAAAGGTCTGCACACGCTCGATGACCAGGCTGGGGAGACTACCAGGATCTATATTATCTAGCCTGTCACCCAGCCCAGCTGTTGATTGTAGATCACAGGAAGCAAAAACAAAAAGTATTCAAAGAACCACTGGTCCTCATAGGGAGCCAGGTCCTTCTCCTAGACTAGGCAGAAAGAAACTGAGCTGCTGGGTGCCGAGTGAGGGGTCATAGCCAGTAGGACCGCCCGCTAGGCGGTACTGTGTTTTGCTTTTTTGCTATGTTCTGCCTAGTCCTCTCCTAAAGGTGGCGATATAACCCTAAGGTCAAGATTAGAGTGCTGTGTCCGTCAATGAACGAAAGAGAAATATATATTTAAAATTATTTAATAAAAGAACTAATAATAATTTTTGAATGGACCTTATTATCTAATAATGTTATTATTCATATGAAATTTTGATATCCGTTTGCACTTAGCAATTTTTGTCACCGGGTCATTTTAATTATTTTCGTATGTATTTGGGTCACTATATTTGATATATGAAGTTTTTTATCCTATATCGTATGAAATTGTTGGAGTTTGCACGATAACGCTTTATTTGTTCATTTATTAACACAAATGCACTTTATATATTCTAATATATATTTGGATTATAAGGTTTATGATATTTTGATTACACGCTTTATGGTAAAAATATTCTTTTGCACCCAAACATTTTATTTATTTTGTGCCATTGCAACAAGGCACTAACATCCAGACAACATATGCTAACATCCAGATAGCGCAGCATTTCCTTTACAAGTATCAATTTCATCATGGACAGCATCAGCATTCTGGTTGCCCTCAAAGGGCCGGTTGTATCTGTCAAATGATATGTCCAGAGCAACCCACTCCCCTCTTACATCAGATGTCAAGAGTCCCCCCCACCATTTCTTACATTACAGTGCATCCCCCTTGCCTTGTGCAGCTGCCAGTAAGAAGATAGTAGGAGAGCTAGGAAGAAAAAAGTGTAGGGTCTGAATGAGGGCTAGAGTAAGCTGACGGAGTCTGGTGAATGCTGAGAACAGGGGAGGCAGAGACAAGGCAGCTGCACAGAGGTGCAGGATCTGTAGGAGTTATGTCCTCCCTTTCTGCTGCCGACTGCTCAGAAAATGTGGGGGCAGATATAAGGGGGTTGCCACAGCTGCAGGAGAGATGCAATGGCCACATGAAATGGCCTGGCGGGCCATATTCAGCCAGCGGGCCTTGTGTTTGACACATGTGCCTTAGAACTAACGTTTTCCAGCGGCGCCCGGTCACTGCTGAGGGGGCTGACTTCTTCCCCCGCTCTTTCTTCTGGGTTTGTGGGCTCTGGCACTGTGAGTGGCCGGAGGTGCGATGCGTGCGGGAGCCCTTAGTTCCGGCAAAAAGCTCTGAACCTTCAGAGTGCATGCGCCGGTGATGTCAGTGGCTGCATGCAGTGTGAACATCTCTTAAACGGTGCACGTTTAGGAGATATTCATTTTACGTATAGGTAAGCCTTATTGCAGCCTTATTATAGGCTTACATTGTAGGTAAAAATAACAAAGCGGGCTTTACTACTGCTTTAAGAAGTGCATCAGTGAAAACCCGTTCTATAGAAAATCGAATCACATATCAGCAACAAAGGGAAGATCAGAGCACGGTAATGTCAAATATAGATGCAGACTAATATTTTGCAGAGTGAGAAAATCTACATGTACATATCTTACAGTTTACCTAATAACTGCCTACTCATTTCCTATATGTTTGCTTACATGTTGGATCAGCGTCTCTACGATCTTATATCGATCTGGCATGTGCGTCACCATGTCTGTCATGTTATCTTCAGATGTCCGGACCAGCGTAGGGCCAAAGACCAAAGCCAGATTTCGAGGCTCCATCTGAATTAAAGTAAGCAAAGATTCAGTGAAGGTGAAAAATTGAATCATGACAGTTTCTTGCTGTAATAAAGAGATGCTGACTAAATGCTGGTGTATAGAATGGCATGTGCCACTTTTGTATTAAGTATAAAATTGATGCGCTTTAAATAAATTAAATAATTAAATAATTAAACAGTTCCTTCCCTTAATCCAGATTGATTGATTCACTGGGTTGAATCTTTTGTATCAGGATATTTAGTTTTTCTTGCATCCCACTTCAGCCGTACTACTGCTGGTAATTCGGCTCTCAGGATAAAGATTTATGCAAGGCAAGCAAAAAGATAATAGATCATTGTGCAGTGAACTTTTTAGATAGTACACAAGCAAAACAGGGACAAGAGATACACTCACAAACTCCCGGTCTATTAGAAGCATTCAGATATGCAGATTGCAGTCAGCCACTGTGGACGAGGCTTCCCATAGAGAAACCGCTGCTGTTAACCTCCAGGTGTATTGCAGCACTGAACGTCCTAAGCTCCTCCCACGCGTTGCGTCACTGGCACGTGACTTTCTCAAGGAAAGCGCATCAATTTTATACTTAATACTATTTGTTTGGTTATCTGATCACCTTATATTGATAGCAGCTTTAATTTATTGATCTTATTATAGCACTAATTGTATCAGTACATATATTTTAAGCACTATTTATATCACATATACCTATCCACATCAGCGCTTGGTTTTTACTCATATTTTATGTGCCACTTTTGTGCATCATAATAAGTCATTTTGCGCTTAGTGTGTCAGAAAAATCTCCCACCTTGTTTTTTTCTGCATGGTCAGCTACTGTTTTTAGATGTCGGACTAGGAATCGCAGTGTCTCATAATAGTAAACTGGGAGCTCCTGAATCTGAGAACAAAAGAGCAGAAATCAGAATTCCTAGTGCAAGAAAGAAATACAAACAATAGAGGACACAAGAAATTAAAACAAAAGTATTATCAGCTCAAATTACTCTATGATCAGTATTCTGTTTTCCTCTGCAACACTAATGGACAGCAGAAAGCTTCCACCAACGGACAGGCACTGCACAGTATGGTCTTTTCCAGAAGTGCTGGAGGTACAGATGTTTATCTGCAGACGCACACCAACACTGTGACCCTCAGGACTACCTATGGCTGCCTGGTCCAAGTCATAACAAGAAAAAGTGTTTTTTCAAGAGTGAGCCAAATGACAGATGCCAAGATCAAGTTGTAACAGGTTGCTAGATTTAAGTACACAATAGCAGCCTGATCAGGACTTTTGATCTTAATGTAAAGATAATAAAATATAATATAATATATAATACATATAAAAAATAAGAACATAAAAAAATACAATATAGTGCAATTCTGTATTTATTAATACTAATATTACTAAAACTAATGTCAAACACACCTTTGTTTAATGGAGGCAGTGTAAGCACTTTAATATGATCTGGTATCAGCCTTTTGCAGTGCCTATACAGCAGAGCTTAGAAAGGGGGAGGAAGAAGCAGCACAAGGAGCCAAGTGCTGTAGTGCAAGGAGAATGTAAATAGGTTAGAGAAGAGTGACAGAGAAATTATCTCAACCCGCTAAAGAGTGTAAATATTGGAAATATTGAACTGAAACAAAGAAAATCAGATCTTTGCTCCTGCTAGATAGGGCTTTCCTGTGTGGCAGAACACTGGAAATCTCAAGACTAGATGGACAGAAATACACATACTTTGTCCAGTAAAACAGATCCCTTATATGCATTTTATCTTTGTTTTTAGCTGTTCACCTAGAGTTCAGTTTTCACATAACTCCACATGCGGTAAAGCATATTATATGTGCTGAGGTGCCATTCATTGTGAATGGCACCTACAACAAAACTTCAAAATGCACACATACTGCAATAAACTGCAGCACATCACATGTGCCATGTGTTTTGTGCTATAAAAGAAAGCCACCTGCCCCAGATTGTCATGTGTTAAGGTGCCTTTCAGCCTACTCTTTTTAAATGGGCTGTTTAATGCAGTGTGCAACAACTAACATCAACGTTGAAGTGCACTCTAAATTGTACTGGATTATACTGATTGAGGTAAGGTGTGACCATGCTATAGTGTTAAAAACTGTCCAGCAGATGCTGGGGACAAATGTCCAGCATCTGAACTTTAAGCCTCAGCCCCAGAATGCCTTGATAAGGGAGGAGATGGTTCTTCTGCTTAGACAGATTAGCCAGCAATTGATTACCATTTTAAGATTCCTCATTACTAAGAATGGGTAAGGATTAGGCCCCACTTCCGATGACAAATGGCAGGGCCATGCCTGACCTAAAGTGGTTGTAAACCTCAGACATAAAATATGAACAAAACACATCCCTCTAGTGTACTTGTCTCAATTAGGAGCACTCAGTGTCATTTCTGTCTGCTGTTTTGTTCCTCTGCTATCAGCACAAGTCACTTCTGACAAGTGTGTCTCTTCCCTCCAATCGGCTTAGAGAAGAGATGGCTACAGATAAACAGGTACAACTTATGTACTGTAGAAGGATAGGTTTCATCTCTGTGAATCACCTGAGGCTAGTCACTTTACTGGTTACATGTAAGGGTTTACAACCACTTTAACCTAGGAAACAGGAGAAGGGCACTTGAAGCCCCTGCAATCAGACTATGACACAGGTTATGAAAGTCACAACGGTTCTGGATCTGAAGCAATGTATCCCCAAACTAGGCTAACACGATACATGAAGCAGAGCCCCGTGCTGGTAATAATGTGTATCCAGGTATGCCACAACTGGGACATGGTTACTGCAGGGCAGTCGCAGTGAGGTAACCAATTTAAATGAACTGGGAATACTTGCACTGGTTGACTGACTAGAGAGACTTCCAGGATTTACAATCTGGCCAAATTTCAATGGCTGGTCTTCAGTTTTTGTGGACTGTTTTTACATCCTCCTGTAGTCGGCAGTATAACTCACACTTTAACGAACATGAATTGTTGTGTCCCTCAAAGGATTTTAATAAGAAAAATATTTTATTTTGAGTCCACAAAACAATAATGTGGATTGTATTAACGTCAAGGCAACAAGTTGCAGATTGCTGCAGGGTGCTTTGTGGTCACAGAGGATTACCAAATACTAGACATTTCAATCATGAAAGAATTCCTATTTATGGTCTGCATAAAACAAAAATGTGAACAGCAATAACAGAAGAATCATTTCTTTCTTTTTACCAGTTTGCGAAGCCTTTTCATCCTCTCACTAGAATTCTCCAGGCGATTAGCTTCTATAAATTCATTATATTTGTCTATAAAAATAACAACAGGCAACAGAATATAAATGCACATTCACCGAGCCCAAATATCATCTAGGCAATATGAATGCAATATGATTTGTATTTAAAATAGCCTAACTCACTCTTACTACTTAAAGTGACCATGTAAGGGGATCGACAAAAATTACAAAAGCACTACCCTAAAAAATAAACCTTTATACTTACTTGACCATCAGGTCAGTCTGTAGCACAGCTTCTTGCACCAATTCTATTCCACACTTCCAGGGGTGTGAAAGAGTGTGTCCCCACTTGCAGCTGGTTCCTCCCAACAACCCCTATAGTATTCTGTCCTGCAGCGACCAAGGATCAGTAGGAGGAACCACAGCAGACAGTGGGGGGGGATTGTGGTACCAGCCTGAGGAGTCAAATAAGACTGTAAGCAGGAGCTCAGTTACAAAGTGAAGTTTTAGCAAACAAGCCGATGCAGCGTAGTTCAATTGTTCTCTTGTTAACCCCCGGACAGGGTTGCTTTACCAGCTATCCTGGGTGGCTGATATGTTATCTGAGATGCATGGTATACAGTGAGATGGCCGACATAGACTTTCATTGTGAAAAAGTGCAATTCAATGTTACAATCATTAAAATAATAAATAATAACATGCATACAGTAAAGTACAGATCACATAGATAAAATGTATCCAACATAACTCGTCAGAAAAAAAGTGCAGCAGAACTAATATTTCTCATTATAGCTCAAATACACTGTAAAACAGATCTAGTATCCACTCTACTTCCGTTACCACCACCCGTGTTACTCCTCTGTAAACACGCAATAGAAAACGCAATCTATCAAAAATTTTCTCCATGTTTCTGACAAAGTCCTGAGAGTGATGAAAGTGTTGGACAGAGACTATAATGTTATCAAGCTTGCTATGTGCATCTCAGTGTTTGTAGGATAACACTAATGTGAATTTTACTGTGGTTTCAATAAATAAGCATTTCTTTATCGTACATAACGGGACACAGGGCACCATAATAATGACTATCTGGGTTATATGCTACCTTTAGGTGATTGGACACTGGCAACCAATAGTAAGAAGGTTCCTCCCATATAACCCCTCCCATACAGGAAGTACCTTTAGTTTTTTGCCAGTGTCTTGAAGGTGATGGTCATGGAAGCGCTTCAAACTTTCTTCAAATAAAATGTCCCAGTGAGGATGTTATATCGGATCCATTCGGATTGCATAAAAAGCTAAAGTGGATGGTACCCGAGCCTTGGTTCAAGAAGGAGGTTTTGCTTGTAATGTGTCAGTTAAGGCGCTGGACCATTGTTACATGGTATCCCTGGTCTTCATTTGCCCAAGGGAACCAGAAGGTGCTTTACAGGTCCAAGGGTGTGGACCCCGTACAAAGGGGGACCCGGACCTTGAAGGTCCTCAGTGGCGCCACCCGCTGTGATGGGGGAAGATTGGGCCTGTATCAGGCCCTGCAGCGAGGACCGGTGAGTACTCCCTCTGGGGGCGCCTAACAATGTTTCTGTTATTGCATATAGTGTATTAGTATACCCTGTGTCTCATTGCAAATTGTGAAGCTGACAGATGCAGCCTATGTGAGTGTCTCCCGCACGTGGCGGCGTGTGCCGGGCGTGCGCCGGGAGCGCGCGCCGCGTGCACAGTGTTGGTCCGCGTGCGCGCCGAGTCATGCCTGTGTGTGCGCCAGTAGAACATGGGCGCGCGTGCGTCACTGGGCGGCGCACGAGTATAAGGGGAGGTCACACGCTTGCATATTCATTGCTGCTTGTTGGTTAAGCTCAGCAGAAGTCTAGTGCACGGTGGGACACAGAGGTCTGGGCATAAATTTGGACATTTGCAACAGGTTGAAGGCTGGTAAGGCTGTGGTGGCGGCTGTACGCTAGACCCAGCTATATAACTCAGGGGGAGTGTCTTTTTTTCCTCAAACTTGTAAGCAATGGCTTCCAGGAAACGAGGTACGGGGAGCAGGGCAAGTCCAGGGGTTAAAGGGACTCCTTCAAAAACAGATCAACCTCAGGTTACTGCAGCATCAGTCTCCCCTGAAAGACCTGCGGCATTTGGCCTGGCTGAGCCATTGCAGTGGTCAGGCGTGGTGGCCACTACCAATATCCCTCCATCAGCTTATGTTACTAAGGATGATTTAGCATCAGCCCTAGCTGGCCTTGAAGGCAAGATAGCAGGTACGATTGCTACAGTAACACAGGGGGGGAAGAAACGTCATAGATCTCACTCCCCTGAGCCTATTCCCAGTGGTGAAACACTTGAGCACCAGGATTCATTTGGCATGGGTCCCTGTGATTTGGATCCAGAATGGGCAGAGGATTTGGAGGAGGAAGCCATTAAAGACAAGGAGGAAGGAGAGGCTGAAGAGTCCTCGACTAGGGATTCAGGTTCTGAAGAACCAATTTCAGCCTCTCAATCCCAAAAATTGTTTATCCAGTCCTTGGCTGAGATGGTGAGAGCTGGATTTAAATTACCTCCGGTGCAGGGACCAGGACCCTCCTGTTCTACATTAGGGTCCTTGCGTCCTCAACCAGGTTCCCAGGCGTTCCCTTTGCATCCTTTATTGGAACAGGTAATTTACGCTGACTGGGACCACCCAGACAGGACATACTTGCCTCCAAAAAGGTTTTCTTTTTTATATCCTATGGAGGAAAAATTCAGGAAAAAGTGGGATACACCTTTGGTTGATGTTGCCATTTCTTCAGTGAATAAAAGTCTAACCTGTCCTGTGGATAATGCCCAGGGGTTTAGGGATCCGGCAGCTAAAAAGCTGGAATCCTTACTAAAAGCTTCTTTTGCAGTAGCTGGGTCAGCAGTACAACCGGCAGTTGCGGCTATCGGTATTTGTCAGGCATTGAAAGACCGTTTTAAGAAATTGGTCAGGAACCTGCCCGTCCGTTCAAGAAGAAGTTTCTGACGAACTATCAGAACTTCCTCGCGCTTTATGTTTTGCAGTAGACGCGTTAAAGGACTCGATTCAGCAGATGTCTCGTTTTGCGCTACTCTCAATCCATATGCGCAGAGTACTATGGTTAAAGAATTGGTCGGCCGAGACACCATGCAAGAGGCTACTTGCGGCCTTTCCTTTTCACGGTGAGCGTCTATTTGGGGAAGATTTGGATAAATATATCCAAAAAATCCTTGGAGGGAAAAGCTCTTTGCCTCCGGTTAAAAGAAGTAGTAAGCAGCCTTCCTTTAAGATTCCCAACGCTCCTGGGCCAAGTGCCTCTTCCCCTAAGAGGTATCGACGGCCTCAGCCACCTACCTTTAAGAAGCCTCAAGGTCAAAAGAGACCTTGGACCCAGAAACCAGCCAAGGCCAATTCCAAGTTTTCCTTGTGAAGGGGCGCTCCCACTCTTGCGGGTGGGGGACAGACTGCGGTGGTTCACAGATGCTTGGGGAAAATTGGTTCAGGACAGGTGGGTTATTTCCACCATATCTCAGGGTTACAAAATAGAGTTTCGGGATTTTCCCCCAACTCGATATTTGGTATCCATAGTTCTATCAGACCCGGAGAAAAAGAGGGGCCTATTCCTTGCGTTAGAACAGCTGGAAAGGCAGAAGGTAATCATCGAGGTTCTGCAAAGAGAAAGATTCAAGGGGTTCTACTCTAACCTATTTACAGTACCAAAGCTGAATGGGGAAGTAGGGCCCATCTTGGACCTCAAATCCCTCAATTCCTTTCTAAACGTCCGAACCTTCCGGATGGAATTGGTTCGTTCAGTAGTCACATCCTTGAGAAAAGGGGATTTTATGGCGTCCATAGACATCAAAGACGCATACCTGCATATACCGATTTTTGGTCCGCATCAAAGATTCCTGCGATTTGCAGTAGAGGGGTATCATTTCCAATTTGTGGCACTTTTATTTGGTCTAGCCACGGCCCCTCGGGTATTCACAAAGGTTCTTGCCCCAGTGTTGGCATTCCTAAGGTCGCGGAAGATCTCAGTGGTAGGATATCTGGACAACCTTCTGTTAAGGGACCAAGCTTACTCCACCTTGGTAGAAAACATTACATCTAGGGTCGGTTTCCTAAAGTTCCTAGGCTGGATTCTAAATATGGACAAATCGGCCCTCCATCCAGCTCAGGTCTTAACATATCTGGGTCTGGTCCTGGACACAACCCAAGAAAGGGTAATTCCACCTCCCTTAAAGGTCTTCTCCATAGTGGAACTGGTTCAGAAGGTCAAGGGAGTAGAAGCTCCTTCGATTCGTCTGTGCATGAGGCTGTTGGGCAAAATGGTGTCATCCTTCAGCGCAGTTCCTTATGCGCAGTTCCACTCCAGGATGTTCCAGAGAGCTATCCTGGAAGCTTGGGACAAGTCGGTTCAGACTTTGGATCATCCCATGTCTCTATCCCTACGGGTAAAAAGGGAACTCTGTTGGTGGGCAGAGACCAGCAACTTGAACGGTGGAAAATCCTTTCCACCAATATCCTGGAAAGTGGTAACTACGGACGCCAGTCATCTAGGCTGGGGAGCAGTCCTGGAAGAGGCTTCCATCCAGGGTTTATGGTCTCAGACAGAGAAGACCTTGCCCATCAATCTACTGGAAATTCGGGCAGCTCGCTTGGCTCTCCTATAGTGGACGTCCAGACTGCGGGGGTTTCCTGTCCGAATCCAGTCCGACAACTCCACGGTGGTGGCAAACATCAACCACCAAGGGGGTACCCGGAGTTGGGTGGCCCAAAGAGAGGTAAATCACATATTAACTTGGGCAGAGAGACATGTGTCGTTTCTATCGGCAGTCTTTATTCCAGGGGTGGACAATTGGCAGGCAGATTACCTAAGCCGCCAGCAGCTGCTACCAGGGGAATGGTCTCTTCAGCCTTATCGTTTTTTTTCCAGAGGCCAATTGCATCTCATGCTTTAGTGCGAACCTTCGTCAAGGGGATACTGCACTTAAAACCGCCGGTTAAGCCTCCCTTATGCCTCTGGGAATTGAACTTGGCACTATCAGCCCTACAGGTTCAACCCTTTGAACCAATTAAGCATATTCCTTTAATTCTGTTGACCAGGAAATTGTTTTTTTCTGATAGCCATAACTTCGGCTATAAGGGTGTCTGAATTGGCCGCCCTTTCATGTAAAAAACCTTTTCTAATTTTACATCAGGACAAGGTGGTGATGCGGCCCAGTCTAGATTTTTTACCTAAGGTGGTTTCCAATTTTCATTTGAATCAAGATATCATTTTGCCTTCCTTTTTTCCCAATCTTAAAACTAAGGAGGAAAAGTCACTTCACTCACTGGATGTGGTGAGAGCAGTTAAGCTTTATCTAAGCATGTCAGCTCCTTTTCGGAAGGCTGATTCCTTTTTGATTCCTGATTCCTGATCTACTTTAAGTGGTCCACACTGAGGGTACTGAGAGGGTACTACAGGTGGTGCTAACTGATGAGGAGTGAACACTAAATTTCATAGCATTAAGGAACAGACTAGAGAGGAGGGATCTCCATGTCCTGCGATGCACTCCAAGTAAAGGATTTTGCAGGTAAACTAAAAATACTAAATTTCTTAAGTACATCACAGGACACAGAAAACGTAATATTCATGACTATTTGGGATGTCCCAAAGCACTGAACATGAGGGCAGGGCAACACAGCAACAATGCTACCAAGCCCAAAAGCCAAAGGAAGAACCTTGCCCTTGATACCATAGGCCTAAGAAAGCTGATTAACTCACCTTGAAAAAGTGGATCGAGAAACAGCATGATCCTTGCTGGATAACCCAGGAAGCACTGACACTCTTGGTGGAAAGGACCTTGACCAGGAAGGAGAAAAAATGGTGCATCGAGAAGCAGCCTGACCATTGACAATTGTGAGGACCCTCCAATTGCGAGGAAACCTGAACAGCTCGAACAATCAAGGGGGGAAGCACCTTCTCCTTAGGATGTTATACCCTTCTCATTAGGATGCTTAGGACAAAAAGATGGCAACACAATGCTCTGAGTCAGATGGAGCAAAGAATCCACCTTAGGCAAGGAGGAGAACCAAGGTCTCAACACCCTCTTATCCTGGTGAAGAACCAGAAACGTTTACTTGCAGGAAAGCACAGCCAACTTAGGAGATCCTGTCAGCCAAAGTAATGGCAACCAAAAATACAACCTCATGCATAACGAGCGACTATGCATTGTCCGTAAAGGCTCAAAAGGAGAAGTCTGCAAAACAGACAAGGTCAAATCAAGGTCCCAAAGAGACAAGGGGGAGGGGGCGTACAGGTGAAAATCTGTGTAACACCTGCACAAAGGCTTTTACCAAGGAATGAGGGCTTTGGAACAGAACAGCCAAGATCTTTCCCCTGATGGTACCTAAAGCCTGAGGACAGAAAGAAGCCAAAATACACCATGAAAGCCAGCAACTTGTAAAGATGGGAGATAAGACCCTGCGATAGCAATTCTGACTGATCTGGAAGAGCTTGCATCTTCGTCTGCCAAGAGCTTCACAATGTTCGCATAACACTTTCTGCTTGGCCAAACAGGTACAATCAGAATCACCATAATGCCCTCTACCTTTATTTTGTGCAACAGCTGAGGAAGGAGCTGCATTGGAGGGAAGGCATTGTTCAGGGAAATCAATATCGCAAAAGTCTGAGGATCTCTGGTCCAGGAAACAAACCTGTCCAGCTTATTGATGAATCTGGATGCCAAGAAATCCACATCTGGTGTCTCCTACAGCAGTAAAGTCTCTGCAAACGCTTTCAGGTGAAGGGCCCATTTTCTCATATTTAGGTGTGGATGGCTGAGAAAGTCCACCTGCCAGTTTACCACACCAGGAATGTGCACAACAGACGGGTTCTGAACATGAAGTTCTGCCACAGACAAGCTCAGTTCCACTTCTTTCTGAGCAGTGTGACTTCTTGTCACTCCTTAATGCTGTGACATGGTTTGCCTGCACCCTGACGGGGGGACCCCGATGTCAGACAGACTAGTGTAGGAGAGCAAGCCAAATCATCTGAAGTTACAGGATGTTGATTGGCAACATCTGCTCTTCTGGTGACTATGTTCCCTGAACAGGGGTTCTCCAAAACACCACCCTAGCCTGACAAGCTGGCATCAATTGTCAAAACCTTCCAATTCATTAGTAGGAAGGATCTTCTGTCATTCAGCATCTGTGTGGAGTAAGACCATTAGAGAGCCAATCTGGTCTTGGAATTCAGATGTATTGGCAGATCCAGAGACTGCTGTCACTTGTCCTAAATTGACAGGATATTAAGTTGTAGAGCTTATGAATGAAACTGAACTTTGGAACTTTGAAAAGGAGCTGCTACCAATTTCCCCAGCACCATCATGCAGACGTGAATCAAGGGGCTTTACATGCCATGGCTTTCTGAAAGTCAAAAGGGTTGTGACCTCAATATGGAGTGGCCACACAGCTGAGAGGAATGTCTGCCAAGGCTAGAGACCTGTGGCATGTCGCCCCCTTTATAACAAGCGTCCCAATACTTGCAGAGGACTTAAGCTTTGCTTTGTAGGTTTTCTGTAGCTGTGCAGAGGCTGTGTTGGATTAAAAGAATTGTACTAGACCTGTGCTGGTACTGTCCTGCAACTGCCCACACTGAGCATCCAATTGCATATGCTTCCACTGTCCAGTGGAACCGGAAATGGCACCCACACATGCGTAGACACGCGTGATGATGATGCGCCTGATCTGTCCCTTTTGAGCGCTAGAGGAATGTTGCTCAAGTCCCATACTATTACCAACACCTAACAGCCTAAAACACCAGGGAACACTAGGAGATAGCCACATTTTCCACATACAGAGGCACTCACCATTCAAAAAGGTCTAATCACCACCTCTCACAGTGGGCACACCCCACAAGGTCTTCAAAGACTTGATTCTCTTTAAAGTGGATGCAAACCCACTCTCAACATTTCTAAACTACTGCCATAGTGGTTATCTATAAGGATATACATGCCTCCTGCATGTATCCTTACCTGTACAATGTCTCCACTCGAAAAACTGTAGATTCTGTAGGTGGGTCTGTTGTCCGGAGCTCGTGGGTCGAGTCATGATGTCAGTAGACTCCCCGCCCACCTCTACTATTTCTTACACTGAACTTTTGCTATGCTCACTAACATCCAGTCAAAACCCAGAAAAGTCACCACTTCAGCATGCACAATCATGCTGAGGTGTAGAGCATCCAATCCTGGGAGAGTTGGAGAAGAAAGGAGGAGGGGATCTGAAGTACACAGAATGCCTCTGTCACACTTGTGCATGAGATATGTAAATCACCTGTCATTCACAGCAAGAAAGAAGAACTGACTCCTATTTCTCTGTGTGTCAGTTTTTATCTTACTGAAAAAAGATAAGAGGATTGCTCAGAGCTGAATTAACTTTAACTGTTCGTGGCAAGACTGGGCACAGATGACATGAAATCCTATACTGTACAAGGTGCAAGCCTTAATTAAAAAAAAAAAAATTGGGGGCTTACATCCACTGTAAAGGGAATCACTGCCCTGGACATGTACAGCACCCTGCCCGTGAGGTCACCGAGTACCCCAAAGATCACTGCCAGCAGGATCCTGTGTCAAACATCAACATTACAGGCCATCCTGACTTTAGTATGTAGGGTTTGGGTACTGTTCACGTGCCAGAGGTGACCATTCCAGATGAAGCCTTTCCTTTCCCAAGCAGGGGTATGAAGAATAGGCCTTAAAATAGGAGACTAACACTCACTGGAGATATCAGGTCGCATCAATCACCACCCATTTCAAAAAACGATATTCTTACTCACCTTTACACATCTCCAACTGCATCTTTTAGTACACCATATTCTACTTCCCCTCATCTCATTATTTCCAACAGTACCAGGCACAGGATGCCTGCTCTCCCCTCTTCTTTTTACCCTCTGCATTGAACCCCTGGCGGCCCATATCAGACAAAACCCTAGCATATGAGGCACCCCGGTTGATATTAGAGACTTTAAGACAACATCTTCCTAACACTCACCCAACTACAGATATCACTCTCTAACCTCCGTAGAGAATTTGATCAGTACAGTACGCTCTCTGGTTATAAATTTAAAAAGACTAAAACAGAGGCGATCTCCCTCAACATGCCACATCAAACACTTCAACATCTATTACAATCATTTCCTTATTCCTGGAAGTCCTCCACATTAAAATACATAGGCGTGAATCCGCCTAGGACATACTCATGTACAACAACACGAATGCTCTTCTCTCTAGGTGGAAAACCCATAAACTTTCCCTTCTAGGCTGAATGGCAAACTTTAAAATGGCTATCCTGCCCAAATCCCCCTATCTTTTTGAGACACTGCCCATTCCTATCCCGTCCTCTCACCTTTTCCAAACCAATTTTCTTAAAGGATAAATTCACCTTTGGAACATGTTACAGGTTTCCCACTTTTTTGTGGTGGAACAAGTAACATATTCCAGCATCTGCAACCTCTACCCCCCCCCCCCCCATCGCCCCTCCCTGTGACAGCGAGCGGGGGATCCTCTTCCCGAACCCTCGGTCACAAATTTAAAACCGTGTGGCCTTGCAGGGCTCAACCCATATGGCTGCGTCATTCATTCACAGTATCTTGTGAATGAATGTCTACAAGTACTGTTGGCCATTGCGTCTGTGGCTTGTAGTTTTTAATGAGCTGCGAGGGCGCTGCTGAGTGCTCTCTTGGTCCATCTCTTGATCTCAGGTAACTGCTTGCCCGTATGAGTACAAACAGACAGCTCTGCCGAGTCTGCAGGAGCCTAAGATTGCACCTGCAATCTGCAGATCGCAGGTGCAATGCTCGGCAGGCTCCTAGGAAAAAGATAATAACTGTACATTTTTTTACCTGCAAAGTGAACTTAGTCTTTAAATTCTTCTGGAACTACAACAAACACAGGATTGCTGAATCTGTCCTTTACACCCCTGAGACCAAGGAGGCCTTGCCTTTCACAATGTCAATACTTTTTATAACTGCTGGACAGAGGTGGAGAAGCTATGGTTGGCCCCTATCCATCCCAACTCAATGCTGTGAAACAGTGATGTCACTTGATTTCTCTCACTTATGGAAACATGCTAAACAGTTTTATCCCCTTACCTCAAAAGCCTCACTAGCAACCCCTTTCCTCTTAATGCTCAATATCCCGGACAGTTTAACCTTGCAGATGTCCCACGTCTGAAAAGAAAAGGCTTTGTTCCAATTTGGTCAATTGGTGGATGCTAGATCCAGAAAATTGTGCTCTTTTCTGGACTTGCAGGAAGTCTATGATCTCCCTAGGCATGCCTTCTTTAGCTACCTACAAATACTCCACTATGCACAATCCCTGACAACTTCCATTCAATTCTCCAAATTGACAGGTTCAAAAGGACTTGTCTGGAGGGCCTGTCCTCCAAGTTAATAATCTCCCTAATCTATAAAATCCTTATCCCCAGCCCAACTTGCACCTTGTACAAAGAAGACCAATACAAAATCCTCTTTCACTGGTATCAAACCCCAGATGCAAACAGGAACTGGGCACACTACAACATAACTATTGGTCATGCCCACTGACCAACATGTACTGGCAGATCAAGATGCCTAGTCGTACTAAATCGAAAATACGAGAGCCTCCCTCTTTGGTTGAGTTGCATACCAGGATCCAGGATGTACAGTGAAGAGGATGAAATATCTAACAGCCTTCTCAATCAATTCCCTAGACACTCATAATCGAGTTTGGGAACTGTGGGATCTTTTACAAAACTTACCTACCTGATCCACTCCCTCTGAGCTTATGTAAAAATTATTTTAGCAGCAAACTAGTCATATTGGTATTTAACTGATGCGAACTGCATTCATTGAAGTAGGCGGAGGCTGAAAATACTCTGGGCATCTGGGCTTAAATGACCAGTTAATGCCAAGAGAAGATTTACCAACCTTGCAGCGGTGTCTAGATCAGAAGACCTGCTGAACATAATTACAAATCTGTTATCAGATAAATGGACTGTATGGAGTTTAACTTTACGCAAATTAGGCTTGTAAAGTATAAAGTGGGAACTAAATAGCAGGGAAACATTTTTTATTATTACCTACACTCCGCAATCTGACCTGAACTACTCTAGTACACCTCTATACAGTGTGCCACATAATCAGACACATAATCAGACTCACCATCAGTGAAGAGGGGCTCAGGCAGTTTTCGAAAAAAAGATTTAAGCAGACTACTGACCACGTTCAAATCTTGCCATCGCTGAAACCAAAATATAGATCACATAGGTAGTTAATTTTTGTCTTTAAAATGTAATGAGATTTCTTTGTATATACACTTAAGTCTTGTTTCCACAGACGTACTTAAACATACACCAATGCGACAGCCATGTTTGCCTACACAGGGGCATGCACAGGTGTTACATGTATCCTTGTGCAGGCATTCGCAGTCCTGTCTATTGGAATGCAGCAGCTGCATGGACACAGCCACTTCTCCCAATTTGACAGTTGTGTGTGGTTCAGGAACCTGCATGGAAAACCTGTGCATCCCCATGTGTGCAAACATGGCCCTCACACAGCTGTAAGCGTATGTACACCAGTGTGAATGAGGTACCAATTAAAAACATTGCTTACAAATATTTTATGACTGGTAATAAAACAAATAAGATGATTAGCCGTCTCATGTCATCATTGTAGTGAATTTATTATGTTATATTAAAGCACAACTATAGTCAAATAAGAACCTCACATTTCATTACCCATCCTGCTCCCTTTAGATAAAGGAGTGCATCTAATGCCGTGTACACACGGGCGGACTTTTCGGCATCAAAGGTCCAACGGTCTTTCTGACGGACTTTCGACCGACTTCTGACGGACTTCCGAACGAACGGACTTGCCTACACACGATCACACCAAAGTCCGACGGACGACTGGACTAAAATAAAGAAGTTGATAGCCAGTAGCCAATAGCTGCCCTAGCGTTGGTTTTCGTCTGTCAGACTAGCATACAGACGAGTGGGTTTTTCGACCGGACTCAAGTCCGTCAGAAAGATTTGAAACATGTTTCAAATCTAAAGTCCGTCTGATTTTTGCCCGAAAAAGACCGCTGCAGGTCCGATGAAGCCCACACACGGTCGGATTGTCGGACGGATTCGTCCCATCGGACCAGGCCGGTCAAAAAGTCTGCCCGTGTGTACATGGCATGGTTGCCTCACTTCCTAAGTACTTATAGTCCACAGTAATTAAAGTGATATAGAAAAACAAATTAAAGTTTATGTTTCTGCAAAGTAAAAAAAAAAAAAAAACATTCTGTACATCTCTCTAATACATGCACAGCTTCCCATACGTCATACCTTTAAAATTGTGGCAACTGTTGATCTATCAGAATCGAGTGTGCTTCTATCTTTCTGTGGCTGACACCACTGTGCCAACCAAGAAAGCATGGACATCCCAACCAGCATGGCCTGTCCTGCCTGCTGGATTACAAAACTACACATAACCCCTCTCTTTCCTACTCCACATGCAAACATTGTCTCGTTTCTTAGCAAACCAAAGCTGCTTCATCGACTCCCAAGCACCTGCCCACACACACAGTATATTGGAAGATGTGGCCTATACACTATAAACTGCCTGACAAGCCCAGTGACGATCCCACAGGCAGTAGTAAAAGCTGTTCTCACTACAGGAATAAGGTAAAAAGAGAAGAAAAAAATGCTAGGACATCTCTAGAAGGGGGTTTGGGAGTAAAGTTGGGTAATGCCTGGACTTCTCTTTAAGTCATACGTTAAGGGGCTTAGCTACATATATTTAAATCCAATCACTAAAATCTCAATCTTTAACCTTTTCAAAATAAAACATTTGACCAGATCAAATTTAGTATGCAGCATTTTAGGCAACAAAAAAACTTGTTAACCTGTTTGCATACCAAAATGATTTTCACAACAATTTTTAGCACGTGTAAGGTCTTCATTCAAGAAATATTTTTTACATTTTTTTTTTATAACAAAGGAATTGTCAAAACTGCAGTTGTATTTTGTTTAACGAACGATTTCCAGCAAGCATAGCAAGCATTTTCCAGTACTTTGCTCAGAGTGCAAAAGCTGGCATGATTGAAAAAAAAAATATAATAATTTTTTTTTTTTTTCACTTTTTTTTTCTACAGTATACATTGCCCATCACAGACCTTACTTTCTCTCCTCACAGCTGAAACTTCAGTAATCACAGAGAGCATGTGGGAGATTTACACATGGAAGTGATCTACGAAGTGTGCGGCTACTGAAACTGACAGGACTTTAACACCTTTCCATTGTAGTATGATGTCCAGCAGAACAAGCCGCTTGTGCGCTCCTCTGGGGGGCGCGCAGCACAGTGATCGGTAATGTGGTGTGTTGCTCCGATACACCGCATCTCTGATCATGGTAAAGAGCCTTTGACATAGGCTCTTTACCATGTGATCAGCTGTGTCCAATCACAGCTGATCACAGCATTACTAGGAAGTGCCGATTATCGCCTATCCTCTATTCACGCTGACAGGGCGTGAGAAGAGGAGAGCTGATAAGCAGCTCTCCTGACAGAGAGGGATCTACACTGACAATCAGTGCAGTCCCATCAGTGATGCCCACAAGTGCCCAACAGTGCTGCCCATCAGTGCCGCCTATTAGTGTCAATCAGTGCCGCCCATCAGTGCCACCTATCAGTGCCTGCACGTCAGTGCCGCCTCTGTGCCCGTTGCAGCATCATCAGCGACCGTTAGTGCAGCATCATCAGTGCCATTAGTGCAGCATCATCAGTGGCCGTTAGTGCAGCCTCATCAGTGGCTGTTAGTGCAGCCTCATCAGTGGCCGTCAGTGAAGGAGAAAACGTGCTTATTTACAAAATTTTATAACAGAATTAAGGAAAAACTTTTTTGTTCTTAAAAATTTTCAGTCTTCTTTCATTTGTTTAGCAAGAAATAAAAAACCCAGTGTTGCATGAAAATTGGCATGGGCAGGAAGGGGTGAAAGTGCCCAGTTAAATACTGCAATCCTGACAGGAGGAGTTTAAAGCTGTAATCCGGGTACACAGGATAATATTTTAGTGTATAAGGATAATAAAAATGAATAGATATCATTATCATTTTTAAATGATAGCTATAACTTTTTTATCTGATTTATATAATGTATGTATTGTTTTATACATATTTATGTTAAAACTTTATACTACAATATTCCCTTTTTTGTTTTTTATGTTTAAGACATTACTATAATTTGTGTGGAGGTTTATAGAACTACTTATATAGTGTATTTTATTATATTACTATTTTTCTTATATATTTAACATAATCTGTTGGACTGTTCTTCCGACCATCATGTGAACGTATAGATTATTTATATTACTGGTATTTGATTACTTGGATTTCATAATTATTGATTAAAATATCATACTGTATATACATTGCTACCAGTGTCCCTGCTGGTGTGCCCTGTGGTTCCCGAGTTTAAGAGACATCTTGCGGCAACAGATCTTATATGTTTGTGATCGCATTAAGTCCACCTATAACTTGGGGTCTTAGCAATCGGCAAGAGGCTGTGTGTGGCAGTGGTGGTGGAACTCACTGGGAGATTTTGGATTTCATGGACTTTTTATTTATTTTATTTCAGCTACAGTATATGCAATATAAGTATCACTTAAGGTGTTGGCACTTTGATCATTGTGCTTTGATCTACTGATCAGCATCCTGCAATTCCTAGCCGCTTAGGAGCTCATACTGACAACAGTGCAGAAGCTTCAATAACAGGGACGTGCGGTGAGGTCAGTGGCTGGTGAGGCACTGGCTACTATCAGAGCCAGATACACACAGGTTACATACACCGCAAATGTAAGAGCGAGAGCAATAATTCTAGCACTAGACCTCCTCTGTAACTGTAAACAGGTAAACTCTAAAAAGATTTAAAGCGTTGTCTATGGAGATTCTTAAGTACTGAAGTTTGGCGCCATTTCACAAGTGTGCGCAATTTTAAAGCGCGACATGTTGGGTATCTATTTACTCGGTGTAAAATCACCTTATACAAAAAATTGAGCTAACTTTACTGTTTTTCTTTGTTGCGCAAATATTGTGTATCATAAAAAGTTTCAACGACCGCCATTTTATTCCCTAGGGTGTCTGCTAAAACAATATATATATATATAATGTCTGGGGGTTCTGAGTAATTTTCTGGCAAAAAAAGGCCTAGTTAGACTTACCGGTGATGGTATTTCTAAGAGCCTTTCAGGACAACCTTGGAGAGAGCGCAGCTCTGTCCCTTTTTTTAGGAAACACATGCCACCTTTAAATCCCTCCTCTTCCACCATGGCCTCAGTTATTGTGGTCTCCGACAACTGGAAAACAAAGCACAGAAAACCATAAACAACCATGATAGACACTTACACCACTACTAAGATACAAAGGGAGGGAAATAGCGGTTGTCCTGAAAGGCTCTTAGAAATACCGTCACTGGTAAGTCTAACTAGGCCTTTCTCCAATCGTCTTTCAGGACAACCTTGGAAAGGATAACTGAGAAACTTACCCTAGGGTGGGACTACTGCCTGCAGTACCTTCCTGCCGAAGGCTTGATCTGCGGCGGACAGTAAGTCCAACCTATAATGTCGGAGAAATGTTGAGTAGTTGGACCAAGTAGCAGCCTTGCAGATTTGATCAGGCGTAGCACCGGCCCTCTCGGCCCAGGAAACTGCCGTTCATCTTGATGAGCAGCAATACCTGAGGGGGGTATTTCTCCTTTAGCTTCATAGGCCTCCGCAATTCCCCCTCTAAGCCATCTGCCTAGTGTGCTTTTGGAAGCTTTATCCCCTTTACGTGAGCCTGAGAAAATCACAAAGAGAGCTTTTGATTTTCTAAATTCCTTAGTGATTGATAAGAAATGAAGCAGGCATCTCCTAACGTCTAAAGTATGAAAAGCTTCTTCTCCTGTATTGACAGGAGTCGAGGAGAAAGTGGGCAACACTATTTCCTGTGAGCGATGAAAGTTTGAAGAAACTTTGGGCAGGAAAGCTGGGTCTGTCTGAAGAACCACTCGGTCTGAAAAAACATTAAGAAAAGGTTCCGTGACTGCCAGGGCCTGAAGCTCACTGACTCTTCTTGCCGAAGTAATGGCTACTAAGAAGATTGTTTTCAGAACTAAACACTTTAAGGATGCTTCCTGTAAGGGTTCGAATGGTGCCCCCATGAGACCCTGTAAAACAATAGATAAGTCCCAACTGGGAAAATCTTTGAGGGCCACCGGCCTATTTCGTGCTAGTGCCCTGAAGAATCTTGAAATTAAAACTTCTCTGGATAGAGTCTTTTCAAAATAAACTGAAAGAGCCACCACCTGTGTTTTTAGGGTTCTGGCTGCCAGTCCCTTTTCCATTCCATCATGGAGAAATTCAAGGACTGATACAACGCTTTTTACCTGAAAGCTTCTAGAGGTACAATAGGAATGAAACTGCTTCCAGACCTTTAGGTATATGGCCCGAGTTACCTCCTTTCTGCTGGAAAGTAGGGTCTTTACTAATTTATCGGATACACCCTTGGATTTTAGGAGATCTTCTTCAGAAGCCAAGCAGTTAGATGTAACCGGTCTGCTTCCGGATGAATGACAGAGCCCTGTGTTAGAAGGTCCCCCTGAGCGGCAGCCTCCAGGGAGGTTCTGTGGCCAGATTTAGTAATGTTACGAACCAAGGTCTTTTTGACCAAAAGGGAGTGACCAGGATCATGTTGGTCATTTCTTCTCTGAATTTCCTTAAGACCATCGGTTTTAGAGGAAAGGGGGAAAAGACATAGCACAGTTGGTAATGCCATGGATGTGCAAGAGCATCTATGCCTATGGCTTGGTCTTCTCGGTGAAGAGAAAAGAAGTTCTGAACCTCCGAGTTCTGTTGGCTGGCGAACAGGTCTACTTGGGGTTGCCCCCATGTTCTGGAGATCATCAAGAAGACTTCCTGATTCAGGCTCCACTCTGCTTCCACCACCCTCCTCCTGCTGAGTAGGTCTGCTAACAGGTTCTGAGGACCCTTTAGGTGAATTGCCGACAGAGAGACCACATTCTGTTCTGCCCAGAAAAGTAGTTCACTGGCTAGTTCCATAAGTCCTCTGCTCCTGGTTCCTCCCTGCTTGAGCATGTATGCTACAGCAGTTATATTGTCCGAAAGAACCTGAACGTGATGTCCTTTCACTGCTTGTTGAAAAGCTAGGAGACCGAGAAAGATGGCTTTTAGTTCCCGCTAGTTTGACGATCTTCGGGCTTCTGTCTTGGACCAAGTCCCCTGAGACGTTAGACCGTTCATGTGGGCCCCCCAACCCCAGGAACTTGCGTCTGTTGTTAGACACTTGTCTAGTGGAAAGACCCAGAACAGACCTCTCGACAGGTTGGCCGGATCCCTCCACCACCAGAGTGCTCGTTTTACCTTTGAGGTAAATCTGATCTGCTTTTCCAGTGAGACCTGATGCGACCATGTCTGTAGGATGTTCAACTGGAATGGTCTGGAATGAAACCTGGCCCACTGTACGGCTGGGATCAATGCCGTGAGAAGTCCCAATACTGCCATGGCCAATCGGACTGAGATTGAGAAATTAGTTTGAATTTGTTTCACTGCTGAAAATATTTTTTCCAACTTCGCCTGTGGTAAGAAAACCTTCTGGAGCACTGAATTGATCGTATAACCCAGGAACATTATTTCTTGACTTGGTACTAGATTTGACTTGTCCAGGTTGAGGAGCCACCCTAGGTCCCTGAGGTGTATCTGTGATACCTGAAGATTTTTTACCACTTGCTCCCTGGAGTCCGCAAAGAACATCAGGTCGTCCAGATACGGAATGACTGAAATTCCTCTTAACTTCAGGGGCTCCAGGACTTCCGCCAATATTTTTGTGAAAATCCTGGGAAAGGATGAGAGTCCGAAAGGCAGAGCTTTGAACTGAAGAAGCCAAACCGATGACCCTAGGTTGATGGCTAATCTGAGGAAACGTTGGGAAGCCTGGACAATCGGGACTTGTAGGTAGGCATCCCTCAGGTCTAGGGATGCCATGAAACAGTCTGGAGTCAAAAGTTTCATTATTGAATGGATTGTATTTATCCGGAAATGCTTGTAATGACTTGCTCTGTTTAAGACCTTTAGGTTCAGGATCAAACGATACTTCCCCGAAGGCTTTTTTACCAGAAAGATGTGGGAATAAAAGCCTCGGCCCTCCTGATGTTTCGGAATCTGGACGATTACTTCCTGCTGTATCAGATCCTGTAAAAGGTTCATCATTGTTGAAGTTTTGTCTTGGTCCCTTGGAAGGGCCGTAACGTAAAACCTGCTTGGGGGGGGGTTTCTGAGAAGTCCAGACTGTATCCCCGAGCGATGACATTCCTTACGAACAAGCTTGGAGACATTCTGTTCCATTGTAGGAAGGCAGACAATCTCCCCCCTACTGGGACAAGACTGTCACTTGTTTTTGGGTGGCTAGTCTGGGGGAGATCTGAAGAGAACTCCTCCTCTACCCTTACCCTTTTGGGGGTTCCAACGGCTCTGGTTGTCTTCCCTAACTTTACGGGGCTGTTGAACAGCACGAAAATTCTTTTTAGCTGTTTGCTTCTTTTTGGCAGGGAAGGCCTTCTTGTCAGCTGTCCTATCCAGAATTGTTTCCAGATCTGGACCAAAAAGAAGATCTCCCGAGAAAGGTAGGCCACACAATTTAATCTTGGAGGCTGTGTCGCCTGACCAAGTTTTTAGCCAGACCAGCTGTCTGGCTGAATTTACCAGGGCTGATGATCTGGCTGCCATCTTAATTGATTCAGCCGATGCATTGGCTATGTATTCAACTGCCTTGAGGATTAATGGAAAGGATTCTAAAAGATCTTTCCGTGATGTCCCCGCCTCAACGTGACTCTTCAGCTTTTCCACCCAGCACTCTAGGTTTCTTGCCACCACGGTTGAAGCCATAACTGGCTTGAGGCTGGCCAACGCGGAATCCCATGCCTTTTTTAAGAGGGAGTCTGTCCTTTTATCCATTGCGTCCTTGAGCACCCCCATGTCCTCAAAGGCCAGGTCTGTGCAAGGGGACACTTGTGAAAAAGTGTCATCTACTCGCAGTTTTTTATTCCAGACCTCTGTCTCTTTGTCTTCAAAGGGAAACCGTCTCTTTAGGGTTTTGGAAAGGAAAGGGCCCTTTTCCGGATCCTTCCATTCCTTCTTGACCGTATCCGACAGAACTCTATGGACTGGGAACACCCTGTGTTTGGTGTCGTCCAGACCCTGGTACATTCTATCGTGGACAGACATTTGAACTTTCTCTTCTTGAATGTCGAGTCGTGTAAATTGCTTTTAAAAGGTCATCCACGTCTTCTAAAGACAGCTTGTACCTAGAGCCTCGGCTGTCATCTTCCTCTTCTACCTCCTCCTCTGAGTCCCTGAGGGAATGAAGAGTACTTGCCCCCTCGTCCTCTGAGTCTACAACCTTCCCAGGCCTAGAGGTGGGTGCCCTAGGACTAGATGGTGGTTGCTGTGTTTCAGTTTGGCTTGCTGGGGTATGGACCAGCAATGTCTTGACTGAACTCAATGAACTTGAGAGTTCACGTACAGAGGAAAACAAATCTCTATTTTGCTGGGATGTTTCCTCTTCCCCAAGATCCTTAATGCAGGAACTGCATAGTGCCTTCTGCCATGATTCCCTAAGATGGTTTTTGCATGAAGGGCATTTCCTCTGACTTGGAGGATTCGAACGTTTCACTTTCACTAACACTTTCTCCTGAAATGAGAACAATGGCGTCTCACTAAAATAGTTTAACACCTTCTTGTCTTTTGGTGCCTATAAACACAGACCACCACCAAAAGGAAAAAAGAGAGACATGCCCTTCAGTGTATGAAAACTAAACTCTAGCAACCTCCACCATCAGACTGCAGGGTTCGAGAGAAGTAATCTCTGACCCTGCAGTAACAGGCTCCCTGTAGGAAGGAACATGACAACAAACAATTATAGCCCATAAGGAGAAGAATAGAAGGCACCGCCGTACCCCTCTTACCTGGGCCTGACCGCTGCCTGTAGTGCCTGCTTCCACCGTTGCTGACGGTCTCTTGTCCATCTTGCAGAGAGCGCAGCAGGGGGATGAGAAGATTCTCAGATTTTTTAAAATTCCCAGCTCTAGCGTCATCCACGCTGGCCGGAAATGGAAGCACCGATCGGTAGACCCACCCCTGGTCTTCTGCGTTCCAGGCGACTGGAACCACTTGTTGCCCTGCCCATGCAGGAAGCCACGTCACTGGCCCTGACGTAATCCGCCTGCCAGGACCCAGAAGCCGCTCCGGAGCATATCGCCGAATAACGGTGGAAAAAACCTCCCGGCATAATTGGATGGTACCCCCTTCTTTGATCTTAGATTTAGGGTAGCAAATACCCATACCCCTCCTTTCCATCCACTTTTGTCACAATCCCCCTCTCTAAAAATACAGTATTATTTTTATAACTCATGTGTTGTGTGTTTTACATGTTGTTTTCTTCACTGCATCTTGGAACCTAGTTCTGTCCGTGTGAGTATTACTGCTTTTTGTTTTTTTGTTTTTCTGCTTTTGTAACTTAGAGAGACAATATCAGCATGTTTCAAGGTTCTAGTTGGGCGGCTCTTATGGCAGACTATTCCAAAAACCATGAGGAAGGGGAGGCAGTCCAATCAGAACTGTCCTCCCTCTGTAACCAATTAAGTAAATATGTGGAGAAAAAAGCAGCCTTCTTTTGGCATATTGACAATTTTGAAATGTATATCAGAGAGGACATCAATCCTTATGGATTGCGCATTCAAATTTTCCCTCTGATTGATAACATCAGCCCTGATTTTAAGAAACAGTGGGAGGATAATCTGCAGGCGTGCACACGCAGGATGATGAGGATGCTCATAGAGGAATATAAGATTCGTAGTCTAGCTCTCGACAAAGATTGACAATATATACTCAAAACTACAAACCTTTAAAAGTCTTCCCTCATTAAAGGAACATGAGGAAAGAATTAAGATTCACTTGGACCAAATTACTACTGAAACTCTCAGAAAAAAAGACAAAAAGTTCTGGCGTGACAAATTGTCCTTCCAGGAAGGGAAAGCATACAAGTGGACCCAAAATAACCACACTTCAAATCCTAAAAATAAAGGTCTAACTAAATCCATCATGGAAAGAGGCTCAGACTCATCTATTAATTCCTCCGTTTCTGTTTCCTCTTCCTCTCGTAATTGTAATAGGAACAGGCATAACAAACCCAAACGTCCTCTATCCGGAGAAGATGGGAATGCACATAAGAAACACATCTTCGAACACCCCACTCCCATTGCCCCATCCACCTCACATATGTTGAATAAATAATGATGTAACAGCGCTAAAGTCAGTGGATATGACAGTAAAATAACATAGGTCCAAAGTGTATAAATGGATCGCTTTCTCTATCTACAGGTAAAGACAATAATGATCCATAGAGAAGCAAAGTCTATATTGTGTGGATAATCCGTAATATAAATGGATGTGGGAGCCAGGGAAGTCTGTGCAACCAGGATACCAGGGCAGCTTCCTGTAGAGTGAAGTCAGCTCTCCATGCGTACATAAAAAATCCAAAAAAGAAAGCGCCTCTTCAGTATCAAAGGTTTATTACAGTATAGAAGCAATTAAAAGCACTTACATAAAGGTTGACAGTTTGCCGCTTCCATAGAGAACTAGGCCCGAGGTGTGTCATAAATCCAAAAATGTGGGGCTGATGTGTACCGAGCGGACGGCCGCGGACCTCCGCTCGGAGATGCCGGCTGTGTAAGCGGTGATGTGGGGAAGTCACTTCCGCGTTCCGACAGACCACGTGGATGATGACGTCACTCGAGTCATTTAGGTTCGCTGGGGACCACTACGCGTTTCTGAGCATGCGCGAAGCTCGCAATGAGCATGCGCGCTCCTTTGTCACCTCACATATGTTGGGCAACCATGGTGCACGTGGTGAGGATCCTTATCCCCCTACAGACATCTCTGGTGGTAACTCTGCTTCCTCTTCACTTACGGCTGTTCAGCTTTCGCAATCGAGTGTGAGCTCAGCATCCAAAATTGAGGTGGGCCAAAGCCGATTTTTTCCTCAGGACACGATTCCCAAATTAAAAACTTAAAAAGTATACAATTAAATACCATCAATGTTGATGATAGAAACATCATCAACTTATCTAATTACATTTTATCAGATGAAGAAAAATCCCTCCTGTCAAAGGGTCTGAGCTTCTGTCCCAACTCCAATCTTGACACCTTTGAGGCCATCAAAGACCTAAACCTTTTCGCCCGCAAGTTGTTGTTGAAGAGCATGTACTCTAAGGCCAAAACTAAACCCGAAACTACCGATGAACAACATGACAAGGACTTAGATGTCCTTTTTTCGCTATTGGAGGATGAGGACTCTTCTGACCTTATTGACTCAATTGATCTAGACTCCCTCCTTCTGGACAAACCCACTGAACCAACCACTCCATCTTATGCTAACAAGAAGTTGAAGAACAAATCGGATAAATTCCCTCCCCTTGGATCTAACCCCAATCTGTTATCTTTCGTGACTACGGTCACGTCTGAAATCAAAAAACTTAAAATACACAAAAAGACCGGTAATGTATCTCCTTCTGAATTGCTCGCCTTAAACAACCTTAAAAAATGCCACTCCCTCATCATTAAGCCCTCTGATAAGGGCGGCAACATTGTGATCATGTCGAATGAGCAATATAAAACCATGTGCCATAAAGTTCTGTCCAACCGGGACTGGTACAGACCTATTTCCAAGGCCAGTATTGCCAAATTTGAGATTCAATTTTATGCCCTGATTGACGGTGCCTTTTCACAGGGTATCATCAATCAGGACATCTGGGAATTTCTACGAATAAAGTTTCCCAAAATTCCAACCTTCTATTGTCTACCCAAAGTCCATAAAAACTGTTCAACTCCTCCAGGTAGACCTATAGTCTCTGGGAATGGGGCTATTACAGGACACCTGAGCCTTTTTGTAGATTCCCACCTAAAACTATTCGTCGAAAACTTGCCCTCATACGTGCGCGATACTATCCACCTATTACAATCCCTGGAGGGTCTACATGTCTCATCACAGTCACTGTTGGTAGCCATCGATGTCGAGGCCCTTTATAGCTCAATTCCCCATCATTTGGGGCTGACTGTGGTCAGACATTTCATCACCCAAACACACAGAGACGATAAAAAACTCTGAGTTTGTCATTATGGACCTGGAGGTTATCCATCATAATATCTTTTCTTTTGATGGCTCCCATTTCCTCCAGGTACAGGGCGTCGCGATGGGGACCTCCTGTGCCCCGTCCTACGCAAACCTGTACCTGGGGGAGTGGGAGCAGTCCTTTCTCTCTGACGAGGCCTTTAGATCGCATACTCAATATATAGCCACGTGGTATCGTTATATAGACGACATTTTGGTGTTGTGGGAGGGTTCCGAAAGTCAACTAAACGAATGCATCAAAATGATGCAGCATAACACCTTTAATTTAAAGTTCACTGTGACCCACAGTCCACATAGCATTACATTTTTGGATACGACCATCAGCAAGAACTCTGAGGGGTCCCTCTCCAGCAGCCTTTTTCGGAAACCCACCACTGGCAATACCATCTTACATGCCTCCAGCTCTCACCCCCAACCATTGCTCCGAGCAATTCCCTACAGCCAATACTTGAGGCTGAGACAGAATTGCTCTGATCAACAGACATATCTGATTGAAGCTGCCGCACTCAGAGACAGACTTCGTTTGAGGGGTTACTCTTCTACGCTTTTGAAAAAAGCGTATAAACGCGCAAACAGACATACTCGACGGGAACTCCTCTTTGGTCCTCAAAAAAAGATTGCGATGGACCCCACTACTAGGATTATTATGAGGTTTACAAACCAACACGAATCGGTTAAATCTATTTTCAACAAACATTGGCACCTTCTACATTCTGACCCCACCCTACGTCCACACTTACCCACACGACCAGCGCTCACCAATCGACGTACCAGTTCCCTGCGCGACCACTTGGTCCGCAGTGAATTTGTCGGTGAATCGCGTGGGGATCCCTGTAAGAGGTTTGGAACATTCACATGTGGAGGATGCTCCATATGCAGATTTATGAATACACGACAGAACGTGACCCTCCCAAATGGGCGTCCATATAGACCATGTCATTTTTCAAACTGCAAGACTGAGGGTGTGATATATCTTTTAGTCTGCCAATGTCATCAATTCTATGTAGGTAAGACTAAACAAAAATTCTCTTTGCGAGCCTCACGGCACATCACTGCCATGAGGAAAGCGAATCCCGAGCTCCCACTGAGTAGACATGTGGCGAATGTGCATCATGGCATCTTTCCCAATATTTATTTTTTAATTCTGGACAGAGTTCACCCTAGCCCGAGGGGCGGGGACTGGAACAAGACCTTGCTACAGCGGGAAGCCCGTTGGATCATAGACCTTGCTGCCACCTCACCCCCCGGCCTAAATGATCACTTGAGTTTTAGACCCTTTTTAGAGGGTTTTTCTTTTGGGGTTTGTGAGAAAGATTTATAAGGTGTTGATTTGTAAGGTGCTGTTATGTCCCTCTTGGTTACCCATTTAGTATGTTTTTCTTTTTTGTTTTTACCTTAGTATATACAGGTTTTATCATCTCTTGAGGTACACAGTCGGTGCTACTCGGGGAGCAATTTTTCCACCACAGTTCTGGCCCCTCTTTGTCCCGCCCGGCGCACGGGGGCCTCCCGGGATTTGCCGTCCCTTGGGGGGCCTCTTTATGGGCGCCCGGAGCATGCTCGCGGGGTGGTTGGCGGCCAATGGCTGCCCTTCCATGCCTGCGGATCCGGTCGCCCCTCTGTGCATCGGTGGGCGGTTGCTGCATGACCCCTCCCACAGTCCGCTGTGGGGGGGTGCCGTGCAGTTACCACCCAGGGTCCCACTGCCTCGGCGGTGCCTATTCAGTGACCACCTGAGGGTACTATGTGGTCGGTGACTCCGTTGCATTTTTATTTAGGTAGTTGTGTTTACTTATTGCCTTTGCTCCCCCCTCTTCTATCTACCTACTTCCCCCTTTTATATATACATTTGAATTCTATGTAGCAATGTTTTTTCTGCGGCCCCCTTTGTGGATTGGGCTGCAGCGTTCGGGTTGTTGTATGCCCTGTCTGCATACTAATCGACTGGGCGGAGCGCCTTGGCGCAGGACGCCTTTTCCCTGCTGTCTGGGCTTTCGTCTTCCCCTCCCCTTTGGGCGGAGCGGCGTCGCAGCGTTGTCATGGATCCCCTCTCCCAGCATCCGTAGGTGGATCGGCGTTGTGGGGTTTCCATGGTGTCCACATCCTGATTGGAGCGGCGGTGTGATTGGCGGAACCCACACGCCAATCAGCACCGCATCTGTTTCCCCTTCCCCTCTATATTTAACCACCGGACGCTGTGTCGGTGTTACTGTCCGGCTCGGCGGCGGTGGTTAGAGACTGTACAAACAGAACTATCGAGCATACTGCAACACAGCACCTCAGACATGGTAATGTTGTCCTTCATCTCTTTTTTTGTACTGTCATTTTTCTGGCAACCCCCAATCATGGTAGGCTTCTTATTGTGCCTTCTCTGATGGAGTTTCCTTTTTATGCACACTAGACATCACAATACACAGCAAATACTCCTGTCTTGTTGGTGAGTAAGCTCTTCCCTCTCCTATATTATCCTACAGATCCTGTATTGTAGGAAGCTGCTACCTTTTACAACTCTTGGAGCTGCTTGTGCTCTTAAGGGACCTCCGTTCCCCCGCTCGCACATTGGGTGCATCTGTCTACATTCAATTACCATATCCCTCACATACCAGCATTGGGGTAAGCTATGAACACTTAAATTGTCTCTTTTACACCAGGCCTGTACGCAGACCTACGCGGTGCGCACCGTGCTCTGTGTCCATGCAGTGTTAATTTTTAACATATGGGTGCTTTCTGCTTCTTTAAGGTACCCCAGCCTATTTGGCCCTTTTTTGTGTTTTCAGATAATCCCCCCCTCTGGTTCTTCGCTTTTTGGACCCCTCCGGGATAGTGTTGTCACTCCTGGATTTCCTCTCCTCGGGTGGCACATTGGGACCAGTGTGGATAAGGCGGGGCCAGACGTACGCTCGTTTCCTAATTTGGATTCCTGGCGTCCTGTGCGTTTTTGCCCCCGAGAATTACTCCGACAGTCAGCCTCTTTTCCTGAATATACTTGGATATGTGCACTTTTTTTTTTTTTTTTTCTCTTCTTTTTTGTTAAAATGTACAGAATGATGTTAGATGCAGGAAATATGTACAATGCATTTGTTTTCTAATTACACTATTTCATATTTTGTTATGTAGTGTAAAATGCTCCTACAATTTGCCCTTGATGAAGGGACTCCTTTAGCAGTCCTGAAACGCGTAGGCTCAGGTGGAAGACTACATGAATACACATTTGGTTCGCTCATCAGTATATTCCTGATTTTATTGTTTATTGACTATTCTATGTGATTGTAGTAGATTTTTCCTTAAATGTATATCTTTGTATATTTGTACCAATAAAATTGCTTTTATTTACTCCGTTGCCTTTAAAGTCCTACCATTTCCTGAGGGGTTATTTCTTTTTCTCCTTACGTCAGGGATGGCGGCAACTCCTGTGACATAATTGGATGGTACCCCCTTCTTTGAATAACGGTGGAAAAAACCTCCCGGCTACCTGAGCCATCTGCGGGCTCCGGACACACAGACGCCTCGACCTCCTGCTGGCCACTGCTTCACTGAGTTGGGGAAGACCGGAGACTCCGGAACATCCTCCACTTGTACCGGGAAGGTGCTGGGATGGTCCCTGCACTCCAGGCAGAAGAAACACTTAGAGGTAAGCCCTTTCCCCTCCACTTTGGAGGGAGCGCAGCCCCCCTGGTTCCCGCATGTACTTCCACCATGGTGGAGGAAACACAATAACTGAGGCCATGGTGGAAGAGGAGGGATTTAAAGGTGGCATGTGTTTCCTGAAAAAGGGGAGGAGCTGCTCTCTCTCCAAGGTTGTCCGGAAAGGCGATTGGAGAAAATATGATTTTTACATGTAGAAGTGGCAGAATTGGCCTGGGTGGCAAGGGGTTAATTACAATAAGTAATATACAAATTATTATTATATATTATTTTTAAGGTAATTTACTATATATTTAAAAACTGTACTCAAGCAGGTGGCTTAACGGACAAATTACTGAAGTTTGAAGTTATAACTTCAAACCAGTAATTTCGCAGTAAATAGATAAATAATAAATAACCTTTCAACATATAGCATAATAATAATAGGATTTTTAAAACAGCTTACCAGTAAAATTCTTTTCTTTGAAGTACATCAGGTGACACAGAGCTATAGTAGTTACTATGTGGGTTATAGACCACCTTCAGGTGATGGACACTGGCACGCCCTAAGACAAAAAGTGCACTCCCTATATAACCCCTCCCACTACTGGGAGTACCCCAGTTTTGTAGCAAAGCAATACACGTGTATACCAAGAAGGGAGGGACATGCTGTGTCCCCTGATGTACTTCAAAGAAAAGGATTTTACAGGTAAGCCGATTTAAAAATCCTATTTTCTTTTCATACATCAGGGGACACAGAGCCATAGTAGTTACTATGTGGAATGTCCCATAGCAATGCCAACTGAAGGGAGGGAGACACAACAAAAGTAGGGCACCAAGAGACTAGAGGACTTATACTGCAGCCTGCAGTACACTGCGCCCAAAGGCGATATCCTCATGACCTTTTACATCTACTTGATAGAATCTGGTAAATGTATGGATTGAAGACCAAGTTGCGGCCTTGTAGATCTGAGCCATGGAGGCTTGTTGATGCACTGCCCAAGAAGCACTAACAGCCCTGGTGGAGTGCGCTTTAATATGAAAAGGAGGAATTTTTCTCTTTAAACCATAAGCTTGAACAATCACTTGACAAATCCATTTAGAAATGGTAGATTTCGACGCCGCCTGTCCTCTTTTAGGACCGTCTGGCAACACAAACAAAAACATCTTTTTTACGAATCTGAGCAGACGCTTTTAAATAGACCTTGACCGCTCTCACCACATCAAGAGAATGTAGTGACTTTTCTTCCACAGTACGAGGTTCTGGAAAAAATGAAGGCAGAACAATATCCTGTATAATATAAAAGTGGATTGCGCTAACTTCTGTGTATGATACCACTGCTGAAATAGAAAAAATAGGATATCTATCCTATGTAGCGTGCTTTTCTGTATCAATTAATATTGTGTCAAAAATATACTGTACACATAGTGTTTTCCAATGACAAAATAATATTCCAAAAAACTGTTTAAAGTGCTAGTGCTAAAAAAAATATATAAAAAATGACAAATATTCAAAAATGTGCAATGTGCCAATATTACTTAGTGACCATCAAATATCACATATTTAAAGCTATTTAAAAAATATTAATACTAAACAATGTGCCAATATTACTAACAAAATATCACATATCAACATGCATATGTACTACATAGTGCAAAAAAATAAATAAATGTTCTTGACATTTGCAGAAACACCACAGTACACTGGATGTCTTCAGTGAGTGATCACTTCTGTGCAATGATGTTCCTTTTCAGTATATTGTGCTCCTAATTCACCACTTATCGTGACTTCACCACCACCTCATGCAATGGCCACTCACCAGATGTAATAAGAATAAACGCCTTTGGTTCATTAAGGATTACCAATCCGTTTGCGATGGGTCCAATAGCAGCCTTTCCAAGCAATGTATTAGTATCTCTTGCTCTGTTCAGTGCTTATAAAGACATATGGGTAGCCATCATGGTATAGTATGTAATTTCATTTTATTAAAAAAGTTAAAAACAAGGTTAAACTCACATGTTATGGTGCCCTCAGTGTCTCAGTTTGTTTCCCCTCTGTCACTGTGTCTCCTCACAGTGGCATGCATTCCAGGCCTCACTCTCGTTCAACCGGAAGTGATGAGAAAGTTCCCAGCAGCCTCTACGCATTTCGCAATGTAATTTGCGTAATCATGTAGGATTACATGATTGCAGCAAACTAGTATATTTTTCGTTTTGCGGCGGTACCACATCTGGTCGGAGAACAATATCCTGGTTTAAATGAAAACCTGACACTACCTTCGGTAGAAAATTAGGATGAGGCCGTAATACAATCTTATCCTTATGAATAATCAAATATGGCTCTTTACAGGAAAGAGCAGCCAACTCTGAAACTCTCTTTGCAGAAGATATGGCAACCAAGAAAACTATTTCCCCTCGTCAAGAGGATCAAGGGAATATCTTGAATCGGTTCAAAAGGCTGTTTTTGTAAAGCCGACAGGACTAAATTTAACTCCCAAGGGTTTAGGGATGACTTAACTGGGGGATTAATCCGCGTTACCCCCTTGACCAGAGAGTGTGAAGCAAGTGGTCGTTCAAAAAAACACCAATAAGGCCGACACCTGGCCCTTGATAGTGCTCAAGGCCAGCTTCATTACTGATCCCATCTGTAGGAACTCAAGGATCCTACCTATGATATATTTCCTGGGGTGCCAAACCCCTGGATTCACACCAGGAGACATATGCCTTCCAGACTCTATAATATATGATTCTGGAGGCCGGCTTCCTAGTATTAACCAAGGTAGAAAGCTGACAGCCCACGGTTCTTTAGAATGTGGATCTCAAAAGCCAAACCATTAAATTTAGCGTTTGTAAGGTAGGATGGACCTTGCGAGAGAAGGTCTGGCCATAGGGGCAGGGTCCAAAGGTCCCCTACCGCCATCCTTATGATCTTGGCAAACCAAGATCCCCTGGGCCACCAGAATAACCTTCTTTGCCTCTTGCTTGATTTTGCGTAGGAGATGCGGAAGCAGCAGAACAGGAGGGAGCGCATAGATCAGTGAAAACTGATCCCATGGAAAGACCAAGGCATCTGTTCCGTATGCCATCCAGTCCCTTGTCCTTGACACAAAGTTGTCGATCTTGTTGAACCTGAACGCAAACAGATCCACGTCCGGAACTCCCCATTTTTGGCATATTGACAGAAAGATGTCGGGCTGAAGGGACCATTCTCCCGGGAACAATTGTTGGCGAGTCAAGGAGTCCACCTGCCAATTCCCCATTCCTGGAGTGAAAACTGCTGATAGGCAAGGGATCCTGTTTTCTGCCCAAGACAGAATATGATTCACCTCTCTCTGGGCTGCACGACTTCTCGTGCCCCCTTGGTGAATGATATAAGCCACAGCTGTGGCATTGTCGGATTGGATCCTGGCAGGATAATTCCGTAGTCTGAGCGTCCAGGCCTTTAAGGCCAGGCGTACTGCCTGAATCTCTAGAACACTGATGGGCAAGATCAACTCTAATTTGGACCACTTCCCTTGGACAGACGCTTCTTCCAGGACGGCTCCCCAGGCCAAAAGGCTGGCATCTGTTGTTACTACTTTCCAGGTAACCGGTAGAAAGGAATTTTCTTTTTGAAGATTTTTGGATATTAACCACCAATTGAGGCTCTGAAGCAGTTTGGCGGATAAACGCATCGGGAAGTCCAGAGTTTGGACCTTTTTGTTCCAAGTTGACAGGATACTGTTTTGCAGCAGTCTTGAATGAAACTGCGCATAAGGAACGGCCTCGAAAAGAGCCACCATTTTTCCCAATAAACTCATGCAAAGATGAATAGAAGGATTCTTCTTTGTTTTGACCAACCAAATCAGTTCCTTTAAGGAACTGATTCTTTACTGGGGCAAAAATATCCTTTTCTGGACTGTATCTATGATCAGCCCTAAGTACTGCAATCTCCTTGATGGTTTTAAGGAGGATTTTTCTAGGTTGAGGATTCAACCTAAAGTATTCCAGGTAGCTGACTGCGGTGACCAGACTTTGGTTTAAACGGGTTGATCTATCAAGAGTAGATTGTCTAAGTAGGCTAGTATCGTTATACTTTGAGCCCTTAACCTGGCTAAAAGGAGGAGCCAGGATCTTTATAAACACTCGAGGTGCAGTAGCTAGCCTGAAAAGGTAGAGCTACAAACTGGAAATAAAGATTTTCTACCTCGAAGCGTAGAAATTTCTGCTGAGCGGGGAAGATTGGCACATGGAGATAAGCATCCTTGATGTCGATCGACGCCAGAAGTTCTCCCCCTTGTAGGAAGGAGACTACTGATCGGATAGATTCCATGCGAAAAAAAAGAGTTCAGATCTTTGAGATCCAGAATGTCCATTTGGGTTTATCCAAACCCCAACCTCTGCTCTTACATGGGGACCACCATGACCACTTTTGCCAAAAAAATGGTCCAATGCTTGAGAGAAAGACTTCTTTTTCTCTGGATCCTTAGGAACGGTTTGATCTGAGAAAAAACGAGGAGAAAGAAACTCTTGGAACTCCAGCTTGTACCTTGGAGCTATTGAGGAAGTCCCCTGTTCGTCTTACTGTCAGATCCTTGAGAACTGCAGAAGAATTCCCCTTATTGAGCGAGCGGGGCGCCTCCTCATAAGGAGGCTTCAGTATCTTGTAGGTTTCCGCCCCCAAGACCTCTTTTGTCCCTGGGGTTAATGCTGAGGATTACCTTTTAAACCTGACTGTGGAATCCATCGTGACTGCTTGGAGGCTGATGCCCCTGGCACATAAGAAGGAGCTTTAAAAATGAAAATATATTTACTCCTTTACTTAAATGGTAAAAGAGGGTACTTTTCCCACTAGAATTTCTTTGGATGAACTATCCAAACATTCTCAACTAGCTGTTTCACCGCAAAAGGAAGACTAACCAGGAGCTTCTGCATGGTGAAAGGAAGTTTATCCTCCACTGACGTGCGTTCCCGCACTCATGCATTTAGCTGGTTGTGTTAGCAACAATGTGCACAGAACCGTGTATAGCACCTGGTATTCCCAGGCGGTCTCCCATACAGGTACTAACCAGGCCTGACCCTGCTTAGCCTCTGAGATCAGACAAGATCGGGCGCTTTCAGGGTGATGTGGCCGTAGGCATCTCAGCAGTTGTGCGTTTAGCTAGTTTATAAGCAAGCACCTGCATGAGGACCTTGTGGAGGTTCTACAATAGAAACTCACAAAGCAATTCTTGCAAACATAAAGCTGCCAGATCCTGGGCCTGCTGAGCAGGATACCTGAACACCTGTTAAACTGGCCTCACAATGATTAGGCAATTAGTGTCAGCGCAGACTGCTCAATCTGCCAGAGAAAAAAGTGCTTTTTTTTTTTTAACAGGAATTCCAACATTTTATCTGTTGGAAGCCTAAGCATTTGAGCATTGTCTGCAGAACAAAAGCTCTTATTCACAGAGGATATAGCATTGTTAATAGCTGGTATACCCCACTTAGTGAATTTCCTCCACCATAGGATAAAGTGTAAAAAAGGTTTTTTAGGAGTAAAAAAATTTTGTTTATCTGGGAGATCCTCTCAGATACAAAAAAGCTTTTCCAACAATAAATGGACAGGAAAAGGCATGCGCAGTTTGAGGAGGCTTTAGCGAACCCAAACACTCAGTTAAGGAAGCATAAATATGGAGCGGACCATACAGTAAGAAATTGCACCATCAATCTTAAGATTGAAACCAGCTGATTCTCCCACATTTGACACCTTAGAAGAGGAGCCTAACCACGGTCCCCTGAGGGGATTCGTCTTCTCCCGCCGGTAGTTCCTCAGTTTGAGGGTCCTGGGAAATGGAAGACAACCTGTGCCATTAAAGTCACTAAACTTTTTTTTTTAAACCCATCATGGCTGAGGGAAAAAAGATCTTGCAAACATTTCATCACCCCGATGCTCATTCTGACCAGCCACTCCCTCTCAGGGAAGGATGCCATTTGTAGAGATGTGTAGGCTTTTCAGAGCTTGAGGGGGACCCTTTTAGTTCTATTTTGGGGGTGTTTTAACCCCCCGTCTGACATTAGCCCGATGCACAAAGCAGAGGTACTATCAGAAGAAATTGCATCCACTGCTTGAGCAATAGTCCAGCCACTGCCGCTGCTATTTATGCTCAGCCTCATGAAAATAGTAAATGTGTTAAGCAGGAAATGCCTGTGTCACCAAAACCTCTTTCATGCTCCCTTTGCTCTCATGTCTCTGCGACAATTTTGCAGCCAGCACATATGGAGTTTTTTCTTAAAAAACACACTCCCACACAAGCACGGGCCTCCAATGGGATCTGCTTGTGAGTGAGGGATGGCGTGGAGGAGACCTGGAAGCCGCCTGTGTAGGGGTGGTGAAAGAAAATGGCATTGCCGATTGTTTTCAGTTTTCCCTTATACTCAGCCTCATGAAGAGGGGAAGAGTTCAGCCCAGGTGGGGGTGTCTGGAGGAAACAAAACCCCCCCAAACTTACCAGAGGTCTACCTGCTGGCTGGAGAAAAAGAGCCTGCTGCTTCTGTGACACAGCGTGATCTCTGAGCAAAGCATGAGAAGGTACGTGCTCCATACAGCCCCCAGTGGTGGCACTCAGGCATAACAACATTTAATTTAAAGGAGACAATTCATAAGAAAGTTTTTTACATTTCTTAGAAAAACTCCACTTACCTTTCCCGCCGCAGAGTTTTCTGTGGTAAACCAACAGACCTAATCTTCACCCTTCACAGTGGGTTCCGTTTAAACGTTCAGGAGCTGGGGATCCTCGAGGAAACCCACAATCCTGGACCTGCAATAGCACCACTGCAGTAAACTTTATGGCCTTAATACCAAAAAGTACTGTATTCTGGGGTCCAGCTTTCAAAAGAGAAGCATTCACAGGCAAAAACCTTGTTTCTTCGGAAATGAGGGTACCATTCAATTTGGCCAGAAAGACACCTTGAATGGATCCGTCTGCACAGCTAGCCCCAGCAAGGATTGCTCCAGAGGAGCTCAGCTCAGCACATCTTTACTCCGCGACCAACACCTAGACACTGGCGAAAAAAAAACACAGCATGTCCCTCCCTTCTTGGTATACACGTGTATTGCTTTGCTACAAAACTGGGGTACTCCCAGTAGTGGGAGGGGTTATATAGGGAGTGCACTTTTTGTCTTAGGGAGTGCCAGTGCCCTTCACCTGAGGGTGGCCTATAACCCACATAGTAACTACTATGGCTCTGTGTCTCCTGATGTATGAAAAGAAATATGATTTAGCTTGTACCTTTTCAACAGCAGCAGATTCTCATTTTCCCTCTTAACTGTGTGAGAAAAACATGGGATTATGGGTAAACCTTATACACAGAAACCCATGTTTTTCCTTGTATTTAAGAGGGCTGGACTGGAAGGGAGCATGTGTCTTTTAGACACATGCCCCCTTCTCTGACACTGCAGTGAGAGTCCATCCTCCACTGCAGCATTTTTATTGGAAAGCTTGGGCCAATGGTGCTTTACCATTAGTCTAAGGCTCCAAGCTAGCCATTGAGCTCAGTGCCTATGACAAGAAGTGAAGAGAGGCACTGAGATCTCATCCTCTCATTCTGCTGCAAACAGTGTGCCAACTTGTATTCAAACTGGCCGCTCTGTATGTAGCTTCTGACAGGCCGCGCAAGGAGCCCTGTATCCCTGGAACCATAGATGATAGGAGCCCCAAATTTTGACAAGTGGTGGGGTAGGACTTCAGCGTTGTCTGTGACCCTTAGTTCGCTGAGCTATGACCCTCAAATTCAAGCTTTTTATGTTCATGGCAGGAGAGGCTCTGTCTCCCCTGACTGCACGTCCCTGTTCTATACAGGGGGTCTGTAGTGGGAAGGGACTGAGAGCGGGATCTGTATTGGGCAGGGGCTGGGAAGGGGGTCTGTGTTGAGGGGAATTGAGACCTGTGGGAAGAAATTTTTACTAAGTGAAGACTTGAGAGCTGTACTGTGTGTATATAAGCTAGGGGGTGATTTGACCTGGGAGGAGGGGGTAATTTTTGGTTGTACTCTGTACACTGGCCTGTGTGTTACGCACTTCTGATCCCTGCACTCTGTGCATTATGCACTGCTGAGACCTGCGCAATTCATACAATGTTGAATTTTTGTTGGTGTTTATGACTGTATTCTCTGAAAAAGCTATTGGGTTGCCGTACTTTAAATAGATTGTACTAAAAGTTGTAGTTATCTAAGCAAATACATAAATAATTTTGTTAATGAACAATACCTTTTTGGATGTGTTTCTGCCCTTATTATGATAAATGTTCCAGTCCAGATGGGATTCTTATAAAAGCTGCTGCAAGAATATCTGTAAACCACAAACATATGGCCATGCCCACTTTTCGCTGGGCACACCCACATTTCGCTATGGAACGCCACATGTGACACATTATGCCCCTTCAAAAGTTCTCCCTTTTTGTCAAGTTCAAAAATTGGGAGGTATGCTGTATTGTGTTGCTTTTATTACAACAGTTATTGCTCTATGTACAGTAAAATGTTTTTAAGTGCACGGTTTCCTGATACAATAATAAGGAAGAAAAGTAGAACAGTCTGGAGAGACAGGGTGAGGCACAAGATCATTGTACTTGGGCTTGATCTGAACTGTCATTGTCCTGGGATGTTCGCTATCAAGCATCTCATGACACTAAATAGACAGGGACAGAGATAGCTCTGGCTGAAAGACATAAATTCTGAGTAGGCGATGCTGGGAGGAGAAAGCCAGAGAAAGTTCTGCCATCATCCGAAGATCAAAACTGAAACGAATTAGGGGCAGAGAGGAGACCAGTCACTCAGCAGATAGAAAGCAGGTTGAAGTGACTGGGTCTCATGAGGAGGAACTATATGCTTTTAACAGGCTTTTGTGACTGCAGGGTCAGGTTGTGTCAAAAACAAACAGCAAAACCCAAAGATATATACAGTAGAGAAACCTACAATTATTCAAGAAATATTGTGTCCCTGGAGATAGCACTTGAAGCAGTTAAGTGCCTTGGCTGCCGATCTGGTATCTCACAAACGCCAGCCTGGTTCTATGATCTTGGCTGAAGGGTGGAATTTGAATAGGATATGTAGATTCTCGCCTCTAGCAGAGATCATGTGACCAAATGCAAGGCACTACCAATGCCACCTGGACCAGATGGCTTACACTCAAGGGTCCTCAAAGAGTTAAACTCTGTTACATCTAAGCCATTGTTTCTAATTTCTAGAGACTCTTTAATGACTGGAATAGTACCACTGGATTGCCGTAAGACCAATGTGGTGCCTATATTTAAAAAGGGATCAAAGTCTTCAGCAAGTAAATACAGGCCAGTTAGTTTAACTTCTATATAAGGAAATATACTGGAGAGAATCTTTTAAAAGACCATATAGAAGAGATTTTGCTAGAAAATAATATTTTAAGCAACAGTCAGCATGGATTCATTTAAGACCGAAGTTGTCAAAAAAAATCTGATTTCTTTTTATGAGGAGGTACAAAAAAAGAGTGGCTATGGACACTTGGATTTTGCCAAAGCATTTGACATAGTTCCCCACACATGGCTAATATGTAAATTAAAATCTACCGGCTTGGAAAATTCAGTATTTAAATGGAGAGGAAAACTAGTTAAAAGCCAATAGTGAATAATGATTCATACTCTGGTCTAAGGTTAATAATGGTTCAGTGTTGGGATCCTTTTTAAATATATTTAAAAATGATAAAGGATCTGGGAATAAAAGTACCATTTCAGTGTTTGCAGATGACACCAAGCTATGCACTGGAATTAAGTCCTTATAGGATGTCTCCAAATTAGAAGCTGACCTCAGTGCACTATTTCATTGGGCATCTATATGGGAAATGATGTTTAATGTTGATAAATGTAAAGTTATGCACTTGGGGAATAAAAGCATGCACGCATCATATATACTAGAAGGAGAACAGCTGGTGGAGTCAATGGTGGAGAAGTATCTGAATACTCCGTTAGATCATAGACCTAATAATAGCATGCGATGCCAAGCTGCAGTTTCTAAAGCTAGCAAAATACTTTTGTTTTTTAAAAGAGGCATAGACTCCAAAGGGAGAGACATAATTTTGCCCCCGTACAAATCATTAGTAGACCTCTGGACCTTTTGTTTTCCTCTGAATCAACTGTGGGTATAGTATTGAGTATATGGTGGTTTTCTTTTTGTGTGTGTTGTGTTTGTGTTTTTTGGTTGAAGTACATAGAGTAGTGTCTTTTTTCAACCTGACTATGTATGCTTTTGCTCACTGACTGGCTTCTACATCCTGCAGCAGAAGATCCTGATAAGTATTTTAGGCATTCTTTTACAGTACTTTTTATGGCAAGATAGCAAAGGATCCTTTTCATAATTTTTGGTCAGCTCTGCAATTAATAATAATGCCTGAAAAAGGCTGACCTGCAGTGTATAGTTACATCATGCATGCTTATCATGACATACAGTTGTGTGAAAAAGTATTTGCCCTTATTCTGATTTTTAATTTGTTTGCATATTTTCACATATTTGATGTGATTTGGAGGGTGTGTGTGGGGGGGAGGGGTTTTGGGGGGTCGTGGTTGAGTTCCAGCACTTATTGTTTGAGAAAAAAAAGCTATATATATATATATATATATATATATATATATATATATATATATATATATATATATATATATATAAAATGCTGGAATTTATCGCTCATTTGTAAACCTTTCCATACTTCTTTTTATTCATTAAAATGTCTACTTGCTACACTTAGAAGGCGCTGCTTTTTTGTTCCTTTCTATGTTCCAGAGTTTCTTCTAGCTGTTTTAGCTGGCGGCCTACCAAGGACATCATATTTATTATCCTTACATGGACTCATTGTTATGGACTTGATTCATTGCCCCGCTAAGTGAACCTATCCCAACCCCTTTTTTAATATTGTATAGCTATATCCAGAGTGCGCCATATCATCCTAATGTTTGTCAATTTTATTATTACACAAAGATAACCCGAGTAAATACAAAATGCAGTTTTTAAATGATGGTTTAATTTATTAAAGGCAAAAAAGCTGTCCAAACCTGCCTGACTTTTTTGTGAAAAAGGTACCGTATATATCGGCGTATAACACGCACCGGCGTATAACACGCACCCCAAGTTTAGGAGGGAATTTTAAGGAAAAAAAAACTTTTAGGAGGGAAGTTGAAGGGAAAAAAACTTACATTTAAATGCCCATCATTGCAGCCTTCTCAGTGCAGCCTTGCCCCAGTGTAGCCATGTCAGTGCAGCCATGTCAGTGCAGCCATGTCAGTGCAGCCATGTCAGTGCACCCATGTCAGTGCAGCCTTGTCAGTGCAGCCTTCCCCAGTGTCCATTGCAGCCTTGCCCCAGTGCAGCCTTGCAGCTCGCAGTTTGATCCCCTGCGATCCTGGGCTTCAAAATCGCCGACCGCGATTTGGAAATGGCGCCGCCGGCACCGAAATACACAGAGCCGGTCCTCGGCTCTTCTCGGCGGCTCTCGTTCACTTTCGGCTCCACTCGTAGTCCCGCCCGGGATGGGCGTGACTGTGAGCGGAGCTATCGAGACCTAGCCGAGTACACTCGGCTAGGTTGGGGCGGCACTCGTGTGAAGTCGAAATTGGCCGAGAAGAGCCGAGGACCGGCTCTGTGTATTTCGGCGCCGGCGGCGCCATTTTCAAATCGCGATCGGCGATTTTTTAGATCTGTCAGCTCAGGATCGCAGGGGATCGGCGTATAACACGCACCCGCGATTTTCCCCTGATTTTATGGGGAAAAAAGTGCGTGTTATACGCCGATAAATACGGTAATTGCCCCCTAAACCAAATAACTGATTGTGCAATCCTTGGCGGCAACAACTGCAATCAAGCGTTTGTGATAACTGGCAATGAGAGTCTTTCACATTGTTGTGGAGCAATTTTGGCCCACTCTTCTTTGCAGAATTGTTTTAATTCAGCCACATTGGAGGGTTTTCCAGCATGAACGGCCTGTGTAAGGTCATGATACAGCATCTCAATTGGATTTAAGTGCGGGCTTTGACTAGGCCACTCCAAAACCTAAATTTTGCTTTGTTTGAACAATTTGGAGGTGGATTTCCTGTTATATTTCGGATCATTGTCCTGCTGTATAACCCAAGTGCACTTGAGCTTGAGGCCACAAACTGATGGCTGGACATTGTCCTTTAGGATTCTCTGATAGAGCTCAGAATTCATGGGTCCATCAATTATGGTAAGTCGCCCAGGTCCTGAAAGACCATCACGCTACCACCACCATGTCTGACTGTTGGTATGATGTTCTTGTTATGAAATGCTGTATTTGTTTTATGCCAGATGTAACGGGATGAACACCTTCCAAAAAGTTACATTTTTGTCTGATCAGTCCACAGACTGAGTCTTGGGGATAATGAAGATGATTTTTGGTAAATGTAAGATGAGCCTTTGTGTTCTTTTTGGTCAGCAGTGGCTTTGGCCCATGGATGCCATTTCTGACCATGTCTTTCTTATTGTTGAATCATGAACACTGATCTTACCTGAGGCAAGTGAGGTCTGCAGTTCTTTAGATGTTGTTCTGGGTTCTTTTATGACCTCCTGGATGAGTCATGCTCTTGGAGTAATTTTTGTAGGCCGGCCACTCCTGGGAAGGTTCACCACTGTTCCAAGTTATCTCCATTTGTGGATAATGGCTCTCCTCATGGTTCACTGGAGTTCCAAAGCCTCAGAAATGGCTTTGAAACCCTTCCTAGATGATACATGTACATCACTTTGTTTTTAATCTGTTCTTGATTTTTTTTAGATTGTGGCATGATGTGTGGCTTTTTGTGATCTGTTAGCGTGCTTCACTTTGTCAGACTGCTTCTATTTATGTGATTTCTTGATTCAACGGGTCTGGCAGTAATCAGGCTTGGTGTGGCAAGTGAAATTTAACTCAGCTTTCCAAAAAATTGTGGTTAATATATATAGTTCATTCATGATTCAGCATGGGAGGGGGAAATTACTTTTTCTCATAGGGCCAGGCAGGTTTGAACAGCTTTTTCCCTTAATAAATGAAATAATTATTTAAAAACTGCATCTTGGATTTACCTGGGTTATCTTTGTGTAATATAAAAATTTGTTTGATGATCTGAATCATTTAAGTGTGAGAAATGCAAAATAAATAAAAAAAAAATCACAAAGGGGGTAAATACTTTTTCACACAACTGTATGTCAGCTGTGAACTATCTTTTGATTTTCTTTTACACCAAAAAGGCATGGCTAGAACTAATACACTAATCTGTGTGGTTCTGGAGAAAATATGTAATCTCTAAAAACATATGATACTTTCCACTTAAAAGTTTGAAGAGTATGTGTGCTCCCTATAAGGCTGGAGTTATTGATGGTCCACTCACCTGGTCCTGCATGATGGTCTCACATAATCCCTTGTTGAGCTGTTCTTGCAGGCTGCTCACTACTGCATTATTTCCAGGGACACGATATATGCCTAGGTACTCCAGACCGTTCTCTTCCACCAACGTGCAACACAACTCCACAATGAGAGGAACACCCTGCAAATAACACAATATGGTCTTCATAAGAGATTTCTCCACAATATATAACTGAAAGCCGATGGCTACAACACTTGACCAGCTTAAAAATTAAATCAATCAGTAAAACACTCTGCACAGGACCTAAACTATCAACAGAGCATGGCAATGACTACAATAACACTAAAAAGCTGTCCATAAACTTTACAGGATGAACAATCACCTTTAAAATAACTACATAGTGTGAGGGCCTACCTAAACAATCTATTAAAAATACAGTATATCCAATTCAGCAGGGAAATTTGATAACCTGCATTTTCCAAAGAAATGCCTAAAATTGCTACACTGATAAAATTCTGCCAAAAGGAACAGCTTTCTGTTCCTTAAATAGGGAAGATATAATTGTTTTAGCTGCATTTAAAAGGATAAGTTCCCCTTTACCAAAAATCTGCATATGCAGGTAAAGGGTGCCTGTAGATAAAAACTGTGCAGCTTTGACTAAAGTTGGATAATGGCCTTCCTATAGGTGTAGGCCTTTTATTTACCTCCAGAAGCCCAACTGAACAACTCCCAGAGATGGTATCATCCCATCCTGCCATATTGATTATGACCACTTTAACTTAAAAGCAGCTTTTTAACTGGAAAAACTCATTAGATAAAATACCAGATCTTTCCTTTTTTTCCTATATACTATTCAAATGCAACTTTTGCTTTCACATAGTTTATTCTGCCTCCAAATCCAAATTTAGGTGAACAGCGCATGCCCCTCACACTCATCTCCTGCTGTCATAACCTGCACATTGTTCTTTTGCTAACGCTGTGTGCTGCCATACCCCACACATTCTTTGCACTTGCTGTGTACTGTTATATACCCCTTTTCTGTTTAGCACACTCCTCCCCTTCTCATATTGCCCATGGTTCTATCCTCCACACTCCTCTCCTGCCCATACTACCCCACCATCACATTTTCTACATGCTTAGTGTCATACTCCTACAAACTTCTCTCCTGTACATAATGCCAACTTCCATACTCCCCAAAATCCTTTTCTGCATACTACCTTTTGTCAAACCCTTTACACACGCCTCTCCTGCACATGATGCCTACTGTCATACCCACCTGGAATCCTTTCCTGCCCATAAGGGCCACTGTCATTACCTATCTCTCTTGCACACATTGCTTGCTTTTACACACTTGCCGCTAAAACACTTTTGTAGTATTGCTTATAATATGGCCAACCCTGCCTGTTCTGCAACAGGCAAACTTTGCTAGTACATTAAAAAAAATAGTGAGTAGCAACATTGAGACATCTTACCTTATTTTCAGCTGCAGGCTGACAATCCTCCAGCCTTACCCCGAAAGCCCGTGGAGGGCTCTTCTTATTCTTTTTTATAATATGTATACCCCAAGGGACCTTAGATGAAGCTCCTTCCTCGGCTAGAAGAAATCAGACAAAGCTTTATGAAACCTAATTTAATAGAAAAGGCACTCTCTTTTGCATGGTGAATAAAAAAAGTTTCAAAAGCAACACAAACCTAAAAACAGGGCTGAACTATGGAAACTAAAGGAAATGGTAACCTGATCTTATGTATATTAGGTCTGGGGTGCACCTGAGCCCAGCAAATAACAGTGTTATTTTTAAAGTTTTTAAATATATACACTCTGCTTCTGCATGCAGGCAAAAGGAGAGTGGCTCAGCCGGCCATAAGTTCTTGGAAGAAAATTCCATATTTGCATATACACTAATAGATTTTTTTTTCAGCCTGTGGACTTAAAAAAAAGAGACAGATTCCTCCAGCCACACAAACAGCATGGATGGATGAATTTGCCCTGCCAGGCTACTGTATCCTGACAGCTGCTAGTGCTGGCTGTCATCATAAACAAAACAATGCCTGCAAAGCATTGTTGAGCTGACAATTTTCAGCCTAACAGTTTTTTTTTATCAAAGCGTTGTCGGTTTGACTGGGTAATCATTTATCCAGCCATATGGATCAGGTGATGAGATGAGAATTCAGACACCAGACAGCGCATGCGCGGAGCGTCCTAAAATGGCTGCTCAGCCACGGAGATCAGCAACGTTCCTGTCCACTGCAGCCCGCTGTAGCCATCAGAGCCCCCGGACCGGACCCGGTCCACCGCTGACTGCTTGGGGACATCCCCGGGCATACACTGATGACCGGGTGCCCCGCTAGAAGACACCTCGCAAGGCAGCTGGAGGAATCATTGCTGACCAGGAAGAGGAGCCTGCCCCCAGCCCAATACAGGGGAGGAACGCAGTAAGTGCACCTTACTTGGCCCCCATTTCACCAGCATCCACAGAATCCCTGATAGGGAGATCCATGGGAGAATTCCATCTCACCCCCCTGAAGGACATGCTGAGCACTCCCATCAACTCTGTCACTGACAGACATACCCCACCACAAACCCCCACAGATCTACCCGCTTTGATGGAAGCATTTTCCACAATGCTGACCAGAGGCCTCGCTCAGACAGCAACACAAAATCACCACAGCCATACAGGCTGACCTCCAGCACTTGGGGATGAGGATTGAGCACATAGAACAGAAAACTGACCAGTCATCAGCCAGAATCAATCAAAATACAGCCAGGATCCAGGACATTCAGGAGCAACTTGAAGTGGCCCTTTTTAAAATAGATGACCTCGAAAACAGGTCCAGCCGAAACAACTTCAGAATACGCGGCCTCCCGGAATCGGTAAAGGAAGTGCAACCGGCGGTCCGTACCCTTATCAAGAACCTTATCCCAGACATACCAGACCACAAACTAGAGTTAGACAGAGCACACAGAGCACTCCAGCCAGTGAAGAAAGATGGACTCCCCAGGGACATTATAGTGAAGCCCCATTACTACTCGGTCAAAGAGGAGGTAATGAGAGCGGCACGGTCGAATGAAAAGCTTGCCATAAGGGTTCATCAAATACAGATTTTTGCTGACCTGTCCCCCCTCACGGTCCAGAAAAGGCAGTCGCTGAAACCTCTTCTATTGATTCTGTCACAAAGGCAAATTAGATACAGATGGGCCTTCCCCTTTCGCCTGAATTTTTCCTTCCAGAACAAGCCCTATGGGTTTTCATCCTCCGCTGAAGGTGAGCGGCTGCTGATCCAATTAGGCCTCATCTCCCAAGAGACATCACCCCAGACTACAGGGAAGGGATCCTCTTCAATCAAGAGACCTCCTCCAACTAGCCCAATTACTCCGGTCTGGCAGAAGCAACAAACCAAGAGGGCCAAAGACTCACGACCCCCTTAACAGACCGATCAATGGCACCTGAAAAGATTTCTTGCACAGCTCCTTTAGGATCTGTACCGTTGACCTCTAACGGACTCCCTCCAAGCCATCGGGCACATTTCTTTTCCTTTTTTTTTACCTTCCACAACCTACTCGTTATGTAGCTCAGTTGGATGCTTTTCCTAGAATTCTGTTCATCTACCATGTACCTAATTGGGTTCCCCCGGAGTTGTGATATGGGGTGAACTAACTGTGTGTATTTTAAATTGTTTAATAGGTTATAATGTTATATTCCCTATGGACCTCACCCCTGGTGTTGGATGGGAAGGGAGGGGTGTGGAAGAGGGTGCTGGGGGGCAGTTGGGGATCCCAGATGCTAGGGGGATTCTCCAGGAACCCGCGGGGCGCCCTAGCAATGGATGTTACAAGGGAATATATCCCCCCCCTCCACTCTGCCTTTTCCGAGGGGCTCAATATTATTATACCGGAGAGTCTGGGCTCCTGAACGGTTGCCGTGCGCTTTTCATTGTTTCCGAGAGGAAGTTGCATTTCTGTCGGACACAATCCAAACTTCCCAGGGAGGTGGAATCGCTGCCTTCCCTGGACCATGGGGATAAGGGTGAAAACTCTTTATCCCCAAGTTCTACATGATCAAATGTTATTTTTAAGATTTAGCTTAACAAACTCTTTTTTCTTTCTTTTTTCTACCCTCCTCTCTCATTTCCTTTTTTCCTCCCACCAACCAGGTCACCTCGGTTTCATAGCCAGAATGGGGAGGTTCCGGCACCGACTCGCAAGCTTGAGACAGCGAGCATTACCTGAGCATGTTACCAATTCATATGGCTGGACCACCAGGGGTAAGCTTCTGTTCTCCTCACAGTGTTTCTACCTCTCTGATCCATGATTGAGGCCACTAATACTCCATGTAAGATATTGATCCTTTCCCACAATGCCTAGGATCCAAACTCCCCAATTAAAAGAATTATTTCACCAATACCACAGTCTAAAAGCTGATATCGTCCTCATTCAAGAAACGCACTTCCCCTCCTCATACAATCCCTCGTTTCTTCACCAAAATTTTCCAAACTTCTACTTGGCTAACGCCGAGAACAAAACTAGAGGCGTAGCGATAGGCTTTTCCAAGAGGGTTAACTAATCAATGTCCGAGGTGATCAGGGATCCAGAGGGACGATATCTGATGACCACGGGCACTATAGATGGAGAATCATTTACTTTTCTCTCCTACTATTCCCCCAACAGGGGACAAGGAAAATTTTTCGAGGATATGCTTCTGAAATTGAACCCACTTTTTAAAGGGACGGTGGTCATGGGGGGGGGACTCGAACCTCTCCTTTGACTCGGTCCTGGACAAATCCAGCGGGCTGAAACCAGTGACCAGACATCCCCCCAGACAGAGTCTCAAAATAGCTCAACAATTAAACACTCTAGGGATGGTGGATATTTGGAGAGAACTGAATCCAAGGGCAAAAGACTACACCCATTTTTCAGCCCTGCAATGGACTCATGCCAGGATAGATCACATCTTTTTACCAGCCATCGCAATTCCTCTAGCTACGAAAGCCCAAATTAGGGACACATCACTTTCGGATCACTCCATTATGTCCTTGACAATGGTTTGCCCACAGAGAGTAGAACAGACATACAAATGGAGACTTAATGAATCTCTTTTAAGCAACCCAGTACACTGCACTATCCTAGAGGGGTCCATCAGGGATTATTTTCATGAAAATGACACCGGTTCGGTTTCTCCCTCGACGCTTTGGGCGGCGCATAAGGCGGTGATGAGGGGGCAACTGATCCAGTTGGCCTCTAATCTAAAGAGAGAGGAAAGAGCAGATACCCAGAAACTCACAAACGAGTTCCTTGCCGCAAGCAAATCGCACAAACGTAACCCTACAAAGGAAACTTAAAACTAGAAATGGCCCAGGTCCAACTCAACCTTACTCTAACCACTTCTGCCGAAAAACATCTACGTTGGTCAGGGGCCAGGTTCTACTATCAAGCGAACAAAATAGGGGCCAAATTAGTGACTAAACTGAGCCCTAAAACACGTACACTATCTTTTCCCAAAATTCGAACGGCAACGGGGGACCTAACACAAAACCCTGTCATCATCATGAAGGCCTTCCACAACTTCTACCAAAAACTATATACAGATAGCTCACCCTCCAAAATAGATGCCTTCCTCAGAGACCTCCCTATTCCTCAGCTTAATGAGAATCATAAAGAACTAGTAGACGAACCCTTTTCCACGGAAGAAGTACTTGAAGTAATCAAATCGCTTAAACAAGGGTCAACACCAGGCCCAGACGGCTTCTCAAGCGGTTACTATAAAAAATTTAGGTCTCTTTTGGCCCCCTATATGAGAAAAATAGTTTCCATATTCGCAAAGGGACTAGACAGGGTTGCCCTTTTTCCCCGCTGATCTTTGCGATAGCCATTGATACCCTGGCTTTGGCTATTAGATCAAACTCAGACATCAAGGGGGTCACTTGTGGAGCCCAGGAACATAAATGCGCACTATTTGCGGACGATATGTTGTTGTTCATAACATCTCCGTTAGTCTCTAACACAGTTCTTCTCAAAACATTCCAAAAGTTCAGCACTATCTCAGGCTTATCAATCAATCCCAAAAAGTCATTAGCGTTAAACGTTTCGCTCCCGTCATCACTACTGGACCAGCTAAAACAAAGTCTTCCCTTTACCTGGGCTTCATCATCAATACCATACTTAGGGGTCACTCTTCCAAACAATATCAACAAACTTTATATATCCAACTATCCTTCGATGTTCCGTAGGTTGGAGGAAAACCTCAAAACCTGGGGGAGATGTGATCTTTCCTGGCTGGGTAGGATAAATGCGGTGAAAATGACCTTGATGCCCCGGATTCTATACCTGTTCAGATGCCTCCCAATTCCTATCCCCAAAAGGATATTACCAAATTACCAATCTAAGATCATTGACTTTGTCGGGGGAACGAAAGGCCACCGCCTCTCTAGAGATATCCTCTATAGAAGCAAAAATCAAGGGGGACTAGGTCTACCAAGCGTTTGGTTGTATTATCAAGTGGCACAACTAACGCAGATTTCTATGGTCTACTCCAGGGGATCCAAGCCTGACTGGATGGCTATGGAAAGACAAGCGGTTCCCTATCACACAATAGATTTCCTCTTATTGTGCCCCCCCCCGTGACTACGACCCCCCCATCTTAGCCCCTACCCTTTCCCACTCGGTGGCACTTTCGGACACATTGCAGAAACAGTTCTCATTAATATCAGCACTAGAACCTCTTTCTCACCTATTCCATAACCCCAGCTTCCAACCGGGGATGAACATTCAGGCCTTTAGATGTTGGTTAAATAAGGGGTTATTCAGAATAGGCCACTTCCTCACCTCCTCGGGCCCCATTACCCTGGGGATTTGCCTCAGCAAGCTTGAGATGCCAGATACGGAGATATTTCGCCTTTACCAGATCAGGCACTTCCTCCACACCCTATGGACTGATAAATCTCCCTCTCCCAATCCTACTGCGTATGAACAGTGGTGCTCAAACCTCACGGATCAGAGGGGTGGTATATCACTCATATATACCTCACTTGCTCAGAACGCGACCTTGCCTACCCATGCTCAAGTTTGGAGTCTGACCTGGACCTCCACCTGGATCCGGAGAAATGGTTTTGCTCCTTTAGACGTTCTTATAAAGGCATTATGAACACGGGCTTAACTGAAGCAAATGTCAAACCATCACTAGGTGGTACTATGTCCCCACAAGACTAGCAAAGATATACCCGGATGCTTCACCCTTTTGTTTTAGGGGCTGCGGCCACTTGGGGACTATTCATCACATATGGTGGATGTGTCCACGCATCCGCAGCTTCTGGAAGCACTTTTTTGCTTTAGTGCGGAAAGTCACCGGGACAGCAATCTCCCTAGACCCTAAAATAGCACTATTGAATCACAGAATCACTGGTGCTCACAAACACACGTAAGCTTTAATCTTCATGTTTTTAGGAGCCAAAATATCACTAGTAAGAGCCTGGAAAAAACCTAGGGTCTCTATCCAAACTAAAAAACGCAAAATTTCCTGGATAATGACTCAGGAACATATGACAGCAACTCTCTTGGATAAGACCCAAAAATTCATGGACATTTGGGAACCTTGGGCAGTGTACATCAAGATCCCACTATATCCAGGTCAAATACTTACCTGAAAAGCTATTCCGCTAGAGGTGACCCTCCCTTCCTATTCCCCCTCCCCCTTCTTTGCCTTTTCTTCTCTTTTCTTTTCTCCTTTCTACACACTACCTGGCTGGTTCTTTGGGTGGAAGAGACTTTTAAGGTTGATACCTTTTTACGGACACGATACATACATACACTGTACCAGCAGATGTAAATGCTCCCGGTGAAAGGAGTAGCTCTGTAATAGTGAAGAGCTACCTTGTGAGTTGACTGAACTTGGGGTCTTGTTACATTTCTATATTGGGATGGGAGGGGGATACGAAGATTTCCAACTAACCTGGTTGGAGCCGGGCGGGTCACAGCATGATCCCAAAGTTGTGATCCGCCTGGCTAGCTAGTTCTAATATACTTTGGGAAAACCCCCATTGATCCCTACAGTAATGAATCCCAGTGACCCTGGGCTGAGTTTTTACCTTACTTACTTTTCCCTGTTACACAACTATAGTGAGGTTAGCCTCAATTTATACATAGCACAACTCCGGAAACACTTATACTTTACGGTATTAATAAGTTCAGTCTCTACCTTCCTCCTTTTTCTTTTTTATTTATTAAGTTTTTTTGATTATTGATGCACTGTATAGGCAAACAGCATATAGTGTCCTTTAAGAGATCCTTACATTACAGATGACCACAAGCTCCTAACCTAAGCCCCTTGCAGCTAAAGAAGGGGCTAATCAAGTTACATCTTTGTACATCTTTGCTCCTGGTAAGGCAATGAGCTGCCAGATTGTACAGTGGTGCAGTTGCATGGACTGCTGTGTCTCCAGAGGAAGAGAAATAATATGCGAGAACATTTAAATATGCAGAAACCAATTTTCCATGGTCTGTGACCAGTTTCTGGTACAGGTGTACCAGATGTGCCTTCCAGAAGTCAAACTGATGAACAAAGATTACAATCTGCATATGAGAACAAAGGTTTCTAGGCAGGGAAAAGGGCAGCAGAAGTGTCAAACAAACAGCATTACTTTAGGTAATGAGAGCATACTCCTTCAGTCCCAGAAGGTGGTTAAAAAGGCATACCAAAAATTAGTTCAAAGGTGGTAAATGTAAAGGAGCGTCCAAAATGCAATAGTTGAGAAATAAACTGCTTTAATAAGGGTACAGGTGATAGAACAAAGCCCACACATTTTGGGGGACCAAGGACATCCCCTTCTTCAGGGCTGCTGTTTGAATAAAGATCCTGTTAGGGTCTGTCTGGGACCTGAACGTCGCAAAGGTCCGACTGTCTAGTGCGGCCCCTCAAGTGAACATAGCAAACTGCACTGAAAAGCACCAAACAGGCTGCAGGTGACCCTGTCTCTCTATTCAGCTCTCCTTCCACTCCTTCTGGCAGTGGTGTCCTCTCTCTCCTTAAACTCGCTTTCCTTCACCTCTCTTCTCCACCCCATGGCTTATATACTAAATCACCCTCCCTTTTGTCCTCTCCCTATTACTGCACCCACCAACTCCTGCTAATTCTACACCAACCTGCCGATAAAACCTAAAGGACGCTGGGGCATGTCCCTTTATATAAATCACACTCTCATACCTTCCTCCTCACCATTCTGCTTCTTCTAATCTTTGGTGACATATCCCTAAAACCTGGGCCTCCATCATTCAACTGTGTCCAATGCTCCCATCACCCCATACCTTCTGGCAGCAGCTGCAATCCACAGAATTAGTTTCCACTCTTCTTCTTCCCAAGACCAGCCTCCTCTTTTCCTTCGCCCTCTGGAATGCCGCTCTGTCTGTAACAAACTCACATCCCTCCACAACCTCTTTATCACAAATTCCCTTAACCTACTTGCCATTACCGAAATCTGGCTTCATGAACCTGACACTGATTCTCTTGCTTCCTTCTCCCATGGTGGCCTTTTCTGGACAGAAGGGAGGTGGAGTGTGAAACTTTTTAGCCTCACACAGCACCTATCAGGTACTTCACCCACCTCCCTCTTTGAGACTCTCCTCTTTTGAGGCACCTTGAAGTTGTCTATTTTCTCCTGTTTCTCTAAGAATTGCTGTCATCTACCGGCCCCCTGGACCAGTTTTAATCTTCCTTGATGACTTCTCTGCATGGCTACCCCCATTTCTCTCTTTTGAAATCCCCACAATCATTCTCGGTGACTTCAACATCCCTGTCAATGTGATTACTATTGCTACTACTAAACTTCTCAGTCTATCTCCTCTTTTGAACTGAAGCAATGGATAAAGGCTCCTACTCACTCCGATGGCAACACCCTTGATCTTGTATTTTCCTATGCACTCTGTGCAACCTCTTCAACAATCGTCTCCCACTCTCTGATCACCACCTTATTAGTTTCATTCTCTTTCTGTCTTCCACCTCCTCTCTCTCCAACTGCCCTCCAACATGTACCCATAGAAACCTTCGCCACCCCAACCCTTCTCTTCTCTACTCTGCTACTGACCACCTCTGACAAAATCTCACCCCTGTCCTGCCCCAACCTAGCCACTTCTGTCTACAACAGCTCACAGTCATCCTCCCTAGACAAGCCCCGACCCCTACAACCTTGGCAGATGACACCAGATGTCTCAAAAAACAAAGCCGCGCTATTAAACGCCTGTGGCCTAAGACTAAGTCCCAGAAAAACTTCAACAAATACTGTATAAATCTGTCCTTCAAAAATACTATTGCTGCCTCCTCACTGCCAAGCAGTCCTATTTTATCACTCTCATTAACACCTTCTTATCCAGTCCCAGTAAACTCTTTTCTACCTTCAACTCTCTTCTTTGTCCTCCACTGCCTCCACCCACTAACTCACTCACTGCTCTGGAGATCGCCAATCGCTTCCAAAAATAAGATTGCTACAATTTGTGAGATCTCCAATGCGCAGATACCTTCCCTACTTAACACCCCATGACCACAGGTGCATGCTACTATTGATGAGGTTGCTAAACTTTTTTCTAATGCTCACCTAACCACCTACCCCCTGGAGCCTGCTTCCTCACAAATGCTACGATCACTCTCTGGCTCCATTTTACACTCTCTAATGCATATATTTAATCTCTTCTGACACCTTTCCCAAATTTCCAAAACAGGCACTAGGCACCCCCATCCTTAAAAAGCCCTCTTTGGACCCCACCAATCTTAACCTACACCCCATCTTCTTACTCCACTTTTCCTCCACACTCCTTGAACGTCTGGTCTACAGCCAATTGAGCGACCATCTGACTGAGAACAAACTTCTTGATTCCCTTCAGTCCAGATTTCGCCCTCAACACTCCAGGGAAATTGATCTCCTTAAACTCACAAACGATCTACCAACGGCTAAAACCAATGGACACTATTTTGTACTACTACTCCTGGACTTCTCTGCTGCCTCTGACACAGTGGACCACCCTCGAAAAAAAAAAAAAAAACTCCACTCCTTCAGGACGTACTTTTCACTGGTTCTCTTTAGTGTCATTTACAATTCTACTCCCTCTGCTGCTCTTCCTTTCTCCGTCAGGGTTACCCAACGTTCTGTTCTTGGACCTCTCCTATTCTCAATCTATACCTCCTCCCTGGGTCAGTGGATTGCCTCCTATGGCTTTCAATACCATTTCTATGCTGATGACACCCAAATCTATCTCTTTACCCTTCAGCTCACTTAGTCTCTTCACGCATAACTAATTTACTAACAGACATATCAGCCTGGATATCACACCACTTCCTCAAACTCAATCTATCGAAAACTGAGCTCATTAGATTTCTTTCCCCATGTGCCTCTTCTGATTACTATGTCAAAATCTCGGCTCAACTATCAACCCATCCCCACACGCCAAGGTTCTAGGTGTAATCCTGGACTCTGAACTATCCTTTTAGCCCCACATCCATTCACTGTCCAAAGCTTGCCGCCTCAACCTCTTCAACACCTCCAAGATACGCCCCTTCCTAACCAATGATGCCACATATCTTCTAATTTACTCCTTGTCATCTCCCACCTCAATTACTGCAACTCCTTCCTCATTGGCTTACTCTTACATAGGCTATCCCCATTTCAGTCTATCAAGAATGCTGCTGCCAGGCTCTTCCACCTTACAAACTGCTCAGTGTCTGCTATACCTCTGTGCCAATCCCTCCACTGGCTTCCGCTCACCCAAAAAATTAAATTTAAGATACTAACAATAACTTACAAAGCCATCCAACAACTCGGCCCCCAGCTACATCACTAATCTACTCTCAAAATACCAACCAAATCGTGCCCAAGACCTCCAGCTCTCTAGCTCCCCTTGTAACCTCATCCCATGCTCACCTCCAGGACTTGTCCAGATCTTCTCCCATCCTCTGGAACTCCCTACCCCAATCTGTCTGACTATCTCCTTCTCTATCCACTTTCATACCTGAAAACAAATCTCTTCAGAGAGGCCTATTCGGCCCCCACCTAACAACTGTAAATTTTATTTTCTCCATCAGCCCACCTCCCACAGTTATTACCTTTTGAATCTCTTGACCCTCCATCTTGGATTGTAAGCTCTAATGAGCAGGGCTCTCTGATTCCTACTGTATTAAACTGTGTTCTAATTGTACTATCTGCCCTTATGTTGCAAAGTGCTGCGTAAACTGCCAGCACTATAAAAAACCTGTATTATGTTTTAATACTTTTTTTATTTATTTGTTGTATTATTATTACACAAATGGCAAAAAAAAGTTAAAAAGTATAACATTATAAATTATTGTGTAATGTATTACAGTACATGACGATATTACGGTTTTATCTACCCACTCCCTCCCTCCCAACCCACACCCATCCCCCCACCCTCACGCTACCCAATTTTTAGCTATATATGAATTCTATTGATTACAAAATCATCAAAGAGAACAAATATATAGGCAAACCTATTGCAGGGGGTCAGGAAGAATGTCAGAGCAAGGGACAACAAAAAATCCTCAATAAAGGGGGAGTGGGAGCAACCAGGGATAAGAGTGGAAAGGAAGAGAAAATGAAAAAAAGAAAAAGGGCAGAGGGGTCGCTATGCGTTCACCATTCTCCCCCTATAGGGGAAACCCCATTTATCCAGCCAGGATCTCCACATTCTCCCAAACTTCCTATAACTACCTTGTCTAATATATATTACTCTCTCGTTCCCAACTATTAAATTGATGATCTTGACCCAGTTCTCTACAGTCGGGGGTTTGTGTGCTTGCCATTGCTGTGCGATTAATTTTCTCGCCTTAAATAGCCATCTTAGCACCACTTCAATGGTGTCCTTCAGGACTCTACCCCCCTCCACAGCCCCCAATAAGCAGGTCCTGGCCGTCGGCTCTATTGCAGTCTTAAAGGTTTTATTTATCCTATCTACTATCTCTACCCAGTATATGAATAGTTTCGGACAATTCCATACCATATGGATAAGGTCCCCTGATGCCCTGCACCTGGGGCACTGGTCGTTTTGTCTCCAACCAAATTTGAACATTTTTTTTTTTAGGGGTGTAATATACTCTATGGATTAAGAAGAGGTGAGATACCTTCTGTGAGGGGGAAATCGAGACGAGTGTTCCTCGTCTCAAGATCCTATCCCATTCCTCTGTAGTCATTGACCCCACATCTCTCTCCCATCTCTTTCTACTCTTGGAAGGTCCCGCTTGATTTATTATTTTAACTTCCAGTCTGGCATATAGCTCAGAGATTAATCCTTTGGATGTATCTAAATTATTTGTGCCAGGGTGGGAATCTGGGTCCATTCAATTATCTGCTACCTGAACTGCATCTGGATAGCATGCCTGATTTGAAGATATTTATAAAATGAGTTGCTTGGTATATTAAATTCCCGTTTTAAGTCTAAGAATGTTTTCATAACGTTGCCCTCATATAATTGGCTTAGACGATTAATGCCCCGTCTCTCCCATTCCATAGGCCTCTCTATATCTCTTACTTCCACTAGATTTCCATTGTTCCATAGAGGGGCATATTCTGATATCCCTCTGTACCCCAGCAATACTTTTGTTGTCTGCCATACTTTGCTGTTTAATTTTATCGTCGGGCATCTATGGATAAATGAATCTGCCTCTAAAACCTCTATCAATGTGCTATGCGGGGTCCCCATTATCATCATCCTGGCGCTAGAATTTCCCCCTCTAGGGGCTCCACATCCCGCTAGCTGCTGTAGCTGAGATGCCAAAAAATATTACCTCGGATGTGGAACCGCCATACCCCCTTCTTTGGTCGGTAACTGCATAGTTTGCAAACTGATTCTAGATTAGCCCTTTTCCTAATTAAGTCCCTAAACAGGGATTCTTTTCTTTTAAACCACTTTTGGCCAATCCAAATTGGAGAGTTATGAAAGAGATATAGTATCTGGGGTAGCCATATCATCTTTATTAAATGACAGCGTCCTGCTACAGACAGTGGGAGTCGGCGCCAAATATCTCCTTTTTGCTTTAATTTAAGCAATAAAGGGGCTAAGTTGTCATTAAGGTATAGATAGAAATACACAGACTATACATACAAAACCCCATAAGCTATTTTCCCCCCTCTCCCTCCCCCCGCAGAACTATGCATATGACGTACGAATACACATGCACATATGCATGCATAAAAAATAGAGAAAAGGAAAGAAAAAAAAACCCATAGTCAAATCCAAACAGTAGCAATTCCATGCGCCCTAAATTCTACGGTGCTATAAGACCTTCTTGTTTTGCTCCAGCCACTGTACAGCGTCAACTGGGGAGAACAGAGTCCCGCCAAATGCTGTCACACCTAAGTGGGCCGGGTACAACAATGCATATACAACCTTATATTTCATGAGGTTGCGCTTGATCTATATAAATTCAGCTCTGCGCTTTTGAAGATCTGGTGAGAAGTCTGGGTAAAGTGAAACCTTAACCCCATTGAACTTAATGTCCCCCAACTCTCTGGCCATCTGTAACAGGGTCACCTTATCATTATAGTTAAGAATTTTGAGGAGTAGCGGTCTAGGGTAGTCGCCCGCCTGACAGGTTTTAAAGGGGACTCGGCGTGCTCTTTCGATCGCAAATAATGGCGTAAAAGGTAGTGGGCCCAAAAATTTGAACCACCACTCCAAAAAATGTTATGGGATTGGGGCCCTCGCTTCGCTCTGGCAGGCCTATAACATTATTTCTGCGACTTCTATTCTCCATTTCATCGAGTTTAGCTGCCTGTATGTCCATTTGTTCTTTAAGCCCTTTAATTTCTCGCCTCAGTGGATCCAGGTCATCCTCAACTGCGCTTACTCTTTCCTCTAAAGCAGTTGTCCTTTGCACAGTTTTACCAAGTTCTTGCCCCATGGTATTTCCTCCTTAATGCTTTTTAGCTGGGTGCCCAAACTAGTAATTGAATCCTTACAGTCATTGATTGCATTAAATACATCTCTCAATGAAGGTTCCTCCTTCAACAATATAGGGCCAGGTGCAGGGGCCAGCTCAGGTGCTACAGCACAGATTGCAAATACAGTTCCAGGTTTTCCTCCCCCTGACCCTTTAGTACTCACCGTTTTGGTGCTTGATGGGGTAGGTGGGTGTGAGGATACCTGGCCTTGGCTCTGTCTGTTGAGGAGTTCTTCTGTACTTTGGGTTGCGTTATTGTCTGTTGACAGCCCTCTTTAGCAGGTGACAGGGGAGCGGTGGGAGCATATCACTCCAATTTGGCGGCTGCAGCAGCTGCCGTCTGGTTGCCCTTCTCCTTTGCAGCACTGGTTAATTGACTCTCCTCCTGGGATGGCTGTTCCTCTGCTGCGCGTTTTCTGGACATGGTAGCTTTTAAGCGGGTGCTTGAAAAATTGTTATTTGTTGCTTTTAACTTGTTGTTAAGGAGGGGGGATTAGGGCTCCGTCAGCTATCTCCACTTTTCCCAGAGATATACCCTCCACTAGCTGATCTCTCCGTGTCTCTCAGTGTCAGCACTATCCGCAATTAGATCACTGTCGCCTGAGATCTCGCGAGATTGCCTGCGCCCCCGGCCTCGGCGTCCCCGCTTTAGATCTGCACTCTAGAGGGCAACCCTACTCTCGCTACAGCACAAGGGAAGCCGGGGGGGGGGGGTCGACACCATGAGAAGCGGAGCGGAGGAGAAGTACCTCACATGCTCACTCTTGCCCTCTCCTGCATCCGGTCGCGCCCCCCGATTGCCTCCATAGATGAAAAAAAAAACCTGTATTATAATAATAATAATAAAGGCACCAACACAAAATACATCCATGAAATAAAAACAGTTTTTTTTGTAAAAACAGGTAAAAACATAGGCTGAATATATAACAGTACCATTATATTATGATAGACATAAACAATAAACATGCTGGTAAAATATATATATATATACATATATATGTGTGTGTGTGTGTGTGTGTATATATATAGATGACATTTGGACCTGACCATATAGGAAGAGTCCATATTCACTAAGGATCCCTGACACGTTTAGATTTTATCTTCTTCAGAAGAAAAAACAGTCAATGAGAGACATACATTTGTCAGCTTAACAAGTTTAAAAACAACCCAGCATGTCCAATCTATTTGAGGTCAGACTGAAAAGGGAGGGGGTACAGGTACACGCAGGTACCCAAGGACCAGTCTATGTCTGTGAGAGTATAATGGTACTGGTATACACTATATTACCAGAATTATTGGGACACCTGCCTTTACACACACATGAACTTTAATGGCATCCCAGTCTTAGTCCGTAGGGTTCACTATTGAGTTGGCCCACCCTTTGCAGCTTTAACAGCTTCAACTCTTCTGGGAAGGCTGTCCATAAGGTTTAGGAATGTATCAATGGGAATACTTGACCATTCTTCCAGAAGCGCATTTTTGAGGTCAGGCACTGATGTTGGTCGAGAAGGCCTGGCTCACAGTCTCTGCTCGAATTCACCCTAAAGCTGTGCTATTTGGTTGAGGTCAGGACTCTGTGCATGCCAGTCAAGGTGCTCCACCCCAAACTCGCTCATCCATGTCTTTATGGACCTTGCTTTGTGAACTGGTGCGCAGTCATGATGGAACAGGAAGGGGGCCATCCCCAAACTGTTCCCACAAAATTGGGAGCAGGAAATTGTCCAAAATGTCCTGGTATGCTGACGCCTTAAGAGTTACCCTCACTGGAACAAAGGCCAAGCCTAACCCCGTGCACAAAGCAAGGTCCATAAAGACATGTCCTTACCTCAACCCGATAGAACACCTTTTAGATGAATTAGAGCGCAGACTGCGAGACAGGCCTTCTCGTTCACATCAGTGCCTGATCTCACAAAATGAGCACTGGAAAAATGGTCAAACATTCGCATAGACACACTCCTAAACCTTATGGACAGCTTCCTAGAATAGTTGAAGCTGTTGTAGCTGCAAAGGGTGGGCCAACTCAATATTTAATCCTACGGACTAAGACTGGGATGCCATTAATGTTCATTTGCATGTAAAGGCAGGTGTTCCAATACTTTTGGTAATATAGTGTATGTTCAGCCTATGTTTATCTGTATTTAGGCCGGGTTTCACGCGGCCGGGTTCACACTGGAACTGGCCGCGGATCGCACAGGAGCACTGTGCGTCCCTGTTCCCCGTTTCAGGGCCGAATCTATGCCTGAATTCGGCCCTGAAACGGAGCCAAAGACGCACAGTGCAGTGCGCTCCACAGCCACAATGGAGATATGGGAACCGGTTCCATAGGGAGCCGATCACATTCTCCTGCTATGCGAATTGGATGTGGAGAAACCCAAATCTAATTCGCATAGGTGTGAACCTGGCCTAAATGTTACAATAAAATCCATTTTTTATTCCATGGTTATATTTTGAGTTGGTGCCTTTAAAGTCCCATACACAGGTTTATTTTTTACAGGTTAAACAACATGAGCTGAGAGCGAAATTTTGGCTTGTACCCCCTAGAAACTACTTCCCTCTCCAAGGCACTGTAAATGTTAGCAGTTCATATGTCTGCAAAGGCTAACACAAGTCTGCCCACTTTGGAAAGTGGAGGTGTCCCTTCATGCTTAAAAAAATATCTGAGGGCTTGGGGGCTTTGAGAGTTTGCGGATGGACTGGGTGTCAAGGACTGGAGGATGAGACCTGGGAGTAATGAAAGAAACACTTCTAGGCCTCTGAGGAGGGATGAGATTTCCTGGGTTGAGCACTTTTTTTGCTGGGGCAGTTGAATACTCTTACACCCCCCCCCCACACCCCGTTACATTCTTCATAAGGGTGTCCAGGGCAGCTCAGATAGATTAAATGCCATCCCTTGAAGGGTTTGTGCAGCAGGTGGAAATTAGAAATTAGATGGAAGACCCCCCTAACAACCATCAACACAGTAGTTTAAAGTCTAACTCCACCTATTAGACCATGACACACCCATATTTAGGGTGCAACACGTACCATGGTTGCAAGCACCCCCCCCCTTCACCCCTAAACTGATCTCCCCCTGGACAATGTGTTGGGTTTTTTTTCCACATGCAGAAGCTGTCACTTTTGTGTGGCTGTGCAGTGGTCACGGTTGCAATGATTTACAGGTCTATTTACAAAAAAAAAAAAAAAAATGCAATTTTTTTTTTCTGCAAATATGCATTCAATTTTTCTTTTGCAAAGGATGGACGTGACCTTTAAGGTTACAAATGTGGGCTTTAAAGGCTCTATAAGTAGGATATCATCTTGATAGGATAGTGGATTCCTTCTCATGGCCTCAGCCTAGTAAGCAAACATTTAGTAGACTGTTGTCATGGCCAGAGCAGGTTGCAAAGCAGGATCCATCAGAGAAAACAAGGTTTTAGAAAGGACCTTGGTTCACCTGTTGTTGGGGTCCTTATACTCAGGAGCATTCTCCACTGGGATTGTTAGGCTTTTGTTAAGTAGGGATACTGCTGTCCTCTTCAAATGGGTACAGGACTGATGGTTATTTAGGATGTCAGGTCTTCAAGTCTTCGTAATGGATATTTAGAAATAACACATGTATGGATAGATTTTAGCAGTCTTAGAGACCTTAAAAGAGCTTAAGCTGGAAACAGCACTAGTTGAAGCTGTAGGCTAATCCCAAAGTTTTAAAGTGGTGCAAACGTCATCACTAAGAGCCAAGACTGCCTCTCCAAGACTGGGAGTAATGACAGAAGCTTACGACTCCTTAGGCTGTTAAGGACTTAAGGGACTCAGAAAGTGTCTCATTAAAGCTTAGAGGATGCGAATGTTGCGGGCGCATCAAGAGAAGGTGTGGAAGCATGCTTATGACCGCTGCAGTTATAGTCAGTAATCAAAGTTGCAATTTGGCACATAAAATCGTGCAAGACTCAAATGAAATCCTCCAGGGATACAGCCAAGGAGGCAGACCAGAAGAAGACCCCAATAATGACAGACTCAAAGAGAGTGCAAAACTCCAGGTTGTCACTGTCAGATCCGTTAGGGGGTGTACAGCAGATAGCACAGTTGCTTGTGAGTTGGAGGCACCCAGGGGAAGCAGACTGTTCTCCATGTGTCTGGTAAATGACAGTTTGCACCCCAAGATGGGCGCAATGTAGTTCAGGGTACAAGGCTAGGCCCTGAATCCTCACAAACCAGCTGCTGGTAACAGGAGAGGTTCAGATAGCCAAAGAGATGAACTGAGAATAAATCCATGTGTCCATGCAGTCAGGAGCAGGGGCAGGAAGGTACTTCAATACTTAATGACGTGAAAGAATGTGCAGCAATCAGCATTCCATCTAGCTGAAGACATCAATGCTTAGACCCAAAGCATTTAGTCGCGATAAAATGATGGGAAGTGGGGATTTCAAATGGCACTGGATGATTACATGCAGCTTAAAAAGTAAGAGGAATGTAGAAATGTATTTTTCCCACTGATCAGCAAGAAGAGGGTGGGCAAGTGAGGTAGAAGGGGGTTAATTCTATCCTAGAGTTGGGCTTTAAAGGTATGCCGATCTGGATAGCTGTGTGTAGAGACCAGCTCAAGCAGCTTGTAGCGGAATCTTGATTGAACACAAGTAATCATGATTGAAGACAAACAAAACTAACAAAGGTTAGAAGTTTCTCAGCAAAGCATAGAAAATAAGACATGCTGGGGGTAAGAAGGGTTATATCAGACTAGCCAGGAGCTTTTTGTTTGCCACTTTCCAAATCCTCCTGTAGATGGCAGTAAAATCCAACATTCTGAATTCATGTGAAAAGGTTTGTTGCTATCTGTACATTCCTGTACCAATGATCCTCACACCATATAGGGTAGTTCTCGTAAGAGCATCAAAAGAAAAGGAGTACATTTTCCCAAAAAGGTTTACAGACAGAAACTTTTTTTTTTTTTTTTTACAGAAACTTTTCTCTACTCTGTCCAAAGCTAAAAAAAAACAATTCAGTTAGGAATTAGGCTTTAGGATTTATACAGGTATAAGGACTGGCGATAAAAGATGGTAAAATGCACACTCAGACCAACCTTTAACAGTACCATCTTGTTTTGGTGAACGTGGTGCTGCCAGTCCTGTTGCCCATAAGAGATCTGATCGAATTCCTAAGCTTCGAGTTCCTTTAGGTGATGTGTCCAGTTTGGCGCCAGATTCACTATAAGATAGCCAGTTGAGAACATCAGATAGTAGCTAATAAAGGCAAGTGTGTTTCTGCTGTACAGAGATGTGTCTTACCTCAGTTTGCGATATTCATTGAGTTTTTCTTTGATTAAAGCATGGCTAGCAAAGCTGGGGTCCTTGGGGGAATAAAGTAAAAACTAAATTATTTTTCTTCATCAAGAATATCAAAGAGCTCAGCATCCACTCTGGCACTACCCTTGCCTATAGATATGTGCATCTTCACCCATACACACAAAGATTCCTTATTCTTTTTACTATCACACAGAACATATCTATACAGCAAGTCCCCTTTATATTTACACATACTTTAATATATTAAAGTGGAAGGCAAGTCAAAACCCAACTAAGCTCAAATCTACTCCCATCTCTATTCTAAGCATATTCTATCTACCCTGTAAAAGGAAAGCTGTGAGGAGGCGAGATCGCTGACAATGGCTGCAGAGCCTGGGCGGTGACGTCAACCACAGGCTTACTATGGGGCATCCGCTGTCAGCTGTCCCTCCTCTACACTGAAGCCAGTGGTGGGACCTGATAATGTGACTGGACTGGAGAAACTACAGATGAGGTAAGCATAGACATCGTTCCTTTTACAGGGTATAAAGAAAAGGCTTAGAATCAGGGTGGAAGTAGATTTAAACTCAGTTGGGTTTTGACTTGCCTTTCACTTTAATTTGTGTCTTTTTTTGTATCAAATGATATGCTGAAGGGTAGTAGAGATTAGGGAAGATCGGCACTAACCTTGTTTTTTATATACCGGTATATTTTATTATTCATAAATATTTAAATGCGTTTCAGAAGTGTATTAAGCCACAGCTTCACTAGCATGAATCCACTACAACTGTGGTTATGTTTTGGGTGTTTTGCTTTATGTTTTGGTGTCACTAAGCTGATATTCATCACATACAAGTATATCACTGGTAGCATACCACCAGCACACACAGTAGGTATTAGATGTTAAACTTCATTATATCATACAGCTTCTACTTCCTCTGCCCAAAATTACAGGTGTATTTTAAGAAATAATATTTCCCAGCTACCAACTTTAGATGCAAAAAAAAAATACCTCTCCATCAATTCGGCTGTTCTCCCTGATAGCTTTGACCCAGCTTAACATGTCATCTCGATCCTCAGCCTGAAAGAGATATTCACAGAAATCAGGCGTTGTCAGCCGGAAGACGTGTTTCCTCTTGGTCTCGCTGTAAGAGATGTCCACCAGGCTTCCGAGGATGCTGATTGGCTGCTCCTCCTCGCCTATCCCCAGGCCCCGCGATTCTGGACGTTCCTTGTGCAAGAAGAGATAGTGTGGGCGCAGGATGGAGTACATTCTTTTCCACTGGCGAAGCCCACTGCCAACTTTCTACAAAAACATAAACATACAGACAACTGATTAACACTGGAAAACTCAAAATGAGTAAAAAGCCTAATAATGCCTTGGGCTCAGAGAACAAATGTCTCAGGTAGGAAAATGCTGCGTCTACCCACTTTGTCTTGGCCATGGTAGAGAGATTGTAATCTGATTGATTGATTGCTTCACTGGACAGGTGTCTTTTATACAGGTAACAAGCTGAGATTAGGAGCACTCCTGAGCTCCTAATCTCAGCTTGTTACCTTTATAGAAGACAACTAGAAGCCAGAAATCTTGCTGATTGATAGGGGATCAAGTACTTATTTCACTCAAAGCGTTTTTCTGGATATTTTTGTTGTTATTCTGTCTTTCACTGTGAAAATAAACCTACCATTAAAATTATAGACTGATCATTTCTTTGTCAGTAAGCAAATGTACAAAATCAGCAGGTGATCAAATACTTTTTTCCTCACTGTATGTGGCAACCTTCAGTAGCCATCTTGGATCCAGCCCACATAAAATGTTATTACATAAGAAACATAATGCAAAGCCCTGCCTGTTTTCCATTTCAGTTAATGAAAAAAGTTTCACCACCGTTTCATTTATTCTGAGAAGTTGTATGTACCCCTGCCTACAGGAGGTAGGACTGTTAGTTCATATATACTGTATGCTAGGTGGGGACCATAGTGCCAGTCTGACGGAGAAGAGACAAAATAACAGAACTTCAGACCATGAATTCACTACTGCTAAATGTCTTATCTTTTGTGTCCCTACCACACTGTCCAAAACCTGACATACATAAGATTATTACAGATTTGTAAATTTTAAGCAGTGGAAAGGAAAGATGATAATTTAAAATAAAGGGCTACTGCTGGTAAGGTTAGTGGTTTTATAATACAATACCATAACAGCTTATGTTTAATCAGTCTCAAAAACATATTCCCAGTAGCATTGCGTTTTGCCAAGGTGCTCTTTGACAAAGTTCAGGTGTGCAACAATGTTTTGTTTTTTTTTAAAGCAGCGGCTTCATCCGTTGTGTTCTGCCATGGATGCCCTGCCTGTTCAAAGATTAACGAATGGTAGACTCATGAATAGGGGTGTTTGCCAGTTCCGTGATGCGTTCAAGCCTTTAGCTGTTACTTATGGGTTCTTCTTTACCTCATTAAGGATTCTGCATTGCACCTTGGGAGTCATCTTGGCTTGATGCCCACTTCCAGAAAGATTAGCCACAGAACTTAAATGTCTTCATTTATGGACGACTTGTCAACTGATGGATGCCTAAACACTCGGAGATTGCTTTTATATCCCATTCCAGCCTCATGCAGGTCAACTACGCTTGATTGTATGTCTTCAGAGAGCTCCTTTTTGTGAGGCATGGTTCACATGAACCACAATCTTAAAATATTTGAGTGTTTTTAATCAAAGTAGCTCTAAGCCACACTTTCAAACCCATTTTTTTAATTTGACTCGAGGTGTGCGAAACTACTGACTTCAATTAGCTTTCATGGAAATAATTCTATGGGTTCACTTCATTTTCCTCCAACACTGTGAATGTTTAATGGGTGTGTTCAATAAAGAGGAGAAATTATAATTACTTGTGTATTATCAGCTTAAGCACATTGTATCTATTGTTGTGATATAAATGAGGATCAGGTGACATTTTACAGCCAATTACTGAAGAAACCCAGTTAACTCCAAGGTGCTTACATACTTTTTCTTGCCATTGTTTGTATATATAGATAGATACAGTAGATAGATAGACAATTTACGCAGCTCTTTATATATATTTTACATTCATATCAGTCCTTGTGCTTAAGTTGCTTACAGACCAAAGGTCTTACCTCACATGCAAACATACTAGTGCCAATTTAGATTAGGACTCAATGAAGCTACCAGCATGTATTTGGAGTCAATAATCCAGTGCATGTAACATGTGTCAGACGTTATAGCAACCAGGTGAGCATGTCTTCAATGGGGCGCACAGCAGTAAAAATATATATTATAACGCTTCACCAACATGTCCAAAAACATTCTGACTGGAGTTGGGCTTAATCGTCTCTTGCACACTGTCCTACAGTGCCTTGAAAAAGTATTCATACCCCTTGAAATTTTTCACATTTTATTATGTTACAACCAAAACCAAAAACGTAAATGTATTTTATTGGGATTTTATGTGACAGACCAACACAAAGTAGCACATAAAATTGTGAGGTGGAAGAAAAATGATAAATGGTTTTCAAATGTTTTTTACAAATAAATATGTGAAAAGTGTGGCGTGCATTCGTATTCAGCCCCCCTGAGTCAATACATTGTAGAACCACCTTTCGCTGTAATTACAGCTGCAAATCTTTTTTGGTATGTCTCTACCAGCTTTGCACATCTACAGAGTGACATTTTTGCCCATTCTTTGCAAAATATCTTAAGTTCTGTCAGATTGGACGGAGAAGGTGTGTGAACAGCAATTTTCAAGTCTTGCCACAGATTCTCAATTGGATTTAGGCCTGAACTTTGACTGTGCCATTCTAACACATGAGTATGCTTTGAGCTAAACTATTCCATTGTAGCTCTGGCTGTATGTTTAGGGTCGTTGTCCTGCTGGAAGGTGAACCCTCCGCCCCAGTCTCAAGTCTTTTGCAGACTCTAACAGGTTTTCTTCTAAGATTGCGTTGTGTTTGGCACCATCCATTTTCCCATAAACCCTGACTAGCTTCCCTGTCCCTGCTGAAGAAAAGGATCCCCACAACATGATGCTGCCACCACCATGTTTCATGGTGTAGATGTTTGGATGGTGTGTTCAAGGTGATGTGTAGTGCTAGTTTTCTGCCACGCATAGCGTTTTGTTTTTAGGGCAAAATTTTCAATTTTGGTCTCATCTGACCAGAGCACCTTCTTCCACGTTTGCTGTGTGCCCCACATGGCTTCTCCCAAACTGCAAAAAGGACTTCTTATCGCTTTCTTTTAACAATGGCTTTCTAAGATAACATATGTGAGTGTCTCCATTCAATTCTCCACCCCCCTGCATTTATGAGAGCACTCCCATTTACATTGCCAACACTCTCTTACTGCTCTCCATAAAGGTAGAGGATGGAGAAAATCACTCTCGCCAGAACAATATTCATCTTTGTGGGATCCCAGAGGCTACTGCTGGTTCAGAGTTGCATACCATCATGTTGGCAATCCTCAATAAAATTCTGGATAAGCCACTGATGGATGCCCTGGAGCTTGACAGAGTTCACCGAGTTGTGGGATCAAAGACTGGTACCCCAGTCACACTTGAGAGACGTGCTAAGTCAGATGCATATTTTTTTGTTCACAAACTGGTTATTCGTAAGAAATACATTCAATACAAAAAACAATCATGACACTACACTATTTTTATGAAATAGCAGGCATTTAAGAGACATTCTCTTAATCTACTTGGAAGGAAGAGAGTGGGAATGGCACCAAGGAAAAACCTCCGGGGAAGAAAATGCAGCAACAAAATGTGGGTCTCCAAAAAAAAACTTTCCTAGTAAAAATGGAAGAGGCAAGGCAAAATTTTGATTCATAGTGACACGATTTTGCAAACAAAGTATTAGGAGCTGTAAAGTTGTGGCAAGAAATTGAAGAAGACCATAAGATGCTTGGGAGAATAAAACATTTAATCTAAGGGACCCTGAAATTCATAATATTCCACTAAGCCAATTGGAAAAATCTGGAGGCCAGATAATACAGCCAGACCTAGGCCCCCTTTAGACTGTGGCTTATATAAAATATGTCTAGAAAATTACGTATGTTTGCCCTGCCAAATGAATTTCTATATATCAGTCTGGAGTTTGTTTATAAAGGATCTCAGAACGACACTGGGTAAAACTCTGAACAGGTACAGCAATTTTGGTAAGATATTCATTTTAACTGCCCTGACACAACCCAGGGAAGAAATAGGATATGACCGCCATAATTTAAGAACATTATGGATCCTGGACACACATGGGAGATAATTGGCAGCAAAAAAAATAAGGAAATGGTAGGTGTGAGAGTGACTCCAAGGTGAGAGTTTGTCCTGTGACCATAGAAATAGAAAGGATGTCAGATGCATTTCCTCAATGTTAAGTTAAAGATCATGCAGAGGGGCCTGGCGATTGGGACAGAATAAGTTTGACAGTTCGGGAAATCCAAGTTTTACCTGATCTCTCCAGGATGACTCCACTGAGACAAAAGGGTAGTGAGACCCCTATTAGATATGATCCACAACAAAGGAGCACTTTAAAATGGAGGACCCCTTCCACATTCAAAATTAGGAAGAATCAGACCACTTTCCTTCTTTATACTCCGGATCAGCTTCCTCCCCTTGAGTTTCTGAGCGCAGACCCCACTGAAGTGACAAAATAGCTGGAGCTTCCAGAGGGTGAACAAGACCGCTTAAGCCTGCCTATCAGGAAAGGAGAAAGTCTAGATCGCAGCAGTAAGGAATGGCTTCCAGATTCATGCACGCAGCTGCAAAGGAACCTTGATTTCTCTGGCAGGAATTTTGCTACAAGCTTTTCTCTAACGTATGCCAATACTCTGGCTCCTTTATGCCATGCTGGCAGCTAATACTACCAGTTTTCAAAAGAATGCCTGTATATAGCTTTGTTTTCTCATAGGCACTTTATAATCAGTCACAAGACTTTGAATTTTTTCTATACGACAGATACCACCTGTGAATTAGAATACTTCACCCTAGCCTGGACATTGGAGTTCACATCCTTTGTGGGTTTTTAGCTTTGATAAGGACTGTTCCAGGTGGGGATGTATTCCTTTATAAAGTTATACAATGTAGCTTTTGATTGTAAATTCTTAATTTTTTTTAAACAAAATGTTATACTTGTCTGTTCTGTGGAATTGCACAGAACGGCCCCGAACCTCCTCTTTTTGATTCCCTGACAGTGCTTGTGTGGGCTTTATCCCGGAGCCATGCTGCCTGCATCCATAGACATAGACAGTGTGCCTCAGGTCCGCCCCAGCTCCCTCATCACAGATTTGACTGACAGCAGTGGGAGTCAAAGGCTCTCACTGCTGTAGCAAAGCCTGCGAGAGTGGGGAGAAAAGACAGAGTCACTACAGAAAAACAGGATTCACTAGACCTATTCTATGTGTTACCAGCTCCAGGCATAGCTTTATTATTGTACCAGTCTAAAGCTTGTGCCCCTCCTGAATTGGGTTCCCTTGGTTCTCCTCTGGTGTCTTTTACATGGGGGGTTAGAAATATTTAATAGGAACTGCTTTTTCTCTCAGAGGTGCACGATTTCTGAGTCTCTACATTGGTAATCTTTCCTGCTGATATTTATGACTAAGTGGTTGAGGTTGTCTGGAGTCCCGGTCACACATCAGGAGTTGCCAGACCTCTTTAATATCTGTGAGACTAGATATACAGTATCTCACAAAAGTGAGTACATCCCCCACATTTTTGTCAATATTTTGTTATATCTTTTAATGTGACAACAGTGAAGAAATGAAATTTTGCTACAATGTAAAATACAGAGTGTACAGCTGGTGGGAGTGTCATGGTCTGGGGCTAGATGAGTGCTGCCGACACTGGGGAGCTACAGTTCATACAGAGAACCATGAATGCCAACATGTACTGTGAAATACTGAAGCAAAGCATGATCCCCTCTGTTCGGAGACTGGGCCGCAGGGCAGTATTCCAACATGATAACGACCCCAAACACACCTCCAAGACGATCACTGCCTTGCTAAAGAAGCTGAGGGTAAATGTGATGGACTGGCCAAGCATGTCTCCAGACGTAAACCCCATTGAACATCTGAGGGGCATCCTCAAACAGGAGGTGGAGGAGCACAAGGTCTCTAACATCCACCAGCTCTGTGATGTCGTCATGGGGAAGTGGAAGAGGACTCCAGTGGCAACCTGTGAAGCTCTGGTGAACTCCATGCTCAAGAGGGTTAAGGCAGTGCTGGAAAATAATGGTGGCCACACAAAATATTGACACTTTGGGTCCAATTTGGACATTTTCACTTAGGGCTGTACTCACTTTTGTTGCCAGCGGATTAGACATTAATGGCTGTGTGTTGAGTTATTTTGAGGGGACAGCAAATTTACACTGTATACAAGCTGTACACTCACTGCTTTACATTGTAGTAAAGTGTCATTTCTTCAGTGTTGTCACATGAAAAGATATAATAAAATATTTCGAAAAAATTTAAGGGGTGTACTCACTTTTGTGAGATACTGTATGTCAGGGTGTCCCATCTGCTGAACCTGAAAATGCTGACCAGTTTAGTCTAATTTTTCTTCTACTAACTTGCTCCTTTTACGACACTGTGCTGCAGGTATATTCATTGGTGCTCTCCACTGACACCGCTTAGGATATACTCCTGCCCCCCCTTGTGGGAGTTGGAAGTTTTGGTGTCTCTTTGTATATAGCAGGACGTTATTCCAGTCATGTTCTTTTTTATATTTTTTCCACATTTCTCCCTTGGCAGAAAGCTACCAGCATCATAATACCAAAGACTACACCTTTTCCATCAGTTATATTCCAGAATAGACTATTTTTTTGTTCCGTACACTCTCATTGACAATGTCACCAAGTCCGCAAATGTTCATATCACATCACGGGCTCATAACAATCACAGTTAAGTTTGCATCACTATCTGTTCCTCCCATACATTGGAGACTTAAAGTGGTTGTAAACCTCAGACATGAAATATGACAAAGCACATTATACTATAGCATGTACTTGTCTCAATCCAAAGCACTGGGTGTGATTTTTCTCTGCTGCCTCTCATTCATTCCTCTGCTGTGTGCATGAGTTATTTCTAACAGGTTTTCATCACTCCAAGAGATAGAGGGGTATGTGGAGGGAGCTTCAGGACACAGCCTGTGACTGACAGCTTCAGCTCTGCATGTTTCTTGTGTGCTGTGTAGGGGAAGGGCGTTTCCTTTCCATTCATCAGCTCTCAGAGCTCACCTCTCTGTGCTGTGTGTAGTGTACAACTTAAGATTCCTGCCCCCTGCTTTCTGATAGCTTAGGCAAGCTATGTAAATTCTGCACTTTGAACGGATGTAGAGAATGGAGGGCCAAAGATAAACTAGTACAACTTATGTAGGAGGATTTGTTTCATCTCTCTGCATCACCTGAGGCTTGTTACTTCAATGTGTCCATGTAAAGATTTTCAACCACTTTAATGAAAGTTTCTACAGTTTAATAAATTTAAAGCCAATCTTTTGAGGTAACTCACCTCCTTTACCCACGATACCCCGAAAATGCAGTCGCTGTCTGAGAAGAACATAAATGTTTCATGCAAGGTATTATCATTAAAATAAGGGCCAAACACAAAAGAACGCTTGGCTAAGCTTACCAATTTGTTGTCTAATACACATACTTTAGAACAGAGGTCAGCAACCTTTTCCCATTTAAGGGACGGATTAAATGTATGTGAATGCATGGAGGGCCGCATTCACCTACTAATAAAAAAGATAGCATTAAACAGCCCCCGCCCCTCTGGACCCCCTTACATTACACAGGCCCCGTACCTCTGGACCCCTTTAAATTACACAGCCCCCGGGGCGTGTCCAAGATGGCGACGGTGCAGGACGTGTAGTTGAGGAGCTCTGCAGCCATCGCGGGGAATAAATCCTTTTATTTGATCCTGACCATCTCCAAACTATCTGGGGTGCTTCCCTCTCCCCCCCCTGCTGATGCGGACACGGAATCGGCGCCGTCTCGACCAGCACAAGCAGAATAACAACCGAAATAGCTCAGACGGCGCGGCAGCACGTGTGGAGCTGGTGTCTAACATGGCGACTCAGACGGAGGACTCGGATCCTGCACTTACTGAGCAGAGTAACTTTACCGCCCTGATGCAGGCCATCACGGGATGTCAGTCCACCCTAACCACACTCGCAACGAAGATTGACACTGTGCAGCTAGACATAGGTCTCATTCGGCAAGACTTCGAGAAGGTGAGGCAGCGGGTGACCGAAGTGGAGTGTCGGGTGGGGGAGGCAGAAGATTCGATTAGGGATCACTCGGCTTCTTTGCATACCCTGCAAGTAAGAGTTAAACACTTGGAAATGAGAGCCGAGGATTCCGAAAATCGTAATCGCCGTAACAATTTGCGGATCATAGGACTCCCTGAGGGGTCGGAGGGCTCAGATACCACCAACTACACAGAGAAACTCCTCCGCACACTGTTTCCCCAGGCAAACTTCTCACCGCAATTTGTAATTGAGAGGGCCCATCGTATGCCACCGAATCGCGGCCCTCCCGGAACCCCGCCTCGCACATTTATTTTCAGACTGCTGAATTATAAAGACCGCGATCTGATACTGCGTGAGGCGCGCAAAATGGCCGAAATCCGACACGAGGCGGCCCGGCTAATGTTTTTCCCGGACTTCACAGTCAACACCCAAAAGCAGAGGAAGTCCTTTGATCAGGTGAAACAGGCTATGAGAGCCCAGGGTATACGCTACAGTATGCTGTTCCCCGCCCGGCTTCGTGTGCAGGATGGCGAAAGTGTCAGATTTTTTACCTCGCCGGACGAGGCCTCGCGCTGGCTGAGTGCTCTGCCCAGACATTAGGTACGTGACTTTTCCTCTGGCCGTTGGGCGGTTCTGGGTCCCTAATTCACGACTCGAGCTGAAGACAGGGTGATATGGAGCCCCGATTTCTCTCTTATTATTTAAAGTTTTTGGGAAATTCCTTTATGTTTATTTTTATCTGCTATTTTCCGTCTCCCTGACAATCCAGACCGCTTATTCCCTCCAAGTTGCTCTCATACTTTATTGTTAGTATAAAGAGGGGGGTAAATAGGCTGCTGGCTACGGAAATCAGGAGCAGAACATTTCCAGCAAGCTGGTCCTTATCTATCCACTATAGAACGTGCTGGAATCTTACCGGCCGGACTGCCGGATTGCCTGGACTCATGGTGGAATATGGGGACTGTCTAGGCCTCTGATTTTTCTCTCCACACAGCCTGAGTAACCAGGACGAGATTTGACTGATGGAACCATTCATAAAGGGGTACTGAAAGTTGTATCTATAGCTGGTCTGGCTCACTGCGCCCTGCCCTAAGGATCGGGGGCAAAGGAAATCATTACATTCTGTTCAGGGGTGATTTTGGGGGGGGGGGAGGGGGGAATGATTGTTCAACTGTTAAGTTTATACCAAGTATGTGCCCCTGGCACTGCCCAGGAGAAACTAAGCCTAACCCCGCAGATGGCGGCATCTTCTCCAGACTGGAAACTCTGTACATTAAGTAGCTATTGACTACTTCTAGTCATCTAGTACATGACCCCGTGAGGTCAATGACCTTCTCTGGTTTTGGGAAACAGGCATGCCCAGGTTTGGGGGGTGTGCGGGGTGGGGGGGGGGTGTTTGTTTGGGGGGGGGAAGTTATTAAAAGTTACACACGGAAATGCTGTAATGGATATCATACGAATTTGAGTGATTTGATGCAATCATACGTAATGTCTCATGACAAACTGTGGGAGAACTCTCTGGTACTCTTCCTGAGGGGTTCTGGTGGATTTCTCCCGACACAGGCTAATGCTATATGTTCTGACTCCCTATGGCTCCCATAAAACTAATTTCTTGGAACGTCCGGGGCATGAACTCCCGAATAAAGCGTTCACTAGTCTTCAATTTCCTTAAAACATATTCCCCAGATATATGCATACTCCAGGAGACTCACCTCACTGGAGGTCGGGTTTTGAGCCTCAAAAAACCGTGGGTGGCCCACTATTACCATACTACTTTCTCATCATACGCCAGGGGAGTCAGTATATTGGTGCGCAGGGCCCTACCTTTTGTGTTGTTGGATCTCCACCTGGACCCTGAGGGTAGATTTGTGGTCATGCATGCCGCTATTGCTAATGTACCCATGATAATCGTGGGATTGTATATACCTCCACCGGCATCATTGGTGGTTCTCCACAAAATCACCACTCTGGCTGCACGGTATCCTACTGACAGTGTGGTCTTGGCTGGGGATTTCAATATGACACCCTGCCCGAGTTTGGACAGGCTGACGCCTGATGCGGCCACGGAATCCCCTCTGTCCAGATGGGCCGAGACGTTCGCACTTAGGGACGTCTGGCATTGGAAAAACCCATTGCTGAGATCCTACACCTGTCAGTCGGCCTCCTACAGGGCAATGTCCCGTATTGACTTAGTATATGCCACCTCCAGTGCCCTTAATATGGTCCAAGACATTTCGCACCTGCCCAGGGGTATATCGGACCACTCTCCCATACTACTTACTCTGAATGTGAATCCTCTCCCCACTGACTGTCTATGGCGCTTGTCAAGGTTCTGGATATCAGACGACCGTATCGAACAAGAAGCAGAGATTGCAATGCAGAAATTTTGGGTGGACAACCCCCCAGCTACGACACCTGCTCGTGGCTGGGAGGCGTTTAAGCTTTATGCACAGGACCACTATCGGATGGCGATTACCCGTACCCGACGCCAAACTGGGGCAGCCTTGCTCCAGGCTGAGCGAAGGGCTGCTGACTTAGAGACTCAGTACACCAATGATAGGGATGAGACACTTAGAATAGACTTACAGTCCGCAGTGCGAGAGGTGACGCTTCTTAGAACGACAGCCACAAAAACACACCTACTGCATCAGTCTCAACGCATATTTGAGCAGGGTGAGCGGACGGGGAGCCTCTTGGCATGGCTCTCTAGGGAGCAATCGGTGACAACTTCAGTGGCTAACATTAAAGATATGTCGGGGCGGTTACACTCCAACCCCAGAGACATAAATGCATGTTTTGCCTCATACTATCAAGATCTCTATACCTCTAAGGTGCAGTGTTCTACTGCAGAACTCCTTGAATATGTTGACACTATTAAATTACCTACCCTCTCAGAGGAGGCCCGTGGGAGGCTCGATGCTCCGCTCACCCTTAAGGAACTTCAAAATGCTATCACCTCCCTACAATCCGGGAAAACCCCGGGGGACGATGGACTTCCAGTGGAATTCTATAAGGCGCATATAGAGACTATAGCTGTCAGGTTACAGGAGATCCTATCAGCTTCTTTTGAAGTAAATTTGCTACCCCCCTCTATGTCCAGGGCGGTGATTGTGGTGATACCCAAGGAGGGTAAAGACCCTGAACTTTGCTCCTCGTACAGGCCCATTTCGCTCCTGAACGTGGACGCAAAGATACTTGCAAAAGTATTAGCCACCAGGCTCAACTCAGTAATCCTGTCATTGGTGCACGGAGATCAGACGGGCTTCATGCCGGGCAAGGGCACTGACATCAATTTGCGGAGACTCCACACTATTCTGGCAAGCTCCAGTGCTGGTGGAGCGGTGGGCGCGGTGGCCTCTCTGGATGCCGAGAAGGCCTTTGACTCGGTGGAGTGGGAATATCTATGGCTAATCCTGCATAAGTTCGGGATAGGACCCAACTTCATACGTTGGACCCGATTGCTGTACTCCGGTCCGTCGGCCAGGATACGCACGGGTGGGGTGTTGTCACCCTCTATTCCCCTCCACCGAGGCACTAGGCAAGGCTGCCCGCTGTCACCGGCTTTGTTTGCATTAGCGATTGAGCCATTGGCGGAGACCCTTAGGAGGTCCCCAGAGGTGGGAGGCATCTCCTTCCCGCCCCTTGTCGAAAAGGTCTCCCTCTTTGCGGACGATATGCTACTGTATCTTCGAGACTCTCACCAATCGCTTAGAGCGGCATTATCCATTATCGACAGATTTGGTGCGTTTTCGGGGATTAGGGTGAACTGGGAGAAATCCCTCCTGTTCCCCCTGACAGATGCTCCGACAGTGGCAGGTCCCCCTCTTCCCCTTAAGACAGTGTCCAAATTTAAATATTTAGGCATACAGATTCAATCTGACCCAAAAAAATATTTAGTTGACAACGTCTACCCTATTTTAAATAAACTCATCCAACGGTGTGTGGTGTGGAAGACGCTGCCGTTAACCCCAGTAGGGAGAATAAATTTACTAAAGATGTCCTTCCTTCCCAAATTCCTCTACGCATTCCGCCATACCCCGGTTCCCATTCCCAACTCATTCTTCATTAAACTAGATCAAACTATTACCTCGTTTGTATGGGCTGGGGCAACACCCAGGGTTGCTAAACATTTGTTACAGCTGTCACTCACAGAGGGAGGCCTCTCCCTCCCAAATTTTAAAAAATATTACTGGGCGGCGATACTTGTCACCGTGAGATGGTGGTTTGCTCAGGACAAAAACAACCCGGCGGTTAATTTGGAGGCTGCAATTTTAGGCTCCTATTCGGAGCTCAGTAATCTAGTCTACAGGGGCCCGGGGTATAGCCCACAAGTCACCATACCCATGAAAACGACGGTAAAGGTGTGGCAAAGGGTCTCCTCATACCTTGCCAGCGGAGGTGCTGTCTCGCCGCATACCCCACTGTGGGGTAACCCAACAATGTCGCATCTCCAATCTGTTCCAGACCCCTTGGTCTGGGCCAGGTACGAGATCCGAACATTGAGACATATATTTAAGGATGGACATCTTCTCTCCTTTGCAGAGCTCAAAACTAGATACAATTTACCCCCATGGATGTTTTTCCGCTATATTCAACTAAGACACGCGGTTCGAGCGCAGTTTCCACATGGGGTTGTGCTGTCTACCCACTCAGTGGAATCCCTCTTAATAACTGATCAACTAGACCGAACGCTATCCTCTATCTATCTCAGACTTACCTGTAAAGATACCTCCAAGATGCTTCCCCTATTTCGTAAATGGCAACTAGATGTTCCGGACTTGACTGAGGAGGACTGGTCAGAGGGTTTGCAGCAATGCATCCCTTTTATGATTTCAGCGAGAGATAGATTTGTCCAACTGAAGTTCCTCCACAGAGTGTACTACACCCCTCAAAGATTGTCTAAAATCTATCCGGGGCTGGACGACGGATGCCCCAAGTGCCGACAGTCAGTGGGGACTTTCTTTCACGTAGTATGGGCATGTCCGATCCTCCAGGCCTATTGGCGTGATGTGGTTTCGGATATAAATGGTGTGGCGGGGTTACAATTGAAAGTAGACCCAATGGTGTTCCTTCTGGGCGTCACGGATAACCTGACAGCAGGCAAACATACCAAACTCTTTGTATTTTACGCAGCCTACTATGCTAGGAAAGAAATCCTGCTACGCTGGAAACAGTCGGACCCCCCTACCGTTGAGGCGTGGAGGGCGCAGATCAATGCAGTACTCCCATTATACAAGCTTACCTACATGGGCAGAAATTGCCCCAAGAAGTTCGACAAAATTTGGGCGGGATGGGTTGCAGACCGTCATTTGGTGGTGTGAATACGGGTGATCTCTGCTTGCGAGCCCCTTTTCCCCCTCTCCCTCAACTCTGCTTTCTCCTCTTAAATCCCCCCCCTTGGTCCCTCCTGGTGCTCCCCCCTATATTCTTCTCGGCCCCTTGGGGCTTTCCTGTCTTTTCCGCTCTTCTCTCCCCCCCCCCCCCCCCCCCTGGAGCGGGCAAAGTTAAATAAATAAAAAGGGGAAGGGAAAAACCAAACAAAAATCTTTCAGTTAAGAAGTACTCACGGGGATGAGATTCTCTAAATAGCAGTGACAGAATGTATGAAAGGTAGATGTTATACGCAATGCAGTTGAGAAGAAGAATTTCCTTCCTTCCTTTTATTGGATGCTAACAAAGTTTACTAACAATCGAGATAAATGTATGATCAAAGACCCAGTTATTACCCGAAATGTAATGTACACTACTTAGAAATGTGCAATTATATGCTGATACTTCCAGTGAAATACTGTGTTAATGTACCAACTGTAATGTGCAAATTAATCAATAAACATTTTCCGTGTTAAAAAAAAAAAAATTACACAGCCCCCTGCATATTACACAACCCCCCCCCCCCCCACCAGTGTAAGCACAAAGGGATGGGGCACTTTAAAAAAAAAAAAATGTCATTTTATTTTTTTTAATTTTTACACTGTCCCTTTGAAAAAAACATTTCGGATCACTTTTATTGCTGTCACAAGGAATGTAAACATGTTAGGGAGTCTATAGAGCTTGCATCTTGCTTCAAGGATTTTTATTCTTCGTTATACAATCTACCTGAGCCCTTAAAGTGTTACTAAATCCACAACATTAAAATCAGTCTGAAACTAAGAGGTTAATCCTCTGCATTGTGTAAAGGCTGTTTTGATCGTGTATGCACAGATCCTACTCCCTTCCTGCATTGTCCCCCTGGACAAGCCTGGATAAGACACAGTGAGTGGAGTCAGGCTGCACATGCTCAGTTTTGGTCTCTATTGCTGGAGAGAACATTTCCCTATTTGATCTGACCTAACACTCTACCCCCTGTCTTCATCCTCATATTCATCACATCTGGCAACATCTGGCAACCCACATCTAACCCCTCTCATCCTCATCACACCTGGCAACCCACTGCCACCTTGCTAACACCCTAACCTCTGTCATTCTCATTACACCTGGCAACCCACTGCCACCTTGCTAACACCCTACCCCTTTTCATCCTCATCACACCTGGCACCCCACTGCCACCTTGCTAACATCCTACCTGTCATCCTCATCACACCTGGCACCCCACTGCCACCTTGCTAACATCCTACTTGCTGTCATCCTCATCTTCATCACATCTGGCACCCCACTGTCATCCTCATCACACCTGGCACTCCACTGCCGCCTTACTAAGACGCTACCTCCGGTTATCCTCATCTTCATCACACCTGGCACCCCACTGCCGCCTTGCTCACATCTTACTCCCTGTCATCCTCATCACACCTGGCAATCCTCTGCCGCCTTGCTCACACCTTACCCCCCCTCATCCTCATCACACCTGGCACTCCACTGCCGCCTTGCTAACACCATACCCCCTGTCATCCTCATCTTCATCACATCTGGCACCCCACTGCCACTTTTCTAACACTCTACCCCCTGTGATCCTCCTCACACCTGGCACCCCTCTGCCGCCTTGCTAACACCCTACCTCCTGTCATCCTCATCCTCCCATAACCCACTGCCAGCTTCCAAACACCTGCATTGACAAAGCAGCTTATTCCAATGTTGAGAGGACAAGGGTCTCTTCCCCACAAATGTGTCATGGTGGGTAAAGTGGCCTGTGGACGAGGACTTATTGAAATATAAAACACTGTGTTAACAATAAAGATGCCACCCCAGGTAAATGAATAAAGTGTTACTAAACCCACAACAGTAAAATCAGACTGTATATGCAGTAAAGCATGCTTGTTATACTCTGTGGAACCTAAGGGGTTATCCTCTGCATTATGTAAAAAGGCTGTTCGGTCCTGTCTTCTCTGATCCTCCTCTTCTTCCACTGACTCCAAAAAAATAACCTGATATTTACAGTCTATGGAGTCAGGCTGCACATGCTCAGTTTGGTGTGTATTGCTAGAGTTTTTTTTTTCTTGGGAGAGTGCATGTGATCAGCACGGGGCCAATCAGCACTGTCCAGACAGAGAGTGAGGGGTCCTGCATCATCATAGGACAATCGTGGGAGAAATTAAAACTTCTCCTACAAGCTTTCACCACATACTGATAGAAGTCACAAGACTGCTCTAACTGCTGATGAAAAAATTACATTTATCAGTTCTTGCTAAAACTATTGCATTCCATGTTCTGTGTACTGTGGGAGACCAGATATAGTAAATGCAGGTTCTGGGTTTAGTAACACTAACTGTGAAGACTCTGGACCATGAACTGCCTGACCATTCAGGAGGCGCAGCGCTAATCACGCATGTGCAGTGCGCACCCGGCTGTGAAGCCACAAACTGCCATAGCTGGGTGCCCACAGTTGAAATGCTGGCGCTGGGGAGAGGAGAGGGAGAGAAACAATGGTTTAGGCGACCACACCGCTGGATCCTGGGACAGATGAGTGTGTATTTATTAACCACTTCAGTCCTGGAAGCATTTATCCCCTTAATGACCAGGCCATTTTTTGCGATACAACACTGCATCCCTTTAACTGACGATTGAGCAGTCATGTGGCGCTGTACCCAAACAGAATTGATGTCCTTTTATTCCCACAAATAGAGCTTTCTTTGGGTGGTATTTGATCACCTCTACAGTTTTTACTTTTTGCTATAATAAATATCCCAAATTTTTTTTTAACCACTTAAGGACCGCCTCACACCGATGTACGTCGGCAAGGCGGCACGGGCAGGCAAAATCACGTACATACACGTGATTTGCCTCCTGCGGGTGGGGGGGTCCGATCGGACCCCCCCCCCGATGCCCGAGGCGGTCCTGTTTTCTCCCTCGGCGATCGGAGGTGAGGGGGAGGCCATCCGTTCGTGGCCCCCCCTCGCGATCGCCGCCGGCCAATCAGATCATTTCCTTTGCTGCTGTATGCTAAACAGCAGCAAAGGAAATTATGTCATCTCTCCTCGGGTCGGTATTTTCTGTTCCGGCGCCGAGGAGAGAAGACTTTAATGTGAGTGAAAACACACACACACACACACAGTAGAACATGCCAGGCACACAAAACACCCCGATCCCCCCCCCCCCCCGATCACCCCCCGATCACCCCCCCCCATCACAAACTGACACCAGCAGTTTTTTTTTTTGTTTTTTTTATGATTACTGCATTGGTGTCAGTTTGTGACAGTTACAGTGTTAGGACAGTTAGGGTTAGCCCCCTTTAGGTCTAGGGTATCCCCCTAATAAAGTTTTAACCCCTTGATCACCCCCGATCACCAGCGTCACTAAGCGATCATTTTTCTGATCGCTGTATTAGTGTCGCTGGTGACGCTAGTTAGGGACGTAAATATTTAGGTTCGCCGTCAGCGTTTTACAGCGACAGGGACCCCCATATACTACCTAATAAATGTTTTAACCCCTTGATTGCCCCCTAGTTAACCCTTTCACCACTGATCACAGTATTATGCCCCCTACACACGGTCGGATTTTCCGATGGAAAATGTCCGATCGGAGCGTGTTGTCGGAAATTCCGACCGTGTGTGGGCTCCATCGGACATTTGACATCGGATTTTCCGACACACAAAGTTGGAGAGCAGAGGTTAAAATTTTCCGACAACAAAATCCGTTGTCGGAAATTCCGATCGTGTGTACACAAAGCCGAGAATAAATAAAGAGATGAAAGCTATTGGCCACTGCCCCGTTTATAGTCCCGACGTACGTGTTTTACGTCACCGCGTTCAGAACGATCGGATTTTCCGACAACTTTGTGTGACCGTGTGTATGCAAGACAAGTTTGAGCCAACATCCGTCGGAAAAAATCCTAGGATTTTGTTGTCGGAATGTCCGAACAAAGTCCGACCGTGTGTACGGGGCATAAGTGTTACGGGTGACGCTGGTTAGTTCGTTTATTTTTTATAGTGTCAGGGCACCCGCCGTTTATTACCGAATAAAGGTTTAGCCCCCTGATTGCCCGGCGGTGATATGCGTCGCCCCAGGCAGCGTCAGATTAGCGCCAGTACCGCTAACACCCACGCATGCAGCATACGCCTCCCTTAGTGGTATAGTATCTGAACGGATCAATATCTGATCCGATCAGATCTATACTAGCGTCCCCAGCAGTTTAGGGTTCCTAAAAATGCAGTGTTAGCAGGATCAGCCCAGACACCTGCTAGCACCTGCGTTTTGCCCCTCCGCCCGGCCAAGCCCAGCCCATCCAAGTTCAGTATCGATCGATCACTGTCACTTACAAAACACTAAACGCATAACTGCAGCGTTCGCACAGTCAGGCCTGATCCCTGCGATCGCTAACAGTTTTTTTGGTAGCATTTTGGTGAACTGGCAAGCACCAGCCCCAGGCAGCGTCAGGTTAGCGCCAGTACCGCTAACACCCACGCACGCACCGTACACCTCCCTTAGTGGTATAGTATCTGAACGGATCAATATCTGATCCGATCAGATCTATACTAGCGTCCCCAGCAGTTTAGGGTTCCTAAAAACGCAGTGTTAGCAGGATCAGCCCAGACACCTGCTAGCACCTGCGTTTTGCCCCTCCGCCCGGCCAAGCCCAGCCCACCCAAGTTCAGTATCGATCGATCACTGTCACATACAAAACACTAAACGCATAACTGCAGCGTTCGCAGAGTCAGGCCTGATCCCTGCGATCGCTAACAGTTTTTTTGGTAGCGTTTTGGTGAACTGGCAAGCACCAGCCCCAAGCAGCGTCAGGTTAGTGCCAGTACCGCTAACACCCACGCACGCAGCATACGCCTCCCTTAATTGTATAGTATCTGAACGGATCAATATCTGATCCGATCAGATCTATACTAGCGTCCCCAGCAGTTTAGGGTTCCCAAAAACGCAGTGTTAGTGGGATCAGCCCAGATACCTGCTAGCACCTGCATTTTGCCCCTCCGCCCGGCCCAGCCCACCCAAGTGCAGTATCGATCGATCACTGTCACTTACAAAACACTAAACGCATAACTGCAGCGTTCGCAGAGTCAGGCCTGATCCCTGCGATCGCTAACAGTTTTTTTGGTAGCGTTTTGGTGAACTGGCAAGCACCAGCGCCCTAGTACACCCTGGTCGTAGTCAAACCCGCACTGCAGTAACACTTGGTGACGTGGCGAGTCCCATAAGTGCAGCTCAAGCTGGTGAAGTGGCAAGCACAAGTAGTGTCCCGCTGCCATCAAAAAGACAAACACAGGCCCGTCGTGCCCATAGTGCCCTTTCTGCTGTATTCGCCAATCCTAATTGGGAACCCACCGCTTCTGCAGCGCCCGTACTTCCCCCATTCACATCCCCAACCAAATGCAGTCGGCTGCATGAGAGGCATTTTTATGTCCTCCCGAGTACCCCTACCCAACGAACCCCCCCAAAAAAGATGTCGTGTCTGCAGCAAGCGCGGATATAGGCGTGACACCCGCTATTATTGTCCCTCCTGTCCTGACAATCCTGGTCTTTGCATTGGTGAATGTTTTGAACGCTACCATTCACTAGTTGAGTATTAGCGTAGGGTACAGAATTGCACAGACTAGGCTCACTTTCACAGGGTCTCCCAAGATGCCATCGCATTTTGAGAGACCCGAACCTGGAACCGGTTACCGTTATAAAAGTTAGTTACAAAAAAAGTGTAAAAAATATATATATATAAAATAAAAAATAATAGTTGTCGTTTCATTGTTCTCTCTCTCTCTATTCTCTCTCTATTGTTCTGCTCTTTTTTACTGTATTCTATTCTGCAATGTTTTATTGTTATTATGTTTTATCATGTTTGTTTTTCAGGTATGCAATTTTTTTATACTTTACCGTTTACTGTGCTTTATTGTTAACCATTTTTTTGTCTTCAGGTACGCCATTCACGACTTTGAGTGGTTATACCAGAATGATGCCTGCAGGTTTAGGTATCATCTTGGTATCATTCTTTTCAGCTAGCGGTCGGCTTTCATGTAAAAGCAATCCTAGCAGCTAATTAGCCTCTAGACTGCCTTTACAAGCCGTGGGAGGGAATGCCCCCCCCCCCCCACCGTCTTCTGTGTTTTTCTCTGGCTCTCCTGTCTTAACAGGGAACCTGAGAATGCAGCCGGTGATTCAGCCAGCTGACCATAGAGCTGATCAGAGACCAGAGTGGCTCCAAACATCTCTATGGCCTAAGAAACCGGAAGCTACGAGCATTTTATGACTTAGATTTCGCCGGATGTAAATAGCGCCATTGGGAAATTGGGGAAGCATTTTATCACACCGATCTTGGTGTGGTCAGATGCTTTGAGGGCAGAGGAGAGATCTAGGGTCTAATAGACCCCAATTTTTTCAAAAAAGAGTACCTGTCACTACCTATTGCTATCATACATTCCCTGAGATAACAATAAAAATGATTAAAAAAAAAATGAAAGGAACAGTTTAAAAATAAGATAAAAAAGAAAAAAAAAATAAAGAAAAAAAAAAAAAAAAAAAAGCACCCCTGTTGCCCCCTGCTCTTGCGCTAAGGCGAACGCAAGCAGCGGTCTGTCGTCAAACGTAAACAGCAATTGCACCATGCATGTGAGGTATCACCGCGAAGGTCAGATCGAGGGCAGTCATTTTTGCAGTAGAACTCCTCTGTAAATCTAAAGTGGTAACCTGTAAAGGCTTTTAAAAATGTATTTATTTTGTTGCCACTGCACGTTTGTGCGCAATTGTAAAGCATGTCATGTTTGGTATCCATGTACTCGGCCTAAGATCATCTTTTTTATTTCATCAAACATTTGGGCAATATAGTGTGTTTTAATGCATTAAAATTTAAAAAAGTGTGTTTTTTCCCCAAAAAATGCGTTTGAAAAATCGCTGCGCAAATACTGTGTGAAAAAAAAAAAAATGAAACACCCACCATTTTAATCTGTAGGGCATTTGCTTTAAAAAAATATATAATGTTTTGGGGTTCAAAGTAATTTTCTTGCAAAAAAAAAAACTTTTTCATGTAAACAAAAAGTGTCAGAAAGGGCTTTGTCTTCAAGTGGTTAGAAGAGTGGGTGATGTGTGACATAAGCTTCTAAATGTTGTGCATAAAATGCCAGGACAGTTCAAACCCCCCCCAAAATGACCCCATTTTGGAAAGTAGACACCCCAAGCTATTTGCTAAGCGGTATAGTGAGTATTTTGCAGACCTCACTTTTTGTCACAAAGTTTTGAAAATTGAAAAAAGAAAAAAAAGTTTTTTCTTATCTTTCTTCATTTTCAAAAACAAATGAGAGCTGCAAAATACTCACCATGCCTCTCAGCAAATAGCTTGGGGTGTCTACTTTCCAAAATTGGGTCATTTGGGGGGGTTTTGTGCCACCTGGGCATTCCATGGCCTCCGAAACTGTGATAGGCAGTGAAGAGTGAAATCAAAAATTCACGCCCTTAGAAATCCTGAAGGCGGTGATTGGTTTTCGGGGCCCCGTACGCGGCTAGGCTCCCAAAAAGTCCCACACATGTGGTATCCCCATACTCAGGAGAAGCAGCTAAATGTATTTTGGGTGCAATTCCACATATGCCCATGGCCTGTTTGAGCAATATATCATTCAGTGACAACTTTGTGCAAAAAAAATGTGTCACTTTCCCGCAACTTGTGTCAAAATATAAAATATTCCATGGACACAATATGCCTCTCAGCAAATAGCTTGGGGTGTCTACTTTCCAAAATGGGGTCATTTGGGGGGGTTTTGTGCAACCTGGGCATTCCATGGCCTCCGAAACTGTGATAGGCAGTGAAGAGGGAAATCAAAAATTTACACCCTTAGAAATCCTGAAGGCGGTGATTGGTTTTCGGGGCCCCGTACGTGACTAGGCTCCCAAAAAGTCCCACACATGTGGTATCCCCATACTCAGGAGAAGCAGCTGAATGTATTTTGGGGTGCAATTCCACATAGGCCCATGGCCTGTGTGAGCAATATATCATTTAGTGACAACTTTTTGTAAATATTTTTTTTTTTTGTCATTAGTCAATCACTTGCTTGGGACAAAAAAATAAATATTCAATGGGTTCAACATGCCTCTCAGCAATTTCCTTGGGGTGTCTACTTTCCAAAATGGGGTCATTTGGGGGGGTTTTGTACTGCCCTGCCATTTTAGCACCTCAAGAAATGACATAGGCAGTCATAAACTAAAAGCTGTGTAAATTCCAGAAATTGTACCCTAGTTTGTAGACGCTATAACTTTTGCGCAAACCAATAAATATACGCTTATTGACATTTTTTTTACCAAAGACATGTGGCCGAATACATTTTGGACTAAATGTATGACTAAAATTGAGTTTATTGGATTTTCTTTATAACAAAAAGTAGAAAATATCATTTTTTTTCAAAATTTTCGGTCTTTTTCCGTTTATAGCGCAAAAAATAAAAACCGCAGAGGTGATCAAATACCATCAAAAGAAAGCTCTATTTGTGGGAAGAAAAGGACGCAAATTTTGTTTGGGTACAGCATTGCATGACCGCGCAATTAGCAGTTAAAGTGACGCAGTGCCAAATTGGAAAAAGACCTCTGGTCCTTAGGCAGCATAATGGTCCGGGGCTCAAGTGGTTAAAAAAAAACTTCATCAGTTTAGGTCAATATGTATTCTACAATTTTTTGGTAAAAAAGAAAAAAAAATTGTAAAAAAGTATATATTGATTGGTTTGCTCAAAAGTTATAGCATCCACAAAATATGGGATAGATTTATGACATTTTTATTATTATTTTTTTGTTTTACTAGTAATGGTGGTGATCAGTGATCTTTAGCGGGACTGCGACATTGCAGCGGACAGATTGGACACTTGGGACCAGTAACATTTTTACAGTGAGGAAATATATATTTTTATTGTATTGGGACTTTATATGAGGCAAAGGCTTAAAAGGCCAAATGCCTCCATCCCTAATAAATGGCAAAAAAAAGAGAGGGGAGGAGCCCCTCCCCCCCTCTTTTTTTTTAACATTTTTACAGTGATCCGTTCTGTAAAAATGCACTGATTACTGTATAAATAAAACTAGCAGGGAAGGGGTTAACACTAGGGGGTGATCAAAGGGTTAAATGTGTTCCCTGGGAGCTGTTTTTAACTGTGGGGAGAGGGGACTGACAGGGAGTACAGAGAGATCGCTGCTCCTAATCACTAGGAACAGACGATCACTCTGTACTCAGTTTACATTGACAGATCCCTGTTCTGGCTCTCTGTGGAGTGATCGCGGGTTGCCGGCGGACATCGTGGCACGGACTCCTGTGCTGTGGGCTCCGTGTGCGCGCTGCCCACTGGATCTATTGCACAAAGCGATGTACAAAAAAGAAAAAGACAGACAGTTTTGAAAAAAAATATATATTTTTTACTTTCTAGTATAATACATATCCAAAAAAATAAATAAATAAAAATAATTTATTCATCAGTTTTGGCCACTATGTATTCTGTTACATATTTTTGGTTAAAAAAAAATAAATTGTAATAAGCACATATTGATTGATTTGCGCAAAAGTTATAGTGTCTAAAAAATAGGGGGAGGGTTTGGGGACTTTTTATTTTTTTATTGTTTTTACTAGTAATGGCGGGGATCGCGATACAAATCTGACCCAAAGTGACACTTTTTAGTGACCAGTGACACCAATACAGTGATCAGTGCTATAAAAATGCACTGATCAATGTATAAATGGCACTGGCAGGGAAGGGGTTAACACTAGGGGCGATTAAGGGATTAAGTGTTCCCTAGGGAGGTGTTTCTAACTGTCAGGGGGATGAATTGACTGGGAGTAGAGAGAGATCGCTGTTCCTGATCACTAGGAACAGCTGATCTCTCTCCTCCCCTCCCCGTTCTGCCTCTCCAATGCAATTGCATGTGGCCAGCAGACATCGAGTCCGCCGGACCCCCAGGTGAGCTCCGGTGGCGTGTGCGTGCCTGCAGTACCACATGCACAGACTGACATACAGCCGAGCCATCCTGCCGCACTATATGTGCCTAAGTGTTTAAAAGTCAGCAGCTACGCTTTTTGTAAGATATGCTTTTTGTAAACACAAAAACGACTGGAGCTCCTTTTTAATAAACTGATAACCGAGGAGGAATTCTTTCTTGCTCTAAAGGTTAGGCTGACAGGCAAGGCACCCAGACCAGATGGATTTACATGATTCTCTTAAAAGACATTCCAACTGCCTCTTGCCCCTTGATTGGTTAAAGCTTTAAACGTCATCCTAACAAAGCCATCCCCTACCTGAAGTGGAACTTCACTCTCTCAATCAACATTGACTATTTTGAATCCTTATGCTTCTAACATTGGTAAATAGATAGGAAAGCATATCAGATTTTCTCGTTTTAAATTGTTTTTTTTACATTTCTTTAGTTACTTCCTGGTTTCCATGCCTAGGCAAATGTTGTCATACATACCAGGAGTCTTCAGGACAGGGGAGGGGTTTTCTCAGCTAAGCGCACCCTCCTGCCTGCATACCTAAGCTAAGGACTGATGGATTACAGGAAGTAAATGCTAGGGGAGTGTTTTTCTAAGTGATTTCTCAGCAAAATAAAGCATTGAGACATGGATGGATAAGGGAGTTTGCTTTGAATACTTGAAATAAATAAAATGGCCTTTTTTCTTTGTGGTACTCAGATACAGTGTAGTTATGCCTAAGGATGCCACCTCACAGCCTATCTTCTTATTGAATACAGATCTGAAGTTTTTTACCAAATCCTATTAGTTTACCTAATGCCATTCCTGGCCCGTATTATACATTTGGATCAGGTCAGTTTTATGTCAGATATGGAAGCCCGAGATAACACCTGTAGAGCCCTTAACCTTCTCCTTTATTGTAATTCTGCATCTGTGCCCCTCATACCGCTGTCTACAGATAAAGCTTTTGATGGATTGAAGTTTCCTAAAACACACAAGTTGATCTGGATACTAGAAAAATGTACACAGAAAAGGTCTGTGTAAAAAAAAAACATATATATATATACCGTATTTATCGGCATATAACACGCACTTTTTTCCCCTGAAAATCAGGGGAAAATCGTGGGTGCGTGTTATAGGCCGATCCCCGCCGATTTCTGTGTCATCGGAGCGATCGCGGCAATTGCCGCGGTCGCCGCCGACATACACAGCCGTGGATAGATTCAAAAATGGCGCCGAGACTGCAGGGAGCCGAGATACACATACCCAAGTGTTCTCGGCTTTTTTCGGCGCCGCTCACAGTCACGCCCAGTCCCGCCCTATGATGGACATACCACAGGTCCAGGGGCGGGACTGGGCGTGACGGCGGCGCCGGAAAAAGCCGAGAACACTCGAGTATGTGTATCTCGGCTCCCTGCAGTCTCGGCGCCATTTTTTGAATCTACATCAAGTGCACAAAGCTGCACTGACATGGCTGGCCTCGGGCAGACCTGCACTAACGAAGCTACACTGGGGCAAGGCTGCACTGGGGCAAGGCTGCACTGACAAGGCTGCACTGGGGCAAAGCTGCACTGACAAGACTGCACTGGGGCAAGGCTGCACTGACACTGAAAAGGCTGCAGATGGACAGATAAGGCTGCATTGATGGGCATTTTAATGTAAGTTTTTTTTCCTAAAACTTCCCTCCTAAAAAATTTTTTTCCTTAAAATTCTCTCCTAAACTTGGGGTGCGTGTTATACGCCGGCGCGTGTTATACGCCGATAAATACGGTATATATTATTATTAATAATAATAATAATAATAAATAAAATCGCTAAATCAGGGCTTCATCTAGGTTAGTGTCAAGGTGGGGTCAAAAGTCAGGGTCAGTATGTTTATCATGTAATGTAAAAAATCCCTGAAAAAAGAAAATTAAAATATAAAAAAGTGATGAAAAAGTATAAAGATAATTGCAAATGACAAAATCAAATGTGACCCTGTGCTAGGTTCTGTAACTCAAATAGTCTGAATATTCAGCTCATAAATTTGTGGATAAAATAAAATTGCGCAACCAAACACAACAATATATCTGAAAAAACAAACACAAATCAAAAAGTGTGTGCATTCAAGTCCATATGGTGATCCATCAAATAAACCGCAACGTTAAACACTCAGGATGGGGGTAAATATGAGAGGCCGCTTCGCTTACCGGATAAGGTGGATCTCAGATTATAGATATCAAACTCACTTAGCAAAAGATCATTCAGCTCGTAAACACTCCTCTTGGGACTCTTCCACAGCAGGTATCCCTTCTGATACAGCGGGCTCCTATATTCATAAGATATTCCTTTCAGATGCGATGGGTACGCCTTCTTAATAGTCTCCAGCATTGCGATATATCACAGGATAGTATTTGCTTTTATTTTCTTTTTTTTGGTATTGAGCCATGGTAATGGCAAGAAAGGGAGGCTTGTGATTATTTTTTCCTCAGAAAAAAAGCAGGCTGCCATGGTGCCAATTGAGAAAACATACCCCTTTAGCACAAGCATGTACTGGGGAGTGTCTCCCCTTGTCATGTGACATTATCCCATTACCAGAAAGGGGTAGCTGCCATCATTCCTATACAGGAGCCACATTGAGAAGGAAGTCCATAATGTAAGTACACAGAGGATGGGCATAAGATTCCCACAGCTACACCCCCCCCCCCCCCCGTTATCCTCACAGCGCTTCAGCCTCCACCCTTCCTTCCTTTGAGCCACAAAGAAGTTTCTCAGTCCCCCTATGACTGACATCACTGACGTAGGGGCATTTTTCCTCCCGCATACACCGATTCAGGGAAATCTTTTACTTTCTGCGATAACATGGACAGAGAGGTAGTATTTTCTTCCAGTGGCACCACCGACCTAAGGGCATGTTTTCCTTTCAGTGACAGCACCGTTGCAGGGTCTTTTTTTACCCTAAAGTGGCATCACCAATTGCAGGGGCTTTTTTTCCTTTCCTTTTTTCCTCCACCACTGACACAGGGGAATTTTTTCCTTTCAATGACACCACCAGATCAGGGGCATTTCTGTCTCTTACTCCCTCCCTCCATTTCAATAGCCCACTCTTTTCCTTATCTATCTTTCTCGCTTTAACCACCTAGAGAATGGACACTGTATTAAAATAGCTGACCCGCTGTCCTACTGTTAAGGTGATGTAGGGCAATTTCCCTGTAATGTTTTTGGGCATGATAGTGGGAATGAAGAACCATGTCCTCATTGAGGCGGAAAGAAGGGGCCACTTTAGGTAGAAATGAAGGTTTTTGACCACCACCTTGTCCTTGGGCAAAACAAGAAAGGGCTCTTTACAGGAAAGAGCTACCAATTCACTAAAAGTCTGATGTATATGATGACCACCAAGAAGGCATAGTCAATAGTGAGGTCGTCTAACAGAATATTTCAATATCTCAGAAGTACAGAGAGCACCAATTTGGACTCCCAAGATGACACAGGAGGTCGAATTAGGGAATTTATGTTTGCAGCTCCCTGAAGAAAAGTCTTGATGGACTGTGAGTCAAAAGGCTTCTGGAAAAAAATGGATCAAGTAAAATTTTTAGGTAGAGTATTCACTGGGACCCGTCCTTGCACCAGGCATAAAAAGGAATTTTAACTTATTTGTAAATTCCATATCTTGGGGTACAGAACACAGGCTGGGTATTTATAGACGTTGTGTTATAGGCTGGTACCCTCAGGTGATTGGACACTGACAAAAGCTTTGCTTAACACACCCCCCTGGGTGTACCGCTATAACTCTAAACCACTCTGTCAGGCCTCAGTTTTTCAGCAAGCAATGCCAATACTGGAACAGAGGGGGTTGCCTGTGCTGTACTCCAAGGTGTGGAATTTACAGGCAAGTAAAAATTCTTCCTATCGTAATCGTACAGTATAGGACACAGGCTGTGTATTCACACCCTGGGCACAAGAACTGTGATAACAACCGTGCCAAAAAGAAAAACAACAAGGGTCAACTGGCCTAATTCGTAATGCAAGAACCTTGCAGCTAAAATTTACATTTGCAAACATTTTGGATGACAACCTGAACTTGGAGAAGGTATGAACTCAAGACCATGTGCTGGCCTTTCAAAGCTGGGCAACAGATGCTTGATGTCAGATTGCCCAGGAAACACCCACCAATCTGGTGGAGTGAGCATAGAATAGTGCTGCAGGTGTCTTATCCTTTAGAGTGTAAGCTATTGAGATGACTAGTCTTATCCACCTGGCAATAGTAGATTTTAAGCAGGATGTCTTTTGTGAGGCACTGATGACAAGACAAAGAGAATCAGTATTTCTTATAGAAGCTGTGGCTATTAGATAAAGTTTAATAGCTCTGGAGGTGCCCACACAATGAAAAGCAATTTTTTGGGGTGATTAGGAGCAGGGCACAAAGAGGGAAGGAAAAGGTCTTTATTAAGATGGAGGTTAGATACCACCTGATGCAAAAATGTCGGTCTTGGGTGCAAAACTACTTTATGTTTGTGAAGGCTCAAGAATGGTTCCTTACAAGACAGAGCCATAAGTTCAGAGACATTACTGACAGACGTGACAACCACTAAGAAGCCCATTTTGCAGAAAGGATCATTCAGAGTTCCCTAATGGGTTCAATTGGTAGTTCCTGCAGGGCAGCGTTTGATCCAAAGATTTCCAAAGCCAGTAATGACTTGATTGTATCCTTGTGAAACCAGAAGTGACTACATACCCATTGCTGCTGTTTTTTTAGACTATAGAGTTGAACAGGGATGTTCCAGTCCTCGGTTATCTCTATGGTAACCCGATAACTACTGTTCGCAATAGAAGGCTCAGAGGCTTTAACCACTAAAAGGTACTATATGTCAAGAGACAGGAGCATTTACAGCAGTCTGAGTCCACTGGCCAGAAAAATGGCCTATAAACTCTATATTAGCTGCATATGAGATAACAGGTAAGGCCGAGGAAGGAGCCACATCTGACACAGCTAAGGAAGACTTGAAAGTGTGTTATTTCCCTGATGGGGACACTGCAGGCTGCTCTTGAAATGTTAGCAATTTGTGAACTGGAGTGGCTCACCTTGCACTGCTAACAGAGACAACCCAATTGAGAACACCAGGTAAAAAGCATGCATACCTACAAATCAGCTAGTGAAAGCAAGAGAGATTCAAAGGGCAGGAGATGACCAGGTCACTGTAGACAGCAGTACAGACTGAGGAGGTGAAACCATGTGTCTCTTGCCAATGAGAGCAATTGCGGGAAGAAACTACCTCAAAATGAAAAGGTAGGAACAGAGTTAGTATGTGTGCACCACTCCAGCTAGTGATGCAGCATTTAATTTCCCAATGTGTTAATTTTTTCCAAGGAAACTAAGCGAAAAGAGACCTATTGATTCCACTCAATGGTCTTAATAAACATAGTAGCTTCCAATGCTCAGCCGACGTGGTGTGCACATTAAATAATCTTCAGAAATTGGATCACACCAGAGGCTGTGCCATGAATCTAGACCTGAAAAGCACTTTGCAGCTAATACAGTACAGTAGAGGCTACAGCTGTGACTTCCTCCTGTTTCACAGCCAGCTCCCTAGCTGAGAAATGTGAAAGAAAAATTAAATGGCAATAAATGGTAGAGAAGGGAGCAGGAGCAGAACTTTCACTTTTAAAGTGGTTGTAATCCTTTACATACACCCTGTGAAGTGTCTAGTGTCAGATGATTCACAGAAATGAAACAAATACTCCTACATAGGTTATACCTGTTTAACTGCAGCTATCTGTCCTGTACAGCTTTCTACAACACACAGATAAAAGGAGTGTTTTCAGCAAAAGGAAGCAGGGCAGGCAGGCTCTGACATTACCACACTGCAGAGTTAAGCCTAGTACACACTAGCGTTTTTGTTTTTTTTTACGTTTAACCCAGCGGGCTGAATGAAAAAAACTGAAAAGCTCAGAAGGATCTCCCCCTCCTGGACTATTTTGTTCTGACAGGGACACCCTGAAGGCTGAGGGCACGTGTCATCTGCTGGAGGAGGAGCAAGAAGTTATCCGAGAGAGCTGTGGTGTCAGCTGTTCTATAATGAGTGAGTCATGACGACATCAGAGAGAGGAGAGAGCAGAGGGAAACAAGACTCCGTGCTTTGGATTCAGGTTAGCACACAGTATAGAGGGATGTGCTTAGTTCATTTTGCATGTCTGAGGTTAACAACCACTTTAACCACTTAAGGATTAGGCCTATTTTTGTCACCTGTTGTTTACAAGTCAAAATTACTTAGAACCCCAAAACATTATATATATATATATTTCTTCAGACACCCTAGAGAATAAAATGGCGGTTGTTGCAATACTTTATGCCAATCGCATTTGTGCAGCGGTCTTACAAACGCAATTTATTTTTTGGAAAAAATACACTTTTTTGAATTAAAAAATAAGAACACAAATAAGAACACAGTAAAGTTAGCCCAATTTTTTTCTATATTGTGAAAGATAATGTTATGCCGAGTAAATTGATACCCAACATGTCATTTTTTTTTATTACTGTACTTATTTTTTATTTTTACACTGTCCTTTTAAAAATAAAATTTTGGATCACTTTTATTCCTATTACAAGGAATGTAAACATCCCTTGTGATAGAAAAAAAGCATGACAGGACCTCTTTAATGTAAGATCTGGGGTCAAAAAGACCTCAGATCTCACATTTAAACTTAAAAGCAATAAAAAAAAAAAAAAAAAGTTTTTTTTTTCAATAAAAAAAAAAAGATTGTCCCTTTAAGGCCGTTGGGCGGAAGGGATGTTTGACGTCGCTGCCATCATCCAATGGCGAGTGGGGGCCATCATTCCCTCACTCGACTTAGTGGCAAGCAGGGAAAGCATTGTATCGTCTCCGCCGCAACTGACGGATCCGGTAACCTCTCCCGCAGCCAATAAAAGTGATCTCATGGCAAATCCACTGTGGAGACCACATTAACTCAAAGCAGACCGCCCGCTGTTGAAGAAAATACCGGGGTTATGGCAGCTATCTGCTGCCATAACAACGGTATTTAACGTCAAAGCACCAACGTATATCGACGGTGGGCGGGTGGTCCGGAGGTGGTTAAAGTGATTGTAAAGTCTTGGTGGTTTTTTTTCTATAAAAATAACAAACATGTGATGCTTACCTGCTCTGTGCAGTGGATTTGCACAGAGCAACCCAGATCCTCCACTTCTTGGGTCCCTCTTCTGTGCTCCTGGCACCAAGCCGAGTCACAGCTCCCTGTGTCCATTCAGACAAGGAGCCGCTGCCAGACCCGGCCTGGCCCCGCCCCCCTCTCTCCTGATTGGCTGACTTTGATTTATAGCAGCGGGAGCCAATAACGCTACCGCTGTGTTTCAGTCAGTAGGGAGAGTCTCGGACGGCCAAGACACTCGTGAACATCGCTGGACAGAGATGGGGCTCAGGTAAGTTTTAGGGGGGCCTGCTGCACACAGAAGACTTTTTATCTTAATATATATAATGCATTAAGATAAAAAGTCTCACACATGTGGTATCGCTATACTCAGGAGTAGCAGAATATATTTTGGGGTGTCATTTTTGTTATTACATGCTTTGTGTTAGAAATATCTTATAAATTGACAACTTTGTGTAAAAAAAAAAAAAAAATACGTTTTCATTTTCTTTCCACGTTTTCCGAAAACTTGGCGGGAAACAAAATAACCTGTTTACAAGACTGGTAATGCCTCATAGGCATTCTGTGTAAAAGTCTCACACATGTTGTATCGTTATACTCAGGAGGATTAGCAGAATGTATTTTGGGGTGTAATTGCAAGTATGCATGTGCTGTGTGAGAGAAATATGACAATTTTGTGTGAAAAATATTAAATTCTTAATTTTCTCAAGAATTGTGGGGAAAAAAATTACAATTTCAAAAAACTCACCATGCCTCTTACTAAATACCTTGGATTGTCTACTTTCCAAAAAGGGGTCATTTGGGGGGTATTTGTACTGTTCTGGCTTGTTAGTATCTCAAGAAATGGGATAGGCCATCAGTACATGAGGTGTGATCAATTTTCTATGATTGGCACCATAGCTTGTAGATAGACTAAATAATATCCACTAATTTGGGTTTACCAAAGATATGTAGCAGTATAAATGTTGGCCCAAATTTATGAAGAAAAAGTTTCATTCTCCAATCCCCTCTCATGAAGGGAAGAACCACAAACTAAAAGTGGGAGTCCTGCACTGCAAAGCACATAAAATTCTGGTGGCCAAGGAAAATTTGTGAAAGTATACACCCTGAGACCAATTTCCTTGGTGGAGTAAGCCAGCAGCAAAAAAATCAACTCTCATGCCAAACCACCTGCCAAAGCCAACACGTTTGGTAATTGCCTTTAAGATTTTGATGAACTGATTTTTGATCACTGGCTTCGTAATTGGGACCAGGCAAGTTAAGATTGTGGAAACCAGGTGTAAAACGGCAGAGCTTGACCTTTAAGAGAGGTATTAGGTCATCAGGCAGTATGTAATAACTTAGGGCAAGGGCAATGCATCACCACATTAAAGACATCCTGCTGTATCTCCAGGAGTAAAAGTGTTCAAACAGGCAGAGTGGAAAGGGAGAAAAGAAGATGAGAACTCTAAAAACTAGGTGAGGAAGTCTAATGCCGCGTACACACAATCGGACATTGATCAGACATTCCGACAACAAAATCCATGTTTTTTTTCCGACGGATGTTGGCTCAAACTTGTCTTGCATACACACAGTCACACAAAGTTGTTGGAATTTCTGAACGTCAAGAGCGCAGTGACGTACAACACGTACGACGGGACTAGAAAAGGGAAGTTCAATACCAAGTGTGCCACCCTTTGGGCTCCTTCCGCTAATCTCGTGCTAGTAGAAGTATGGTGACAGACGATTCGCACTTTTCAGCCTCCTGCTTTTACGATCGTTACTGCTCTTCAGTTTGTGCTTGTGGGTTCGTATTTCTATTGCGTATTTTATTTTGCAGTGTGTTCTTGTCCGCTCGTATCTGATTTTCAGCTCTGGCCATTCTGTTTTTCAGTGCTTTCTGTAAGTTCGTTCTGACCAGCCGAACGTTTTGAAGCCATGAGGACCCTCACCCTGGACCAGAGGGTTTATAACTACCATCTGGCCAGAGCCAGAAGAGTGGTGGAGAATGTTTTCGGGATAATGGCCAGCCGGTTCCGCCAATTCCTTATGCCAATCAACATGGCGGAATATAAACAACCATATAATCCTTGCATGCTGCATTCTACACAACTATTTAAGGAGAAATTCAATGAACTATGTCGCCTCAGGCCGGACTTCAACAAGAAACCCTGACGGCGCTTGAAGCTGGCCGTCCTGGCTTGCCCGCCCAAAGCGCCCGCGAAGTAAGACAGAAGTATGTCAAGTACTTTGCGGGTAGGGGGGCCATTGATATGCAAGGAACGGTTTAAGAAACATTCAACAATCAACAATTTTTGAACTTAAACTGAAAGATTTCCTTTGATTTTACTGCCTGGGTTTCTTTTAGCTGTCTCCTAGTTTCTCCAATGGGCTTTTCTTTTTAGACATTTTCTTCAATGGTGCAAATGTAATTTATTTGATACATGAGGTGACGATCTCCTCTTCAGCGAACTATTATTATGTTGTGGGTCTGCTACACACACCTTGTTTTTGTTGTTAATGTATGTAATGCATTACTGACAAAAATGTTCATCATTTTCAGCACCATGAATGAATTTTGTGGAGTCATGAAAATGGCGTGATTGTGGCAAATTAAAAAGCACTGTGGGTGTTATTTACTAAAAGAAATTCCACTTTGCACTCCAAGTGCACTGAAACTGGACTTGTAGTGCAAAGTGGATTTGCCTTTAGTAAATAACCCCCATTGTCACTGTAAACACCAACTTTTACTCCAAAAACTGCTTTTGATCATTGAAATAAGAAGCTACACATTGTTGAGTAGAAAACTTTTTACTCAAAGGACATTCACATGTGCGTTTAGAAAAGTGTTTTTGAACAAACCAACATCTTTGGTGTATAACATTATTTTTTGTCACATTAATTAGAAATAGCCTTTTTTGGTTAAACAGGCATGTTTCAAAACATAACATACAGAACTCAGGAACTTACAAAGTTCTATTTTGACAAAGTGAAGGCAATATCAGACATTAGTATGTCCAAAATGTGTTGATATTGCCTTCATCAGATGGGGTGATGTCACCCCTTTAAAAGCCAAATTTTGAAGATGCACACAAATTGGAATTCAAAATGGGGATTTCCCTCCTGATCCCATGCCTAATGTCAACATGTGCTAGCTCCCATCATGGGGGAACAATGTTTTGGGGGTGCAACCCCTTCCTCTAAGCTACTTTAGTAGCGAGGAAGGGGTTAAACCCACAAAACGCGTACATTGATATCCTGTGATGGCATATAGCACATGTTGACACACTGTGTGCATCTTCAAAATTAGGCTTTTAAAATACTTAAATTGATTTTTTTTTTAAATCCCAAAATACACGAAAACAAAGGGTTACATTTTTGTGTGTTTTAGAGTCTCCCTAAAACATCAATGATGTTCTTCCTTTTTTTTTTTTGAACATCATTGATGTTTTGCTTTACATTTTCAAAATCGCGTTTGCACCCCATTATCTCTCCTATGAGGATCTGGGCTCTGGTGAAATGAGATTCTTCTTCCACAACATCCACATCACCTAAAAAAACAAAATAACACACCATGTATTATAAATATGCAGGAACAGATCTCTTACCTGAAGCTGTGGTCTTCGACACTCACCTGTTGTGGTGACAATTTCGCCCACTTCCAAAACCTCTCTCTCCTCCTCCTCTGCTTGGGTTTTGGTGACTGCCCCTTCTTTCTGAGGTGAGGGGTTCCTGGTGTCCTCAGATGTCCAGAGTCTTTTCTCCCCTATGTGAATAAAAAAAAGGTATACTTAGCACACAGATCATTGATGCTAGAAATAGAAATATGAAACATTGCTTGGAAGTGTCGTACAGTTGTCTGTTTTGGCAGAGTTCCAAGCAAAATACATTTTTATTTCCTTTCCAATTCTGGAATACTTCCTTTTTTGTTCAATTTTCACACATGGAGACACCCCTAGTACCCACTGGAGCACCTGTGTGGGACACCCTAAAAAGTTTGTTCTGGTGTCCCACACTAGTGCTCCTGCATCCAGATGTGTAAATAGCTGCTGAGTGTCCTCTCCTTACACTGAATCAAGTTTCCATTTCATTCTAGTTACAAACCCATCTAGACAACAAACTCCTTTTAATACAAATAGGCCTGAACAAATGTAGTCAACCTGTATCTGCCTAAAACATCTTATAAGTGGGCGAACGAACGATGTTTCCTACGATCGATTACTGTGCCCATGAACATGAAAGTTGCCATTTTAAAATGTGCAACAGTAAAGAAAAGCACATGGAGCAAGAAGAATAGGAACACATGACAAACTACTTACTTTTTGCAGCACTCTCTTGATTCTTCTGTACTGATCCTGCTCCCTCAATTTCAGGTCTGACCAGCATTTCCTCAATTTCTCCTTGAATCGCTGTACCCCAAAATTCCTGTGCAGACTCTTCACAACTTTAGGCATGATCTTGGCCTTTCTCACATTTGGGTTTGGGTAGGGTCCATGCTTCCCATCATAGTCGGCCCTCTTTAAGATGTCCACCATCTCTACAAAGGACATATTTGTGGCCTTCAATCTCCTCCCGGATCGTGAGGTTCGGGGCTCCGGTCTTTTGTCGTTGCTGCTCTCCTCTACATGCACATGTTGTCTCTCCGCCATGATCTCTCCCACTGCGTCGAAAGACAAGGGGCGGGGAATAGACTAGACAAAACGTTTCACACATGCGCAGTGTATATAAAGCGGAACACGCAGGCGTCGTACGTACGATCTCTGAGCGGGGGACGAAGCACAAAGTACAATTTTAGGTTGGTGCATCAGTGGCCTATACTGCTTAGAGATTGAAGCCTATATTCGGTCAAGATTAGGAGAGTGTCGCCTGACATTAGGGTTTGTCTTGTGTTGTGTCTTGCAGGGAAAATGGATCTATTCAACAATGAGGACTTTATCCCCATATTGATTGATATGTACAGGGAGCTGCCCTGTCTGTGGCAGGTAAACCATCAATTTTATAACAATAAACCAAAGAGGAAGGCAGTGCTGGATTAATTGCTGGAATTTGTGAAGCCGGTGATCCCCACGGCAGATATCCCCTATTTGAAGGCCCTAATTGGTGGCATGAGGAGCACTTATAATAGGGAGCGCAAGAAGTTCCAGGATTCCCTGAGATCAGGAGCTGCAGCAGATGACATTTATGTACCCAGGCTGTGGTACTATGACAGACTGCATTTCCTGGCAGGCCAGCACTCTCCAGTCTTTCTTTAAGGCTTCCTTCCACCCCAGCTGAGGCTTCTGATGACCAACCTGGACCTTCCAGGCAAGCAGCATGTGGAGGAGCCCAGCTTGAGTCAGGTATAACATTCTTCAAAATATTTCTGGTTGTCAGATTAATGATGTTAAATATATGTTAGTTTTAATAACTAATTTCTGATTTCACAGAGTGTTTTACATATCAATAGACAGTAGTCGCTAGAAATGATAGAGACAAGAATGAAAAATGTTGGGGTCAGCATGATAGTCTTTTCTATTTATTAACATTCAATTTGCAACAGTCATGAGCTGAAAATTGTGTGTGATTGATGAACAAAAAACTAAAACTATGTCCCTTTTTTATACACAGGAAAGTCTCAGCTAGGAGGAGGCCATGGAAAGTGGCAGCCAGGAGGTGGCCGGGCCCAGTAGCCTGCCAGAATCCCAGGTCCGTCCTGTCGGCCTTCCACAAAAAAGTGGCAGGAAGAGAAGTAACCTGAAGGAGGCAGCAATTGGTCTATTTCTGAAGGCTATTGCTGCCCTCAGGACCCCCCCAGTGTTCAAGAGGATTATGCCTACTTGACAGCCAGCAAAATGCTGAAAATGGAGGAGGGCCAACGCCTCTTATGTGAGGAAGTGATCTTACAAGCCTTAAATAAGGGGTTGAGGGGCAAACTCACAAGCCAAAGCAACATTTGTGAGTTGAACCATGGCCCTCCTCCTCCTCCTCCACCTCCTGCCACACCTCCAACACCAGAGCCACAGCCTGGAAGGAAGCGTGTAAGGAAGACCAGAGAGTGATGGCCATGGACGCAGGTTGTTGTATGACCACAGCCTGAGGACAGATATTTCATCTGCTGCTGTTCCTGATCTCTTGTAGTCCTGGACCAGATTGTGCTCACTATTATATGGACTCCTCAGCCACCAATTTTGACTGTAAAATTATTGATGTGTGCCCTGGGGTACAAAGGCTTTGCAAACCTCTGCAGTTTCTCCAGCGTTGCCTTCCTCTTTATTTTGTTATGACTCAGAATAAATGGCTATTTATTTTTCACAAATACTTGCCTATGTGTTTTACTTCAAAAAGGACAGTTTGTTTGTGAGTAGGCAGGTACATTTCAAAAATACAATGTCAAATTAACAAGGGACACCAACACCAACAAACCTCCTTGAGGTAAAAAATTACAAGATAATAATGGTGTTGTGGTAACTTGACACACAAAACGAGAAATAATATTATGGAGAGCACTAAAAAACCAAAAAAAATGCAGATCTTGATAAAAAAAACAAATAAAAAAAAAGTATTATGGAGATCTGACGAGAAATAAAAATAATATTATTCATGAGATCACGAGAAATTATAAAGAAAGAAGTTTGTGAGAACTCTGTGTGAATATCAGCAGCAAAACAACTTCATTATACTAGCATTCTAAAGAAGAAGAGAATGTGCTGCATTAAAAGATTTCAAAATTTGCAGCGTGACGAATGTGCTATGTCCATTAAGAACGCTAGTTTTACTAGACCGAGCGCTTCCGTCTCGTAATTTATTCTGAGCATGCATGGCACTTTGTGCTTTGGAATTGTGTACACACGATCGGAATTTACACAAACGGATTCTGTTGTCGGAAAATTTGAGAACCAGATCTCAAATTTTGTGCGACAGAAATTCCGATGGAAACTGTCCGATTGAGCTGACACACAGTCAGAATTTCCAAAAACAAGCTATGATTGCACATCTCACATCGGAAAGTCTGACCGTGTGTACAGGGCATAAGAGTGACCGTGTATCGTATGCTGAAAAAGCTCTTGGACAAATGGGTGACTATGGGTCTAGTATACTTGGACTTTGCTAAAAATTTTTACCCTGTTCGCTATTCATATTCTACATTTCTAAAGTTGTTAGTGGTGCACTGATGCAGATAATGTACTTGATGAGAACTGTTTAATCATGTGTATTTTCTTTTTATAGTAAGTAAATAATTTTAAAACATGCAGGTGCAGGGGTATAGCTTTTACAAGGCAGGTCCCTTTTTGATTTGAATAGTGTGACATCCAGTAGGTAGCAGTACATCCACACATTGAACAACAGAGTGTACACCAATTAACACTGGGATAAAATGGGGGTGTTCTTAAACATTTGACTGTTACATCTATATCAAGCATCTCAGTGTTCCACACATTTTAGTTGCTAAATGATTTGTCCACACAGCCATTTTGTCATACCTTGCCTTTACTGGTGAGGAGCTGCTTATAGAGCAGCCAGCCCTCCCTGTACACATCACTGAACTCTGTATCAGACAGCTCAGATGCGGAGTGACATTTGGATCGTCCATCTTCAGAAGCAACCAAGCTATCAAGAGACTGCAGGAAAAAAAAAGTGAAAGGAGTTAAGGAAACAATGTATGCAGTACTTTTAGCAGTAGAAACTAAACTACCATATCTCGAAGGATATAAAGTTAAACTTGATAAACATTTTGAAACCTCACTATGTTAATAAGACTATGCTTGAGGTGATTGTAGCCGTATTAGTGCACTTGCAACAGAAACAATTGAGTACTATCCATGATACTTTTTCTATTTGCACTAACATACAACTTTTCAGGACAAGCTTTCAGGGTATGTCCCCCCTTTCAAGGTCCAAGAGTACTGCTTGGACCTTGAAGAAGTGGATGTACCCTGAAAACTTGTCCTAAAAAATTGTATTAGTGCAAATAAAAAAGTATCATGGACAGTACTCAATAAGACTATGAGAAGACTAGGAATGTTCATAAGACAATCTTAGTACCTAATGGCCAAAGCCAGACAAGTATTGCATTCTATAGTTCCAACAACGAAAAGGATTCCTCTTAGCGCTATGGGGTTATGGCTACAAACCACTTGAGGCATACCTCAGAGAAGTAAAAAAAAATATGTCTATGCCACGGTTTGTGTAAAAAGATTTATTGTAAAATCAAATATTCCAAGAATGGAAAGGGTTAAAACATGGCTGACTTCTCTGAGGTATGCCTCAAGTGGTTTGTAGTCATCAGCCCCCAGCGCTGGATTAAGAGGCATCATTTTGTTTATTATTTTGCACAACACCATCCCCGGTGTTTTGGTTCCCCTCTAGCTGCAGAGGGCTAACATTTATCACACAGACTGCCATATGTTGGTTCTCCATACAGCGCCTGAACTTTTTAGGAGTACACTTGTGTTTTTTTTCATTCTATAGTTCCTCCTTTTTAATACTGTATTTAAAGTGCACCTTTGCCCAGCACAGATAGAAGAGAGAATGGCACAGGGCTTGTGAATATAAGTTTAATGACAAAAGGTACATAAAATCACTTATGCAGAAGCATGAAATTAGGCACTTGTAACAAGGCACTCAGGAATGCAACAGCAGTAGAGAGATCCAGCTGTGTAAAGCAATAGATCTAGATGGTGAGATGACAGCCAGCATCCACAAATCTGTATTCCACTTGAAGATAGCAGCATCCTCAGAAAGTCCTTTGGACTTGGATAAGATTGTAGGTCCGCAGTGTGAAAAGACAACACATTTTGCAGTACAGTCGACCCCCGAAATTCACGGGGGTTATGTTCCTAGAGCACCAGCGAATTGTGAAAAAACACGAATTTTGGATGTGGTCAAAAAATTGCCTATTTTTATAGTTTAAACCCTAAATATGCCCTCAAAACACTTTAATTTAATTTCAAAAACTCAGCTTAATTCATTACCCCTAAAAGAAAAAAAAAAGAAGAATGTAAAATTAAACCCGTATACTCAGTGAAACACTCGAGACAGCTACACACGGTACACTGTTATGATGCGGGAATGCTGGGCTGCATGTACCAGAGTTGCGTCACAGGGAAGCAGCCAATCATTAGTAAAAATGTGTGAATTATAGTATTCTTAAAAATTTAGCGTTAAAATGCATGAAAAATTATATATTAACACGAAAAAAAGCCATAGAAAATGGCAGAGGATATTTGCAGTTTCCGCGATATTGTGGGGGTTTGTTTCCACAGACAATTAGTTTGATTCTAAGGTGAATGACAAAGGCCGCAAACTCTGAACCTCGACTTCGCAGGGGTCGACTGCATAACCCCTTTCTAAAAGCAGAGTGTGGGGCAGTTGCCTTATGCAATAAAAGATTAGCAGAATTGACAGACTATTGCTGAAGCAGTAAATACACAGTAAATACACAAGTAACTTTTGGAAAATCACAATACAGGATGTTGTGTAAAAAAAAAAATATTATATACACACACACACATACACAGCATCTCACAGTACACCCCTCACATTTTTGTAAATATTTTATTATATCTTTTCATGTGACAACACTGAATAAACGACACTTTCCTACAATGTAAATTAATGGCAACAAAAGTGAGTACACCCCTAAGTGAAAATGTCCAAATTGAGCTCAATTAGCCATTTTCCCTCCCCGGTGTCATGTGACTCGTTAGTGTTACAAGGTCTCAGGTGTGAATGGGGAGCAGGTGTGTTAAATTTGGTGTCATCGCTCTCGCTCTCTCATACTGGTCACTGGAAGTTCAACATGGCACCTCATGGCAAATATCTCTCGGAGGATCTGAAAAAAAAGAATTGTTGCTCTACATAAAGATGGCCTAGGCTATAAGATTGCCAAGACCCTGAAACTGAGCTGCAGCACAGTGGCCAAGACCATACAGCAGTTTAACAGGACAGGTTCCACTCAGAACAGGCCTCGTCATGGTCGACCACAGAAGTTGAGTGAACATGTCTAGAGGTTGTCTTTGGGAAATAGATCTGCCAGCATTGCTGCAGAGGTTGAAGAGGTCAGCCTGTCAGTGATCAGACCATACGCCGCACACTGCATGAAATTGGTCTGCATGGCTGTCATCCCAGAAGAAAGCCTCTTCTAAAGATGATGCACAAGAAAGCCCACAAACAGTTTGCTGAAGACAAGCAGACTAAGGACATGGATTACTGGAATCATGTCCTGTGGTCTGATGAGACCAAGATAAACTTATTTGGTTCAGATGGTGTCAAGCGTGTGTGGCAGCAACCAGGTGAGGAGTACAAACACAAGTGTGTTTTGCCTACAGTCAACCATGGTGGTGGGAGTGTCATGGTCTGGGGCTGCGTGAGTGCTGCCAGCACTGGGGAACTACAGTTCATTGAGGAACCATGAATGCCAACATGTACTGTGACATACTAAAGCAGAGCATGATCCCCTCCCTTCGGAGACTGGGCCGCAGGGCAGTATTCCAACATGATAACAACCCCAAACCCCCCTTTCAAGAGGACCACTGCCTTGCTAAAGAAGCTGAGGGTAAAGGTGATGGACTGACCAAGCATTTCCCCAGACCCAAACACTATTGAGCATCTGTGGGCCATCCTCAAACGAAAGGTGGAGGAGCGCAAGGTCTCTAACATCCACCAGCACAGTGATGTCATCATGGAGGAGTGGAAGAGGACTCCAGTGGCAACCTGTGAAGCTCTGGTGAACTCCATGCCCAAGAGGGTTAAGGCAGTGCTGGAAAATAATGGTGGCCACACAAAATATTGACACTTTGGGCCCAGTATACTTTTTACCTTTATCGATTCACAAAATGCAAGCTTACTCTTGAGCTGCACTTCTGTGAATGGACATTACCCATTCACACACAGAGCGTGGCCCAGCCCCCCCCCCCACTCTCCTCATTGGCTCACTAACTTTGATTGACAGCAGTGGGAGCCAATGGCTCACTGCTGCTGTGTGAGCTAATGGGGAGAGAGAGACCCGGGAGAGCCATTGTGCTCACGCACTTCGCTGGATCGAGATGGGGCTCAGGTAAGTATAAGGGGGGCCCCGCACTCAAAATTTTAGGAATCAATTCCTTTTTATGGTTTGATGGATTAAAGATATAATTTTTTTAACTCCAAGATGTCCTGGTGCCGGATTTTTACTCTCTTTATCACTTCCCAGACTACTTGCTCTTCTTGACACTGAAGATAGTTCTTAATGACATTGGCTGTATGTTTGGGGTCATTGTCCTGCTGCACAATACATTTGGGGCCAGTCACACACCTCCCTGATGACATGGCATGATGGATAAGTATCAAAAGACAAAAAAACTGCGCTTGGAAAAAAATATATGGCAAGCTGCGGTTACAAGTGAGGCACACCAAAACAAAATTTATAACAGAGAAACCGCGCTATAAACGAACAACATAATAGAAATCAATATTGTGAAGTGTAGTCCTATGTGCATTAAATAGTCCCTTGTATAAATCAAACTTAAATCTTGTCATAAATGAGTGACGTGGATTTCATCCAGAAAAAATATGTGGTGAACAGGCATGAATCTGGAACACTTTGTGAGGTAACGTGCTTACCAGAAGTAAGCCAAATTGGGGCAAGTGGCTTAAACCCAGCCTGGGCCTTGAGATGATCAATCCCGTTGAGGCAGGATAAACACGCTCGTAAACATAAAAAATCCAGTGCAAGTGACAACAACTGGGGGTGATTGTATGAGTGTCAGGCAAACATGCAAGATATAGATACTAGAGTGAATAAAATAAAAAAATAAAAAACGTGAATAACATCCAGATCTGCTTACCAGATATAGAGGAAAAATTAGTTCTGTAATAGTCAACCAGGAAAAGACATAAATCCCTCTAGGTGCAGCAAATCACATGTGCAAACTGCTTACCAGATGAGAAAACAGTGTGAGCGGAGTAAATCTAGCCAAAGACTGTCCGCCATACATGGAAAAAACACCAGATGCAAAGCAGCAGCAAACCTTCGGGAGATCCTGCTTACCAGAACCCAAAATGGGATAGACAGATAAAACGAGATCCCAAAACAAGCTCCTATAGGAACGATGAGGATACGTCCTGCCACAGTAGGTTCCAGGCTCAGCTTTTGCTCTCATTGACCAAAGTTGTCTGATCTTCCCAGGCAGAAAGCTTTCAGCGTGGTTCACTGATGGTTCAGCCATAGTTGCCTAATCTGGGCGTAAATGGACAGCAGCAGCCTACAACCCAAGTACCGCCAAAGTCCTGCAGGAGATTGGAGGGTCCAGTCAGTATGCAGAGTTGAAAGCTGTAGTGATGACTCTTCAGGAGGATCCTTCTTCCCATGTCACTATCTACACTGACAGCTGGGCGGTTTTTAAAGGACTGACAACTTGGATGCCCACGTGGAAGTCCAATGAATGGATGATTCATGGAAAGGTGGTGTGGGGAGGCAAGGAAGTCTGGTACTACCAATGGAAGGAAGCTCACTTCCGCATCATAAAAGTGGGGCATGTTGATGCACATGTGCCCCTAGTCCCAGACTTTGAGAACTATAACAGAGTTGCAGATGAAATCGCCAAAGTGAAGGCAGTTGTGCCAATTGATCCTGATTTGATGAACTTGGCCAACTGGGCCCAAAAGCAATCTGGACATTTGGGGCAGAAAGCAACATATGAATGGGCACAGCAGAGAGGATTGCTTATATCCATGGACATGATAAAGACTGTAATAGGGAACTGTACAGTGTGTGGAGAAGTGCGACGATGGCCATTGCAAAAGTACCAAAGAAGAAAACTAATGCGCAAAACCAAGGCAGGCCAAAGCAGCTATGGAGGACTAAGAAGCCGCCACACATACGGCAGTGTTCCCACACAGAAAAATAATAAGGTAAATAAAGATATGTGGCGGTAACTCAAATTGCATATATGTGATGAAATGAATATATTCCAATTCTTCAAGTAAAGTGCATATGCGTAAAGCGCAAAATTACATAAATGTGACTAAATATCCATTAAATTCATAAGAAGTGACATTGGATAAATAACAGTGAAAATTCATGAAATAAGACATCAAATAAATAAACAAATCCAAATGAAGGTGAATAAATCCAAAAATAGTCTAAAAGTGCATCAAGATAAAATAAAAAATCACAAATTTAGAAAAAATTTAAAAAAAAACGCATGACATAAAAAAGTCGCATGCAATAACCAAAATCTCATAAAGTGCAAAAAAGTGCAGAAACGCTATAAAAATAGCCACAAGTCGATCCAATTAATGTAATACAGTTCCAACGTGAACAAAGTGAGTCTTCATAAAACAGTTTGTGCAAAAAAATAAATGAAAAAAGTGCAAGTGCAAACGATGATTGGTGACAGATTCCTCTTAATAACCATACTCCATGGTTTTTCTAAATTTGTGATTTTCTTTTTTATCTTGATGCACTTTTAGACTATTTTTGGATTTATTCACCTTCATTTGGATTTGTTTATTTATTTATTTGATGTCATATTTGATGAATTTTCACTGTTATTTATCCGATGTCACTTCTTATGAATTTAATGGATGTTTAGTCACTTTATTTATGTGCATTTGCTCTTTACGCATATGCACTTTACTTGAAGAATTGGATTATATTTATTTCATCACATTTATGCACTTTGAGTTAGCGCCACATATCTTTATTTACCTCATTGCAAAAGTACTCCATCGGGTCGATTAAGAGGGGTGAGAGGCCTGCAGAGATCTGGCAGATTGACTTCATCGGTCCCCTGCCCCGGGGAAACAATGGACTGAGATACTGTTGCACTGCAGTGGACCCCTATTCAGGACTTATGCTTGTTCATCCTTGCAAACATGCAGATCAAGCCGCAACGCTTCAACTGCTCCAGGAACTTGTTGTTGCATATGGTTGTCCCAAACAAGTCGAAAGTGGTAGCGGCTCACACTTCACTGGATCAACAGTACAGCAGTGGGCCAAAGATTCTGGAGTGTACTGGTTGTGCCACATCCCATACCATCTACAGGCAGCTGGTTTGATTGAAAGATGCAACAGGCTACTGAAGGACCAGATACGCAAACTTACACCCACACATACACTAAGGGGGTGGGAACGGGTCCTCACACAGGCAGTCATGTTGTTAAATTCTAGGCCAAAAGCACACCATATGAAAGGATGGTAGGGGCTGGGGCACAGATTCCACAGCTGGAGTGCAGAGTTCAGTATTTATGTAAGGTTCCTGAAAGAACAGGGCTTAATAGATACCATGTTACTGCTTCATGACATAGAAACCATGAGTGACGTATCTGAAGCTGAAGCTTATCTAGGAATGAGAGGGAATCTGGCAGGAAGGTTTGAAGTTACATTTGCATTGGCAGATGAGCTTCAAGACAGTGGCTGGGACTCTGACTGGTTAGTGGATACTTCTCAGCAAGAGTGGAAAGTGAGGCTACATAACATCAAACCTTCCAAAATAAACAGCAGTGATCTTCTGGGAAATATCAGTATATTTCCTCTCCTCCCTATTGATGCTCTTTGGGAGGGTCAGAATGGGTACAGGCAGGGGGCAAAGTGTTAGTCAGATATCCAGGCAAGAAGCCATTTAGATGAGAGATTTTACCTGAAGGGCCTGGATCTACTGTTTATGTATTATTAGAAGAAACAGATCATCTGCTTTGTTTTCCAGTCCACAGGCTGTCTCCGATTTGATCCATAGGAAGACCAGAGAAAAGTGGTTACATGATGGAAAGAATTGACGGAAGATCGCAAGAGCTGTGGAGAGCAAGGCCTTTGATGTATTACAAGCCTGGACTTGTTGCTAAAGAACTTTAGAATGGACTTTCTAATAAACAATTAGTTAAAGACTGAAACACCTTCTCAGAAATATAGGAAGTGTTGCATTCAAGGAAAATGAATGTTTAGAATGAGTTTTCTTAGTGATGAAGTGATTTTCTGTGTGTAGTCTAAAAAAAAATCTAGGGCGGAATGTGTTGCGATTGTTAAAATATGATTTTTTTTTATAAGACTCATAGCATTCTGGTGTCACAGAGACAGACTTTCTCAAACAAATGTTGTTGGATACAATGGGACATTGTTGTATTCCTTTGGCAGTTTGAGTCTATTGTCTCTATAGCTACAATAAACAGGTAAGAGAGTGCCTTTCAAACTGAAGCTACTGAGATGTAGGTTTGTCGGTTAAGGTAACAGGGTTTGTAACAAGCTGACATATAAAAGGACTTATGATGCCTTAGACACACACACACACAGACACATCATCATGCTGTAAGATCGGAAGCCACTGATGATTCAAGAAAGGTGCCTGATGCTCCAGGAGAATCGTTGCCAATGGAGATAACGAACATACAGTAACAGAAGATAAGTAACCTCCCACTCACCATGCCTCTCAGCAAATAGTTTGGGGTGTCTACTTTTCAAAATAGGGTCATTTGGGGGGGGGGGGGGGTTTGTCACCTGGGCATTCCATGGCCTCCGAAACTGTGATAGGCAGTGAAGAGTGAAATCAAAAATTTACACCCTTAGAAATCCTGAAGGCAGTGATTGGTTTTCGGGGCCCCGTATGCGGCTAGGCTCCCAAAAAGTCCCACACATGTGGTATCCCCATACTCAGGAGAAGCAGCTAAATGTATTTTGGGGTGCAATTCCACATATGCCCATGGCCTGTGTGAGCAATATATCATTTAGTGTCAACTTTGTGCAAAAAAAAAAAAAGGGTCACTTTCCTGCAACTTGTGTCAAAATATAAAATATTCCATGGACCCAATATGCCTCTCAGCAAATAGCTTGGGGTGTCTACTTTCCAAAATGGGGTCATTTGGGGGGGTTTTGTGCCACCTGGGCATTCCATGGCCTCTGAAACTGTGATAGGCAGTGAAGAGTGAAATCAAAAATTTACACCCTTAGAAATCCTGAAGGCGGTGATTGGATTTCGGGGCCCCGTACGCGGCTAGGCTCCCAAAAAGTCCCACACATGTGGTATCCCCATACTCAGGAGAAGCAGCTGAATGTATTTTGGGGTGCAATTCCACATAGGCCCATGGCCTGTGTGAGCAATATATCATTTAGTGGCAACTTTTTGTAAATATTTTTTTTTGTCATTATTCAATCACTTGGGACAAAAAAATAAATATTCAATGGGTTCAACATGCCTCTCAGCAATTTCCTTGGGGTGTCTACTTTCCAAAATGTGGTCATTTGGGGGGGTTTTGTACTGCCTTGCCATTTTAGCACCTCAAGAAATGACATAAGCAGTCATAAACTAAAAGCTGTGTAAATTCCAGAAAATGTACCCTAGTTTGTAGACGTTATAACTTTTGCGCAAACCAATAAATATACGCTTAGACATTTTTTTTACCAAAGACATGTGGCCGAATACATTTTGGCCTAAATGTATGACTAAAATTGAGTTTATTGGATTTTTTTATAACAAAAAGTAGAAAATATCATTTTTTTCAAAATTTTCGGTCTTTTTCCGTTTATAGCGCATAAAATAAAAACCGCAGAGGTGATCAAATACCATCAAAAGAAAGCTCTATTTGTGGGAAGAAAAGGACGCAAATTTTGTTTGGGTACAGCATTGCATGACCACGCAATTAGCAGTTAAAGCGACGCAGTGCCAAATTGGAAAAAGACCTCTGGTCCTTAGGCAGCAAAATGGTCTGGGGCTGAAGTGGTTAATGAAAACTATCCGATTAAAAAAAAAAAAAAATCATATGTATATATACAGTGGAAAGTATTCAGATCCCCTTAAATTTTTCACTCTTTGTTATATTGCAGACATTTGCTAAAATCATTTAAGTTAATTTTTTTCCTCATTAATGTACACACAACACCCCATATTGACAGAAAAACACAGAATTGTTGACATTTTTGCAGATTTATTAAAAAAGAAAAACTGAAATATCACATGGTCCTAAGTATTCAGACCCTTTCCTGTGACACTCATATATTTACCTCAGGTGCTGTCCATTTCTTCTGATCATCCTTGAGATGGTTCTATGCCTTCATTTGAGTCCAGCTGTGTTTGATTATACTGATTGGACTTGATTAGGAAAGCCACACACCTGTCTATATAAGACCTTACAGCTCACAGTGCATGTTAGAGCAAATGAGAATCATGAGGTCAAAGGAACTGCCTGAAGAGCTCAGAGACAGAATTGTGGCAAGGCACAGATCTGGCCAAGGTTACAAAAAAGTTCTTCTGCACTTAAGGTTCCTAAGAGCACGGTGGCCTCCATAATCCTTAAATGGAAGACATTTGAGACGACCAGAACCCTTCCTAGAGCTGGCCGTCCGGCCAAACTGAGCTATCGGGGGAGAATAGCCTTGGTGAGAGAGGTAAAGAAGAACCCAAAGATCACTGTGGCTGAGCTCCAGAGATGCAGTGGGGAGATGGGAGAAAGTTGTACAAAGTCAACCATCACTGCAGCCCTACACCAGTTGGGGCTTTATGGCAGAGTGGCCCGACAGAAGTCTCTCCTCAGTGCAAGACACATGAAAGCCTGCATGGAGTTTGCGAAAAAAACACCTGAAGGACTCCAAGATGGTGAGAAATAAGATTCTTTGGTCTGATGAGACCAAGATAGAACTTTTTGGCCTTAATTCTAACCGGTATGTGTGGAGAAAACCAGGCACTACTCATCACCTGTCCAATACAGTCCCGACACTGAAGCATGGTGGTGGTAGCATCATGCTGTGGGGGTGTTTTTTCAGCTGCAGGGACAGGACGACAGGACGATTGGTTGCAATCGAGGGAAAGATGAATGCGGCCAAGTACAGGGATATCCTGGACGAAAACCTTTTCCAGAGTGCTCAGGACCTCAGACTGGACCGAAGGTTTACCTTCCAACATTACAATGACCCTAAGCACACAGCTAAAATAATGAAGGAGTGGCTTTACAACAACTCTGTGACTGTTCTTGAATGGCCCAGCCAGAGCCCTGACTTAAACCCAATTGAGTATATCTGGAGAGACCTAAAATTGGCTGTCCACCAACGTTTACCATCCAACCTGACAGAACTGGAGAAGATCTGCAAGGAGGAATGGTAATACAGGTGTGAAAAACTTGTTGCATCTTTCCCATAAAGACTCATGGCTGTATTAGATCAAAAGCGTGCTTCTACTAAATACTGAGCAAAGGGTCTGAATACTTAGGACCATGTGATATTTCAGTTTTTCTTTTTTATTAAATCTGCAAAAATATCAACAATTCTGTGTTTTTCTGTCAATTTGGGGCGCTGTGTGTACATTAATGAGGAAAAAAATGAACTTAAATGTTTTTAGCAAATGGCTGCAATATAACAAAGAGTGAAAAATCAAAGGGGGTCTGAATACTTTCCGTCATCACTGTATATACTGTGTTGAACGAAAAAAAAAAAACTTTACGTGTGTACCACACTTTAGGCAAACAATGCTAGAATCCAGCACTACACAGTCAATTGTTTGAGTAATGCCCTGTACACATGATCGGACATTGATCGGACATTCCAACAACAAAATCCATGGATTTTTTCCAACGGATGTTGGCTCAAACTTGTTTTGCATACACACGGTCGCACAAAGTTTTTGGAAAATACGATCGTTCTGAACGAGGTGACGTAAAACACGTGCGTCGGGACTAAAAACGGGGCAGTAGCCAATAGCTTTCATCTCTCAATTTATTCTGAGCAAGCGTGCCACTTTGTGCGTCGGAATTGTCCAGACACGGTCGGAATTTCCGCAAACGGATTTTGTTGTCGGAAAATTTTATAGCCTGCTCTCAAACTTTGTGCGTCGGAAATTCCGATGGAAAAAGTCCGATGGAGCCCACACACGGTCGGAATTTCCGACAACAAGCTCCAATCGCACATATTCTGTCGGAAAGTCCGACCGTGTGTACGGGGCATAACAATGTTCATTAATCCAAATTGCTTAATTTTTTTAGTTGTATTTTACCAACTTAACCCTAAAAGAACTCTCATAGGCTTTGTTGCTGCTCTACATTATCTATACAGAACAAGATTTTGGCTACAATTATAAGATGAGAAAATTAACTCTAATGTATGAAAAAAAAAATTAAATTATAAACGCATAATGCACTTTCTCACCCCATCAGTGAAGAAGCTGCGCAGCATCCGGAGGCTCGGCACACGACCCACAACCTTCCTGTGGTGGAAGAAAGAAACAATACCAGTAATCAGATTAGTTTTGAAGCAGACATATTAGGAGCTTTTAGCTTCCACCACACAACATGCACATCTCTAGGGCACTGCTACTGCAAACTACAAGTCAGCTACCCCATCTCTGGATTTTCACACTTCTTTCTAGCAACACATATAGTCTCATCATAAACAACACCCTCCAAAGAGGGAAGGCCAGCCATAATTTTTCTACCTGCCTTTTTTATTATGGCAAATATATTGTTTCCACTACTTATGTGGAGCCTACGGCAAGGTTCTAAACTCCTACATTTTTTATTCCAAAAGACAAAGAGAACCAGTCATGACTGGGCTTAAATAAATATCTGTATACTCAGTTACTATAATGGAGAAAGCTTTTAGATTATTATGTCAGGGCTTGTTGAGCCTATGCTGGCAGCTATTTTCAGCACTAAAACATAGACAAGGAAAAATACCTTGTTCCCTATACTGTTTGTTCACACCAATACATTGCTGTGGGCTGAGCTAAAAAAAAGTACTGCAATTTGGCAAAGTCAGTGACTTCAAGCCCCTGATGGCATTCAATAGGTTAAAATGTGGAGAGTGAAGATCTTAAAGGCACATGACTAATTTGTCATCAGATCTTCGATAATAACCTTAAAAAAAATGTACATTTTTATTGTTTTAATATAATTTATTGGTACTTTTTACTATCTGGAGTTCTTTACAAGATATTTAACGGTTTGGTTATATAGGGTTGTCTGTAGCAGTGATCTTGAGAGAGTATAGCTTTTTCCATTATAAACTGACATGGTTCACAGCAACCCAGGGGGGACTTAACCTGAGACTGGATCCCATTAGGGGAAAATTGACCTCTGTTTTAGGAGGTCCATAAACATGCCAATCAGATTATGAGTGCCACATTCATATGAACTCTTATATAAAGATTCTATAAAAACGTATATATCAGTCTCTTTGCATGCTCCCTAATTTATACCCCCGCACCCCCCTAGATCCAGCCATGCTGCATTTACTTGCTTGGAGCTAGCTGATAGTCCCTGCATTCACTGCTGCTGGAGATGATATTGCAAACAGGACAGACCCGGCATCCCTCCAGGTGTGCCTATGCCTGGCTTGTTGTCAGTGCCTGACGCTGTTGCTGCTATTGCAATCATGGCATCCCTCCAGACATGAATGGGCCTGGCTTGTCTGTGCTGGGTGCCGTGGCTTCTATACTTGTACAACATCCCTCCAGACGTTCCCTGGGCCACATGCTTAACACTCTTGGGCCACATGAGGTCCGCGGGCTGGACACCCCTAATCTAGGTGTTCTGACAGATCTTATACTTAAGAATAGCATGCAAAAAAAGCTGCAGTTTCTAAAGCAAGCAAAATACTTTCTCGTATTCAAAGAGGTATATTCTGCTCCTGTACAAAGCATTAGTAAGATCTCATCTGGAATATGCAGTTTAGTTTTGGGTACCGGTTAACAAAAAGAGGTTAGGAAACTGGAGAGAGTGCAGCCAATGGCAACTAAAATAAAGAGAGGCGTGAGGGAACCTCAGCTACGAGTAACGAATGCAGAGGCATTTAACGGGGATATGATCATTTGTATAAACACAAATGGTCCATACAATGAACCTGGTTTAAAGTTCCTCACAGGTCATTGTAAAGGACAAGGGGAAACTCTGTCTGGACAGAAATGCCTTTTCACTGAGAGCTGTGAAAACGTGGACTAGACTTCCACAAAAGCTAGTTCTGCAAGCTCAGTTGAGTGTTTAAAAAAATCTAGATGCATTCTTAAATGCGCAGGATATACTTGGCTACTAACATTTATAAGTAATAACACCATAGACTGTTGATCTAGGGAATATCTGATTGCCTTATGGGATCAGAATGGAATTTTTTCTCCTGTTGAAGCAAGCTTGACTATGGTTTATAGGGGTTTTACTTGCCTTTTCCGGGGTCAACCATGGTTATTAGGGTTCTATATACAGGGATTGTTTTATTCATTCATTTTTCATTGGTTAAACTCAATGCCTTTTATAATCTAATTACAGTACGTAACCAGCATGTTACCTCTGGCATTACAATGGAGCAGGCACATGAATCACTGCTTGTTACAGGAAAGGCAGTAACTTTTCTGGCAAATGCAGCTGTAGAGTCTACTAGAGCTACAGCCAAAGCAATAGGAAAGCCTTTTTAGCAGTAGCCCTTTAAACTCTTGGGGCAAGGATTTTACCTCCAAGCCAATACTCTACACCATTCCATTTGAAAGTAAATCATTATTTGACTAATAAAAAAATTACTGTAAACTCCTAAACAATTATATCTTTTGTGTAATAGCATAGGCAGGTGGCAGGTCCTCTTTATGGAGACATCAAGGGTCTATTAGACCCCTAATCTCGCCCTTGTCCTTCAGTGCAGCTAATTGAGCAACAATTGTGCTTGATTAGCTGACTACACTGCACTGTCGGCAGCTCACTTGTGGACACGCTCTCTCCTTGATCAGTGCAGCTCTGCCCTACACGTTTCATTGAGCTTCACTGCTTGAGGACAGAGTGTGTCCATGATTGAGCTGCCAACTCCTGTTGCCTTTCCCCACAGTACGGCTTTCGGCATGCTGGTTTGAATGTGACGGTAGGTGGGGGCTTGGTACTTTTGCATGCTGGTTGCTCTGACTCCTAAATGTGAGTGCAATTTATGCTTTGAATCAATAACATTTGTTTACACTACACAATTAGGTAACACTGTGAACAAACAGCATCATTAAGGCCAAGGAACACGACAGACAGGTCAGGGATAAAGTTGTGGAGAAGTTTAAAGCAGGGTTAGGTTATAAAAAAAAATCCCAAGCTTTGAACATCTCACGGAGGCACTGTTCAATCCATCATTCGAAAATGAAAATGAAAAGAGTATGGCACAACTGCATACCTACCAAGACATGGCCTTCTACCTAAACTAGGCAAGGAGAGCATTAATCAAAGAAGCAGCCAAAAGGCCCATGGTAACTCTGGAGGAGCTGCAGAGATCCACAGCTCCGTTGGGAGAATCTGTCCGCAGGACAACTATTAGTCGTGTACTTCACAAATCTGGCCTTTATGGAAGAGTGTCAAGAAGAAAGCCATTGTTGAAAGAAAGCCATAAGAAGTCCTGTTTGCAGTTTGCGAGAAGCCACGTGCGGGACATAGCAAAGATGTGGAAGAATGGGCTCTGGTCAGATGAGACCAAAATTTAAACTAACACTGCACATCACCTTGAACACACCATCCCCACGGTGAAAAATGGTGATGGCAGCATCATGTTGTGGGGATGCTTTCCTTCAGCAGGGACAGGGAAGCTGGTCAGAGTTAATGGGAGGATGACTGGGGTGGAGGTTCACTTTCAAGCAGGAGAACAACCCTAAACATACAGAAAGAGCTACAATAGAATATAGTAAATCAAAGCATATTCATGTGTTAGAATGGTCCAGTCAAGGTCAAATTGAGAATATGTTGCAAGACTTGAAAATTGCTGTTCACAGATGCTCCCCATCTAATCTGACAAAGCTTGAGCTATTGTTCAAAGAAGAATGGACAAAAATGTCACTCTCTGGATGTGCAAAGCTGGTAGAGACATACCCAAAAATACTTGCAGCTGTAATTGCAGTAAAAGGTGGTTCTACAAAGTATTGCCTCAGGGAAAGCTGAATACAAATGCACATATTTGCACATATTTATTTGTAAAAAATGTTGAAAACCATTTATCATTTCCCTTCCACTTCACAATTATGTGCCACTTTGTGTTGGTCTATCACATAAAATCCCAATAAAATACATTTACGTTTTTGGTTGTAACATGACAAAATGTGGAAAATTTCAGGAGGTATGAATACTTTTACAAGGCACTGTACACCCTTTGAGGGATTCTTGGTGGCTGGCGGTCCTGTGTGCGCTGTTCCATAATGGATGATACCTGGCATATCTACTTGCAATTTCAATTTAGACAGTGGTCACAGTCAAATTTGCATGGATCAGGAGTGAACGCAGACTTATATGAACTTTATTCTTTTTATTGTTTTTAGTGACTGGATATATATATCGATTGCACTTTTTTCACATTAATTGTATTTTTGGTTGGCACTGATTATTTTGCACTTCATTAGAGTCCATTTATATGGTGACACATGAATTTTGACATATTTTAGTTCAATTTATTACTTCTATGTGATACACAATTTATTCACGCGTTGGCTTTTATAGAGCAGCACGTTTTATATACACTATTCATTCACATACACAAAGTATGTTTACAGCTCAGTATTACTCTTGATGCACAAACGTTTCATTAGGATTTGCATAACAGCTGCATGGTCAAGAAAACACCTTCAAAAAACACTATAGAGTGAAGGTGGGGTCCAAGAAAAGATCTCCAAGCAGTGGTTCACTCTGAGGTATGCAGTTACTTATTTCCTTTGCAGGTAGCTATCCTGGAACCTAAATGGGTGAAGGTAGACTTGCGGGTAACATTTTTTCACAACATTCCAGGACAGTGCTACTATATCCCAATGTTTTGTTAATTTATATTTCTCCTTGATATGTTAGTCTTCCTTTTGACCACTGAGGGACAAGGGCAGGGTTTTTAACGGTTTTCATTTGTGTTTCCTGTAGATTAAGAATCTAATCATCTCTCAGGTAACTATGCTAAAAGATTATTTTAAAGATCTGTAAATCTAACTGCATATTTTACAATGATATGGAATACTGTGCTCATAGTGGGCATAATGTATACTTTAAAAACCTGGACAACAATAATGCATATCCTACTGTGCAGCCTTTCAGTACTGAAAGAAATATTATAGGCAAAACTTTTTTTTTTCTTTTTGGATAAGTGAGGGTTATAACCTCTGTAAGCTTTATATTTGCCATCTGTAGCCCATTGGGGAGATCTCCCTTCATTTCATGTCCCATGGATGAAATCCCTGCAAATTAATAAAATCTCTTGGGGACCCTCAGGTCATCAGAACTAGTGCCCCAATTAGAAGATTTTCCCTCTATTACTGTTCAGGGGACAACTCAAATTTTTCAATTTCCTTTTAGTTACTTTCAATGATAATGGTAAACAGGACAAATAGAGAGGGTAAATCTCCTAATGGAGAGCACAGACAGCAATAAAAACCTATCAGGTATTCTAATCTATCTCAACTCTATCCAAAAAAAAATAAAAAAATACTGGAATTAGATTTTACATTCTGCTCTATAAATTATCATCAGCAGCTTACCACCCTCACCTTTGAAGCCGCCCTTCATCTCGGAAAGTGTTGAGGCCATCGTCACAAGATTTTGAGCGCTCAGTGGTAATTGCTTGATGGTATGAAGAACGTCGACTGGACTTAATGCTACCTGAGACAAAAATCAATGACAATATAAAATGTGGAAATGCAAAACTAATAAAACACAATACATTTTTTGTTTTTCATTTTTGCCACTACAGTGCACATGAAAAGCACCTGAAATAAGTGAGGTGTACCTATGCTAAGCAGAATGAACATCTGATTAGGCTAGACCAGTGCTTCTCAATTCCAGTCCTCAAGGCGCCCCAGCAGGTCATGTTTTCAGGCTTACCATTATTTTGCACAGGTGATTTGATCAGTTTCACTGCCTTAGTAATTACCACAGCTGTTTCATCCGAGGGAAATCCTGAAAACATGACCTGTTGGGGTGCCTTGAGGACTGGAGTTGAGAAACATCGGGCTAGACAAAATCAGGTCACACAGCTGTTATCTGAATAATAGGAAAAAGGAAGAAACACATAAGGATATTCTCAATAATTCTGTGTTTAGAGTAATGATGATGTCCAAAGTAGAATAACCCTTTAAATCAAAATCTTACATATATTCATTGTAAAATCACTTTTTTCAATATTCACTGAAGGACACAGCTCCTTGGAGTCATACACATGTGGGTACATTACTGTCTACAGGAGGATTTAAAACAAAGGGTTGTATTTATTTAAAAAAAAATGTATAGCTGTTTCTCTATTGAAACTGCATGTAAATTTATTCTGTGTGAAAGAACCAAAAGCAAATATTCTCAGGCTTGATTCTCACAGATCAAAGGATATTCATAACTAAATAAAAAAAAATAGTGTGAATGGGGAAAAAACTGCATTATGGTCACTAGAAAGGGCTGAAAATCATAGTAAAAGAAGTATGCTCCTTAGCTCCATCTAGCGGCCACAATACAGCATTTTCCCCATTCACTCTTTTCCTACAATTAATAACCATCAATAAAAACATATACTTACATTATTTCACTTAGCAGTTTCGATTGAGAAACAATTATAAGAATTTTTGTGCATATATTGTTGCCTTCAGATGGAACGGACACCAAGGGTGGAATTACCAACCCAGCTGTACAAGCACAATGATTTTACAACCCTTATAAACTTTGAGAAAATGCTGCTCCTAAATAACAAAAGGGGCGCAGGCTCCCAGACATGTACTGTCATGGTTATGCAGTAATGTGTGTCTGTCAGCTCACCTTTCCTTCTGTGTTCACCTTTAGAGGCCAGTCACCCTCACCTGACTGTTTAAATAATCTTCCCTCAGCATAGCTCCACTCTGGTCTCTAATTAGGAACACTATATTAACCTGGGCATTGCAAGCCAGCCTTGCCCATTGTGTATCCATTGTGCGTTTGGCTTCCTGTTTGCCGTGTGCTCTCCTCTTGTCTCTGTTACGGAAATTGGCGTGTTCTCGACTATTCCTGTCTGCTCGTGACCCTGACCTTTTGGCATGTCCCCGACTATCCCCGTTTGCCTGTGACCCTGAAACTATGGCATGTACTCTGTTGTTTCTGTCTGCTAGTCGCCTTGACCTCTGCCTTATCCCTTTACTATCCTTGTTGTTCCAGCCTGCTGATTCCTTCTCCTGTAGTCTACCGTGAGTGTGAGCTGTGAGACCGCAGGGGCCGCGACCTGGAGCCAGACTGCAGCGCAGTCCATCCTCACCACTGGAGGCTCTGGTGAACACCTGCTGGCTCTTAGACTCCACGCCCTGGGGAATCTATGCTCTAGCTCCCACTGGGATCTGTGTTAGTGATCCAGTAGACCTGCTTCCTGAACCTCCCTGGGTACTATCTGCAGCAGTCAGTCCTAGTGTCCAATATCTTAGCAGTGCACTTCCGACTCATATGGAGTGCATCTGTCACTTGGTCCCAGGTGACCTGACAGTTTGATCAGCCATGGACCCAGCTGATGTGCCGCTACCCGCAGATGACTTGTTGCAGGGCCTAGTTCGCAGACTTGAGACCCAGGAATCGCATCAGACCCAGGTGATGCGATTCCTTCAGGATTTGGCCTCCCGTTTTGAACAGGTTCAGGCCTCATTAGGCTCCCCGGTTCAACAACCCCAACTGCTATCTGCTGCTGCACCTATCGCACCAGTCGCAGCCACACATTCATTACAACTACAAGCTCCAGACCGCTTCTCTGGGGACTCCAAGGCCTGCAGGGGGTTCCTTAGCCAGTGCACAATTCATTTTGAACTCCAGCCCCAAAACTTCCTGTCCGATCGGGCGAAGGTAGCCTGTATTATATCCCTCCTGTCCGGCGAGGCGTTAGCCTGGGCTGCTCCTCTGTGGGAACTGAATAATCCAGTGGTTTCTAGCCTGATTTCTTGAAACTTTTTCGGAATATCTTCGACGAACCGGGTCGTGTCTCCTCAGCGGCCAGCGCTCTTTTACGTCTCCGTCAAGAGTCCGCTTCTGTAGGACAGTATGCTCTTCAGTTCTGTATCCTCACAGCTGAACTGAGCTGGAATAATGAGGCCCTAGTTGCAACCTTTTTACATGGCCTCTCTGATAGAGTGAGGGATGAATTAGCAGGTAGATCCCTCCCTGCTGATCTGGACGGTGTCATTACCTTGTGTAACCAGATCAATATTCGTTTTCAGGAGAGGGCCCTGGAAAAAAAAAAAACGCCAGCATTCCCTGTTCTTTAGGCAGCCTGAGCTCCCTGTCCCTTCTCTTCGATCCGAGGAGCACCCCCTGCCTGCTGAGGAACCTATGCAGCTGGGCCAGACCAAGTTATCTCCCGAAGAACGCACTAGGCGCAGAACTCTGGGCCTGTGACTCTACTGTTGGATCAAAGATCAGTTTGATCCCAAGTTTCGTGACACTTGTTCTGTTCTTCCAGAAAAACACTCGGGGCTAATACATCTAGAAGGTGAAGTATTAGACCCTGAAATATCACCTTCACCTTCTCGTCTTTTCCTTTCTGTATTCCTTCATGTCGGCGTTTCCTCTCGTTTGGTCTCGGCACATCTGGATTCCGGAGCCGCTGGCAATTTCATGAATTGGGAAACTGCATCTTCCATGAGACTTACCCTTTTGCCCCTTACAACGCATTGCTGGTCTTGGCGATTGATGGTACTGTTCTCCCAGGGGGCCCTATCCGCTTCCAGACCCTCCCTGTTAAGATGTCGGTAGGGAAACTCCACCAGGAAACTCCTTCCTTGTCTTACCTAAGGCTTCATCTCTTATCATATTAGGTCTTCCTTGGTTACGGCTCCATTCTCCACATGTTGACTGGACTGCTGGACAGATCCTGGCTTGGGGTTCCTCCTGTTCCTCTTCCTGCCTACTCAAGGTTACCCCAAAAAAGAAACTTTCTGTTGCCACCATCCCAGTATCTTCTGCTCTTCCTGCTGTATATAGCGATTTCTGGGATGTGTCCTGCAATAGTCGGACTGATGCACTCTCTAGATCATGTGGCGCTCTGGATGAGGAGCCCACCTATGAACCTAAGCCGAACATTCACTCCAGTTTGCATAACCATTTACCTTTGCCTGTCCCTAAACTCCCTTGGACACACAGCCAGGCTAACTTGTCCGCAAGTTCCACAGTCGCTACTCCCTGTGAAAGTCGCTACACCTGGTGATACTATCCAGTCGGCCTCTGCACCAGTTATGCCAGTCCAGCCCATGCCCAGTGAGCTTCCTGCTTTTTCTTATTCAGGACCTTCTGTAACCTGGTCTTACCCTACTACTACTATGTCCTTTCAAACCATTAAACTATGTCTAAGAGGCTCAATCCATCCTTTAGATAGACTGCCCCATTCGGCCAGGTGTGGTTTTCAATCTTTTTTTCAGTGCTCTCTGCTTTCTGTTTGTGTTTCAGCTATCCAGCTTGACTCTTGTGACACGTCACCTTCTAACCAACCTGACCTCAGGGATTCACTGTCCTCTGCCCAGTCTGATGGTCCTGTGCTGGATGTCCAGCTAATCTTTAAGGGTCTGCGGGACCCTGCTCAGACTCCTGATGGTCTTCTCATGCCCTTACCCATTCCTAAAAAGCCTTTAGTCCTCAATAAGTCCTCTCGTCCTCTCCCTACCTCGGTTTCCGGTCTCTGAGGATAATCTAAAGTACGAGGTTAGTCAAGTTTGGGATTCCTGGCGCCGTAAAGGCATTCATCAGTACCTTGTACTTTGGAAAGGGTTTGGTTCTGAGGAGAGGTCACTGCATCTGAGGTCTTTACCCCTTCCCTTTAAGCCTGGGCCCAGGCGGGGGAGGGGAAGGCTTCGTAAGAGGGGGGGTACTGTCATGGTTATGCAGTAATGTGTGTCTGTCAGCTCACCTTTCCTTCTGTGTTCACCTTTAGAGGCCAGCCACCCTCACCTGACTGTTTAAATAATCTTCCCTCAGCATAGCTCCACCCCGGTCTCTAATTAGGAACACTATATTAACCTGGGCATTGCAAGCCAACCTTGCCCATTGTGTATCCATTGTGTGTTTGGCTTTCTGTTTGCCGTGTGCCCAGATAGGGTGAGTATGCCCATTGATATATTCCTCATATAAGAAAAAGAATGGCTCCCACAGTGTAGTAAAATGTAGATGGTCCGTTTATTAAAATTAGAGCATAAAATAAAATTAGAATCGGCATACAGAAGGTACAAAAGCGTGTGTATCTGCAGCCACGCACATTAAGTCACTTCCGGGTACTCGAGAGGGTGGAACGCAGCTGGAGCGAGCCGCTGCTAACCCCTATCTCGGCTTGTACCCACTTCTAGTCTTACGGCTTGCTCACTACCAGCTTGCACCAGCTGGCTGTATATACACACGCTTTTGTACCTTGTGTATGTTGATTTTAATTTTATTTTATGCTTTAATTTTAATAAACGGACCATATACATTTTACTACACTATGGGAGCCATTCTTTTTCTTATATGAGGAATATATCCATGGGCATACTCACCCTATCTGGAACCAAAGGGACGCTTCCGGGATCCATATAGCAGACATCAGACTGAACTGACCCAAACAGAGAGCAACTACATGCATATTACCCCTGCAGGGGTGACTGTATCCGGTGAGTAGGGACCCTGGAGGGGGAGCACAGAAGTCACCTGGAGTTACTTAAAGCACTCAAGTCACCTGTTGATGTTCTTTCTGCTACATATATGGGCACAACCTGATCATCCTGTATACGGGAACTGTTATATATGATTTTTTCACTCACTATATAGACCTACATGTCTCTTTTGATGGCGTCCTGATTTTTCTGTTTTTTTAGTTACATAGTTACATAGTTACATAGTAGGTGAGGTTGAAAAAAGACACAAGTCCATCAAGTCCAACCTATGTGTGTGATTATGTGTCAGTATTACATTACATATCCCTGTATATTGCGGTCATTCAGGTGATTATCTAATAGTTTCTTGAAGCTATCAATGCTCCCCGCTGAGACCACCGCCTGTGGAAGGGAATTCCACATCCTTGCCGCTCTTACAGTAAAGAACCCTCTACGTAGTTTAAGGTTAAACCTCTTTTCTTCTAATTGTAATGAGTGGCCACGAGTCTTATTAAACTCTCTTCTGCGAAAAAGTTTTATCCCTATTGTGGGGTCACCAGTACAGTATTTGTAAATTGAAATCATATCCCCTCTCAAGCGTCTCTTCTCCAGAGAGAATAAGTTCAGTGCTCGCAACCTTTCCTCATAACTAAGATCCTCCAGACCCTTTATTAGCTTTGTTGCCCTTCTTTGTACTCGCTCCATTTCCAGTACGTCCCTCCTGAGGACTGGTGCCCAGAACTGGACAGCATACTCCAGGTGCGGCCGGACCAGAGTCTTGTAGAGCGGGAGAATTATCGTTTTATCTCTGCAGTTGATCCCCCTTTTAATGCATGCCAATATTCTGTTTGCTTTATTAGCAGCAGCTTGGCATTGCATGCCGTTGCTGAGCCTATCATCCACTAGGACCCCCAAGTCTTTTTCCATCCTAGATTCCCCCAGAGGTTCTCCCCCCAGTGTATAGATTGCATTCATATTTTTGGCACCCAAATGCATTTTTTTACATTTTTCTACATTGAACCTCATTTGCCATGTAGTCGCCCACCCCATTAATTTGTTCAGGTCTTTTTGCAAGATTTCCACATCCTGCGGAGAAGTTATTGCCCTGCTTAGCTTAGTATCGTCTGCAAATACAGAGATGGAACTGTTTATCCCGACCTCCATGTCATTTATGAACAAATTAAATAGGATTGGTCCCAGCACAGAACCCTGGGGGACCCCACTACCCACCCCTGACCATTCTGAGTACTCCCCATTTATCACCACCCTCTGAACACGCCCTTGTAGCCAGTTTTCAATCCATGTACTCACCCTATGGTCCATGCCAACAGACCTTATTTTGTACAGTAAACGTTTATGGGGAACTGTGTCAAATGCTTTTGCAAAATCCAGATACACCACGTCTACGGGCCTTCCTTTATCTAGATGGCAACTCACCTCCTCATAGAAGGTTAATAGATTGGTTTGGCAAGAACGATTCTTCATGAATCCATGCTGATTACTGCTAATGATATCATTCTTATTACTAAAATCTTGTATATAGTCCCTTATCATCCCCTCCAAGAGTTTACATACTATTGATGTTAGGCTAACTGGTCTGTAATTCCCAGGGATGTTTTTTGGGCCCTTTTTAAATATTGGTGCTACATTGGCTTTTCTCCAATCAGCTGGTACCATTCCAGTCAATAGACTGTCTGTAAAAATTAGGAACAACGGTCTGGCAATCACCTGACTGAGTTCCCTAAGTACCCTCGGATGCAAGCCATCTGGTCCCGGTGATTTATTAATGTTAAGTTTCTCAAGTCTAATTTTAATTCTGTCCTCGGTTAACCATGGAGGTGCTTCCTGTGTTGTGTCATGAGGATAAACACTGCAGTTTTGGTTACTGAAGCCCCCCGATTCACTCGTGAAGACTGAGGAGAAGAATAAATTCAATACCTCTGCCATCTCCCCATCCTTTGTAACCAGATGTCCTTCCTCATTCTTTATGGGGCCAATATGGTCTGTCCTCCCTTTTTTACTGTTTACATACTTAAAGAATTTCTTGGGATTTTTTTTTGCTCTCCTCCGCTATGTGTCTTTCATGTTCTATCTTAGCCATCCTAATTGCACCCTTACATTTCTTATTGCATTCTTTATAAATTCTGAATGCTGTGGATGATCCCTCAACCTTGTATTTTTTGAAGGCCTTCTCCTTTGCTCCTTTTTCTTTGGATTTTTAAGGTTTATCTGCTTCTAAATATTTGATATTATTAATCATTTTTGCATATATGGTTTTTGCATTTATATATTTCACATTGTATCACTATATATCTGTTGCATGCAGTTAGTAATTGTTTAGCACACTTTTTACGTACAAGTTTTTTATATATGGATGGCTTTGCACTATGTTTAGTGCGGGACACTCTGATTCATACTTGTATGGTTCACATTTAATATACTTATCTTTAGCTGATTTTTTAGCTTAACTACACATATTTATTATGCACCATTAAGTCACTGTTTGGGCAGTCCTTTATGGGTGGTCATTGGGCAGAGTTGCTCTACTGAGGTATTTTTGAGGCCCTTGCCCTCTACACATATTTACCTGCACAGACTCCCTAACCCAACCCCATTATAGGTCTTGTTGTGGTTTCCTTTAGCTAGGATAATAGGTGTTTAGTCCTGTCATACATCCCCCTTTTTAGGCTTAGCCTTATATCCAATTTTTTAGTTCTTTAGTTAATAGGTTGTGCCATTCACCCCATTTTTTGTTTATTTATCAACTACCACCACCATGCTTCACTGATGAGGTGGTATGCTTTGGATCATGAGCAGTTACTTTCTTTCTCTATACTCTTCCCTTCCCATCACTCTGGTACAAGTTGATCTTGGTCTCATCTGTCCATAGGATGTTGTTCCAGAACTGTGAAGGCTTTTTTAGATGTTGTTTGGCAAACTCTTATCTGGCCTTCCTGTTTTTGAGGCTCACCAATGGTTTACATCTTGTGGTGAACCCTCTGTATTTACTCTGGTGAAGTCTTCTCTTGATTGTTGACTTTGACACACATACACCTACCTCCTGGAGAGTGTTCTTGATCTGGCCAACTGTTGTGAAGGGTGTTTTCTTCACCAGGGAAAGAATTCTTTGGTCATCCACCACAGTTGTTTTCCGTGGTCTTCTGGTGTTGCTGAGCTCACCGGTGCGTTCTTTCTTTTTAAGGACGTTCCAAACAGTTGATTTGGCCACACCTAATGTTTTTGCTATCTCTCTGATGGATTTGTTTTGTTTTTTCAGCCTAATGATGGCTTGCTTCACTGATAGTGACAGCTCTTTGGATCTCATATTGAGAGTTGACAGCAACGATTCCAAATGCAAATAGCACACTTGAAATGAACTCTGGACCTTTTATCTGCTCTTTGTAAATGGGATAATTAGGGAATAACACACACCTGGCCATGGAACAGCTGAGCAGCCAATTGTCTTATTACTTTTGGTCCCTTAAAAAGTGGGAGGCACATATACAAACTGTTGTAATTCCTACACCGTTCACCTGATTTGGATGTAAATACCCTCAAATTAAAGCTGAAAGTCTGCAGTTAAATCACATCTTGTTTGTTTCATTTCAAATCCATTGTGGTGGTGTAGAGAGCCAAAAAGATTAGAATTGTGTCGATTTTTTATTTATGGACCTGACTGTATGTTATATTTTGTTTCTTATTTTATCTACAATGGCACAAGTTCCTCCGTCTTTCTTTAATGTCCAGATGGAAAGCTTTAAAAACCATGTATATATGCAGAAAGAAGATATACTTATGAAAATGTGTTAAGGTTGTGATAAAGTAAAGTTACAGTATAAATATCAGAACAGTGGTATCAAAAAATAGTTCAGGGTATGCGTAAATTGATGTAAGACTTTTTAAAAGCAAGGATGATATTTAATAAAGAACGATATTCCAGCTTAAAGAGAAGTGGATACTTTAGGTTAAACGGAGAGAGACAGAAGTTGCACAGCCATGTCCCCCTACCGTTAACAAAAACTAGACTGTTGTGTGTGTGTGAAATAAACAAAACAAATCAGAATACAGTATTGTGTACGTGTTATATAAAAAATGAATAAAAAAATGTGATTACCGTATATACTCGAGTATAAGTCGATCCGAGTACAAGTCGAGGCCCCTAATTTACCACAAAAAACTGGGAAAAACTTATTGACACGAGTATAAGACGAGGGTGAGAAATGCAGTAACTACTGTAAGTGGAAAAAGAGGGTCAACAATGCCCATCTGCAGCTGCATGCCTCCCTGTGTCCTGAGCAGCCTACCTGTATCCTGTGCATGTGTCCTGTACATGTGCATGTGTCCTGTGCATGTGTCCTGTGTCCAGTGTCCTGTACATGTGTATGTGTCCCTGTGTCCCTGTGTCGTGTGCATGTGTCCTGTGTCCCTGTGTCGTGTGCATGTGTCATGTGTCCTGTACATGTGTCCTGTACATGTGTCCAGTGTCCTGTACATGTGTCCAGTGTCCTGTACATGTGCATGTGTCCTGTGTGCATGTGTCCTGTGGCCCTGTGCAGCCTACTTGTGTCCTGTGCAACCTCCCAGTGGCCATCTCCATCCTCCCTGTGGCGATCTCCATCCTCCGATCAGCATGTGATAATACACTTTGGCGGCCATTCCACTGTTCAAAAGCCGCGCCTCCTCCTCGTCTGTGATAGGCAGAACACTCAGCAGTCAGCGGTCAGCCTATCACGGACATTCTCTCATTCTCATACCACGGACAAGGATGAGAGAATGTCCATGACAGGCTGTACACTGACAGCTGTGAAATGGAGTGTTCAGCCTATCACAGACAAGCAGGAGGCGCGGCTTTTGAAAGGTGAAATAGCCTCCGAACTGTATTATCACACGCCAGCTGCCGTCTGCCTGCATGACACGCTGATCATGGAGACAGACGGCATAAGTCGAGGGGGGCACTTTCAGCCCAAAAAAAAAAGGCTGAAAAATTTGACTTATACTCGAGTATATACGGTATATACAAAGCCCTGATATGTATATATGTTTTCAAAAGGTAGTCTAACATATTGTTTTTGTGTTTTCTTTTAGGAAGGATTATTTAAATGTGCTGGTTTAATGTGATCAGTTATTTTGAATCATTTTTCCGTATGGTGGTTATTCAGTTCCAATGTATCTTTGCCAAGTTATATTTGCATGAAAAGGTCATGTAATACTGAATTTAACATAAGCTTATTAAACATTCTTAACCACTTGCCCACTGGGCACTTAAACCCCCTTCCTAACCAGGCCAATTTTCAGTTTTCAGTGCTGTCACATTTTGAATGACAATCAGCCATGCAACACTATACCCATATTAATTTTTTAGCCTTTTTTTCACACAAATTTCTTTTGGTGGTATTTAATCACCACTGGGTTTTTTATTTTTTGTGCTATAAATAAAAAAAAAGACTGAACATTTAAAAAAAAATGCATTTTCTTAGTTTCTGTTATAAAATTTTGCAAACTAGTAATTTCTCTTCATAAATTGTAGCCAAAATTTATACTGCTACATATCTTTGGTAAAATAATCCAAATCAGTGTATGTTATTTGGTCTTTGTGAAAGTTATAGTCTACAAGCTTTGGTGCCAATCATTGAAAATTGATCACACCTGGTCAATTAAAAAAAAAAAGCAATATCTAAGAAAAAAAAAACTGTAATAGGGTACAAAACGAGGTAACCCTATTACATTTTTTTTTTCTTAAATCATCTAGTCCTCCCCAATACATCCCAAGGAGGCTGGGTTCTAGTCTGCTGTGTATCTCAAAAGGGACCCTACAAACTAAAACCCCCCCTTCCTGGTTCTGGAAAATATACTTGTTAGCTGGCAAGCTGGGTAGGTATTATCTTACCCTTTAGATCCTGTCCCCCACATCCCTATATACTCTTTTGATGTCTGTTAATGTATTCAGTGGTGGCTGTATGACAATTTAACCACATCGGACCCCCAGAGAGACCAGAAGAGGGACAAAGGCAGGTAGGTGGGACAAGAAAAGGAACAGGGACATAAAGAGAAAAGAAGCAGTGGGGAGAGGTACCGCTGGGTGGATACCGTCCCCAGAGCTGGCAGGGGTCCCCCAAAGGTCAGGACAGCTCCACAAAGGGCGTCTCCAATGGCACCTATTGTCACTCCGTGAAGGAGTAGGAGGGAACCAATTCACAGGAAGTGGTCCCCGTTTCGTCCCAGTCACTACGAAAGAAAAAGTATATGTGAATGAGTAGGGGATATATATATATATATATATATATATATATATATATATATATATATATATATATATACACAGTGGGGCAAAAAAGTATTTAGTCAGCCACCAATTGTGCAAGTTCTCCCACTTAAAAAGATGAGAGAGGCCTGTAATTGTCATCATAGGTATACCTCAACTATGAGAGACAAAATGTGGAAAAAAATCCAGACAATTACATTGTCTGATTTGGAAAGAATTTATTTGCAAATTATGGTGGAAAATAAGTATTTTGTCAATATCAAAAGTTCATCTCAATACTTTGTTATATATCCTTTGTTGGCATTGACAGATGTCAAACGTTTTCTGTAAGTCTTCACAAGGTTGTCACACATTGTTCCTGGTATGTTGGCCCATTCCTCCATGCAGATCTCCTCTAGAGCAGTGATGTTTTGGGGCTGTCGCTGGGCAACACGGGCTTTCAACTCCCTCCAAAGGTTTTCTATGGGGTTGAGATCTGGAGACTGGCTAGGCCACTTTAGGACCTTGAAATGCTTCTTACGAAGCCACTCTTTCGTTGCCCGGGCGGTGTGTTTGGGATCATTGTCATGCTGAAAGACCCAGCCACATTTCAAGTTCAATGCCCTTGCTAAAGGAAGGAGGTTTGCACTCAAAATCTCACGATACATGGCCCCATTCATTCTTTCATGTACACCGATCAGTCACCCTGTTCCCTTTGCAAAGAAACAGCCCCAAAGCATGATGTTGCCACCCCCATGCTTCACAATAGGTATGGTGTTCTTTGGTTGCAACTCAGCATTCTGTCTCCTCCAAACACGATGAGTTGTGTTTCTACCAAACATTTCTACTTTGGTTTCATCTGACCATATGACATTCTCCCAATCCTCTTCTGGATCATCCAAACCTCAGATGGGCCCGGACATGTACTGGCTTAAGCAGGGGGACATGTCTGGCACTGCAGGATCTGAGTCCCTGGCGGCGTAGTGGGTTACTGATGGTAGACTTTGTTACTCACCGTTCTTGTGATCATTTTGACCCTACGGGGTGAGATCTTGTGTGGAGCCCCAGATCGAGGGAGATTATCAGTGGTCTTGTATGTCTTCCATTTTCTAATTATTGTTCCCACAGTTGATTTCTTTACACCAAGCTGCTTGCCTATTGCAGATTCAGTCTTCCCAGCCTGGTGCAGGTCTACAATTTTGTTTCTGGTGTCCTTTAACAGCTCTTTGGTCTTCACCATAATGGAGTTTGGAGTGTGACTGTTTGAGGTTGTGGACAGGTGTATTTTATACTGATAACAAGTTCAAACAGGTACCATTAATACAGGTAATGAGTGGAGGACAGAGGAGCCTCTTAAAGAAGAAGAAGAAGATATAGGTCTGTGAGAGCCAGAAATCTTGCTTGTTTGTAGGTGACCAAATACTTATTTTCCACCATAATTTGCAAATAAATTCTTTCAAAAATCAGACAATGTGATTGTCTGGATTTGTTTCCACATTCTGTCTCTCATAGTTGAGGTATACCTATGATGACAATTACAGGCCTCGCTCATCTTTTTAAGTGGGAGAACTTGCACAATTAGTGGCTAACTAAATACTTTTTTGCCCCACTGTGTGTATGTGTGTATATATATATATATATATATATATATATATATATATATATATCTATATCCCCTACTCATTCACATATACTTTTTCTTTCGTAGTGACTGGGACGAAATGGGGACCACTTCCTGTGAATTGGTTCTGTCCTACTCCTTCACGGAGTGACAATAGGTGCCATTGGAGACGCCCTTTGTGGAGCTGTCCTGACCTTTGGGGGACCCTTGCCAGCTCTGGGGACGGTATCCACCCAGCGGTACCTCTCCCCACTGCTTCTTTTCTCTTTATGTCCCTGTTCCTTTTCTGGTCCCACCTACCTGCCTTTGTCCCTCTTCTGGTCTCTCTGGGTCTGTAGCCAACTGATCCCCCTTGGATGCCTTGGATGTTTGTATTAGCACACACGGTTAGTATCTATACTATTATCCAATATATGCTTGGCTGTATATATGATCATCTAGGACCAATATTGGAAGTGCAGCAAATTGTTTAATGCATTGTATATGCTTCTAAATCTTGTCCTTTTTCTCGTTTGACCGTAGATATAAATTATTGTCGTGACGAAAACTTATTACCCCTGAAGAAGAGGTTGATCCCTTTATTACCTCGAAACGTCGGGTTTTTTCTATCCGTTAGTATACAATAGAATTGGTCAATGTTATTTCTTCTATGTATATGCATCCATTTTAATGCTCATTATGTTATGTCATAGCTACCATGTTTTTATCTTTTTTCTATAATAAATATCTTCTTTTTTAATTTCTACTTCTCTACTCAATATATTAATACTTACCTACCTGTCAGTAACCCAAATCAAAGTCCCACTAGAGGATATACACTCATGTTTGAGTAATTTTTTCTTCATTCTATTAGGGATGTGGGTTCACTGGCACTACAGCTCTCCTCGGAAGTGACACTATCTCCCTGTATTGGCACTTTAGAGCACTAATGTAGCACGGTTGTGGCACTGATGGGGCACTGTAGAGCACACATGTGCACTGATGTGGCACTGATGTGGCACTGCTGGGCACAGATGTGCACTGATGGGGCACTGTAAAACATTGTTGTGGCACTGATGGGGCACAGAGGTGGCACTGATGGGGCACTGATGTGGCACAGATGGGGCACTGTAGAGCACTGCTGGGGCACAGATGGGGCACTGCTGTCGCACAGATGTGCACTGATGGGCACTTGGAATAGATAGAAAAAACATCAAGCAGCCTCACGCTGCAGCTTTTCCCTCCTCTACTCACACGAATGACAGTGATTACTCCGTCATTGGACGGAGCGATCACCTGGTAAAGGGCCGCTGGGATTGGCCCTTTACCCCAATCCGTGATGCGCCGGGTCCTTATGACCTGGCAAGCATGGACACTCCCGTGTGCGCGATTCTGGGAGGATGTCATTGTACGCCCTCCCAGAACTATCCAACTGCACTGTAGCCAACATTCGGCTATGGCCCCAGTCGGCAAGTGGTTAACAGTGAAAACAGTGCACTTAGGATTAGGTTAGGAAAAAAAAAAATTTAAAAAATCACACTCACCTAGGTTAATGCTGCATCTGTCCCTCATCGCCTCTGCATGGAGAACTGAGCAATCAAAAACAGCTGCTCTCTGGAGCACTGGGCTGTGGGAGCGATTGGCTCAGGCTCACAGTGGCTCGCTGAGAGGCTGAGTCAGCTGCTGGTCTAGGCATCTGGGTGCGTCCCGACTGTAAAGTGAGTTACGTCAGCCATACTTCTTTATAAAAGGGAAAAACTGTTTTTATAAGGTAAAGCATCCTCCTTTAAGGAGATGCACCTGTTAGAGCCGGTTCACATTAGAAGCGGCATGACTTGCAGGTCGCCTCACCGAGGCGACCTGCACACGACTGCCGCGGCGACTTGCAAGACAACTTCTGTATAGAAGTCTATGCAAGTCGCCCCGAAAGTAGTACAGGAATCTTTCTTCTAAGTCGGAGCGACTTGCGTCGCTCCGATTAGAACGGTTCCATTGTACAGAACGGGAGGCGACTTGTCAGGCGACCTAGCCCCCGTGTGAACCGGCTCTTATTATCATTTGATTATTAATTTCTGGTAGGATGTTGACAATTTTAATAATAACATAGATATAGTATAATTGGTTAAGACAACCTTTGGCTCTATAAATCTGTGATATGGGGTTATTTCAGATTAAGTTAAGGTGCAGTTCCAGTACTATACACAGTGCCTTGAAAAAATATTCACACCCCTTGAAATGTTCCACATTTTGTCATGTTACAACCAAAACATAAATTTATTTTATTGGGATTTTATGTGATAGACCAACACAAAAGGGGCACATAATTGTGAAGTGGAAGGAAAATGATAAATGGTTTTCCAAATTTTTTACAAATAATAATCTGAAAAGTGTGGCATGCATTTGTATTCAGCCCCCTTTTCTCTGATACCCCTAACTAAAATCTAGTGGAACCAATTGCCTTTAGAAGTTACCTAAGTACTAAATAGAGTCCACCTGTGTGTAATTGTCAGGAACCATTAGGTGCAGTAAAAATCACACTTTTTAATAAAATGGTACAAACAGAGCAAACGTAGTCAAAACATAGTCAGGGTTCCAGAATGGGTAGTTGGGACAAGCCAGCAAAACAGGAATCCAGAGATCAGCATAGTAGAGGCAGTAAACAGGATCAGGAACCAGAAGGGAAGTCAGCCAAGCAAAAGTCTTGACCTTTGTCAAAGACCTCACTAAGTTTGTGGTACTCCTCAGGCACGGAGGAGAGTGAAGAGGTGCACAAGACCTTAGCCACTTTCTGAAAAGACAAGTAAAGAACCTCAGCACGAAGCCAATCAAAAGAGGGGTTGTTTTTCTGTAACAAAGGATAACCAATAACCACTGGGAAATGAGGTGAGGAAATTACTTGGAATTGGATTATCTCATAGTGAAGAGCCCCTACAGCCATGGTCAACAGAGTAGTCTCATGAGTTACATGGGCAGGCTGTAGAGGTCTCCCATCAATAGAATTAATGGAAAGTGGAGTGGCACGAAGCTGCAGCGGAATAGAGTGCTTAGACCCAAAGGCACCATCTTTGAACAGGCCTGAAGTCCCTGAGTCGATAAGAGCCTGTATCTCAATGGACGACTCAGACCAAGAAAGGTTAACCGGAACCAGGGGCTTATCCTTCTGGATAACTGGGGACGTAACAATGCCACCTAAGGTGTGTCCCCCACAGGACCTCAGGTGCAAGCGTCTTCCCAGATGGGTAGGACAAGACTTCAGGAAGTGACCTGCCTGCCCACAATAAAGGCACAATCTCTCCCTCCTCCTAAAGGCCCTCTCATTCGCAGAGACACGTGTAAAGCCCAACTCCAGGTGAGCAGTGCGAATCGGGAGTGTCCGTAACTCTATGGTAAATTGATCCATGCTGTGATTCTGCTCATCCAATCTGGAAAAAATATTACCAATAAGTGGATTACCTGCATCTTATGAATTCATGGCCTTTACCTACAGCCAGGAACCATGAATCAGACTGAGACAGAAGTGCAGTAAAAATCACACTTTTTAATAAAATGGTACAAACAGAGCAAACATAGTCAAAACATAGCCAGGGTTCGGTAACCAGAGCAAGTAGTCAGAACAAGCCAGTGAAACAGGAATACAGAGATCAGCATAGTTGAGGCAGTAAACAGGATCAGGAACCATAAGGGAAGTCAGCCAGGCAATAGTCTTTAACAGGAAAACACAGCAGAGAGTATCCGGATATGTTGATCAGGCGAAGGCACATGAGATCCGATCTAGGCAGTTTAAATAGCCAGCAGTGCTAGCTGACGAGCAGGAAATGAAAACCAGGTGAGTCACTGTGGAATGAAGAGTACTGGCAATTAACCAACAGCTGAGCACCGAGCTCTAAGAAAGAAGGGTTGAGCCCAGCCCGGACAGTAATTTAATCTCAGTATAAATACAGCTGTTCTGTGAAGCCCTCAGAGGTTTGTTTGAGAACCTTAGTAAACAAACAGCATTGTGAAGGCCAAGGAACACACCAGACAAGTCAAGGATAAAGTTGTGGAGACGTTTAAAGTAGGGTTAGGTTATAAAAAACATATCCCAAGCTTTAAACATCTCAAGGAGCACTGTTTAATCCATCGTCCAAAAATCGAAAGAGTATGGCACAACTGCAATCCTACCAAGACATGGCTGTCCACCTAAACTGACAGGCCAGGCAAGGATCAATCAGAGAAGCAGCCAAGAGGCCCATGGTAACTCTGGAGGAGCTGCAGAGATCCACAGCTCAGGTGGGAGAATCTGTCCACAGGATAACGATAACACTCCCCAAATCTGGCCTTTATGGAAGAGTGGCAAGAAGAAAGCCAGTGTTGAAAAAAACGATAAGAAGTCCTGTTTGCAGTTTGTGAGTCATGTAAGGGACACAGCAAACATGTGAAAAACATGTAAAAGAAGGTGCTCTGGTCAGATGAGACCAAAATGGAACTTGTTGGCCTAAAAGCAAAACACTATGTGCGGCGGAAAACTAACACTGCAAATCACCCTAAACACACCATTCGCACAGTGAAACATGGTGGTGGCAGTATCATGTTGTGGGGATGCTTTTCTTCAGCAGGGACAAGGAAGCTGGTCAGAGTTGATGGGAAGGTAGATGGAGCCAAATACAGGGCAATCTTAGAAGAAACATGTTAAAGCGGGGGTCCACCCACACCGCCAAAACAAAAAAAATATTAAAAGCCAGCAGCTACAAATACTGCAGCTGCTGACTTTTAATACATGGCCACTTACCTGTCCCAGGGTGCACCCCCCTCCCCCCTGAAAGGTGCCAAATGTGACACCGGAGGGGGGGAAGGGTTCCGAAAAGCGGAAGTTCCATTTTTGTGTGGAACTCCGCTTTAAAGTCTGCAGAGGGCTTGAGACTAGGGCAGAGGTTCACCAGAAGAAGGATGACCCTAAATATACTGCCAGAGCTACAATGAAATGGTTTAGATCTGTCAGGGCTGGGCTCAGCCCTTCCTTCTGAGCTGGCTGCTCAGGTGTCGGCTAATTGCCAGCTCCCATCTCTCCACAGTTACTCAACTGTTGATGATATCCTGCTTGTCAGTCCTGCCTACTTAAGCCGTGAAGTCTAGAGGAGCTCTGCCTTCGCCTTGGTCAACATCACAGAAACTGAGACGCTCTCTTGCTATCCTGTTTAAGATTTGCTTTGCTGACATCCCTTCTGGCTCCAGATCCTGCTTGCTGTTCCACTACATTGATCCCGGTTTTCTGGCTTGGCTGACTATCCGTTCCGGTTACTGAACTTTGGCTATGTTTTGACAACGTTTGTTCTTTTTACTTTTATTATTAAACAAGTATGATTTAACTGTACTTCTGTCTCGGCCTGATTTCATGGTTTCTGACAAGATCAAAGCATATTCATATGTTAGAATGGCGCAGTCAAAGTCCAGACCCAAATCCAATTGAGAATTTGTTGCAAGACTTAAAAATTTCTGTTCACGCACACTCTCCATCCAATCTGACATAGCTTGAGCTATTTTGCACAGAAGAATGAGCAAAAATTTCACTCTCTAGATCAGGGGTCTCAAACTGGCGGCCCTCCAGCTGTTGCAAAACTACAAGTTCCATGAGGCATTGCAAGGCTGACAGTTACAAGCATGACTCCCTCAGGTAGAGGTATGATGGGACTTGTAGTTCCGCAACAGCTGGAGGGCCACCAGTTTGAGACCCCTGCTCTAGATGTACAAAGCTGGTAGAGACATGCCCAAAAAGATTTGCAGCTGTAATTGCAGTGAAAGGTGGTTCTACAAACTATTGAGTCAGGGGGGCTGAATACAAATGCACACACTTTGCACATATTTAATTTGTAAAAATGTTTAAAAACCATTTATCATTTTCTTTCTACTTCACAATTACCACTTTGTGTTGGTCTATCACATAAAATACATTTATGTTTTTGGTTTTAACATGACATAATGTGGAAAATTTCAAAGGGTGCTTTTTCAAGGCTATCTATCTATCTATCTATCTATCTATCTATCTATCTATCTATCCATCTATCCATCTATCCATCTATCTATCCATCTATCCATCTATCCATCTATCCATCTATCTATATACACTCACTGGCAACTTTATTAGGAAAAACTTATTAGTACCAGGTTGGACCCCCTTTTGCCTTCAGAACTGCCTTAATTCATCATTACATAGATTCAACAAGCTGCATGGTGTTGGAAACATCCCTCTGAGATTTTGGTCCATATTTACATGATAGCATCATGCAGTTGCTGCAGATTTGTCTGCTGTACATCCATGATGTGAATCTCCTATTCCACCACATCCCAAAGATGCTCTATTGGATTGGAGATCTGGTGACTGTTTAGTACCATTGGAGTATATTGAACTCATTGTCATGTTCAGGAAACCAGTTTGAGACAATTTGAGCTTTGTGACATGGTGCAGTATCCTGCAGGAAGTAGCCATAAAGGGATGGACATGGTCAGCAACAATACTCAGGTAGGTTGCGGTGTTTAAATGATGCTCAATTGGTACTAAGGGGCCCAAAGTGTGTCAAGAAAATATCTCCCACACCATTACGCCACCCTGAACTGTGGATACAAGGCAGGATGGATCCATGTTTTATGTTGTTTACGCAAAATTATGACCCTACCAACTGAATGTCGCCGCTGAAGTCGAGACCTCATCAGACCAGGCAATGTTTTTCTATTCTTCTATTCTCCAATTTTGGTGAGCCTGTGCGAATTGTAGCCTCAGTTTCCGGTTCTTAACTGACAGGAGTGGAACCCCCGGTGTGGTCTTCTGCTGTTGTAGCCCATCTGCTTCAAGGTTCCACGTGTTGTGCATTCAGAGATGGTACTCTGCATACCTTGGTTGAAATGAGTGGTTATTTGAGGTATTGTTGCCTTTCTATCATCTCAAACCAGTCTGCCCATTCTCCTCTGATCTCTGACATCAAGGCATTTTTGTCCACACAACTGCTGCTCACTGGATATTCTCTCTTTTCAGACCATTGTCTGTAAACCCTAGAGATGGTTGTGCTTGAAAATCTAAGTAGATGGGCAGTTTTTCAAATACTCAGACCAGCCCGTCTAGTCCCAACTATGCCATGTACAAAGTCACTTAAATCCTCTTTCTTCCCCGTTCTGATGCTCGGTTTAAACTTCAGCAAGTCATCTTCACCACATGTAGGTGCCTAAATGCACTGAGTTGCTGCCATGTGATTGGCTGATTAGCAATTTGCGTTACCAAGCGTGTGTGTGTGTGTGTGTGTGTGTGTGTGTGTGTGTGTGTGTGTGTGTGTGTATGTGTATGTATGTATGTATGTATGTATGTATGTGTATATATATATATATATATATATATATATATATATATATATATATATATATATATATATATATGGTCGGAGCCCTCCGTCCTGACAGATATGAAACACATAAACACGTCACAAGACTAACAACATAAATAGACCTGAAGTGTGCCCTGGCCTGCTGTATGGTAAACCCAGATCTGCTGGGCGGTATGCCAGAGAAGGGCGCATACCTTAAGAAAGTAATGGATATTTCTGTAGAGAAATTGTTTGAAGAGAAGTACCTTGAGAAGGGGAATGGGTGGGTGGGTACCGCGCACTGGAACCGACACAGACCATCGTGGATGGTCTGGTTATATACCCTCCGGGCTCCTCCCATAATTGCAGGCCGGTAAACCGGCCTTCCTATTTATGGTCGGAGCCCTCCGTCCTGACAGATATGAAACACATAAACACGTCACAAGACTAACAACATAAATAGACCTGAAGTGTGCCCTGGCCTGCTGTATGGTAAACCCAGATCTGCTGGGCGGTATGCCAGAGAAGGGCGCAAAAAGACTTGGTTTAGGGAGGTAATGATTTATTTAAGTTTATGGTCATCTTAAGAGCGAGCTTGCAAAAGGCCCGTGACGTTTCTACTTGTGGATTGGGAATGTAGCGAGCAAAGCAGGTGGATTTCCACCTTCCCATTTTTCTGATCACGTGGTCCGGGACTCCGTTTCGTGAGGCTGCTGATGCTGCTCCAATGCGGAAAGAATGTCCAGAATAACGGTTGGGGTCAAGGCCTAAGTTGCGCAGAAGGATCCTGACGTGAGTAGTGAACTGGTTGGTACTAAGCGGGTTGATTGGGAACGGCAGCAATGGGCTGTCCTGCGAGGGATCAGGTAAATGGGCTAATAGACTATCTAGGATGGCTACGGGGCACCAGGCGTTGTGCGTTCTGAAGAGCTTGATGTCAACCCCTGGACCGGACTGTTGTGTTTTGGACACCTCGAGGTGTATTGTGAAGTGGCTGTGGTGACGCGTGAGGTGGCGTCTGCGTAAGGCCCTATGACTGGTGCTGCTGACTGTGAATTCGCTGGGTCGTAGAAAGCCATAAAATGCCAGGTAGATGGCTGCTTGTATGACCAAGCTGGGCAAAAAACCGAAAGGTGAGCGTGAGAGTATGGTGGACATGTCTCGAAACATGGCACTGGTGACTGGTAAGCGTTTACCGCTAACTTGGGGTTTCTGCTTGTGGATGCCTCGGAGGATGGCCTTGACCGCATGGGTAGCGAACAAAGATGGTTTGTTAGGATCTAGTAAAGAGGTGAAATGCTGGATGCCATCTAGGTAGAGTCTAATAGTGTTGTAGGATAACTTCAGCTGAGTGTGGCAGTATGAAATGAAGGCCAGGATATGATGGAGATCTCCTGGTATAGCCCCGGGGTGAGCCGCTAGAAACCTGTGATAGCTTTTCCAGGCAGCATGGTAGCCTTTCAGGGTATTGTGAGAAAGTGACTGGTTAATCAGACTAGTGGCGTCATGAAGATGTCGCTTTAATCCAGGGTTAGCTGTGACCAATGTGGGATAGCAGACATGGTCGGGCCGGCTCCAGGTTCCTGCGAAAAGAAGGTTGTGAAGTTAAAACGAGATAGCGCGTCGGCCGAAGTGTTGCATTTACCGGGGATATGAACACAGAGGACATTAAATTGGTGCTGTAGTGAGAGTTGCACCAGCCTGCGTAGGAAGGACATGATGGCCAAGGACTTGGAGCGACCTTTGTTTATAATAGAGGCTGTGGCTTGATTATCTGTGGAAAATGTCACTGTTTGTCCTACCCAGTTGTTGCCCCAGACGTGGGCTGCTGCAACAATGGGGTAGATCTCGAACATTGAGGAGGATTGAGTGAACCCGGGGATCGAGAGTATTTCTGGCGGCCATGGTGCTGCAAGCCAGTGGTGGCCAAAAATAGCTGCGAAACCTGTGGAGGCTGCGGCGTCCGTGATTATTTGAGGTGAAGTGGGAGACGCTGATGGGATAAACATCGAAATGCCGTTCCAGTTTGTTAGAAAATCGTCCCACATGGCTAGGTCAGCTACGGCTGCCTTGTCTAGTTTAAATATTAGGTCGGGGTCTTGTACCTGGGAAAGGAACACCAGGAGACGTGAGACGAAGGATCGCCCTTGAGGGATGATCCTTATGGCAAAGTTCAGCATGCCAAGGAGGGATTGTAGTTGCTTTTTTGTGCAGCCTTGCGTATTAGTAAATGTGTGGATGACTGTCCTGATGCGGGTCAATTTGTCGGGAGGCAGGCTAGCTTGCATGGTGTGAGTGTTGAGTATGATACCCAAGAAGGTGACGATCTGTGCCGGGCCTTCTACCTTCTTATCCGCTAAAGGTACGTTAAGATTATGAAAGATTGTTCTAAGGCTGTTTAGATCAACTGGGGGCTCGTTGGGTTTCTCTATGAGTAGGAAGTCGTCTAAGTAGTGGATCACTTTCTGACAGGACGCATGTTGTGAGAGAATCCAGGAAAGAGACTGAGCGAAAGTGTCGAATAGCCACGGGCTGCTTTTGGGGCTGAACGTTAACTTGGTGGCGAAATAGTATAGGCCTTTCCATTTGATTCCGTGCCACCGCCATAGGCACGGATCAATTGGCAACAATTTGAATGCGTCCGAGATGTCTGCTTTAGACAACCAGGCGCCTGCTCCTGCGAGAATGATGGATTGAATAGCTGAGTCTACCGTTGAATATTTAAGTGAAAACTCTTCTGAAGGTATTAGGGAATTTAAACTGGGTATGTGGGAACAATGAGGCGCGGACAAATCATAAACTAAACGGAGTTTATTTGAAAACTTGCCCTTCACAAGGCCGATAGGGCTGACTTTCCATACAGAAAAAGGTGATTGTGTAAAGGGGCCGATTATGTATCCCCGGTCTAGTTCTGTTTGCAGCAGGGTGGTGATGGTTTCCTCGTCGGTAGCGGCTGAAAGCAGGTTTTTGCATTCGTGAGTTGCGTTTGGGAGTGTGATAAGTCCGGTGTGAAAGCCTGTCGTGAATCCCTGGATAAGAAAGGCTGCCAGTGAAGGTGTTGGGTGTGAGGTGAGGTAAAACGTGAGCCATCCGACGTGCACTCGGCTTAGTCATTCGGGTTTAGGCTGTTTCACAGCGCAAGCGTACCTGGGGTGAGCTTTGTGGCATGTGAGACAGACATGAAGTAGTTTGCAGTGGGGGAAGTTACAACCCCCGAAGTTGAAGTTATTGCATATGGCTGCTCCCCCTAGTGCCTGGACGGGTCGTCCTAATCTGTCTGCCTGAGCCGGCTGAGTAAATGCCGTTGAGTAACGAGTGACGTTGGGAAAGAAGGGAGGGTTGGGGGGGCGTCTGCCACCTGACTCGGAGCACCAGTTGGCCGTATGGGTGGACGACTGGCAGTTAGTACAGAGTGGGGAACGTAGGCCAGCGAAATGGCGACAGAACAGCTCTGTATCGATGGTACTCCAGTTGGTTTTTACTTGAAACTGCGAAAGTCTGGCTGCTGCTTTTGCTGAAAATGACCTGTGATAGTCATAAAAGGAGCATCCCCCATATTTATAACCTAGATCTACTATTGCGTGTAGGTATAGGTCCAGCTCCTCTCTCCTGTTGGGGTTGATCGTGCATAGCACGTCTCTGAACATGCCAAATGCTAGTACAAAGTCCGCAATATTGAGTTTGCGGGTAAGCCTATGGTCTTTGGCCTTTAGGACGACGGAAATGTCTCCCCACGAATAGGACTTGTTTTCGGCTGGGTCGTGTACTGCGATGAGGAGGGATGCTAAGTTAATGTCCTTCCCATCCATGATGTCCTTCCTGATGCCTGCTGGGACGAGATGTGCGGGGAGGACGTAGGTATAGATGTCGGGCGTACCTGTAAGGAGAGGCATGGGGGTGGCGGTGGTTACTGTAGATGGTGAGGGTGCAGCTTGATGTACCTCCAGGGTTCCCACTCTTGTCTGGACATCGGTGACTGCTGCCGATAGTGTGGTCACCAAGGAGTGCAGCTGAGTGATTGCTGATGAGATTGACTGTAGCGATGCCTGGGTGCCCGATTGGGCTGCCGCTGGCGGAGAAAACAGCAACCTGAAAAGCTCAGCTTTCCTAGCAGTCGCAGGGAAGGGTATTCCCCTGCGCCGTAGTTCAGCTGTAAGCTTGGGGATGGTCCAAGCTCTGAGAGACTGTAAGTCGTCGTTTGCTGAGTCTGCCCCAGGTGACGACGGGGTGGAGGTGAGGTCCTCGCTGCCGGCCTGCGACATGGTGTCCGCTAAGATAGGGGGGGAAATGCGTATGTTTTGTTTTAGACAAGTTTCTAAAAAGTTAAAGGGGATAGAGATTTTTCTTTTTTTTTTTTTTTTTTTTTTTGAATTACGCACCTGCCTTGAAGTCCTAGTAGTGGAGTTTTAGTTTTTTGAGGTCGAGACTTGGGTCGACCGTGAAGCTGAGGAAGATACTGTCCACACCTGTTGCAGGATGGATCAACTGAAGAACTCTGACCTGAAAAGGGGGAAAGGGTGGAGAAATCGATGAGTAGCCGTGTTGCTACGGGAGATGAATGGCTGTATGAAGCCATTTCGTAAATGTTTGCGGTGATAACAAAGTGAAAGAGTTTTTTTTTTTTTTTTTGCCGAAATTTGATTATGTAGGAAAACCGTGCGCGGCATTGGTAAAAAAAAAAAAAAAAATAGGTGGTGGGTATTTGTTGTGAGAGACCCGAATCGTTGAGCCGGTGCTACTACTGGACTTGGATTGGATGGTGGGGTTTGTGGTGCCGAGGATCCTGAATCATTTGAGCTGGTATGCGACTGGACTGGGATCGGTCAGTGAAAGTTGGGTTGGCGAGAATCCGAATCGTTTGAGCCGGTGCTACGACTGGATTCGGAATGGGCGGTGGCGTTTTTTGCTGTGCCGGGGGTCTTGGATCATTGAGCCGGTATGCGACTGGACTCGGATCGGTGGGATGAAAGAAGCACACTGTTGGTGAGTGCTTGTATGCTGAAGATCCGAATCGCAGAGCCGCTGTTTGCGACTGGACTCGGATCGGTGGGATGAAAGAAGCACACTGTTGGTGAGTGCTTGTGTATGCTAAAGATTTGAAGCATTGAGTCGCTTTTGCGACTGGACTCAGATCGGTCGGATGAAAGAAGCACACTGTTGGTGAGTGCTTGTATGCTGAAGATCCGAATCGCAGAGCCGCTGTTTGCGACTGGACTCGGACCGGTGGGATGAAAGAAGCACATTGTTGGTGAGTGCTTGTGTATGCTAAAGATTTGAAGCATTGAGTCGCTTTTGCGACTGGACTCAGATCGGTCGGATGAAAGAAGCACACTGTTGGTGAGTGCTTGTATGCTGAAGATCCGAATCGCAGAGCCGCTGTTTGCGACTGGACTCGGACCGGTGGGATGAAAGAAGCACACTGTTGGTGAGTGCTTGTATGCTGAAGATCCGAATCGCAGAGCCGCTGTTTGCGGCTGGACTCGGATCGGTGGGATGAAAGAAGCACACTGTTGGTGAGTGCTTGTGTATGCTAAAGATTTGAAGCATTGAGTCGCTTTCGCGACTGGACTCAGATCGGTCGGATGAAAGAAGCACACTGTTGGTGAGTGCTTGTATGCTGAAGATCCGAATCGTTTGAGCCGCTGTTGCGACTGGACTTGGCCGTTCAGATGAAAGTAGCATACTGTTGGTGAGTGCTTGTGTATGCTGCAGGTCCGAATCCTTGAGCCGCTGTAGCAGCTGGGCTCGGATCGGTCGGATGAAAGAAGCACATTGTTGGTGAGTGCTTATGTATGTTATAGAAGCAAATTGTGGGTGAGTACTAGTGTATGCTAAAGATCTGAATCATCAAGCCGCTGTTGCGACTGGACTCCGAACGGTCGAATAAAGAAGCATGTTGTAAGTGAATGCCTGTGTGGCTGAAGATCCGAATCATTAAGCCGCTGTTGCGGCTGGACTCAGATCGGTGGAATAAAGAAGCATATTGTAAGCGGCTTGTCCCGTGCGTGGGTCCGTACGGATAAGGTAACAAAATACGTTCTATAAACGGTAACAATACCTCCTACCTGCGCCGGTGTAACGATCGAAAGTCGGGGACTGCGAACGGGGAACTGCGAGGCTGGAACTGGAGCGTAAGAACTTGCTAAGATGCGGTGCTTTCCTCGAAAAGTCGGCCTGGTGACGTAGGTACCGCGCACTGGAACCGACACAGACCATCGTGGATGGTCTGGATATATACCCTCCGGGCTCCTCCCATAATTTCAGGCCGGTAAACCGGCCTTCCTATATATATATATATATTACATACACACACACACACATCTATCTCTATATATACACACACACACACACATTTACATTATTTTTGAGTTTCATATATGTTTAAAAGGGAAACATTCCATTAATACTGTCAAGTTACTGCAGTATTACTATCAATTAAATAGCATTAATTCATAAAAATACTGCACTAACACCATTCTACCACTTGATGGAGACACTTGGGAAGTTAAAAAAAAACATACATACTCACCTATATGGCTGCAGCATCAGTCTGATGCTGAAGCTGTCCCCTGCCACCTCTAAACCCGAGAACTGAGTGATCATTTGACCGCTGATCGCTCAGTTCTATGGTCAGCAGTAAGCAGTGACTGTCAGTCAACGCTCTGTGCTCTGTCCCTCCTCTGCCCCTATTAAGGTTTTATTAAAAATATATAAAAGCAATGGTACTACTCACAAACGAGCATATATAAAGGCTTTTCTTATCAGTCGAACTGCATCCCTTAGCACCTGCAGACAGGACCGGATGACGGGAGGATCATCTGAATCGCGTCAGCTGTTCAACCGTCTGGGGTACCATCTGATCCTCCCGTCATCCGTTTGTGAGTAGTACCATTGCTTTTATATATTTTTTAAAACGTTTATATTGGTAATGCACTAGGTCGGTGCGCCCTCCTCCTTTTCTTTTTAGTTTTTTGAATAACCATTGTTCTGAAGAGGGCTGCAAGATTCTAGACTTTGCCTTAAACCAAAGAGTGGATCACACCACCTGTGTATACCAAAACCCCAGAGCGCAGAAGATTATTGTTTTGCCAGCTGCCGGTAAGGCATCTGGGTGGATTCAAACTTTACTGTTGGGATGTTCTGAGAGACTGAAGCAAGTCTGTGACGTCAAGTGACAACGGGTTTTAGCTTGCGGTCGGCTGATTCTGGGTCACAGCAGTGCAAAATTAAGTGCACTCCTGTGACCCACATGAGGAGTATGACCAAACAAGCTTTTGATACAAAATAAGACGCAAACTTAAATATTTAAAAGATTAGGTACCTTTCTAATTGCTATCATTAGATAAAGCCCTCTTTAAGGGCAACATTTCTTGGTACACTATGGTCCAGGGAGCACAACTCAAATCTGCAGTGCTTTCCAAACTAGATTTTTAAAAATTGTTACTAAATGCAAGACCCTGTATTCATTATATCTGGTGTCCCACAGTACACAGAACATAAGAATGCAATTATTCTAACCACTTCAGCCCCGGAAGGATTTACCCCCTTCCTGACCAGAGCACTTTTTGCGATACGGCACAGCGTCGCTTTAACTGACAATTGCACGGTCGTGCGACGTTGCACCCAAACAAAATTGATGTCCTTTTTTTCCCACAAATAGAGCTTTCTTTTAGTGGTATTTGATCACCTCTGCAGTCTTTTTAATTTTTTGCGCTATAAACAAAAAAGAGCGACAATTTTGAAAAAAAGCAATATTTTTTACTTTTTGCTATAAAAAATATCCCCCAAAAATATATAAAAAAACTAATTTCTTTCTCAGTTTAGGCCCATTTGTATTCCTCTACATACTTTTTGGTAAAGAAAAAAAAAATCGCAATAAACCTATATTAATTGGTTTGCGCAAAAGTTATAGCGTCTATAAAATAGGGGATAGATTTATGGCGTTTTTATTATTAATTTTTTTATACGTAATGGCGACAATCTGCGATTTTTATCGGGACTGCGACATTATGGCGGACACATCGGACACTTTTGACACTATTTTGGGACCATTGTCATTTATACAGCCATCAGTGCTATAAAAATGCACTGATTACTGTATAAATAACACTGGAAGGGAAGGGGTAAACACTAGGGGGCGATCAAGGGGTTAAGGCCCCTTTCACACGATCGGACCGTTCAGGTCCGCCTGTCAGTTTTGACGGCGGACCTGAACGAGCGCTCCATGTTTGCCTATGGAGCGACGGATGTCAGCGGAGACATGTCCGCTGATATCCGACCCCGTCCGATCCGCTAAAAGCAGACGGATGACCCTACGTCCAGATCTGTCGCTGGCGGATCGGATGAGATCTGACGAAAAAGGACATGCTGTCCGTTTTCATCCGATCCCTCCATAGGCAGCAGCGGCGCCTGACAAGCCCCTCCCTGCTCAGTGAGCAGAGAGGGACCTGTCATTCGCCGGCTCAGCTGAGATCAACGGACTGATCTTCTGCTAAGCCGGCAGAACGAGGCGGGCTCCGTGGAAACGGAGTCCGCCTCGTGTGAATGAGGCCTAAGTGTGTCCTGGGGAGTGATTCTAACTGTGGGGGGATTGCCTCACTAGAACATGACAGAGATCACTGCTCGCGATGACAGGGAGCAGTAGATCTCTGTCATGTTGCTAGGCAGAACAGGGAAATGCCTTGTTTACAAAGGCATCTCCCCGTTCTGCCGCTCCATGACACGATTGCGGGCCCCTGGCAGACATCGAGTCTGCGGGACCCACAGGCACGGTCACTAAGCACGCGGCGGGCGTGCTCACAATGCCGCAATTTAAAGCGGACGTACCTGTATGCCCATTTGCCCAGCCGTGCCATTGTGCCGACGTACATCGTCGTGTGCTGGTCGGCATGTGGCTAATAAATGTAAACTGCTAAATTCTTTTTCTTTCATCAGCAGTATATAGCAGTCTTGTGACTTCTATCAGTGTCTGGTTTAAGCTTTTAGGAGGAGTTTTCATTCTACTCTGACTGTCTTACGTGGCTGCAGGACCCCTGACCCTTTGTCTAGACCGTGCTGATTGGCCCATTTTCCGATCACATGCACCCTCCCAAGAAAAAAAACAAAAATAACAAAAAACTCTCTAGCAATACACGTCAAACTGAGCATGCACAGAGTGACTCAAACATCTCTGTCTTATCAAAAGATGGATTGGGGACAGTGGAAGAAGAGGAGGATCAGAGAAGACTTAGCCCTTTTACACAATGCAGAGGATTAACACCTTAGGTTCCACAGTGAGTATAAAATTCCAAATTTATCTGGATCTCAGCCCATCCTAGAATTAGTTTTAGGACGTTGTCTTTCCCAAAGCATTGAGGTGGGGCAGGTGTACATGATACCTCTACTTACTACAAAGCAGCAATATTCACACGTATTATGTAACTACGCATTGGTTACAGCGGCAACAGGCTTTGACTTATATACGATCTATTTAGATTCTCTCAGACATACTTGTCTTTCAATGATTGCTTCTACGGAAGGAACCACTAACACATACAGTCTCCTTACCGTATTCTATTCTTTTGACGTCGGCTCACCCAGACCTTCCCCCGTATACACAGAATTGGGAAAAAGACCTTCAACAGACATTTTCCCCTTGGGACTGGCAAAAATGCTTTATTGTTACCCTCAAATTGCCACTAGCCACGAAAACCCAAGAAAATGGGTATGGATTGGTATCTAGATGGTACAGGTGTCACTTCATTCTACATCATTTTACCCATGACATATCCAATATATGTTGGTGATGCCACGCCTAGAAGGGAAACATGCTCCACATTTGGTGGGATTGCCCCCCTGTGCGGATGTTTTGGAAACACATTTTTGATTTATATTGTATTTAATTAAACTTATGGACACCTTTATCAAATCATTACCCAGGGTGGCCCTCCTGTCTATGATTCCTGGACCTCTTCAGTCAGAGAAAAAGGATGTGCTTAGACACTTTCTCGCTCCAGACAGAGCGATCATTCCCCGACACTGGAAATCAACTTCGGCATCCTCTCTTGGGGAATGGGCAACTGAACTAGACTCCATTAGGGACATGAAATGTCTGTTGGCACAGAACATTTTTTTCATACCTGGAACGCCTGATCCAGGTTTAGAGACTCATCTGAGTTCCTGACTTGGGTTAAAGGGAACTCTGTCACCGTCTTCAATCAGTCATGATGGAGTGCCTCTGTTAACCTTCATTCCTCAACTCTGGCCCTTACCTCCCTTCCTCTTGGCAGCCCCCCTTCTCTTTCTTTTTTTTTCCCCTTTCCTTTTTCCTCTCCTCTCTTTCTCTCTCCCTGCTCTCTCCCTCGAATTATCTTTTTTCTCTGTGCTTTGTGAGTGTACAGTGCCTTGAAAAAGTATTTATACCCCTTGAAATTTTCCACATTCTGTCATGTGTGGCATGCATTTGTATTCAGACCCCCGTGAGTCAATACTTTGTAGAACCTTCACTGCAATTACAGCTGCAAGTCTTTTGGGTATATCTCTACCAGCTTTGTACATCTAGAGAATGACATTTTTGCCCATTCTTCTTTGCAAAATAGCGCAAACTGTCAGATTGTGCCTCTTGGCTGGTTCTCTTAATGCTCCTTGCCCTCGCCTGTCAGTTTAGGTGGACGGCCATGTCTTGGTAGGTTTGCAGTTGTGCCACATACGCTTTCCATTTTCGGTGATGGATTGAAAAGTGCTCCGTGAGATGTTCAAAGCTTGGGATATTTGTTTTATAACCTAACCTAACTATACTATAACCAGTGTGGCTGGTGTAGGAAATGTTACATAGTCATCTTCTATTTCCGCTAGTTGCGTTATAGCTTGGGTATAGGTGAACTTGGAGTTCCTCCTAAACCTGGATATGCATGCAGTAAGGAGCATTCTAGCGTGTTTTTTAAACGCTTCCCACACAGTCAGAGGAGTGGAGGTGTCATTGTTATTTTGAAAAGCAAACCCCCATTCCAGGAATAACCTATCTGTGTCTGGAAGTATGGTTAACCAAAAAGGGTTCAAACTCCAATTCAGGGGGGGGGGGGGGTTGTCAAAAGACGTCAGTTCAACCCAGTAGAAAGAGTGGTCAGAGAGTAATCCGGGGCCAAATCCGGCGTTATGCAGTCTGGGAGTCAAAGTACCGGATATCCAAACGTGGTCTATGCGGGACATGGTAGAGTGAGAACTAGAGAAGCAGGAGTAGGCTTGACGCTTTGGGTAGAGATGTCGCCAGGTATCCACCAAGTCAAAACCTGTCATCAGGCAGCTGAACCTAGTGTCATGATTTGGCACAGGTGGTTGTGAGCTTTGTCCCAGGCAATCAAGGGAAGGATTGGTCACCATATTGAAGTCTCCCAACCATATTGCGATACACCCTAGTATTTAGCCATGAATGAAAATCCCTCACTAAGAATGGTGGAATGGAAGAGAGGGGGAATGTACCAAGCAAGTATCAATATGGAGTTACCCACTATCTTAGCATACATTAAAACATATCTGCCCTGAGGATCCAACACTACAGACTGGATCTCAAAGGGTACTGACTTGGCCACCAGCACTGAGACTCCCCTGAAATATGAGGTATGGGTGGCATGATATGCCAATCCAATCCAGGGGCGCTGCAGTGCCCGCTGCAGGTGTCCCTGTACATGGATCTCCACCAGCACAATTACGTCAGCCCTCTGATTTTTAAGGAAGGAAAACACTGCAGTACGCTTCAGTTTATCACCTAATCCACGGACATTCCATGCCAGGAACTTTAACCTAGCCATAAGCATAGCATAACAGAACAATTGGGCCGGGTAGGCGCACACACCTCAATCATGCATTAAGTATTTTTATATTTGTATGTGTCTGGTAGTGACATTTCATGTCCTAATTTTAATTTTAACAACATTTTTATTTTTTATTTACAACTAATACCATGTGCTATACTATCATCTTCTTTAATCATATCATGGGCCGAATGGCTCAGAGATTCAGTAAGATATGACGTTTGTTTTAATGTTATGGTTTATGTACATGAACATTTGATTTAGTATATGTTTCAATTGCCCGGGCTTGTCTTCCGGATGTGGCCAGTCATGAAGATGAGGCTTGGCTTCGGCCGGCCCTATTTGGAAGAGGGGCGGGTGGTGGTGAGGAATATTGGCTATGCATCCGCCTTTTTCCTGCCTATAACAACTGAAAATGAGGGTTGGCTTATTTTCATCAATATGGTCGCCACACGAGAAAGAGGCTTGGTTGCTTTCTCGTGGGTACTTAAGGTGATGGCTCAGTGCGTCACCCGTGCCCTTTGTCAGGGCGTAGCTACGCATTGACGTCACCCTGCTTTGCGTGTCCCCCGAAGCACGGGTGTTCGTATTGTATTTCAATTGCCCGCAAAATCTTTTTTTTAACTTTTTGTATTTGTATTCTGAACCTTTTTTTATGAATAAACCTTATAGTGTTTAAGGATAATACATTATTGGAGCTCCTTTTTTATACTTCTATACGGCCTGTTCCAGTCCGAGAGAGTGTACTGGTTTCTCATCAGGAGGAGAGCCCCTCTACACATTGGATGGAAAAACGGTGTAAGGAGGGAGAAGGACGCTAGGAGTCTGGAAGTACTGGCATCTTGGATAGACCAGAGACCCCGCAGAGGGCTATTTCTGCAGGCGATAATGACCTCGCTACTGACAGGAGGTCCACCACATCTGGTAAGGGTCTCCATCATCTTTGGTGTATGTCCTAAGGAGAGGCTTATCCCTTGTCCCCTCAGTGGTGGTGGAATCAACCTGTAGTTTTCATCCTCAGTGTTTTTTTTCCCCTTTTCTTTTTATATTTTTGGAATTGGACTCAGTGCTTATCATATGTGAATTATACACACATTGTTTCACTTATATATATTTTTTTTGCACTATATGAATTTTGTATGTGGACTTTTTGCAATTGCCTTTTTTCACTGGTATGGATAGGAATAGTCCTTCATAATTTATTTACTCACTCACGTAGTGTTATTCTGTGTATTGGGTTTTTGAACACACATATTAATTTAGGATTGTTACAATATTAGCGTGACTATCTTCCTTTATATAAGTTATTATTTCATATTTTCACATTTCTGATTTTTTGTATTTCCGAATTTTAAAATTTTCGAATCTTCAGATTTTTGAATTTCCAAAATTTCTCATTTCCGAATTTTAAAATTTCTAATTTCCAGATTTTCGAATTTCATAAATTCGAAATCCGTAAATTCTGAATTTGCGAATATTCAGAAAAATTTGTTAAACGGGTTTTCGACGGATATTTCAGAATTTGTTGAAACTCGTTAAAAAACTAATTTGGTATTAAATTGCACATGTTTAATGTTAAATAGGCTTCTTCTCCTGTTCCTGATGGGCAAAAGGCTTTCTAATCCCATGCATATAATTTCCGGTACTGCTCCTCCGGTTTTCCCACTGGGGTGCCATGTCTTCCCCCCACAACTCCCTAGCCAGACACCTGGCAGTGGTTTCCATTTGGAGGAGATATCTTAGATTGGTATATAGCTGATTTGGAAGTATTGTTCTAATTATGGAAATATACTGTATATGTATAAATCATCTCCTCCTTTCCCTTGTTTTGAGGGAATTTTTTAAAATACTCTATAAAGCTGTTTTTTGGTTTGCAAATTTTACAATGGGCATCTTCTCAAGAAGTGTGGTAGTCACGAAACGTGTTGCGCTAAAGGATGTACCCATCATTATGTTTTGTTAAAAACTTGGAAGAGTGGACCCTGTATATGCATCATTATATAAATATTATGTTGATGTTATGCCGATTCATGGTAGTGTTTACAAATGAGCCTGCTGTTTTAAAATTTTCTTACTCATATAAAATATTTTAATCTATCGCTTCATAAATCTTTTTATGCAAATATTGTACCTCATTTAAAGTCCCATGGAAAATGTTTTTAGTTCTTTGTATATGCAACCAGAGGATGGAGACATGACATTATAAGGCACCAGCACACATAAATATTTATATAGTTTTAAAAGGTCTATTTTCCACTATTGTGTGAGGGGGGGGGGGGGTGTCTGTGGGGTATCTTTATTCATACACAATTCATTTAAGGTTTTATCAAAACACACCAAGTTATGAATATGGGCAGCATGCACATGTTCCTGTAAATGGTAGGAGAACGGGTACTAGGGTACCATGTGAAGGTTCAGTCTCTAAGTGCACCTCTCTGCAAGGCAGCCATTTATGGTTCACAATATTTATGTTGATAATTTATATACATTGATGGGCTCTTTTGGAAGGTTGTTCTTTAAGTCGATATTAGTATACATGAGGGATTGCTCGGTAATCAGTTATTCAACCATCTATAATTTTTTCGTGTATAGCTTGTGATTTAAAATTTTGTAAAAATAAACATATCTTTCACGGAAATAATGCTCCAGCATTATAGATTTTTTGGTTGCAATATTAGGAATTGGGTCTGTAGGAGGCCAGCGAAGAGGCCTTACTTTTGATGTCTCTATCCACATTGCATTAACAAACAGCCGACCACAGTGTAAGCCTAGCATTGATTTGTACAGGCTTCCTGTCTGTAGCTGCTTACAAACAACAATTCGTACCCCCCAGCCGAAATATGCTAATCTGGGTAGTGTAAAACCCTTGCCAGATGTGTGAATGCACCTGAAGTGCTACATCTCACCTTGGTAACCCAGAAAACAAGGGAAGGCCTAAAATAAGCTTACTGAGGCTATTTTGCATGACATGATAGTTTAAGACGGTACTTACTGCAGTCCTGTGAATAGTGACGACTGACAGAAAAGCTGAATGTTGGCGAAGAAGGGCTGGTAGATTTTATTGGGGCAGAGCTGATGGCACTGGATACAACACAGGAGGCTGGGACATGCTTAGCTCGCAGATCAATACTTGGACTTGTTGGCTCATCTGTGAAGAAAGCAGAGTTTAAGTAAGATGGGTATTCAGCAGTCAAAACACTAAGGAAATGAGGAGAATTGATAAATATTTGCACCTAAAAACAATATTCTCACCCCACAGTTCAAGCAAATGTAAAATGTGAAGGAAAAAAAAACATTTAAAAGTGCTCATCAGCATACATCCCTCTAAAGCCCCAGGTCCAGATGGATTTTCAGGTCAATACTATATAAAATATCAAGAGATCCTTACACCCCACTTATGCTCTTATTCTAACGACCCGAGACGGGGTAACAAAATTCCCAGACATGAGAATGCAGCATACTTACATATTTTACCAAAAACAGGAAAGGACCATGGGGACTGCTCCAACTATCGCTCAATTTCCTTGATTAACACAGATTTAAAAATAATGACAAAAGCACTAGCCCTTAGATTAAACTCTTTCCTCTCACAATATATTCATCCTGACCAGGCAGGCTTTGTCCCGAACCGCCAGGCATCGGATCAGACTCGTAGGATAATAAATCTAATTTCAGCTATCCAATCTGATTGGGACTGCAAGATCCTAGAAGGGGCATGCTGCTTTCATTGGACATCCAGAAGGTGTTCGACTCCCTGTCATGGAACTACTTATTTGACGTGCTACGTCGATTTGGATTTGGAGAGCGCTTTCTGGCTCTCCTTTGGATGCTGTATGAAGCCCCGACAGCATCATTGAAACTCAGGGGATACTCTTCCCAACCCCTTGATATTAAGAGGGGAACTAGGCAGGGATGCCCATTATACCCACTGTTATTCGCTCTAGCAAAAGAGCCACTGGCGATAAAGATTCGGGCTTGCCCGGACGTCAAGGGCATCGTTTGTGGGGACAGAGAAGATAAGTGTTTACTGTTTGCTGATGACCTCCTGCTGGCTCTATCATCACCATTTATTTCCCTCCCCAATCTCAATACTATTTTACAACCGTTCTCTGATATCTCAGGTCTGAAAATCAACCACAGCAAATCCAGAGCGCTGAGTCTCTCTTTACAGAGCTCCACCCAGAAAACTCTAGAACAATCCTATCAATTTCTATGGGAGGCAGAAGCTCTTTCATATTTAGGAATACGACTAATGCCCCGTACACACGGTCGGACATTGATCGGACATTCCGACAACAAAATCCTAGGATTTTTTCCGACGGATGTTGGCTCAAACTTGTCTTGCATACACACGGTCACATAAAGTTGTCGGAAAATCCGATCGTTCTGAACGCGGTGACGTAAAACACGTACGTCGGGACTATAAACGGGGCAGTAGCCAATAGCTTTCATCTCTTTATTTATTCTGAGCATGCGTGGCACTTTGTGCTTCGGATTTGTGTACACACGATCGGAAATTCCGACAACGGATTTTGTTGTCGGAAAATTTTATAGCCTGCTCTCAAACTTTGTGTGTGTCGGAAAATCCGATGGAAAATGTGTGATGGAGCCTACACACGATCGGAATTTCCCACAACATGGTCCTATCACACATTTTCCATCAGAAAATCCGACCGTGTGTACGGGGCATAACTCTGTCTATACAAACCCTATACAAACATAACTACCCCGCATTGTTCAAACGGCTGATTGAGGATCTAGCAAGATGGCAGATTCACCCCCCATCGTGGTTTGGGGCAGACTACACTAAATAAAAATGAATATATTACCGAAGGTCTTATACCTGTTTCGCACTATACCTGTGTCATTAGTTCGATCTGATTTACAAATTTTTCAAAAAAAGATACTACAGTATATATGGGGTGATCTGGAAGGCCAGACTCCCCCAATAGAGGAATGGGGAGCTGGAGTTTCCCAGTGGGTGGGACGTATTCCGAGACCTACGATATAGGCCGCAGTAAGAGAGGTAATGCTTACAGTTGAGATATCTTTGCAGGATATGATATATATGCCATAATACTAGAATAAACAAAGTACAGCTTATACTGAGACAAGATAGTTACCCCTTAAACACTAAAGGAGGATTCCTTACATATATTGCATTGTATGTATATTGTTTTGTAAAAACTCTAATAAAAACCATTGAAACATAAAAAGTGCTCATCAGAAACATTTAATTGGTGCTTCCTTATAGACCCTGCAATTCTGGAAATTCAGATATGTTTAGGTGACCCTTTTGTTAGTTTTCATTATCTTCCAGCAGAGCAAACACAGCAATGACCTACAGATTCAGATGCTATCAATTAGGGTTGCTTGTTAAAAAAAAAAAATTTGGAACATAGAAATCTGACAAGTGCTATATACTATTAACTGTTGGCATACTCTACTGACATAACAAGAAGCCTGTGAGAACACCTTCCTCTCCTGACATAATTGTGTTTTCAAAAAGAATGAGTGTAAATTTAGAGTACCAAAGATAAAAGCATGTTCCTTTGTTACAGAGACCAGTGATTTGTCAGAAAATGAAAGTGAACCAGCAGTTTGTCTGTGCATAGCAAAGCAAAAGGTTTCACCTTCCTTTCACCTCCCAACTTCTCCATTTAGCTACTGGAAATATAGCGAAGGGGACTCCTGCCACCTTCAAGAGGTATTAAACCCCAAACTAAAAATGTGTTATATTGCAGCATACCAATCATTAGATGTGGTAGCTTCAGGGCTGTGTCTTGGCCTAAGCCTACGGCAGCACTTTGCGGGAGGCGGCGGCTCTTTTTATCCGCCCACCCCCCCCTGCACGAAAACCAGTCGGACCTGTCCTCCCCACGTTTGCTCACATACAGCCTCCTGCGGTGTCAGTATCATTGGCCAATGGCCATACAGTGGTGCACACACATAGCACTGGTGGAGGCGGAGCCTAAAGCTCTGCCTACCCACCTCCGCAAGGCATCATTGCATGCTCTCCAGCTCGGGGCGGGGAGTCGGGACAGGTCTCTCTGAACAGAGGAGGAGGAGGAGCGAGAGAGAGGACGACGGCGGTGGGAACAGGTACACAAATTGATGAGAGCGAGTGAATAAATATATATTGAAACAGCGAGTCAGGAGTCAGGACCAATTTAAAAACTTGTTTACCCAGGCAGCTTTAGTAATGCTGCCACTGTGCCCATCAAACGCAGCCACTGTGCCAAAAAATGCAGCCACTGTGCCAACAAACGCAGCCACTGTGCCAACAAACGCAGCCACTGCGCCCATCAAACGCAGCCACTGTGCCCATCAAACGCAGCCACTGTGCCAACAAAACGCAGCCACTGTGCCAACAAAACGAAGCCACTATGCCAACAAAACGCAGCCACTGTGCCAACAAAACGCAGCCACTGTGCCCATCAATTGCCACCACTGTGCCATCAAACGCAGCCACTGTGCCATCAAACGCAGCCACTGTGCCAAACGCAGCCAATGTGCCATCAAACGCAGCCAATGTGCCCATCAAACGCAGCCACTGTGCCCATCAAACGCAGCCACTGTGCCCATCAAACGCAGCCACTGTGCCCATCAAACGCAGCCACTGTGCCAACAAAACGCAGCCACTGTGCCAACAAAACGCAGCCACTGTGCCCATCAATTGCCACCACTGTGCCATCAAACGCAGCCACTGTGCCATCAAACGCAGCCACTGTGCCATCAATTGCCACCACTGTGCAAAACGCAGCCACTGTGTCCATTAAACACAGCCACTGTGCCCATCAAAGGCAGCCACTGTGCCCATCAAACGCAGCCACTGTGCCCATCAAACGCAGCCACTGTGCCCATCAAACGCAGCCACTGTGCCCATCAAACGCAGCCACTGTGCCCATCAAACGCAGCCACTGTGCCCATCAATTGCAGCCACTGTGCACATCAAACGTAGCCACTGTGCCCATCAAACGCAGCCAATGTGCCCATCAAACGCAGCCACTGTGCCCATCAAACGCAGCCACTGTGCCCATCAAACGCAGCCACTGTGCCAACAAAACGCAGCCACTGTGCCAACAAAACGCAGCCACTGTGCCCATCAATTGACACCACTGTGCCATCAAACGCAGCCACTGTGCCATCAAACGCAGCCACTGTGCCATCAATTGCCACCACTGTGCCAAACGCAGCCACTGTGTCCATTAAACACAACCACTGTGCCCATCAAATGCAGCCACTGTGCCCATCAAACGCAGCCACTGTGCCCATCAATTGCAGCCACTGTGCACATCAATTGCAGCCACTGTGCACATCAATTGCAGCCACTGTGCACATCAATTGCAGCCACTGTGCACATCAAACGTAGCCACTGTGCCCATCAAACGCAGCCACTGTGCCCATCAATTGCCGCCACTGTGCCATCAAATGCAGCCACTGTGCTATCAAACGCAGCCACTGTGCCCATCAAACGCAGCCACTGTGCCAACAAAACGCAGCCACTGTGCCAACAAAACGCAGCCACTGTGCCCATCAAACGCAGCCACTGTGCCAACAAAACGCAGCCACTATGCCAACAAAACGCAGACACTGTGCCATCAATTGCCACCACTGTGCCATCAAACGCAGCCACTGTGCCATCAAACGCAGCCACTGTGCCAAACACAGCCACTGTGTCCATTAAACACAGCCACTGTGCCCATCAAAGGCAGCCACTGTGCCCATCAATTGCAGCTACTGTGCCCATCAAACGCAGCCACTGTGCCCATAAATTGACGCCACTGTGCCATCAAACGCAGCCACTGTGCCCATCAAACGCAGCCACTGTGCCCAAACGCAGCCACTGTGCCAACAATACGCAGCCACTGTGCCCATCAATTGCCACCACTGTGCCATCAAACGCAGCCACTGTGCCATCAAACGCAGCCACTGTGCCATCAAACGCAGCCAATGTGCCATCAAACGCAGCCAATGTGCCAAACGCAGCCAATGTGCCATCAAACGCAGCCACTGTGCCCATCAAACGCAGCCACTGTGCCAACAAAACGCAGCCACTGTGCCCATCAATTGCCACCACTGTGCCATCAAACGCAGCCACTGTGCCATCAAACGCAGCCACTATGCCCCTCAATTGCCACCACTGTGCAAAACGCAGCCACTGTGTCCATTAAACACAGCCACTGTGCCCATCAAAGGCAGCCACTGTGCCCATCAAACGCAGCCACTGTGCCCATCAATTGCAGCCACTGTGCACATCAAACGTAGCCACTGTGCCCATCAAACGCAGCCACTGTGCCCATCAAACGCAGCCACTGTGCCCATCAAACGCAGCCACTGTGCCATCAAACGCAGCCACTGTGCCATCAAACGCAGCCACTGTGCACATCAAACGTAGCCACTGTGCCCATCAAACGCAGCCTTTGTGCCAATCAATTGCCGCTACTGTGCCATCAAATGCAGCCACTGAGCTATCAAACGCAGCCACTGTGCCCATCAAACGCAGCCACTCTGCCAACAAAACGCACCCACTGTGCCAACAAAACGCAGCCACTGTGCCAACAAAACGCAGCCACTGTGCCCATCAATTGCCACCACTGTGCCATCAAACGCAGCCACTGTGCCATCAATTGCCACCACTGTGCCATCAAACGCAGCCACTGTGCCATCAAACACAGCCACTGTGTCCATTAAACACAGCCACTGTGTCCATTAAACACAGCCACTGTGCCCATCAAAGGCAGCCACTGTGCCCATCAAAGGCAGCCACTGTGCCCATCAAAGGCAGCCACTGTGCCCATGAAACGCAGCCACTGTGCCCATCAATTGCAGCCACTGTGCACATCAAACGCAGCCACTGTGCCAAACACAGCCATTGTGTCCATTAAACACAGCCACTGTGCCCATCAAACGCAGCCACTGTGCCCATCAAAAGCAGCCACTGTGCCCATCAAAAGCAGCCACTGTGCCCATCAAAAGCAGCCACTGTGCCCATCAAACGCAGCCACTGTGCCCATCAAACGCAGCCACTGTGCCAACAAAACGCAGCCACTGTGCCAACAAAACGCAGCCACTGTCCCCATCAATTGCCACCACTGTGCCATCAAACGCAGCCACTGTGCCATCAAACGCAGCCACTGTGCCATCAATTGCCACCACTGTGCCATCAAACGCAGCCACTGTGCCATCAATTGCAGCCACTGTGCCCATCAATTGCAGCCACTGTGCCCATCAATTGCAGCCACTGTGCCCATCAAGCGCAGCCACTGTGCCCAAACGCAGCCACTGTGCCAACAAAACGAAGCCACTATGCCAACAAAACGCAGCCACTGTGCCAACAAAACGCAGCCACTGTGCCCATCAATTGCCACCACTGTGCCATCAAACGCAGCCACTGTGCCATCAAACGCAGCCACTGTGCCAAACGCAGCCAATGTGCCATCAAACGCAGCCAATGTGCCCATCAAACGCAGCCACTGTGCCCATCAAACGCAGCCACTGTGCCCATCAAACGCAGCCACTGTGCCCATCAAACGCAGCCACTGTGCCCATCAAACGCAGCCACTGTGCCAACAAAACGCAGCCACTGTGCCAACAAAACGCAGCCACTGTGCCCATCAATTGCCACCACTGTGCCATCAAACGCAGCCACTGTGCCATCAAACGCAGCCACTGTGCCATCAATTGCCACCACTGTGCAAAACGCAGCCACTGTGTCCATTAAACACAGCCACTGTGCCCATCAAAGGCAGCCACTGTGCCCATCAAACGCAGCCACTGTGCCCATCAAACGCAGCCACTGTGCCCATCAAACGCAGCCACTGTGCCCATCAATTGCAGCCACTGTGCACATCAAACGTAGCCACTGTGCCCATCAAACGCAGCCACTGTGCCCATCAAACGCAGCCACTGTGCCCATCAAACGCAGCCACTGTGCCCATCAAACGCAGCCACTGTGCCCATCAAACGCAGCCACTGTGCCAACAAAACGCAGCCACTGTGCCAACAAAACGCAGCCACTGTGCCCATCAATTGACACCACTGTGCCATCAAACGCAGCCACTGTGCCATCAAACGCAGCCACTGTGCCATCAATTGCCACCACTGTGCCAAACGCAGCCACTGTGTCCATTAAACACAACCACTGTGCCCATCAAATGCAGCCACTGTGCCCATCAAACGCAGCCACTGTGCCCATCAATTGCAGCCACTGTGCACATCAATTGCAGCCACTGTGCACATCAATTGCAGCCACTGTGCACATCAATTGCAGCCACTGTGCACATCAAACGTAGCCACTGTGCCCATCAAACGCAGCCACTGTGCCCATCAATTGCCGCCACTGTGCCATCAAATGCAGCCACTGTGCTATCAAACGCAGCCACTGTGCCCATCAAACGCAGCCACTGTGCCAACAAAACGCAGCCACTGTGCCAACAAAACGCAGCCACTGTGCCTATCAAACGCAGCCACTGTGCCAACAAAACGCAGCCACTGTGCCAACAAAACGCAGACACTGTGCCATCAATTGCCACCACTGTGCCATCAAACGCAGCCACTGTGCCATCAAACGCAGCCACTGTGCCAAACACAGCCACTGTGTCCATTAAACACAGCCACTGTGCCCATCAAAGGCAGCCACTGTGCCCATCAATTGCAGCTACTGTGCCCATCAAACGCAGCCACTGTGCCCATAAATTGACGCCACTGTGCCATCAAACGCAGCCACTGTGCCCATCAAACGCAGCCACTGTGCCCAAACGCAGCCACTGTGCCAACAATACGCAGCCACTGTGCCCATCAATTGCCACCACTGTGCCATCAAACGCAGCCACTGTGCCATCAAACGCAGCCACTGTGCCATCAAACGCAGCCAATGTGCCATCAAACGCAGCCAATGTGCCAAACGCAGCCAATGTGCCATCAAACGCAGCCACTGTGCCCATCAAACGCAGCCACTGTGCCAACAAAACGCAGCCACTGTGCCCATCAATTGCCACCACTGTGCCATCAAACGCAGCCACTGTGCCATCAAACGCAGCCACTATGCCCATCAATTGCCACCACTGTGCAAAACGCAGCCACTGTGTCCATTAAACACAGCCACTGTGCCCATCAAAGGCAGCCACTGTGCCCATCAAACGCAGCCACTGTGCCCATCAATTGCAGCCACTGTGCACATCAAACGTAGCCACTGTGCCCATCAAACGCAGCCACTGTGCCCATCAAACGCAGCCACTGTGCCATCAAACGCAGCCACTGTGCCATCAAACGCAGCCACTGTGCACATCAAACGTAGCCACTGTGCCCATCAAACGCAGCCTTTGTGCCAATCAATTGCCGCTACTGTGCCATCAAATGCAGCCACTGAGCTATCAAACGCAGCCACTGTGCCCATCAAACGCAGCCACTCTGCCAACAAAACGCACCCACTGTGCCAACAAAACGCAGCCACTGTGCCAACAAAACGCAGCCACTGTGCCCATCAATTGCCACCACTGTGCCATCAAACGCAGCCACTGTGCCATCAATTGCCACCACTGTGCCATCAAACGCAGCCACTGTGCCATCAAACACAGCCACTGTGTCCATTAAACACAGCCACTGTGTCCATTAAACACAGCCACTGTGTCCATTAAACACAGCCACTGTGCCCATCAAAGGCAGCCACTGTGCCCATCAAAGGCAGCCACTGTGCCCATGAAACGCAGCCACTGTGCCCATCAATTGCAGCCACTGTGCACATCAAACGCAGCCACTGTGCCAAACACAGCCATTGTGTCCATTAAACACAGCCACTGTGCCCATCAAACGCAGCCACTGTGCCCATCAAAAGCAGCCACTGTGCCCATCAAAAGCAGCCACTGTGCCCATCAAAAGCAGCCACTGTGCCCATCAAACGCAGCCACTGTGCCCATCAAACGCAGCCACTGTGCCAACAAAACGCAGCCACTGTGCCAACAAAACGCAGCCACTGTCCCCATCAATTGCCACCACTGTGCCATCAAACGCAGCCACTGTGCCATCAAACGCAGCCACTGTGCCATCAATTGCCACCACTGTGCCATCAAACGCAGCCACTGTGCCATCAATTGCAGCCACTGTGCCCATCAATTGCAGCCACTGTGCCCATCAAGCGCAGCCACTGTGCCCAAACGCAGCCACTGTGCCCATCAATTGCAGCCACTGTGCCCATCAAACGCCGCCACTGTGCCATCAAACGCAGCCACTATTCCTATCAAATGCAGCCACTGTGCCCTCAAACGCAGCCACTGTGCCCATCAATTGCCCCCACTGTGCCAAACGCAGCCACTGTGCCCATCAAACGCAGCCACTGTGCCAAACGCAGCCACTGTGCCAAACGCATCTACTGTGTCCATTAAACACAGCCACTGTGCCCATCAAAGGCAGCCACTGTGACCATCAAACGCAGCCACTGTGCCCATCAAACGCAGCCACTGTGCCCATCAAACGCAGCCACTGTGCCCAAACGCAGCCACTGTGCCCATCAAACGCAGCCACTGTGCCCATCAAACGCAGCCACTGTGCTCATCAATTGCCGCCACTGTGCCATCAAACGCAGCCACTGTGCCATCAAACGCAGCCACTGTGCCCATCAATTGCCACCACTGTGCCATCAAACGCAGCCACTGTGCCCATCAAACGCAGCCACTGTGCCCATCAAACGCCGCCACTGTGCCATCAAATGCAGCCACTATGCCCATCAATTGCCACCACTGTGGCTTTAAAAGCAGCCACTGTGCCCATCAAACGCAGCCACTGTGCCCATCAAACGCCGCCACTGTGCCAAATGCAGCCACTGTGCCCATCAATTGCCACCACTGTGCCCATTAAACGCAGCCCCTGTGCCATCAAACGCAGCAACTATGCCAATAAAGTGCTGCCACTGTGCTATCAAACGCAGCCACTGTGCTCATCAATTGCCGCCACTGTGCCATCAAACGCAGCCACTGTGCCATCAAACGCAGCCACTGTGCCTATCAATTGCCACCACTGTGCCATCAAACGCAGCCACTGTGCCCATCAAACGCCGCCACTGTGCCATCAAATGCAGCCACTATGCCCATCAATTGCCACCACTGTGGCTTTAAAAGCAGCCACTGTGCCCATCAAACGCAGCCACTGTGCCCATCAAACGCCGCCACTGTGCCAAATGCAGCCACTGTGCCCATCAATTGCCACCACTGTGCCCATTAAACGCAGCCCCTGTGCCAAACGCAGCAACTATGCCCATCAAGTGCTGCCACTGTTCTATCAAACGCAGCCACTGTGCCCATCAATTGAAAGAGAAAGGGGTGTGGTTTACAGATGACAGGGCATGTCTTAAATAGGAAGGGGTGTGGCCTTGACAGGAAGGGTGGGTCGTATTTAAATTAGGGGGTGCATGAGTTTAGCCAGGCCTAGGGCAGCACAAAACCTAAATAAACCACTGGGTGGCTTGCATCAGTTTCTTTTCAAAGTCTTGTTTCCTCTATTTTCATCGGGTGATCTAACTAATAACACACCTCCTGTATTAGTTGGACACAACTTTGGAGGAATGACCATAGGAGGCAGAGTCGACAGCAGCATTGTCAGTCTGGGGGGAGGGTACCGTTAAATGTATTAGGTGATTTAGAACCACTAACAAACTGAAGCCAAAATCCAGCTCACACTATCAAAACAGTTACAGCAAATAGTTTTTTCCTTTTGGAATAAAGGTTTTGCATAAATAAATAAAAGATGCTCATTTTAATCATCCCTGCCAGTGTTTGGTGGTTTGTCTTATCCATGTAAACGAATACATTCTGCTGGAGAGTTTGTGCTCTGAAAAACAGACTTGCTGGCTGGATCACCAGATAAAAACAGAAGAAATGAAGCCTAAAAAAGGAACCAAATACAGAAGTCACATCTAAGAGCTGGTAAGCTGCAATATAATAAATGTTTGCTTTTGGGTTTAATACTGCTTTCATTCTGGGTACCTGAGCGGCCAATTACAGCAATTTCACGTGCGATGAAGGTTATTAAGTCACATGCACCAAACCCATAAATTACAGGTATTTTTCTTCGCATCTAGTATCCCAAAGAAGTTGAAAGCGATTAAGGAAAGATCAGTATGTGCAGCTAGGAAGAGCAAGAGTTTGGTAAACCTGTTGTCTTTTTTGCTGTATGTTATATTTGCTGACTAACGTCTATTTTTTTTTTTTTCATTTGAAAATAACAAACATGTTATACTTACCTGCTCTGTGTAGTGGTTTTGCACAAAGCAGCCCAGATCCTCCTCTTCTCGGGTCCCTCTTCAGCGCTTCTGGCCCCTCCCCCTGCTGAGTGCTCCTACAGTAAGCAGCTTGCTATGGGGCACCCGAGCCGAACCACTGCTGTGTGTGACCATTCAGAAACGCAGCTGCAGCCCGGCCACGCCCCCTCCATCACCTAATTGGCTGACTTTTATTGACAGTAGCGGGAGCCAATGGTGCTCTGCTGCTGTCTCAGCCAATTAGGAGGGAGAGCCCCGGCCAGCCAATTCTCTTGTGTAACATCACTGGATCGAGATGGGCTCAAGTAAGTATTAGAGGGGGGCTGCTGCACACAGGAGGTTTTTTATCTTAATGCATAGAATGCATTAAGCTAAAAAAAATCTGCCTTTACAACCACTTTAAGTAATATACAGTATATCCCAGGAAAGCTTACCAATAAAAGGAATGGATGCTAGGGGCTCCTCAGAAAACGGTAATGGGGGTACCCTTTGTGAGGGTCGCTCACTTGACATCTCTTCTCTTCTTGCAGAAGGGGCAAACTCCACATCTTTCCCTTCCTCTGGAAAGAGTACATTGACTTGACGCACAGATGCTGGAGGCTTTCGTCCTGAAGGTAGCTTCTGTCTAAGGACCACCTCCTCTCTCTTTTCCTCTGTGGCACTGCTGTCATCTGTCGAACTGACACTTGTAGATGGTTCTTTCCTTTCAGGTGGGGAGGGAGAACATGGACAATGTGCTGACTTAAAGGTAGGGAGACCACTAAATCCTGTCTCTCTGAAGGAAAAAGCATGGAGGTGTTCAGTCCGACGTTGAAAAGAGGGGCTATAACTCCGGTACCCAATATATCCAGAGTCACCGGAACTAGAGTGTTGTGTCACAGACTTTGTTACTTCCCTGGAAGCAAGTACCACAGGCTGGGATGTGGGAGGATGTGACACTTTCTGAGTTGTCTGAGGAGGTCTCTCTGAAGACCAAATAGACCGTTCATAAGGGGGTGATATTAAAGCACTTAACTCCAGTTTCTCCATAGACCTACCAGTATGGGACAAGTAATTGTCTGACTGTGCCCGATGGCTCCAGGAATCATTATCAAGAGGATAGTGAAGGGTATCTTGTGAAACACTCTGAGGCCAGTGATTTTGATGACCTTGCCGAGTGACTTCTCCCAGTCGGTCTTGTGAGGCACTACGTCTTCTGGGGGGCAGGGCAGAGCCCTTCTTGTGAGGTGTTTGCTGAGACATCCAGTTACATAGTGCTTGGTGTCGTTCCCATTGACTTACCATGCGGGGGCCACTTGGCTTCTCCCACACATCAAAAGGAGCTTTGTTTGGTTGCTCTGGGCGATGACAGGATGTCCAACCATAGGCAGAATTGTATGGGGGTCCTGGCCCTCTGAATCGGTCAGATGCAGCTGGAGAAGCCATGTAAGGTCGGGGTGGAGGGAGAGGATTAGCAACAGGCCTAGAGTAGTCATTGCGATGAGCAGGGTTAGGGCCTGGAATTTCATTGTGCATGGGACTCCTGACAGATGGAAAATCCTCACAGTTAGACTTATGAAACCTACAGCTTGTTGGGTACCCAGAGGCAGACTCTAGAGGGTGACCTCGCCATGGATAGAAGGCAGGAGGAGGTGCAGGGATGCTATGTGCACCTCCACGGTATGGCTCATTGCCTTTCAGATATGCATCCTGGGAGTATGCCTGTATGAAAACAAAGAGGAGAAAATGTAAGGATTCCAGGTGGACTTGCATTTACCTGTTCTCTATGTACATGTGTGTGTGAGAAATAAAAACTATGGACAAAATCCATCCTTTATACTTATGACTAGAAGATATGAAAAAACAAAAACTGCTGCCACTCAAAAGGCACACCTGAGTATCATCAGGACTATTAATCCCTTTGTGCTTACACAAACAGAAGACTGGGGATCATTCCCCCAAGTCCCTATGCATATTGGATAGGTACAGGGGGTCCCCGGGTTACAAACAAGATAGGGACTTTAGGTTTGTTCTTAAGTTGAATCTGTTTGTAAGTCGGAACAGGTAAATTTTTTAAGTGTAGCTCCAGCCAAAAAATCTATTTTTAAGATAGCATAGGGAAGGGTTATCACCCCTGTAACATTTGTTTTGCTGTCTGTGCCCCTGTTCAGAAGATTTCACCTCACTTTCTGTCCCAATGACAATTGGATTTTGAAGATTTGGGGTTATTAGGGAAATAAGGATAGGTGATAAAGCATCAGTGGAGACACCTTTTTCCCATATTAACTCTTACAGGAGTGAATTTCCCTTCCTAGGGGTAGATTTCCTCTCACTTCCTGTTGTCTCCCTCCGTTTGTAAGTAGGAGTCATTTGTAAGTCGGATGTTTGTAAGTAGGGGACCCCCTGTATATGAAATCATATCAAACATAATGTAACTTTAACTAGCCATGCAGAGTATGCGTGTGTTTGAGTTCTAAAACAGATAGCAACCGACTTGGATTTTAAACAGCCATAGAAGAACTACATTTACTTACAAGTACAGTTATTGATGTCCAGGATTTTTGTTTGATTTGAGCACACCTCAGCCAAATGGGATACCAGTGCAATAGAGACACCTGCATCATTAAATCACATCATCCAGTGATGCAGAGCCTCATAAATCAACGAATGACACCCAATAAAAAACAAACAAACAAAAACACACCCAATCCCGTCGCTTTCCTGGCTCAGTTCAAATTATATCTCCTAGGGCCCCGTTGCTAAATGTAAACAAAGGGGCAGCATCTTCCGGATGAAGCCATTGCCCAAATATGACCGTGACCACAATTGGTCAATGTCATTGCCCAAATATGGTCATGTGGCATATTTGGTCAGTGATGTCCATGCTAACCCCACCCCTCGGTTTACATGACCGGGAATTCCACACCAGTAATGAGTGCTGGGAGACATCACTGGCATCCTTAGAAAACACTGACAGATAGGAAGCAGCCATATATATAGTAGCGGTAGAAAAAAAACTATACCTTTATATGATGTTTGTCTCCCACTGGACCTAGCTGTGATCTTGAACAGAGACTTCTTGTAAATTTGATCTACAAACTAACAATTGAGCTAGAGCATTCTTCTCAAAGCCACAGAGCTGATGTGAACAAGCATTTGTTCTCTGTCCAGGTATCACATATGTACTTGGCAGCCTGGTCCAACTGATTTGCCATATCAACCAGGTGCTGGGGAAAGCCTTTAGACAAAACCTCCAGGTGCAGAACTCTTACCCACTGTGCTGCAGCCTGGGACACCAAGGTACAGGTGAAAACTGATCTGAGTGCAGAACTAACTGCTCAAAAAGAGAGCTGAGCACAGGTCTCTAGTTCTAAAGCCCTCTCACCATTATATATGCCACTTCTTTTACATCTATTTTCCTTCTTTGGCCTGTTTTTGTTGGGCTGCCAGTGATGTAACTCTTTCACTTGCATGTTGCAAGAATGTTCCACTCTTGGTAGCTTAAAGTTGTAAAAAGTGGACTGTAAGTGTTTAGAGCACTGTGAATGTACCGTAGGCATTGTAAACAAATAAATATTTGCTAGGAAAAAATATCTTCTATCATGATACAGACAGAGGTTCCTAGGCACAGAAAATAGCAAACATAAAAAAGCACTGTTATCAGAAGAGAAAAAGATAGCTGTCCCAGTCCCAGTAGGTTAGTTAGCACCAATAAAAAGGGACTCTCTGCTTTATAGCTTTCTATTTGCAGGTGGGTTAAAGCTTCAGTGTATCACCAAATCTGGGTGATCTGTATGGCACTGAGGACAGGGTGACCTCGATGACTAAGCCCAATCAAGGTGAAACACATCAGAGGGACATGGCCAAGATGCAGGGAATGTAGCTGAAGCCCCTGTTAGCTTACAAGCAGATGTGGTTGATCTATGTGGTGTGCACCCCCTAATATTGACATTGTGATTGGAGTGAGACTTGCACCCTGAGGACAGGGTGAGCGCTGCAGTTCTGGGAGTGCCACATCAATGTCATGATCAAAAAGAGCTCAAGAGACGTTCTACTTCCTAAAGACGCTTGGCTAAAATGGACTTACTCCACATATATACGGATATCGTCAGATATAGTCAGTTGGAGGAGGTGTGCCTTTTGATTTGTTTAGTGTCCTCCTAGAAGCAAATCATGCCATGGATCTGCTATGATCAATATATTTTGTATATTTTGTTACAAGTGATTGATATCCTGTCGGTAATAGTAGGTACACAGCAAATATCAATTTTGTCTGTCATAAGACATATCAAATTAAATTTAACAATAATAGCTGTATGTCTGTCTTTCTGGAAATTTGCAGGAAAATATACTCAGATTTTCAGGGTTGCTTGTGCACTATCATGCAAGTAGCAATAAAAATACATAAAGTGCAGTAACTTACAGCAACTAAAAGGTCTTTTATCTTTTATCACAGTAGTCATAAAAATAAATAAAAGATGACTTCTGATTAATTGCTGAGGGTTACTGCCCTTTGCTTGCTTTGAAGCAGTTTTAGTGTTCATTATCAAACTTGGGACAGCCAAGCTCTTACCAACTGTAATATATCTTCATCTCGAGGCATAATAGACAGTTCCAGCACATCCTCACTAAGAGAGACAGCAAACAAACAAGTAGATGTTACAGGGTGATATTGTGATAAAGGTAAGAACCATTTAGACAATTCAGTTTTAGGTTATGTTAGCTAAAAGAAAAATACATTCCTAGGGAGTCGGGACTATAACCTAATTTAAAGTGAACTCATAGACAATACCTTTTTTCAGCTTTGGATCTTTCAGGTGCTATTTTTGGCAATGTTCAGTTCAGACACTGGTTCAGGTTAAAATAAATCTCCCAAAAGATGATAAGGACCAAATAATGTCAGAGGTTCCAACACTTCCCTATTGTACTAAAAAGGTGTTATTTTATTACAGTGTTTATCCAGATTTCTTGGTTGGATTGATAGGTGAAAAAAAAGGAAATATTGCAGCCACCACAACTAGAATTGGTGGGCTGAAGTATATACATTTTTTGTTTTTGGGTTTTAAGATTGCTTTAATGTAGAGGTAGGGCATATGCATCTGTGGGAGGAAGGGGAAGTTTGTGCTCAAGTGGCTTCTTTAGTTTTTTAGTGGTTGTGTAGTCTATTAAATCAAATCATGTTTTACAGAACTTAGCTTCATAACTTTTCATGGAGCTGGTATAGTCCTCCATTGTTTTATGGTCATGAGCGTGCCGCATTTACCAGATCAACAAGGACCGATCTTTTCAAAAAAATTCTGGATCTTTAGGGACTAGGTTTTTAGTGAATTTCTGAATGATAGCGTGTACCCTTTCCCAATTTGGGGGAGGACCAAAATATGTGTAGAATGTGTCCTGGTGATGAACCATAGTGTTGGCTTTGGTTCAGAATGTCAGGGGTCCTGTACCACCGTGTCATTCTTGTAATACTGATTCCTGGCACTTATTACTTACGGAGGATTTGAGAGAAAGTTTGAACATAGCATCTTGATTAAGACATATGTTAATATCTTTTCCCCATCTATCAATTTGTAGATTGTGGATAGAGTGTGCTTAGCTGGTCTTTTCGCTATATATTCCTTTTCAGTTGAATAAAGTTGCATTCAGTAGGGAATGTAGAAAGTGTATTTTTTCCTTGGTAATAATCTAAGTCTCGGTTCACACTAGTGCGACTTAATCCGACTTATGAGACCCAAAGCCGCAGGACATGCCATGAAATGCCATGTATCTCCAGGAGAGCCGTTTCAATTGACACTACAAAAGTCGCTGCAACTTCAAAAGGTTCCTACCACTTTGATCTTCAATGCCACAAAGTGTAAAATTCTTATCAAAGTCATATCAAAGTCGGACTCCAGAGTTGCACTGAAAATCTCGCAACTTTGGAGGCTAGTGTGAACTGAGCCTCAGGGTACAAGGTTTGGGTGTGCAAGTAGGTTATTGTGAGACAGTCAAGTAGAGTTTTTGAAAACGTGTATGGCTCTGCAATTGCAAATTATTATTTTTTTTGGGGGGGGGGCGGCGGGAACCCTGGACCTGATTATAGGGAGGAAATGTGAGAGAATGGGGAATAGATGGGGGTTGAGGTGAGAGGCTACTCTTATATAGTTTGTATTGACCACATGGAAATAAAGGTATGGTGTTTAAGATTTAGACAACAGCATGACTACAAGAGAGGGGATCAGTTGATGAAGACGTAAATGTTTGTACTATAGAGGTCCAAATTGTAGAACCTTGATATCCACACACTAGTCTTCTATTTTAGTAAAGGTAGACTGCGTGTAAAAGTTTAATATTGGGAAGAAATACTGTATATATGTCACCACGGGAGTTTTCCACTTTCACCAGGGTTGTAGTCTGGTCACCTCTGTTAGTTTTCACAATATAACCTATTATAATCTAAATATGCAGGTTTCTAACACTTGGTATCTCGCCAAAAACCGACAGAGCATCTAACACTTCCCCATTTTACTCACTAAAAAAAAAAGAAAAGAAAAAAAAGTTCAATTATAATGACAATTTCTATACAGACCAGAGATCTACTGTTTATATGATGAAAGGATAAGTTCACCTTTGTAACACGTTCCAGAACTTGACAGCAAGCGGGGGATCTTCTCCCTGCACCCACTGACATAATTAAGAAATAGCACGGCTGCGCAGGCCTTCCCCCATATAGCTGTGTCATTCATTCACAGAGTCCTGTGAATGAATGAACTACATACATCTTCGGGCTCCGCAGGCAAAGCCTTATAGTTCTCAATTAACTGCGAGGGAGCTGGTGATTCCACTGGTAGTTCATTGATTCCTCCTGCCAATCAGTAACTGTCTGCCCGTATGAGATACAGTCTGACAGCATTACTGCAGGATTTTGGCATTGCACCCACAACTTGCTGATTGCAGGTGCAATTCCTTACCGTCTGCAGAGCAAAAAAATAAATGCACATTTTTTAACCTGCAAAGAATGTGCATTTAGTTGAACTTAGCCTTCAAGTCTTAACTAGTAAAGGTAAGTTCATGTCTTCCAGCTGCCCCCTCCTTTTCCCACACCCTTCTCTGAGTCCAATTTCACACCTGTTTTGTATTAGGGCAATGACTTGTGAATATGTCTTCCCGATTATACTCTCTCCATTAACTTTAACAAGGCGGTCACCTGAAAAAGAAGACACATTGTCATACAGAGGCAGACTAAGAATTATTTTCTAAATCAATCCATCAAAATGTTGTTACTGTGTACAATTAAAGTAATGTTAACCAAAAAGTTAATGTTAACCCAAAATCAATTTTTCGTTATGTTTAGCATGATGTCTCACTGTATATTGTTTTGTTAAGGCTAAACTCTGGTTAAAAATGTTTGGGCAACTCTCCTGTATTTTAAAGTGGAAGTTCAGTCAAATCCTAACTAATCTTAAAATTGCTCCCCACCCCTTTTCTATCTACCCTGTGAAAGCAAAGATGTCTATATTTGCCTATTCTGAGGGCACTCCCATTCAGTCACATGAATGCCTCCCAGCACTGGCTTCAGCCGACAACAGATGCCCGATATAAGCCTATGGGTAACGTCACTGCATAGGCTCTGCAACCGTTATCAGCGATCTCTCCCCTGTACTGAAGGCGGCCACTGGAGAGATCATGTGACTGGACTGGAGCGCCCTCAGCAAAGGAAATTATAGACATCTTTCCTTTCACAGGCAAGTGAAGAAGAATAGGCTTAGAATGGGGGTGTGAGCATGTTTAAGTATAGTTAGGATTTGACTGAACTTTTACTTTAAAGGTTTATTGCTCATTTATTTTATTCTTCACTCCCCCAGACTTTTTCTCAGATGGTTTCGGGATGGACAACTTGCTCTATGAAGCCGCTCCTCTTCTCCTCCTCTCTTGTCGTGTTGCTACTCCTTAATCGGTATCAGCATGTACAATGCAGGACCAGCTGGACACCAAATATGAATTATTCTAATCCTGGTCCTAATTCTGTATTCTAAATATACATCTCTTTACAGCCATTTCACTTTCTACCTCACCTGTGCAGAGTCCAGCTTGCTGAGCTGGACCACCATCCTTTACATTCTTGACAAAGATGGTGTCCATCGGTTCCATGCGTTGTAGAGGAAGATAATCTGAAACTTACAAAAAATGGCAGCATAAATAGAATTAAATCACAAAGGGGATATTGTGCAAGAGGAATCTAAAAGGTAAAAGAGATAATTGCTTACAGTATCAAATTAGTTTTGTATTTCTACAGCAGTATGGGTCAAAATTGGAAACTCGAATGACTGAATTATTTCTGTAAACAGGCCTTATTGGGGTAATGCGCAGTGAAATGCAAGCACTACCACATCGCATGGTTACACAACAATAATATATAGTTACATAGTTAGTCAGGTTGAAAAAAGACACAAGTCCATCTAGTTCAATCTATAAAAGGGGAAAAAGAAAACAAAAATATATACAGTATCTCACAAGAGTGAGTACACCCCTCACATTTTTGTAAATATTTTATTATATTTTTTCATGTGACAACACTGAAGAAATTACACTTTGCTACAATGTAAAGTAGTGAGTGTACAGCTTTTATGACAGTGTAAATTTTCCATCCCCTCAAAATAACTCAACACACAGCCATTAAATGTCTAAACCACTGGCAACAAAAGTGAGTACACCCCTAAGGGAAAATGTCCAAATTGGATCCAATTAGCCATTTTCCTTCCCCGGTGTCATGTGATTCATTAGTGTTACAAGGTCTCAGGTGTGAATAGGGAGCAGGTGTGTTCAATTTGGAGTTATCGCTCTCACTCTCTCTCTCTCTCTTACTGGTCACTGGAAGTTCAACATGGCACAGCATGGCAAAGAACTCTCTGAGGATCTGAAAAAAAGAATTGTTGCTCTACATAAAGATGGCCTAGGCTATAAGAAGATTGCCAAGACCCTGAAACTGAGCTGCAGCACAGTGGCCAAGACCATACAGCGGTTTAACAGGACAGGTTCCACCAAGAACCGGTCTCGCCATAGTCGACCAAAGAAGTTGAGTGCACGTGCTCAGCGTCATATACAGAGGTTGTCTTTGGGAAATAGATGTATGAGTGCTGCAGAGGTTGAAGGGGTGTGGTGTCAGCGTGTCAGTGCTGAGACCATACGCCGCACACTGCATCATATTGGTCTGCTGTCGTCCCAGAAGGAAGCCTCTTCTAAAGATGATGCACAAGAAAGCCTGCAAACAGTTTGCTGAAGACAAGCAGACTAAGGACATGGATTACTGGAACATGTCCTGTGGTCTGATGAGACCAAGATAAACGTATTTGGTTCAGATGGTGTCAAGTGTCTGTGGCGGCAACAAGGTGAGGAGTACAAGGACAAGTGTGTCTTGTCTACAGTCAATTATGGTGGTGAGAGTGTCATGGTCTAGGGCTGGGGCTGCATGAGTGCTGCCGACACAGGGGAGCTACAGTTCATTGAGGGAACCATGAATGCCAACATGTACTGTGACATACTGAAGCAGAGCATGATCCCTTAGCTTTAGAGACTGGGCCGCAGGGCAGTATTTTAACATGATAACGACTCCAAACACACCTCCAAGATGACCACTGCTTTGGCTAAACAAGCTGAGGGTGAAAAGTGATGGACTGGCCAAGCATGTCTCCAGACCCAAACCCTATTAAGCATCTGTGGGGCATCCTCAAACGGAGGGTGGAGGAGCGCAAGGTCTCTAACATCCACCAGCTCCATGGTGTTGTCATGGAGGAGTGGAAGAAGACTCCAGTGGCAACCCATGAAGCTCTGGTGAACTCCATGCCCAAGAGGGTTAAGGCAGTGCTGGAAAATAATGGTGGCCACACAAAATATTGACACTTTGGGCCCAATTTGGACATTTTCCATCTAGGGGTGTACTCACTTTTGTTGCCAGCAGTTTAGACATTAATGGCTGTGTGTTGAGTTATTTTGAGGGGACGTCCAATTTCCACTGTTATACAAGCTGTACACTCACTACTTTACATTGTAGCAAAGTGTAATTTCTTCAGTGTTGTCACATGAAAATATATAATAAAATATTTATAAAAGTGTGAGGGGTGTACTCACTTTTGTGAATTTATATAGATATGACGGAGGCTCCTTACCACATGATCAACCGTGTCCAATCACAGCTGATCACGTTGTAAACAGGAAAAGCTGTGTATCGGCTTTTCCTCACTCACGTCTGACAGACGCAAGTAGAGGAGAGCCGGTCGGCGACTCTCCTGACGGGGGGGGGTCTGCGCTGATTGATTATGAGTGCAGCCCCCCTGAGGATGCCCACCCAGGGATGCCACCAGGACCACCAGGGATGCCCACCAGGTGTCCATCAGTGCCACCCATCATTGCCCATTAGTGCGGCCTATTAGTGCGGCCTATCAGTGCCCATCAGTGTCACCTATCAGTGCCTATCTGTGTCACTTATAAATGCCCATCAGTGCTGCATATCAGTGCCACCTATGAGTGCCCATCAGTGTCACCTCATCGATGCTCATCAGTGCAGCCTCATCAGTGCCCACCAGTGAAGGAGAAAACTTACTTATTTACAAAATTTTATAACAGAAACGAAGAAAAACTTTTTTTTCAAAATTTTCAGTCTTTTTTTATTTGTTTAGCAAAAAATAAAAACCACAGAGGTGAACAATTACCACCAAAAGAAAGCTCTATTTCTGGGAACAAAATGATTTGTTTGGGTGCAGTGTAGTATGACCGTGCAATTGTCATTTAAAAAGCGACAGCGCTGAAAGCTGAAAATTGGCTTGGGCAGGAAGGGGGGGGAAGTGCCCTGTATTGACGTGGTTAAGCTTATGATCGACAAAAACACCCAGATCCTTCTCCACCATTGATTCGCCCAGTTGTACTCCCCCTAGTATGTATGATGCATGCATATTTTTAGCCCCCAAGTGCATAACTTTACATTTATAAACATTAAACCTCATTTGCCACATAGTTGCCCAATTAAACAGTGCATTCAGGTCAGCTTGTAAGTTGGAGACATCCTGTAAGAACGTTATTCCACTACATAGTTTGGTGTCATCTGCAAACACCAAAATTATACTTTTAATCCTAGCCCCTATATAATTTATAAATATATTAAAAAGCCCCAAAACTGAACCTTGGGGTACACCACTGATAACCTTAGACCATTCAGAGTATGAATCATTAATCTCTACTCTCTGAATGAGGTCTTTTAGCCAGTTTTCTATGCATTTACAAACTGATTTTTCCAGATCTGTAGACTTATAGAAGAACTATTATCAGATTGAAAAAAAAAAGAAAATCAATATGTAATGTACAGTCTAGTCTGTCTGTCTGTAAACATCTCACTGGTTGTTTTGCACAAAACATTAAGGATATTGAGATAACTACCTTTTCCCCTGCAGCTGAAAGCGCTCATGTTCACTTCCTTTAATGAGGAGACAACGCTGCTTCCTCTGGTTTCTAAATGCTTCAATTGTCCCCTTTTGGTCACGCCGGGCGCAAGATCTAGAGGGCCGCCATCCCAACTCCCGAATGTACTGTCACTCTCCTAGCACATATTAGCAGCCTGAACCTGCCCTCTAACTGGCTGCAACTCCTCCTCTCCTTTGTGCACCTGGCTGCAACTCCCCCTCTCCTCTGTGCACCTGGCTCCATCCTCCCTCCACCTGGCTGCAACTCCCCCTCTCCTCTGTGCACCTGACTCCATCCTCCCATCCACCTGGCTGCAATTCCTCCTTTCCTTTTTGCACCTGGCTCTGTTCTTCCCTCCACCTGGCTGCAACTCCTCCTCTGCTTTGTGCACCTGGCCCTGTCCTCCCTCCACCTGTCTGCAACTTATCTCTTTTCCCTCTCTCTTCTTCTCATGTTTCTCGCCTTCCCTCCCTCTTGCTCTCTCTCCTTCATCTCTCTTTCTCCCTTTCTTTCTCTCTCCCTCAAAACTCTCTCTCTTTTTCTCCCTCATATTTTCTCTCTCCCTTCAAAAATACATAAAATATATTTAAACCTTTAAAAATATTAGGTCAAATACCAATAAACATTGACATGATAAACATAAGGAACAGTGACAACTATTCCATCTTCCACTGACAGCATTGCTGCAGCAGCACTAGCAAAGTCACATACCTTGTACTGACTTGCTTTGTTTTACATAGCACCCACCCAGCTATTAATTGGCAGATGGGCGTGTTATGTAAAATACATTGAGCATGATAGAGGCACAAGGAGTCATGGGAACCGTAGTTCCCTGTGGGAGATGCAGATAATAGCACAGTGGAAGGAAATGACATGCCAACTCTGCAGAACTGCTCCCACCATCACTAGCATTATCCAGTAGAGGACTGGTGAAGGGGATAAGAGACCCCAATTGCAGCTATAACAGGGTTTTAAAATTTCAAATGAGCTACTAGCCAGGCATAAAGTGGTTGTAAACCCTTTTGTCTTAGTAAGGCGTGCCTGCGTCTTACCAAAGGCCTTTGATAAGGCGCAGGCGCGCAAAACATGTAAGCCACGGTTGTCACGGCAACACATAGCTTGCAATCCACCTCCACATAGCCGGTTACCTTCACTTCCGGCCCCGGAGCCCACGTCATCAGCTAGTGCGGCCAGCTAGTTTGAGTTCAACCTCCAGCGGTGAGCACTACAATACACCTCCCACGACATAGGGGGTTTGTGGCAAGCCACCGGTTTGACCATCCTGACCTTCGCTTCTCCATCCTGGCGGCCTCCCCTGGAGATCTGGCTACCTACCTCAGGATCGAAAGTTGAAGTACACCGTTGATGTTAACCCCTCGTCATCTGTTTTTTTTTGTGGTATCGCAACACATTCCTTCACAGTACATCAACAATGGCAATGGGTTTTTATATTGCTTCTATATATTTTTACCATCCCATCACCATTTGACAGTTATGTTTTTTTATTCCCAATGTGCATTTAATAAACTAACGTTACTTAGCATATCAACTTGCATAGTGATTTACGCTGGTCCCATAGAGTGCTGTATTTGTTTTATAAAATTCTGTGAATGTATGAACAAAAGACCATGTAATGGCTCTAAAATCCTGAGCCATTGACACCTAATAGCGGATGGCCCAAGATGCCCCCACACACCTGGAAGCGAGTGATTTTACCAAAAAAAGGGGTAGGGACCTTGCCCTTTCAAGCCATAGGCTCGAATAATTAACTGGCGAATCTAATAAAAAATAGTTAACTTGGATGCCTCCTGCCCATCCTGGGTTCTACTGGCTGCAAAAACCAGGATTCCTGACCTGTACTGACAAATCAAGTAATTCTCACCACCAGAACTACCTCCAGAGTATGCAGTGATCTTACTCCTGCCAACTGAGGATCAGAAAAGAAGCCAAGACATTGTCTTGATTCAAGTGAAAACTAGACACCACTCTAGGCAATAAAAATGGATGAGGACACAACATCACCTTATGATGCGAGACCAAGAACGGCTCCTTGCATGAAAGAGCCGCCAACTCTGACACTCCACTTAGTGAAGTGATAGCAACCAAAGAACCCACCTTCCCAGATAAAGGACTAACAATCTCCCAATTGGTTCAAAAAGGGGCCTCTGCAAGGACAGTCAACGGCGCTGAGATACAGGACTCAAGACTTATAGGTCCTGCTGGACTGGGAGTGTCCAATGAGCGACCCCAGCAAGATTTGCTATGTCAGTGTACCAAGCCCTCCTGGGCTAATTCGGCTAACAACTATTATCAGTGTTACCACCTCCCGGCTTCTTCGCAAAAGATGTGGCAGAAGTTGAAATAGAGGGAAGCGTCAAATAAGGGAGAACTGGCCCCGAAAGTGTTACGAGGGCATCTACCCCTATTGCCAGTGGGACTCTCCCCAGACACAACCTGTCCCAACTTGTTGTAGAACTTGGAATCTAGCAGATTCACCTGCAGAGTTTCCCCTGCCACTATTCTATACCTGGAATATGCACCAACGATAGAGACAGCACTTGTGCTGTCCCATTCAGAATGTGGTTCACCTTCCTGAGATACATGACTCCTGTTGCCGCCCTGGTGATTGATATACAGTATATGCCCCTGCAGAGGCATTTCCGGATTGAACCTACAACTGGCTTGTCCCATAATCCAGAGCAAGGCATATTGGCCAAAAGTTCCAAGATATTTATGGGCAGTATTCTCTCCTGTGGAGACCAAATACACTGAACTGTAGCCACCTTGAAACAAACTGGAGAGACTGGCATCAGTGGTTATTATCTTCCAAACCCCTGCAAGGAAGAATTCCACCTTTTCCAGATTCTGAACCATCAATTTTAGCTCTGCATACCCTGCAAACAGGGCCCTCTGGCAATCCAACCTGGATCTTCAAGTTCTAGACAGAGAGAATGATTCTCTATAAAAGACCTGGAGTAGGACTGTAAGTAGGGAACATGCTTCGACCGGGAAACAACTTCTTCCAGCAGAAATGTATCAAAGGAAACCCTGGAATTGACTGCTTCCTGAGCAGAGACTATTGAGGTATACGGAGACTGACAACTGCTGTGTCTTTAGCAAGTCCAGCACTGAGGCTAGGAGCTTTGTGGCCAGCCTGAAGAGCAGATTCACCAAGAAAAAAGGATGACTTTTTACTGCAATTACAGAAATCTTTGATGAGCCTGGAAACAAACCTACACATGAAGATATGCATTTACTGATTATTATGGACCCTGAAATCTACCTCTTGTAAAGAAGTCATCACTGAGCAGACCGAGCCTATCAGAAACAGGATGCCCAGCAGATTGAGATCTCAAGATAGACCTCATGTCCCCATGTGGTTTTGGAACCGCTACTAGTTAACTGCTTTACAATAATGAGCCCATAACTTCTGCTCCAAGAGCCAATGCAAGGCAAATGATTGACGAGTCTGTGGCAGACCCAGACAGTCCCAAGAGGTGTATTTAACCTACCAGGATTCTGCCGGCTAAAGATGGAGCAAACCACCTCAAAGACTGCCCTAAAAACTTCTAGTTTGACATACTCTCAAACACAGCAACCTCAGATGCCTCCCTCACTTAGGAGGGAAACCTGGGCAGTCTCTGATCCAAGTACTAACCAGGCTTGACATGAGATCAGGCGCCACAGTGGCTCAGATCACCCTGATACCATTGGTCCAACAGGAGATGTGAACATTGCCAGACCACTGAACCTGAGGGCGATGCCTCACCCTTCTGGAGTAATTTTGCTATTCCAACAGGTACATAATAAAGTGACTGTATTAGACAAAAATGAATACGCAGTTCCACAAGGATGCAGGCCTAGACAAGGATGGTCTACCACTAAACAACCCCATAGGTAAGTATGTAGGTACTGCCGCAGGTCTCTGAGCATAACAGGAGTCCAATTTTCACCCATCATGGCGGGCTTGGTCATAAAAGACCTTCAGGGACTGGGCTCCCCTCAATGTGGGGTCCACTCCTCTGGACCTGTATAGCACCCTGCAGTAAAGCACCTTGGTCAGAACAAACACTGCACAGGTTTCCATTACACAGCGTCCAGTAAGGCTGCATTACAGGCAAACCTCGAGGAATCTTCTCTTTTTCCTATGAGGCTTGGGTATCATCCATACTAGTTGACAGCTCTTTCGGGATGGATCCGATTGAAGTCCTTGATTCTCAGTAGAACCGTTCCAGACCTCCAGGTATGCTCCAAGAGCACATGTAAGAGCGGCAAGGATGAGAAATTCCCTTCCACAGGCGGTGGTCTCAGCGGGGGGCATTCATAGTTTCAAGAAACTATTAGATAAGCACCTGAATGACCGCAACATACAGGGATATACAATGTAATACTGACATATAATCACACACATAGGTTGGGCTTGATAGACTTGTGTCTTTTTTCAACCTCACCACCTACTATATGTATCACATCAGTGACCACCACCTTAATAATGAGTGTCTGCAGGCAACAGTGAAGCATAGTAGAGGTTCCTTGCACGTTTGGGGCTTCTGCAAATGGTGTTGGATATTTGGTCAGGATCAATGGTGTCCTCAATGCTAAGAAATACAGACCGATACTTATCCATGATGGCTCCAAATGTATTCTGCAGCAGGACAATGATCCCAAACATGCAGCTAATGTCAATAAAAACTACAGCATAAAAAACAATGAGTCCTGGAAGTGATTTTTTGGTCACCACAGAGCCCTGGTCTCAACATCATCTAGTCTTTCTACAATTACATGAATAGACATAGGGATTTGAGGCAGCCTACATACACATAGGATCTGTGGTTAGTTCTCAAATATGTTTGGAACAACCTACATGCCGAGTTCCTTCAAAAACTGCGTTCCAAGTGTACCTAGACAAATTGATGCAGTTTTAAAGGCAAAGGCTGGTCATACCAAATATTCATTTGATTTGGATTTCTCTACTGTTCCTTTACTTTCCAATTTGTTAACTGATAAAAAATAAACCTTTAGTGTGTTTATTTCTGAAAGCATTCTTAATTTACACCATTTTTCACACCTGCCTAAGACTTTTGCACAGTACTGTATGTGTTTGTGTGTGTGTGTGTGTATGGAGAGAGTGGTCTGTGTGATAGTTGTGACTCTTCATGGAGACACTAGGGGATGTATTAAAAACCTGATGTCTCCTGTGGTGTCTAGTCCAAGCAGATGGGGAACAGGGAGACCCCATTCTACTAGTGCAACCATCAGTTATGCTGGGATTTTGAAAGCTCTGAATGGAAATGTGCTCAGAGCTGAGCACCTTTGGGTTTAGTCACTGTGGAGGAGATCAGGGAATTGATGTTTCTTTGATTTCCTACACCATCTTTCCATCATGATTGCCTTCACAGCAGTCCTAGCCTCACAGGGAGGAACTAGCTGAGCCTGAGCACTGGGAGATATGAGAGGCCCAGTCAGCTCACTCGCTGACATGTAGAAGTGATCAGGTGTATGTACAGCCACCTAGATCACTTCTACACCACAGTGACCCTATTGTAGCAGAGGGTATGTTGTCATCCTTTTAGCACCACTGTCACAGTTATGGCAGTGAAAGGGTTAACCATGGCCAGCATTTGATTGTTAACCACTATTAGATATTTTTAGCCTGGTGTCAAGTAACACCAAGTAAAGAAAAATCTCCCCAGTAGGTCAGACAGCAGTAAAACCTGAAAGGCCTCTTGCACACTGCAGCTTGAAAAAGCTCAGTACAGTTTTTTTTTAAATAGAAAAACCTGCTTTTTTGGTCAGTAATTTACGCCTAATGCGCGCAAATGCCCATTTACATATTGTGCAGAATGAGAACACAAGAATAAGTTTGTGTGCATTTGCACGAAAATGCGCAAGTACACATAAAATTGCGTGAATGCATATAAGCAAAAATGCGCACAAGTACGCACAAATACATACAAAAAAAAAAAAGTCTAAAAAGTAGATGCTCAAACAGGAGTATCATGTGCAAGAGGCCAAAATAGGTTCTCACTCTTCTCTTTATGCCCAATCTTTCCCACACTAACAAAGAGTTTTGGCTTGAGTTGCTCTTCTAAAGATGTGGCATACATAGGGTATAGTATAGTGTGTAGAGGCTTAGTGACTCAAGAGTGTATTGAAAGCAAACGCACCAGTATGACAGGCAGGCCACTAGCATTTTCAGGAGCTGAGCAATAGCATTGTACTCTCCGAACATTCTTGCTATAAAATGTCCATCATTTGACACTTTTTTAACAGTAAACATAGTTCTGAGAGTTGTGAAGTGTTTTTCTACGAACATATGCCCAGAAATAACAAAAAGGACACTATGTGAATTATCAACAAGTTTACTTTAACCTAAAAAAGCTGTTAATACCACAAAAGCTGCTAGCAAAAGTTAACATTAATTTCTAAATGGCTAACATAGGGTAGTTCATAATGCTGACAAGAGAATAGAACTGTGAAAAACACACATCAATCATGTTCATTCCAACCCAAGCTTTACAAGCATGTCAGATTGACAGCCTACCTTTGCTGACATTTTCATCCTAAAAAAGAAAAAGGGATCACAATTATTACAAGAATTGTCATATGATAAGATATGCAGCTTTATAGCTGATGTCACAGAGAAAGATTCAGCAACACTCCTAAAAAAACAAACGCAAATGTGTTGAATTAATTTTTTTAACAGGATTGCGCCAGCATAAAAATCCATTGCTCTGCCAGAAGCCAATAAGCTTCTAACTTCAGCTTGTTCAATCAAGCTTTAACAAAAAAAAAAAAAAAAAAAAAGGGAAGCTGATTGGCTCCTATGCAGAGCTTTTGCAATCTCCAGTTTTAGTAAATCAACTCCTGTGTTTTCTAGCCCCATAGAGCTGACCTGAGGAGTCCAAATTCAAATGCATAGCACAGCATTTCATGAGATGAAAGATAGCTGTGCTAACACTACATCCACCATCACAGCATGCCGTCAAGCTGCAACCAACAGAACGACAAAATGATGAGTATGCCACATTGCAAAAAGCACCATGTTTTTTGCCTATTTCAGGTAAAAAAAATGAAAGTAGAGCTGGCCATAGATGGATCATTTTTTTAAGCCAGTTAATCAAAAAATAACTGAACGAATCCTCCCCATTGCGCTGTTGTATTCTGACAATGATACACTGATCACCACTGCAGGCAATGGGCTGCAACGCTGATTGAGCAAACATTTTCCAACAAGCCTATTCGAGTGCAGTCAGTCCTTAGATCGACTACCTTTGAATGGGGAAATGGAAACAGCTACAAACGGATTAAAATTCAGAAAGTTCCTGCTGAACTGGCCAAATTTCGGTCCATTAATGGACACCTAAGAGGTTGCTACAGGCAGAAACAGAAACCCTAAAGTGGAAGTCCACCCTAACACTTAAATTCTCCCCTGCAATCATTAATGTGAGCCAAGTTCAGTCTTATATCTCAAAATGAAAAAAATCCCAGTTTTTCGACCTTTATTTTGCAGTATCCAGTGTCATCACATGACTTAAATTCTTCTTCCTTCTGAGCCTAAAATCAGTCAGTGGGTGTGGTTACTGTAAGCTAGTGACATCACTTCCAGGGAAGGTCACTGTTCCTGTGTAGCCAGTGGGTGTATACAGGATAGGAGGAGCTGATCATAGGTTCCCGCCCAGTGTTCTCTCATCAGTGAGGATGCATAGTACATCCTAATTCATGAGAAATAAAAAAAGACCCATCCACACAGGGCAGGGGGGGGGGGGGGGGGAATGGATGGGAGGTGCAGGGCACATATACAGTATAGCTGTGCACAGGAGAAGGGAGCTGGGCACAGGGGGGGCTGGGAACTCTCAGTGTAGCTGAAAGTGCTCTGGGTTCTCAGCTCACAGTCTACAATGATCATAGTACAGGCAACCACACTACGGCTCTGTTTCCACTAGTGCGACTTGTCATGCGACTTTGGACACAAAGTTGCATGAAAAGTCACAGCCTATTGATTTCAATGGCACCCGTTCCCATCTATACGACTTTGAAAATCAGCGACTTTGAAAAGGTACCTGCAATGCTTTGATGTGACTTTTGATGCGACTTTCAGCCAGAGAGTGTAAAGTTGGATCAAAATAAAATTTGTATCAATCAGCGCAGAGAAGGAAAAAAAAAATGTGTGTATATAATAATATTAATAACTTGCTGTCTCGCCAACCACTGAAAAGTGATTTCACAACACCTCAAAAAATATATATATATAAATCAGTGTAGCGCAGCAAAAACAATCAACAACAAAATCAAAACAAGTGAAAAAAATTATAAATAAAATATTACTAAAAGTCTCTGTGAATAAATTCCTCTGTAAATAGTTCTGCTGCAGAAAATTCAGCAACTAATGAAAGAAACAGTGGGGGTTATTTACTAAAGGCAAATCCACTTTGCACTAAAAGTGCACTTGGTAGTGCAGTCGCTGTAGATCTGAGGGGGACATGCAAGGAAAATTTTAAAAAAGCAGCATTTTAGCTTGCACATGTTTGGATGATAAAATCAGCAGAGCTTCCCCTCATTTCAGATCTACCGCTCAAATTTACAGCGACTGCACTTGTAGTGTAACGTGGATTTGCCTTTCGTAAATAACCCCCTCAGTGTCATTCATCTGCTCTCAGCGCCCCCTCTCCACTCGCCCCCAGAAAATTTTCACTCGCAAAATGCGAGCAAAAATTTCGAGGGATGATAGATAGATAGAAACACACACACACATAGATATACACTATATTACCAAAAGTATTCGGACACCTGCCTTTAGAGGTCCTCTTCGCATCGGCTGTCGGGTGCAGCCACCACCATTGCCCGTAAGGGAACCCGGCAGTAAAGCCTTTCGGCTTCCCAGCCGGTTCCTTACTGTGCGCATGCGTTAAGGGCACTGCACTTTCTAATTGGTCCGGCGGCAGAGGAAGGGTGAGGGGGGGCCGAGCTTTGGCGCGCTGTTTTCGTAAGTGAGGAAGGGGACCTGTCAAAAACAGGTTCCCGTTCCCCCCTCCCCCCTGAAAGGTGCCACGTGTGGCACTGGAGGGGGGGAGGAGACGAATACGCAGAAGTTCCATTTTTGGGTGAAACTTCACTTTAAGCATGGTCCATAAAGACATGGATGAGTGAGTTTAGGGCGGAGGAACTTGACTGGCCTGCACGGAATCCTGACCTCAACCCGATAGAACACTTTTCGGATGAATTAGGCCTGCGAGCCAGGTCTTCTCATCCACATCAGTGTCTAACCTCACAAATGAGCTTCTGGAAGAATGGTCAAACTATTCCTAAACCTTGTGGACAGATTTCCCAGAAGAGTTGAAGCGGTTATAGCTGCTAAGGGTGGGCCAACCCTACGGGCTAAGACTGGGATGCTATTAAATGTTCATGTGCATGTAAAGGCAGATGTCACAATACTTTTGGTGATACACACACACTATAGAATATATAGAGAGAGATAAAAAGATGAATACTTTCAAAAGTCTGTACCTGCTCTGATGCATGCACTGCAGACTCTGGTGGGTACACAATGAAATGGCGCAGTGTAAATCCAAATCCTTGTCGGGTCTTCCTGATGGCCAGCGTCCTGGGTCCCACCCATGTAAAGGGTTCCTTCGAAGGTGGGGAATTACTGAGGTGCCCCCCATCCTGGGATATGGCATTCTTGGAAGAAAGAGAGAGGAAAAACATTAGTTCATCTGATTGTTTTTCCCTCAATGTCCTTCATTAAGCTGCTCAGGCAAAACTTGTTTTAAAATAATCTACTCGATTTTCCTTTTTTAATTTCGATTAGTGGTGCCCAACATGCAGCTGATCATCAGTGGGGGAAAGTTGGGGGTCACCAATGTGGTGGTGATGGAGGGAGCAAAGTTAATAGAACTGGCACCAATGTTGGGAGTTATTTAAGTGGCACTTCACTCTTCCAATCAACATTGATTATTTGTAATCCTAATGCTGCTAGCATTAATAAATAGATAGGAAAGTATATGATATTCACTTGATATAAACTTTTTTTTACATTACTTCCTGATTTCTTGCCTCGGCAAATTATGTCATACATCCTAGCAGTCTTCAGGAGGGGAAGAGAGGAGGAGGGGTTTTCTCAGCTAAGCACACACTCCGCATGCATGCTTGAGCTAAGGGCAGATGGATTCCAGGAAGTAAATGCTACACAAATCATTTGTCCTTACTCAAGAGGGCCGTGACCAGTGTGTTAATGCTAGGGGGTGTTTTTCAAAGTGATTTCTCAACAAAATAAAGCATATAGACATAAATGGATGGAAGAGTTTGTTTTGAATATTAAAAAATGGATTAAATGTTGTGTTTGGTTTGTGGTGCTCAGATGCAATGAAGATCAGCTTAATGTGGCCACTGACAACTCTGCTGGGGGTTGTTATTACAGCCACTGACACCAGTCCTAAGAGGGTTTACTGAGGTCTCTGATACCAATCATTGGGGTTATTACTGCAGCCATTGACACCAATGATGGGGGATCATTTTGTGGCCTTTGACACCAATGCTGGGAGCTATTATTGCATCCACGGACACCAACAGTGGGAGTTTTGACATCATTGATGGGTCTGATTTGAATCCTACTTTTGTCAGTGTGCATTGTGAAACACTGAAAAAAAAGTAACAAAGCAACATTTTTCAGATGATGAGGTGCATTGCAGCCCATCATGCACCTCAATGTATGAAAATGCGCTGCTATTGTACAGTCCTCTCGAAGTTTTGATGGCTGCACTTGAGGACCCTATTATTTTCAAGTGGACTACTGATTTTAGGAGTGTGTGACAGATGCACTATCTTTCTGTGAATAGGCAGTAAATGACAAGGATAAAGTATTTTTGTTGATCGAGCAGATTAAATAACAAGGAAATAAAAAAACGTAAAACTCTTTTTTTTCAAATATCCATTAGTTTTTTTGACAACTCTGTGGTTGCGCTGTCATCCTCTAGCAGCTGTTTTATTTTTGCTTTGTTCTAAAGCTTGACTGGCTTTGAAACGCTGTCGCTATGAAGCAGATACATTTTTTTTAACAATCAGGAGTAGTTTATTGGAGGAAATTAGTCAGTACAATATAACAAAATTACATTTGACTTATAAGTAATATGTCAATATAAGTAATAAGTGCAGAGCAGTTCCCCTGCTCACAGCTGTCTAAAAATAGAAGCAGCCAGCATATGTTTATCAACAACATTGCTCAGTGCTGAAAGAGACAGATAAAAAGAAACATTGGGGGGGGAGATTTACGAAGGCTACTTTCACACAGGGGCGGTGAGAGCGTGGGCGGTAAAGCGTTGCTAGTTTTAGCTGCACTTTACCATAGTTTGAGCTGTGCTTTTTGGCCACTAGTGGGGCGCTTTTAACCCCAGCTAGGGGCCGAAGAAGGGGTTTTTGGCACTTGGGTAGCGCCGCTTTGCAGGTGCTTCGGCAGCACTGCCCATTCATTTCAATGGGCAGGGCGTTTTAGGAGCAGTGCATACACCAATCCTAAACCCCCCAAAGATACTGCTCGAAGAACTTTTTCTAACGTCCTGCAAGCACACCGTTCCAGTGTGAAAGCACTCGGGCTTGTACACTGGAGTGACAGGAGAGATGCTTTACAGGCACTATTTTTAGCACTAAAACGCCTGTAAAACGCCTCAGTGTGAAACTGGTCTAAAACTGGAGCACTGAGATTCTAGTGCAGCTGTGCATGGTAGCCAATCAGCTTCTAACTGAAGCTTGTTCAATTAAGCTTTGACAATAAAACCTTGAAGCTGATTGATTCGATGGAGCTTCACCAGATTATGCACTTTCCAGTTTTAGTAAATTAACCCAATGGCATCTTCTTATCTGTCCTTCTGTTTATTCATTTACAGATCAAAGGGATGAAGTTTGGTCTGCAAATTAAGTCAGTCAGTTTAAGCAACCTTGTCAAGTAAAAAAATATATTTTTTTTTTAATTAAATTGTTCCTATGTTTAACCCTTAATTTATTCTAATCAGCCTTATTAACTCCTAGTTCTCCTTCTCCATTTATTATTTTCCTGCTGTTTTTTTTTTATTTCTATTTTATAAACTATTAATAATTAACCACTTGTCTACTGGCCAATTTTACCCCCTGCCTAGGCCAATTTTCAACTTTCAGCGCTGTCACATTTTGTATGACAATTGCGCGGTCATCCAACACTGTACCGAAATTAAATTTTTATTATTTTTTTTATACAAATAGAGCTCTCTTTTGGTATTTAATCACTGCTGTTTTTTTTTTTTCATTTTTTGCTAAAATGAAAAAACACCAAAACTATTGAAAAAGTTTTTATTAGTTTCTGTCAGTAAATTTTTCTCCTTCACTGATGTGCGCTGATGAGGCAGCACCAATAGGCTGCACTGATGAAGTAGCACTTATGGACACTGATGAGGCAACACTGAAGGGCAATGGATTAGGTGACACTGATGGGGAGGCACTAATATGTCGCACTTATAGGCGGCACGGATAGGCAGCACTGATGGGCACTGAAAGGCAGCACTGACTGGCATCACTAATGGGCACTGCTGGGGCTGTACTGTAACGAAGGCACTGATGATCAGTGCCCTGATTATCTGTACAGGTCTCCCCTGCATGGAGATGCTGCTGATCGGCTCACCCCGCCACACACACCGTCAGTGTGCACAGAGGAAAGCCTATAAATTGCACTTCCTTGTTTATATGTGACCGGCTGTGTTTGGTAAAGTGCCGTCTCATCGGCTCAGTACCAAGATCGGATTTGAGCCGTGTCCGAGGAACACGGAGTGACAGCGATCGGGGCACAGGCGAGTGAAAGCGGCGGTTCTGGAGGCGCCGTCATATGACGACGTCCCAGAACGAGAGTGCATCTCGCCCGCCATCATTTTACTATATGGCGGGTGGGAAGTGGTTAAAACTTTTTTTTTTTATTGTTTGCTTTGTTCATTAATATTTTTACACCTTTAACATATATTACACGTTTCACGTTGAAAAAAAGTGCAAAAAAAAAAATTTTCAATGCTTTGTACCATTGCTGACAGCTGAAGTTTAAACATAAAAAGTTGCAGTAGGTATCGGTAATTGGTATCAATGAGTACTAAAAAAAAAAACACCCTAATGTAACTTTTTATTTCCTTACATCATTACATTATTTTTCATTACATTTCTTTTAATTTGATTGAAGCAAAGAGTATTATGTCTTATTTTATTGCCATCTTGTTTGATAACCTAATGTTGAGGGGTTGTAAATCTTTAAAATACAAAAGTTCTTCTGAATTGTGAAAGATTCGTGATCTTTATTCTAAGCAAAAAGATTGCAATTCTCATTTTTTCCAGAAGCGTGCAGCCCTACCTTCGAAACATATCAGTGGTCACTTTTCTGAATCAGCTAAGGATGTTTTTGTAGTTTTTCTGAATAAGGCCTCATGAGCAGGGTGCCACTTTTGGCCATCCAATGTAAATTGCAGTAGTGCTTCCATATCCAGGAGAGACAGCTTGCAGACTATAGCCCCCAATAGTAGTCCCCACAGAGTCTGTGCCCAAAAAACATCCAATTCACACCAGTGTAATATCTATGCTTGGATCTATGAATCTGCGGATCCACTGCAGCTTGTCTGGAGAGCATCTGCCATAATGTGCAAGTACAAGGTATGTATGCACACGTTAGTTTAACTTCTGAACTTCTGAATAAGGCCTTGTGCACAGGGATGCTTTTGGGCATAACCTAAATAAATTGTGGTAGTAATTCCTGGGCCAAAAAAGACAGCTGCAGAAGTACAGCTGCCCACAGTAATGCACAGCTGTATGCTGGATGTGCTCTGGGAAACACTGTGCTTGCATAAACTCTCGCGTACGCATGAATGTTAATCTCTGAACTCCAGTTTTCTAAGTTTACCAAAGCAGTACAAACCTGTGCACAGGTATGTGCCAGCCATTGTTAAGGATGCGGCAGTAAGCCAGGCCACTGCATCTTTAATAACGGATTAGTCATCAGCTGTCAGCTGAATGTAAAAAAAAAAAACAATTGCTGGCAAAATAAAAAAAATTGTGAAAAAAACAGCGTAGGGTTCCCCCTCAATTCATATCAGGCCCTTTATGTCTGGTATGGATTTTAAGGTGAACCCTACGCCAAAATTAAAAAAGAAAAAATAATCGCATGGGACCCCCCCCACCCCTAAAGTCCGACCGAGGCATGATGTCACAAGGGGGCAGGTCATTCTGTGGCCCTGCCCCTTCGTTTATTTAGCTGCGGAGTCTTCACATTGGGTGCAGACTTTTTTTATTCTCTCTTCTTGGATGGGCGACCAGTGTTCATCATGATTGACAAAAGATCTACACTGGGGAACATTATTAAAAAAAAAGAAAGGACTTGTAAAAAACTGTGTGTGTGTGTGTTTTATTTTGGCGTGGGGTTCCACGTAATATTCCAAAGCAGACCTGAAGGGCCTGGAATGGATTGGGGGGCACCCACGCTATCTTTTTCACAATTTTTTATTGCCTGCCATTGCTTTTTTCACATTCAGCTGTCAAATGGGAACCCAGCTGACAGCTGATAGCTCATCCATTGTTAAGGACGCGGCCAGGCTTGCCGGCCCACTCCTTAACAACCAGCTATTCACTGGTTAAGGACGCCGGTGGCCTCTGCTTAAAATAAATACAAAAATAAGCTGGGCACAGGCTTTTAGCAGAGTTTAGGACCTGTCAGCGTTTTTCCTGCTAAAATACTGCTGCTCCAAAACGCGCTGGCAGTGGGAGGTTTTTTCTGCCACTAAACTCTGCGGCCACAAAACACTGCTAAAAGCCTGTGTGTGTGTTTAGAGGCAGTTAAAAAAAATAAAGTCTGATGCCCAAACAGCAGCTGTAAAAACGCCTAGTGTGCATGAAACCTTATAAACCAGGAAATACAGCACTATTGAAACACTGAAAGCTAAATAAACCCTTGTGTGCAAAACAGAAATGTGTCTCAATCAAGTGCAAAGTGATATAAATAACCAAAGAACTTCACTGTCCATATATTATATCAAAGTTAAGCAGTCCACACAGGATCCTTGTGAAAAAAAAGGTCTATGAAAAAAAAAAAAGCATCCCAATTCACACTCCAGTGAAATATCTATGCACAAAGTGTTTTTTTAAAAGGATCTTCACTTCCCATCTTACATCTATAGCTGGATTATGCACAAAAAAAAGATACTCGCAGGCCCAGAGATATACAAGCTTTCTCTAGAGATCAGCTGCAGCACACCCAGTAACATTTTTGCAGTTGATCTTATGATAACAAACATCAAGGGGCAAACTGAAAAAAACATGAAGACACAGCCCCCCAGCTGATGATGCAACACATGCATGGTAAAATATTCCAAGCTGTCCGCGACTCTTCTCTTAACAAGAGGTTGTTCAAGAAACCCACAATGGGGATACCCCAAGGGCGCAACAAGGCCAGCGCTGGAGTCAGCACCTTGGGGAATAACTGAGGTGCAAAGGGCAGGCTGAATGGAAAAGCCACAGGCTAATAGTGCAGCAAAACACAGGAAGCTTTGGTGAGCTTGAAAGATAAGTACAAGTAGACATCTTTTATGTCCACAAAAGCCAGAAAGCAATGACAGATCCGTTTGATGCCATCTGGAATTTTTGGAACTGAATGTACACATTCAGTATCTTTAGGTCCAAGATGGGGCGAGTGACCCATTTGCATTTTGAAACAGACAGGTTAGAGTAGTGGTTGAAAATACCCAGTGAAGTGACTGGCCTTAGGTGATACACAGAGATGAAATTAAGCCTGCTACATTACAGCAGCCCTCTCTCCTCCTGAGCACTACTGGGCTGCGTCCTAGGTTTTTTATGTTAAGGCAGGATGCCCCCACTGACATTCTTGATGTAGCACCCTGAAGTTTAGGCAGGGTTGCTATCAAATTTAGTTGCCAGGCGATAGTTGCCTTGGCCAATTGTTAGGAAATCAATTGATTCCTCTAAATCTGAACTTGTTGCATCTTTTCTCTTCTGTCACTAGGCAGCACTATGCTAGTGACATTAGATAAGACAGGGGCTTTGCAAACTCAGACATGAATGGATGGGGTGTCTCAGCCAATGGGCAGGGATTTTCTTTGGTCCCTTGGCCTGCTGGGAGAGCCTATTTATTTGGGTAGAGTCAGGTGATCGGGGTTCTGTGCCACTGGACGGCTGTCTGGGTGGACGTGTGTCATGCTGTCCTGGAATGCTAGGCCGGAAGCCTGAGGCCTATCACGGGGACATTTGGCTGCTAGGCTGCTTGAGGGCCTTTCCAGGAGCGGGAGAGCAGCATTGGGTAGCGATTCAGCCGGACTGGGAACCAGCTGTGGTTGGAGGTAGAAGGGGAAGCTATCACCACTAAGGAACCATTCACCTTGCTACCAGACACCACTGTGAGTACACTGAAGCCAGTACCAGAGCAGCCTACTCACCAGCCGGGGACAGTGAAGAAGTGAGAAAACTTCAGCGAGTGCCAAGCCAGGGACCCAGCGGGACAGCAGAGGTGACGCTTGCGGAGTATCAGTGGGTGCCAAGCCAGGGACCTAGTGGGTCAGCGGGAGTGACACTTAAACATTATCTGTAAGTGCCAAGCCAGGAACCCAGCGGGGAAGCGGGGTGGGCGGGGGTTGATGCTTGAAGAAGATACTGAGTGGTAAAAGTGGGATCCAATGACTATTGGACCTGCAGTCAAGTGAAAGACTGGAAGTTCGTTGAGTGAAGACCCACAGTCAGTGACTGTGGAGTAAGCGGAGAACTGTTTGTGTTGCCAATAGTTGAATACAACTATCGTTAGTAACTGCTACAAGATTGTTGCCATTGGAGACAGCTGTCCTACCTATACAGAAGCGGTGTCCGGCTTGAGGCCTTCACCTGTAACACTGTCTTCCTATAGAAGTCTTGGAGTCTGCCAATTATCATTGCATCTACTTAAGGGTGTCCTGGCCCTAACCCTCTCGCCCACAGTTCTTTTGCATTCAAAAAGAGTCTGGCGCCCACCATTTCATCTTGCAGTACATCCACCATGCCTTATAACCCACTCCATGCAGAAGGATGTCAGCTGTTCCTAACTCTGGAGGTCACCATTAGGCCTCAAGAGACCGGGGACTCTGCTAAATTAATAAGAGTGTCTAAGGAATCTCTGGAAAGTACCACAATTCAGAGCCCAGTGCCCAAAGGTCCCATTGCAGGCTATGCCCGCAAAAATCCAGTCCAGCAGGGTCTGGATTTGGCCACCAAAGCCATTACCAAAGAAATGCTGATCCAGATAGCTTTATTATTCTATCAAGGATTTATTTTAAACATATAAGGTTTAGGGATACAATAGCGCTGCGCTATATGGGATGACTTATGCGTTGTTTGGTGTAGTGAAATCTGAGAGAGTGTACAGCAGCAACTGAACATATTTTATAATATGTATTTTTAGATCTTTTGATTTTTGGTTACAGTATTTTGTAGCACTGTATATAATATTTAACAAGTTTACTGGTAGCGCTGATAGTAATATATCCCCTTTGCGCCGAGCGTACGCATATATGCTGTGTCGGCTTTCGGGGGTTATTCCGGGATGATGCCCGCAGCTGCAGGCATCATCCCGGTACCGTTTTCCAAAGCCGCTCGATTGTTATCCCAGAGGAGCGGGAGGGCACATCCCCCCTTCCGCCACTCTGACCGGCCTCCCGTCCCACCCGGAGACCCGATCCACGACCCGTCACTTCCGGCGTCTAGCCACAGACTGGAACGAAGCCATAAACGGCTTTGTTCCAGTCTCCTGAATGTAAACACGGAAGCAACGTCACAACGTCAGTTCCAGTTTATTCAGCTGCCAATGGTGCCGGATTTAAAAAAAATATACAGTATTCAGAACCGGCGTTTTCGGCGATTTGAATACTTTGAAGTGCAAAGAAGGGATTGGAGGTCTTTTAGACCCCCGATCCCTCCATACAGAATAACTGTCACCACCTAATAAAAAAAAAAAAAAATTTAAAGCGCCCCCCTCCCCTCAAGATCGCGCAGCAAAGAAAATGCACATGGAAGTCGCGCCCGCATAGTTAAACGGTGTTCAAATCACACATGTGACGTATCACCGCAATCGTCAGAGCGAGAGCAATAATTCTACACTAGACCTCCTCTGTAACTCTAGCATCTGGCAACCGTAAAAAAATTTAAAGTGTCGCCTATGGAGATTTTTAGGTACCGTAGTTTGTCGCCATTCCACGAGTGCGTGCAATTATAAAGTGTGACATGTTTGGTATCTATTTACTCGGCGTAACATCATCTTTAACATTATACAAAAAAATTGGGCTAACTTTATTACTTTTCCGATATTTTTAAAAATTCATGAAAGTGTCCCTTTTCCCAAAAAGTTGCGTTTAAAAACACCACTGCACAAATAATGTGTGACATAAAATATTGCAACAATCACCATTTTATTCTCTAGATTCTCTGCTAAAAATATATATATATATATATATATATATATATATATATATAAAAATATATATAATATTTGGGCGTTCTATGTAATTTTCTAGCAAAAAATACGGCTTTTAACTTGTAAAAACACCAAATGTCAGAAATAGGCTTAGGCAAGATAAACACTAATCTTAAAAGAGAAGTTCATTTTTTTTAAAATCATATTTACATAGCTGGGCGCAGCATCGCATGTTGCATCTGTCCCCCGCCAGTTCTAAGACTGAGAACCGAGCGATCAAAGACAGCTAATCCCTCGGTTATCAGAGCTCTGTGAGCAGAGAACTGGTGACTGTCAGTCACCGTCTCTCTCTGCTCTGACCCCCTCTCGTGCTCACTGGAGTGCTGGGCTGTGGCGGGGGTGGGAGCGGCTGGCTCAGGCACTCAGCGGCTCACTGAAAGACTGAGCCAGGTGTCGGTCTAGGGTTGTGGGTAGAACCTGGCTTTATTGTCGCGATCTTGCCCCAGCCTGGACCGGCTCTGTTGGTTCAGCTTGCTGTTTGCTGAATATGGGTCACAGGAGTGCAGAACGAATGGCACTCCTGTGATCCTCAGCATCCTCTCCTTTAAAAAAAATAAAACAGCCAGCAAAGAGGTTAGACTTTTTTTCAGCAGAGTAGAGAAAAAAAAAAAGACATTCATTCTTCTGGACACTAAGAAAAAAACGAAGGGGTAATACTGTCAAACTTTGTAAACAGTAATCAAACATCAATAGCAATACAAGTTTTTTTTTTTTTTTTTTTTAAAGCGACAAATGTAAAAAAAAAAAAAAAAATTTTTGAGGGCCCCCGTCCCTCGCGCAGCAAAGAAAACGCACGCGCAAGTCGCACCCGCATATGTAAAGTGTTCCAAATTACACATGTGAGGTATTGCCGCGATTGTCAGAGCGAGAGCAATAATTCTAGCACTAGACCTTCTCTGGAACTATAACCTGGTAACCGTTAATTTTTTTAAAGCATTGCCTATGAAGATTTTTAGAGGTATCGTAGTTTGTCGCCATTTTACGAGTGTGCGCAATTTCAAAGCATGACGTTAGGTATATATTTACTCATCGTAACATCATCTTTCACAATATACAAAAAGATTGGGCTAACTACTGTTTAGTTTTTTTTTTTGTTTTTTTTTTATTCATGAAAGGTGTCTTTTTTCCCAAAAAATTGCATTTGAAAGACCGCTGCGCAAATTACAGTGTGACATAAAATATTGCACTGATCGCCATTTTAGTCTCTAGGGTCTCTGCTAAATAGGATTTTTTCATCATACTTACCTGTAAAATCATTTTTCTTTGGGTACATCATGGGACACAGTTAGGCTAATATTCATTACCTGCTGGGTTATACTTCAACTCTAGGTGAATGGACACTGGTAGACCAAAGGTCTTTAGATAGGAATTGATCCCCTATATAACCCCTCCTATACAGGAAGTACTTCAGTTTTGTAGGAAGCACTGAATCCTAAAAAAGAGGGGAGTGACCTCTGTGTCCCATGATGTACTCAAAGAAAAGAATTTTACAGGTAAGTATGACGAAAAAAATCCTATTTTCTTTTTCATACATCATGGGACACAGAGTTAGGCTAATATTCATTACCTGCTGGGACATCCCAGAGCAATAGCCTTGAGGGGAGGGAGAGCCCCTACCAAACAATAGCCGTTAGACCTTATACAGCAGCCCGCAATACACTGCGGCCAAAAGCCGAATCCTCGGCTGCTCGAACATCCACTTGATAAAATTTTGTGAACGTATGCACTGAAGACCAGGTAGAAGCCTTACAAACCTGAGCCACAGATACCTGATGGCGAAAAGCCCAGGAGGTTCCTTCACCCCTGGTAGAATGAGCTCTCACCCTAAAGGGAGGAGCTTTACGTTTCAGACCATAGGCCTGAATGACCAATAACATAATAATTAACATAATAAAAATGGATATATTACCAAAGATATTATACATTTTTCAAACAGTTCCCCTAGTCCAGTGGTTCTCAACCTGGGGGTCGGGACCCCCTCGGGGGTCGAATGACGATTTGCCGGGGGTCACCAAATCCTGGGCTGTTCCTGAATCCCGCACTGCTCTCCCAGCCTTTTCGCAGCTGCCCAGCTGGGCTGTTCCTGGAGCCCGCAGCCGCCCACTCAGCCTCTTCACAGGCGCCCATTCAGTTCACGACATAGAGACTAGAGGTCAGCTGACTGGTGAGGAATGTGAAGTGGGAGGGGCTGGAGGAGACCCTATCTCCTGATTTGTCATAGGTGTCATTGCTGCAAGACACCACAAAGTCAGAGACACAGTGCGTAACACTACCTGGCCTAGTTGCCATTAAAGGTCCCCACTACAGTTCTCAGATCAGCAGATGACCTTGATCAAGAGCACCTAAGTTGGCTGATCAGAACCCCCCTAGCACTGTCACTGATCCCATCTCCCCCCCCCGCACTGCCACTCATCCCAACTCCCTGCCAGCACTGGTACTCATCCCAACTCCCCGCCAGCACTGGTACTCATCCCAACTCCCCCCGCCAGCACTGGTACTCATCCCAACTCCCCCGGCCAGCACTGGTACTCATCCCAACTCCCCCCGCCAGCACTGGTACTCATCCCAACTCCCCCCGCCAGCAGTGGTACTCATCCCAACTCCCACCGCCAGCACTGGTACTCATTTCAACTCCCCCCGCCAGCACTGATACAGCTTTACATTCCCCCCACCAAGGAGTAAGAGAAGGAATAAAAATAGAGAATACATGGAAGGGAGAGGAAAAGGAGGGGGAGGAACAAAGAAAAAGGGAGAGAAAGAACAAGAAAGACGGCTAGAAAGAGGATGGGGAAAAAAACAAGATTAGGATAGAGAGAGATAAAGGGGAAAGAAAGGAGAACAAAGAGAAAGAGTGGTACATCCTAAAATGTACCATAAGGGGGCTTAATACTGTACGAGTGGAAGGGACTCAGGGAGCGCTAAATGTCCGTGGGTTAGGGGCGCAGATTACTTGTCTTGCCTTGGGTGCTGATAACCCATGCTACGAAAATAATTTTACTGTTAGGGGTCCCCACAACTTGGGAAATTCTATCAAGGGGTCATGGTATTAGAAGGGTTGAGAACCACTGCCCTAGTCCCTCCTAAGTAACTGATGATGGAACTGAGAAAAGTAATGGTGAGCTTTATTTGGGCTCATAAAAACCCCTCAAATAAAAAGAGAAATTTTAATTAGAAATAAAAAAAAATGGAGGTTTAGCATTACCAGATTTTACAAAATACTTACAAGCAGCATCATTAACTAGCATTATTGACTGGCATCATAATAAGGAAACTAAACAATGGGTAAATCTAGTAGAGGAATTGATAGGACCACAACTTAGGTTCCTGCCTTGGATTAAACCCCATTTAAGACCAAAGAAGAAAGAATTAACAATTTTTGTAAATGCTACATTAAAAATATGGGACACTATAATAAAAAGGGGGAAACTTTCCACTATGACTGGTCCTATGACACCTTTGTTCTCCAACCCTGAATTTCCGCCAGCTTTAGAAACCACAAATTACTTAAAATGGAATATTTTGGAGAACGCAAGGGTGGAACAGATCCTAGTGGATGGTAAACTACCAAAATTGCAGGACTTGGGGCCTGAATATAAAAGCAAATGGTTATAATATTATCAATTAAAAGACATTCATTGAGTTAAAAATACCTTTGATAAATAGACCAAAAACAAAATTTGAAAAAATATTAGTAGAGGAGCAAGAACCAACAAAAAATTATCAAGGATATATAACTTATTACTCCCCTCCGGTTCCCTTATAGGGCGTACACACGGTCGGACTTTGTTCGGACATTCCGACAACAAAATCCTAGGATTTTTTCCGACGGATGTTGGCTCAAACTTGTCTTGCATACACACGGTCACACAAAGTTCTCGGAAAATCCGATCGTTCTGAACGCGGTGACGTAAAACACGTACGTCGGGACTATAAACGGGGCAGTGGCCAATAGCTTTCATCTCTTTATTTATTTTGAGCATGCGTGGCAATTTGTCCGTCGGATTTGTGTACACACGTTCGGAATTTCCGACAACGGATTTTGTTGTCGGAAAATTTTATATCCTGCTCTCAAACTTTGTGTGTCGGAAAATCCGATGGAAAATGTGTGATGGAGCCTAAACACGGTCGGAATTTCCGACAACAAGGTCCTATCACACATTTTCCGTCGGAATATCCGACCGTGTGTACGGGGCATTAGAGAATAGGAATGAAAAAATGGGAAAAGGAAATAGAAAATCCTATATCAGAGGAGGAATGGGAGAAAATCTTTGAAATAATACATATAACATCTATAGCAAATAAATATCAAGAAAGAAATTATAAGATCGCAATGAGATGGTATTGGAGCCCAGTAGCTTTAAATATAGTTAACAAAGTTAATACAGAAACGTGTTGGAGATGTAAGGTAGAAAGAGGGACTATGGATCATGTATGGTACAGTTGTCAAGGAGTGGGGAGCTTTTGGGACAAAATATTTGAGATATATCAGAAAGTGTCAGGAGTAGAAAGGAGTCCAAAATAGATATTCTTCACCACATGACAACTGCAGTTAGAACAATTATAGCGGGAAATTGTAAAAAAACAAATAAGCAAACTGTGTTGGAATAGATATGTGAAATGAACTAAATTGAATATATGGAAAAACAGATAAGTGAAGAAGAAGAATGTAGGGGGTCAGATGCCAGAAATATGGCAAAAATGGGAGGAATTTCGGTCCTCGAATAGATTGATGGAGTAGTTATAATTGGAGGGGAATGGGAAGGATATGGGGTGAAAGGGAAGGAAGAAAGGAAAAAAGAAAGGGAAAGTATTTTTTTTTGAATGTTTAGATGTATGTATGAGCAATAGGAAATGAATGTTTTGAGGTATGTATTAGTAATAGGAATTTAGTTAGATGATTCTATAGAAACAGGAGGAAGTGGGTATCATTAAGATTATTTATTATCTAAAAGGAATTTTTAATGTATGTATTTTTGAAGATGGTATGATGTGTAGTACTGGTCTTTTTAAAAAAAAATTAATAAAAAGAAGATTGATAACAAAAAAAAGAATTTTACAGGTAAGTATGACGAAAAAAATCCTATTTTCTTTTTCATACATCATGGGACACATAGGCTAATATTCATTACCTGCTGGGACATCCCACAGCAATAGCCCAGAGGGGAGGGAGAGATCCTACCAAACAATAGCCATCAGACCTTATACAGCAGCCCGCAATACACTGCGGCCAAAAGCCGAATCCTCGGCTGCTCGAACATCCACTTGATAAAATTTTGTGAACGTATGCACTGAAGACCAGGTAGAAGCCTTACAAACCTGAGCCACAGATACCTGATGGTGAAAAGCCCAGGAGGTTCCTACACCCCTGGTAGAAGGAGCTCTCACCCTAAAAGGGAGGAGCTTTACGTTTCAGACTATAGGCCTGAATGACCAATTGACAGATGCAATTGGAAGCTGCCTGCCCATTCTTGGGTCCTTTTGGTAAAACAAAAAAAGGAGTCTGATCCTCGGATCTCTGCAGATCTAGACAAATAAACCTTGACTGCCCGGACAACGTCCAAAGAATGCAGTCGTCTCTCTCTTCTCACGCTGAACGAGGCCGAGAGAAAAAGAAGGCAAAACAATGTCCCGATTTAAATGAAAGGCCAACACCACTTTTGGCAAAAAGGATGGAACAGGTCATAACACGACCCTGTGATGAAGGATCAAGTATGGTTCCCTGCACAAAAGGGAATTCCGACACCCTTCTAGCCGAGGTGATGGTCATCAGGAAGGCTAGCTTGCATGACAGCACGTCTAATGGTATTTCCTTGATAGGCTCAAATGGTTGTTTCTGTAACACAGACAGCACCAAGTTCAAGTAACAAGGACACATAGGTGATCTAATGGGGGGAAGCAAGCGAGTTGCCCCCTGCATAAAGGTTCGGATCAGTGAATGGGAGGCTAAAGGCCTTTGGAAGTATACCAATAGGGAACTTGATAAGACTGATAGGATTTCTGATGCCATTTTCTGGCTTCACACCAAGCAATACAAGACTTCCAGACCTTATGATAGATCTTCCTAGTGACAGCTTTTCTAGCATTCACTTGAGTAGACACCACTGGTCCCGAGATGCCACGGTCCTTTAATACCTTGGCTTTAATAGCCATGCCGTCAAATTTTGGTGGTTTATATAGGCCACTGCAGTGGCATTGTCGGATTGATCCGATAGTGCAGTACTGAGGTTCCACCGTCCAGGACCGTAGGACTAGGTGTACTGCCCGTAATTACAGGACGTTGATGGGCAGGATCCATTTTGTTCTTGACCATTTCCTCTGAGCTGTTAGCCCTTCTAGGGTCGCTCCCCAGCCCGAGAGACTGGCATCTGTAGTCAGTACTCTCCAAGTTACCGGGAGGAAGGATCTTCCCTTTCTCAGGTTCTGATCCTGCAGCCCCCAGTTTGGACTTAAGCGTGCCCGAGGAGATGAGAAATTGGATAATCCAGGTCTTGTCCTCTCCTGTTCCAAGCCAACAAGATGTCTTGTTGTAGAGGCCTGGAATGGAACTGGGTATAGGGCACCACCTCGAAGGAGGATACCATCCTCCCCAGAAGACTCATACAGAGCCGACTGGAGGGTTGTCTGGTGCCCCTTATCTGATACAGATCCTTGCGGGTGGCTAGAATACTCTTGCTTGGACTGTATCTAGGATCAGACCTAAATACTTTAGACTTTGAGCTGGTCTCAAGGTTGACTTTTCGGCATTTATGATCCAGCCTAAGGTTTCCAAATATCACACTGTGCATGTTATGCTTTGTTCTAGAGCCTGTAGTGAGTGATCTCTGAGCAGGAGGTCATCCAGATACCCAAGCACCAGGATCCCTTTGGCCCTTAAAAGACCCAGTACTGGTGGTAGGACCTTTGTGAACACCCGGTGAGTTGTAGCAAGCCCAAAGCTAAAACTAAAAATGATGTTCCTCTACTGCAAATCGCAGGAACCTCTGATGAGGCTGAAAGATAGATACGTGTAAATATACGTCCCTTATATCAATGGAGGCTAGAAAGTCTCCCATCTGGAGTGAGGCTACTACTGAGCAGACATACTCCATTCGCAAGGACTGGATCAGTAGATACTGGTTCAGGGATCTTAGGTCCAAAATGGGCCTTGTGCCCCCGTTTGGTTTTTGAACCAAAAATAGGTTTGAGTAAAACCCTGCGCCTCTTTCGGGGACAGGAACCTCTACAATCACTCCTTGATGCACTAAATGATAGTGCCTGAAGCAATAAGTCTCTTTTTGGAGGATCCGAGGGAACGCTGGATCTTAAAAACCTCTGAGGGGGAACCCCCCCCCCACGCAACTCCAGCTTGTAACCATGGGATATAGTTGAGGTGACCCACTCGTCCTCGTGTTGGCCGCGGATCTGCCTTGGAGCTGAGACATTTGAGGAAGCAGTTCCTGAGGTTTTAAACTATGCCTGGTGCTTTTCTTCACAGGCAGTAGAGAAATCTTCCCTGCGGAAATCTTTTGGATATATTTGTCCAAATGATCACTAAATAAACATTCCCCATGAAAGGGGAAACTTGTCAATAGCTTCTTACAAGGAAGCTCGGCAGACCAGTTCTTAAGCCATAAAAGTCTGCGCATATGTACAGACAAGAGAGCCAAAGGAGAAACCTGCTGTATTGCAGCAAAACACAGCGCTCGAGAAATATCTGCCTTATTTTCAGTCAGATCATCCTCCTGGTTAGGCCTGTCAGGCCGTCTGATCTGATCCTTTATGGACTGGCAGATACCAATTGCTGCAACAGCTGGCTGAATAGCTTAACTGGCCAAAGAAAAGGAAGCCTTTAATAATGACTCCAATTTCTTGTCAACAGGGTCTTTCAAGCCCTGTGCGTAATCTACCGGACAAGTCAAGTTCTTGTTTAAAGAAGAGACTGCTGCATCTACGGCTGGCATGCCAGGGATCCCAAAGAGGACCAGGGAGGCTCAGTAACCTCTGCAAGAGGCAACTTAAAGGCAAAACGAACAATTTTAGTAAAGTCAGGATCAAAAGACTCTATAATTGAGAGGCAGACATCAACTGGATATCTTCTTGTCCTGGCGGATGAGCAGACTCATTCACCAGGCCATTCACAGAATCCTGAACTTTAAGCTCTTCCCCATCCTTAACCCATTCGTGCTCCATACTAGGAGGCTCCAGGGAGGGGGATCTGTCACACTTCTTGCCACCCTGTGGGATGGAGGCAATCATGCCAGCAATCTTGTGCTCTAATCCAGTTAGGGCTAAGGACAGTTCATCCTTCGTGATAAAGGGTGAAGCAGCAGCGTTGACTGTAGGCACAATCCCGGATAGGCTCAGCGGCTCAGATTGCCCGGAAGCCTCTGGTCCTTCAGGGGATACAACACTAGGGATACAACTAGGTTCATCAGAAACTACTGATGACATAGGTGTGCCCTTCCCTGTAGTGTTAGTCCCACTCCTCTTTTTTGAAGACATTTACTAGCCACAAAAAGGGAGTACCTGGGTGTAGTATTAACACACCTCAGAAGGGAGACCCTTTAATGGGGTTCACCAAGCCCCTATTCAACAATCCTGCTAAGCACCTTTAGCCTGCCAAGCAACACCTGGTCATTCACATGACCCGGGTAAGTAGAAATGAACTGCTGCAAGTGCCTGCTCTGTGTCCCACAACTGCCTTCTGGAAGCACCGCAAGCACCGTTCTGTGCGTACGCAGTCCCAACGAACGGGCGTGACTGTATTCGCATATGGCGTGAATCTTCATGCGCCCAGATAAAAGCAATGGCACATGTGCAGCAAAACCGCGTGCGCCATGGCCGCCAAACTGCTGAGCCCAGCAGCGCTCTTGCAAACGCACGTGCGCCATGGTGATCCAAGGCAAAATGGCGCACCGCCGTTTGCCATCATACAGGTAAAAAACAGCCAGACATGCAAAAAAGGTACACCTTGCAAACACCCACAGCTAGCCCAAAACTCCCCCATATGGTCACCACACACAGGTGTCCAGGCTCTAGCTAGCTTGACTGATTGTTACAATCACTGGGACACACAACAATAAGTAATTAAAAGGGGTTTCAGTTACCCAACCAGGCGCAGGGCAACTTAAAAACTAAGAGCTCAATCTTCACCCTCCACGACGGGTTCCTGTCACTTTAGGACCTTCAAGGACTGGATACCCTTTTCATGTTTATGGTCCAGTCCTTGGACCTGTACGGCACCCTGCAGGAATGCCTTAGCAATGTAGTGTCCAGGATTCCACTTCGCAGGGTCCAGCGCCCGGAGGCCGCATTACAGGCAAAACCTTGCAGGATCAATGTTTGGGGGTTCCAAGTAATTTTCTAGCAAAAAATACACGTATTTTAACTTGTAAGCAGCAAATGACAGAAATAGGCTTAGGCATGAAAGGTTAGTATTAAATTGGCCTTTTGCATTGCTGTCACGGTCAGCTTCTCATTGAGATGCTATAAAAAGTGAAGAACATCACCTCTACTCCTCAACGCAGCTTCACAAACCACTGTACATTAGAGACAAGCTGTGATTGCCACTATGGCAGCTTATCTGACGTTCATAAATGTACACCATTATACATATGAACATATTAAAACTGTACTCATTTGCTCGGGCGTTGAGGCCTGTAAAGCAGGGGTGTCCAACCGCTGGCCCGCGGCGCCCTCTGATGTGGCCCGCCAGGTCTTGCTCTGAGATGGCGGGTCAGCAAGCCCAGATCGCGGGTTCCCGACCCGCCATCTTCGAGCATCAGCGCGAAGAACGGAGCCACCGCTAGAGGAAGCAGAGCCGATGCTTCCTGTATAGCGCCGCCTCCTTCATAGGTGGAGTGATACCAAATGTACTCTGCCTGTGACAGGAAGCATCGGCTCTGCTCTCTACTGCAGCCGCATGCTTCTGTTACAATTATGCTTGAGAACCCGCGAACTTAGACAGCAGCCAGCAGTGCCAGAGCCAGCAGTACCAGTCACCAGTACCAGCCACCAGTACCAGTACCCGCCACCAGTACCAGTACCCGCCAGCAGTATCAGTACCCGCCAGCAGTATCAGTACCCGCCAGCAGTACCAGTACCAGCCAGCAGTACCCGCCAGCAGTACCGGTACCAACTAGCAGTAACCGCCAGCGGTACCAGTACCCGCCAGCAGTACCAGTACCCGCCAGCAGTACCAGTACCCACCAGCAGTACAAGTACCAGCCAGCAGTACCAGTATCCACCAGCAGTGCCAGCCAGCAGTACCAGTACCAGCCAACAGTGCCAGTACCTGCCAGTAGTACCAGTACCCGCCAGCAGTGCCAGTACCTGCCAACAGTACCAGTACCCGCCAGCAGTACCAGGACCCGCAAGCAGTACCAGCCAGCGGTATCTGCCCACAGTACCAGCAGGTAGTACCCAACAGCAGTACCAGCCAGCAGTACCAGCACCTGTCCGCAGTACCAACCCTGGGGGGGCAGCAGCAACCAGCTGCAGGAATCCTGAGGAAGAAGTGAAGATCAAGGTCAGTTGAGATGCAGGTGTGCTGGAGTGTGAAAGTAGCCTTAGGCCCCTTTCACACGATCGGTCCGATCAGGTCTGCCTGTCCATTTTTCAGGAGGACCCAATCGGACCCTCCATTCACTTCTATAGAGCAGCAGATGTAATCAGACTCGTGTCTGCTTACACCTGCCTATCTGCAATCCGATCTGCTTAAAAAAACGGGGATATGTACCCTTCTGTCTGAGCAGATCAGAGAGCCCTTGGGGTAGATCGGGCTGCATCTGTGTCTGCTCTACATATGCAGAGTGGACACAGACCTGCCATACGCCCTCTACGCTCATTGTGGCCCGCAACCTGTTACCAAGTCGCTAAAGTGGCCCTCGCCCCTCAAAAGGTTGGGCACCCTTGCTGTAAAGTGTGAATTAGGCACACACTGTCTGAGTAAGAGGCCGCACACCCACCCCTGCACACCTGTCAAATTCTGATGTTCATTGGTGTTTATACAGTGGCGGCATCCCCAATCACGAATAACAGGCTGCTGCCTGCACAACGCTCCTGGTGACCAAACAAACTCCTACTTCACACTGTACAGGCCTGTAATGGGGCCTATTGCAAAATACCTGCCAACTATGCAGAGAAGAGGTCTGGGTAGGGTCTCTGGTAAATGAGATAAATCACTGTACATTGTGCAGAAAGACAGAGAAGAACATGCAAATCTAATTGACTTTAGGGTGAGTTGGCATGACTGATGTAGCAGAGGATGTTGATATTCTGTATTTATTTTTTAATGTACATAGTAAAAGCAGCTTCATGTCAAAAGAATGTACACATACAGTATGTCTAGCAATGATTATTTGGGCAAATCAGCTAAGCTGCACAGTGCAAGCGGATTTAATTTTATTTCACACTAGAAACCCATTTTTAGAGATAGCATTAGGATGACAGCATGTTTGAGGGGCTAGGGCAGTGACAGACAGTGACATCCTGGAAATGAGTCAATTCCACATACAGCTGGTTTCTACATGGGAGGGGGTAATAGAGGAGAGAGGGCCCCAGCTGCAAACAATGCCTGACTGGCACAGACAGCCTAAAAGATATGGAGTGGGGGGGAGGGCAGGCTGGCTTCAGGCATCACCACGCCTCCAGCAAAATATATCATTACATGCAGACTTCTGTTTACCACTCTACTAAATCACTATGACATCAACCTATTTGCATCTCTAACCCCATCTCACTGCCCTGTCCCCTGAGATACCAGAGCCTCCTCCCTACTCTCAGTCACAATGAAAGCCCTGATCACATCCACACAGCTACCACATTTACATATAATAGTAATAAAAAAAAAAAACTTGCTCACTCTTCTCTTGTGCTACGTATCACATTACATGAGGCTGGGTAAGCACTATATTGCCTGTTATAGCCACTTCTATAATAACATGGTTAGTGGAGAAATATGTACAGCAATATAAGGGAGACGTAAAAACCGTAGATTTGAAAAAAAAAAGCAATATCATAGCAGAGGAAAACATATATAGCTTTCACTTACTGGGTTTTCAGAAAACATTTTAAGATTATTAGTCTTATAATTATTTGTGGCTTTGTAGACTAGAGTACATGGATGACCTTATCAGTATGCTTTTTCCTTTTCATTGTCCATTCTTAGGTTGAGGATCTAGGTCAGGTCAGAATGGAGAGAACAGAACTACAGTGGTAGTATGCAGAGAGGTGCAGGACCGGCCTATATGCTGCAGAAGGGTCTGAATTACAAGATCAGCTACAGAAAATTCAAAATCTTTTTATCAGTAAAACAGTTTACATATGTTTACCTACATTTCTGCATTATTTCCCCACATGAAGAAATGAGTGTCTGATCTACTCAATCCTCTATTTTCAATGGACATATCCTCTATGAATAATAGAATTTGCAGCATTATAGCGGGCAAATGGAAAACATCCAGTGTGAGAGTTGGCATACTGTAAGTTGTAAGTTGTGTAAGTTGTGCAAAGTCGATCTGAAGTTGTGCTAAAGTCACCTCCAAATCGCCTTGCAAAGTCGCGCTGTAAGTCGGGTTGCCCCTATGTTACCCGAGCCTTAACGGTGACGGTATTTCTAGAAGTCTTTCAGGACAGCACCTGGACAGCGTAGCTCCACCCAACTTCCCAGGAAACACTGAAAATAATTCCTTTTATGGCAGCCCCCTTCCACCCTGGCCTCAGTAGTAAACGAGATACCTCCAGCCATGCTGACCAGATTTGGTCGGGAGAGGCGCCAGTTCTCTCAGCCCAAGATGTTGCCACTGCCCTCGTTGAGTGGGCTTGGATACCCTCTGGCGGTATCTGCCCTGAGACTTTGTAGGCTTTCTCAATGGCTGTTCTGAGCCATAATCCTATTGAGCTCTTGGAAGAACGCTATCCTTTATGTGCCCCTGAGAACAGCACAAAAAGGGAATTTGACTTCCTAAATTGTTTGGTCAATTCCAGATAATGCATTAGGCATCTCTTCACATCCAGTGTATGGAACTTTTCCTCTTTAGAATTGGCTGGGTATGTGCAGAATGTTGGTAGAATCACCTCCTGAGAACGATGAAAGGCAGAGGAGACTTTAGGAAGAAAGCCTAGGTCCACCTTCAGGATTATCCGATCTGGAAAGACTGTTAGGAAAGGTTCTATTATAGAAAAAGCTTGCAGCTCACCGACTCTCCTGGCGGAGGTTACTGCTACTAATAAGGCCGTTTTCAGAGTCCAATTTTTTACTGTCGCCTCCATTAGAGGTTCAAAAGGTTTTCCTGTTAGCCCCTGCAGGACCACTGACAAGTCCCAACTTGGTATTTTTTTTATAGGTGCTGGTCTTGACCTAGCCATTGCTTTAAAGGACCTAATAACTAATGGATCTCTTGATAACTGTACTTCCAAGAAAACACGGCCACCTTTCTCTTCAAGGTGCTAACTGTTAACCCCTTCTCCATTCCATCATGAAGAAATTCCAGGATGGAAATTGTCTCCTGCGGCAAATACTTCTTTGTCCCGCACCAAGAGTTGTAGCATTTCCAAACCTTGAAATAAATATCTTGTGACTTTTTTCCTGCTGTTTAACAGCATAGAAACAAATTTGTCCAACAGACCCCTTTTCTGTAAGATCTGCTCCTCACAAAAGCAGGCTGATAACTTGAGCTGGCTTATGTCTGGGTGCCAGATGGGTCCCTGGCTCAGAAGATTGTCCCATAGGGGTAACATCCAATGGGGTTCTGTCGCTAGGTTCAGGAGTGTTGAGAACCAAATCTTTTTGGGCCAAAAGGGAGCCACCAGTATTAGATTTGTGGACTCTTCCTGAAATTTTTTGAGGGCTAACGGTATTAACGGGAAGGAGGAAAAGCATCGCACAAATGGAAGTCCCACGGCTGAGCCAGAGCATCCAAACCTCTTACCTTATCCTGTCTGCTCAGGGAAAAGCAAGTTGGGAGTTTTGCATTTGAGTGGGTCGCAAACAGGTCGATCTGAGGACTGCCCTATCTGCTCATCACTGCCCTATCTGCTCATCTGGAAAACTTCAGAGTTTAGACTCCACTCTGATTCTGAAACCGTTGTCCTGCTCAGAAAGTCGGCCATCAGATTTAAGCTTCCTTTCAGGTGTATGGCTGACAGGGACTCCAAAATTCTTTTCTGCCCAGATTAAGATCTCCCGAGCCAAGGACAGGAGAACCCTGCTCCTGGTACCTCCATGCTTTGCTACATAGGCGACTGCCGTGGCATTGTCGCACAAGACCTGAACATGTTGAACCCTGAGCTCTTCCTGAAACCAGAGAAGCTGCATCCAAATTGCTTTCAGCTACCTCCAATTGGATGATCTTTTTGCATCTGAACTTGTCCAGATTCCCTGGGCAAAACGATCTTGCAGATGAGCCCCCCACCCCCAGGAGCTTGCATCTGTCGTTAACCTTTTTAGAGGTAGGAAATAACCAAAGTAGGCTCTCGCTTAGGTTTAACTGGTTCCTCCACCACCATAACTTTCTCCTCACTTGCGCCGGAATCACGAACCTCTTTTACAAGGGTTCTTTGTGCCTCCAATTTTGGAGAATCATGAGCAGCAGAACCCTTGAGTGAAGACGGGCCCATTTAACTGCCGGAATGGAGGATGTTAGAAGACCCAGAGTCGACATTGGACAGAGTCGATGCTGTACCCCAAAAATGTTATCACTTGGGAAGGGTTTGACTTCTCCTTGTTCAGGATCCAACCTAGGTCTTGCAAGCGGTATTTTGTTCTGTTCAGATTCGCCAGCAGCTGATCTTTTGAGCTGGCGAATAGAAGGAGATTGTCCAGGTATAGAACTGTGATGATTCCCTGGATCCTCAGAGGCGCCAAGGCTTCCACCATGACCTTGGTAAAGATCCTCGGAGCCGAGGATAGAACAAAAGGCAGGGCTCTGAACTGCAGATGGGCTATCCTGCCCTCTGAGCCGATTGCCAGACGCAAACATTTCTGGGATGCTACCGCTATTGGAATGTGCAGGTAAGCATACCTGAGGTCAATGGAAGCCATAAAACACCCCCCCCCCCCCCCCCAAGTAGTTTCCTTACGGAGTAGATCGTATCCATGTGGAACCTTTTGTAACAATTGGACCGATTCAGGAGTTTCAGGTTCAAAATTAAGCAAAATTTTCCTGAGGGTTTTTTTATTAGAAAAATGTGAGAATAAAACCCTAGACCTTCCTCCTCCTGAGGTACTGGAATAGTTACTCCCAGATGCCTCAGCTCTTCTCAAAGGGATATCAGGGCTTGAGCTTTGTCCTGTGCTCTGAGGATCTGGGTTACAAAGAAGCGGTTTGGAGGTCTCTCCGAAAACTCCAGCCTGTACCCCTGGGAGATGACATTCAGGACAAACAGACTGGAGGTTACTGCCAGCCACTGAGGGAGGAAGTCTCGAAGTCTCCCTCCCACAGCAGGACCACCGTCACTGGCTTTTAGCTGGCTGTTCAGGACGTCTGAACAGAACAGCCAACCTACCTCTTCCCCTCTGTGTACCCCAGGGCTTCTTATATCCTGTTTCTTTGAGCGCCTGGGTTGGCTGAAGAGGACGAAAATTCTTTTTGATTAAAGGCATCTTCTTCTTGCCGGAAAAGCCTTTTTCTTGTCTGCAGTCCTATCTAAAATGGTATATAAGTGAGGGCCAAAAAGTAGATCCCAATTGAAGAGGAGACCACAGAGCTTCACTTTAGCAGCGGAGTCCCCGGACCCAGTTTTTAACCAGATCGCCCTTCGCGCTGAATTTAGCGGGGCTGAAGTCCTAGTGGACATTCTGATTGATTCCGCTGAAGCATCCGCTAAATATCCCACTGCCTTCAACAGTACTGAGATGGTATCCAATAGATCCTCTCGGGAGGTACCTCCCTCGATGTTCTGATTCAACTACTCTAACCAGTGCTCCAAGTTTCTGGCAACTACAGTTGAAGCCATGGCCGGTTTAAGATTTGCCATGGACTAGTCCCATGCTTATTTTTAGAAGAGAATCGGCACGTTTATCCATGGCATCCTTCAGGATGTCCATGTCCTCAAATGCCAAATCAGTATTGCGAGAAAACTGGGAAAATTCTGCATCTAACTTCGGACTTTTGTTTCATACATGCGCTTCGTCTTCCTCAAAAGGAAACCTATGCTTAAGTGATTGAGAAAAACTGAGCCCTTTCTAGTTCCTTCCATTCTCGCCTGACAACCTGCTTAGTTTTTCCCGTGCCTTCTGTATGGAAGAACAGAAAAGCACCCCATTAGGACCAAAGCATTATCCCTCACCCCCCCCACCCCCAAACCAGAACACCCCAAAAAAAAATAGAAAAAGTAGGGGTTGAGAGAGAGAGAGAGAGAGAGAGAGAGAGAGACCGACCATCCAAACCATGTCCCCTCAAGAGGTAACCGAAGGGACATGGAACAGGCTCCCCCTTCCCCAAACTACAGTCTCCAGGGGAAGGTGGAGGGAAAAAGAAAAGCCCCAAGGTAAAAGGATCTGGGGCCTCTGCCCCAGCTTACCTGGGCTGGGCTGGCGTTTGTGGCTCCTGTCCCCGCCATCGCTGCTAGCTCCATCGACTCCATACTGCAGCAGGAGTAGCCGCTCTGCTGTCAGTTTTTTAAAACTCCTGGTCTCCTCACCGCTGTGAGGACCGGAAGTCTACTCCAGCCAGGGCCCGCCCCCTCCTTCCTGCGTTCCACAGGCCGGAACCGGAAGCCGTGCGCCTGGCCGAAAGTTCTGCCCCTCCCGGAAATGACGACGCCCGCCATCCAGACCCGGAACAAATGGAGACCCGGGAAGCCCCGGCTCCATGCTCCAGGAAGGGGGTAGACTCTCCCGGTTGTCCAGAGCTCTCGCCGAATGGGGAAGAAGGGGGGAGCTTCGGAGCGTCCCCCACCTGTCTGAGGGGATGTTGGGATGGCCCAGAGGACGGCAAGGTCCAATATGGAGAAAAAATAAAAATTTTAAGGCGAGCCATGCACCCACACACAGGAAGTCTCCCTGGAGAGAGCGCAGCCCACCCACAGTTCCTCGCAGCGCTTCTACCATGGCGGAGGAGACACTACGACTGCGGCCAAGGTGGAAGGGGGCTGCCTTAAAAGGAATTATTCGCAGTGTTTCCTGGGAAGTTGGGTGGAGCTATGCTCTCCAGGTGCTGTCCTGAAAGACGATTTGAGAAATATGGCTAATGGTCATTTAAGTTCAAGGTGCTCTCCTCTTTCACAAAAAGCATACTTATGGTAGTGCTAAAGGCAAACCTTTTTTTTTTTTTCCTTTTTGAATACTGCAATGGCTCCCCATTGAGGAGATATCCCTTCACTTCCTTTCCCATAACCAAAACAGGAAGTGAAAGGAAATCCCCCTCCCCCACGGGCTTGTTCACACTTTAATGTACTAACACGATGTTACTATAGACGAATATAAAAATGCTTCAACTCATTTCAAGCTCCACATGAAGTGTCAATTTTAAAGCCAAGTGACGCTAACGTTTCATGTTTTGATAACGTGAACAGCACTTGTGTGCTGTCCATATTATCCACTGCATAAGGTGTTTGAGGAGCATTAAAAACGCCCCTCAAATGCCTGCTTTCAAAGCCAGTGTGAACTAGGCCAAAGAATCCCTGGTTGTCACCAGAACTAGTGTTCCCATTGGAACAATTTTCCCTCTTACTGTTCTGCGGGCAAACCAAAATTTTGGAGATTTTTTTTTCCATGATAATGGTAAACATAACAAATGCTGAGGGTGAACATGGGCAAGGACACCAATAAAAACCTGACAGGTATTCCAAACCCTCTCCACTTTGCCTTTAGCTATACTTTAAGATTTGAACAAAGTAATGCCTTGTAGTCATCCAGCAATCAACCCGTTTTCAGAAATATACTCTATAAAGCTGTCAATTTCTGACTGACTGCCATTGAATCTTTTTGACTTACTAAAGGCCTGTTTTTGTGAGTAAGGTGCCAGTTTTTTCTCACAATGGGAAATAAAAATGATCCTTCAAAGTTTGGACTTTTGCTAATGTAACTTACCCTGTGCCACTAACAAGCTTGTTATGAGCTCCATTCACCATTGAGTGAAAATGAGTCTGCTGACACCGAAAACAGGTTTTTGTGAACCCTTTGTGACTCGTGCTGGCAATGTACTTGTCAGCGCTCTACAAAAGCTACACATAGTAGAATGAACCAGTTCTTATAGGATCCTAATGAATGTTCTGCTGGGCATTGCCAATATTCTCCATATAGTGATCTATGGAATACCAACTACAGCTGTAGCTAAGCAGCATTCCATATGTGTTTTATGAAACACAGATATGTAAACTGAAGTGGGTTATGGTTAGAAACACTGCAACACAGAAGACTGGGTGTTGTCCTAAGAAACAAATTGTAGCTGCCAATTTTTTTTTAGAATGAGTCTGTCTACTACTACAAAACTATAAGAACGCAAATCCCTCTACCATAAACAATAAACGTTATGAACAGTATTAAAACAGCAACAAGCAGTGACTAGATGCAATCCACAACTGTATTATTTTATGTCAATTTTTTTTTCTTTTTGGACTGATCAGAATTTTTAATGATATCCGTTCACATCTAGGCACCTGGATCGTGGGCGGAATCACCGCAATAGCGAATCACCACAAATCGCGGTATGCACCTGCGATCCCAGTCACTTCCAATGGCACCCCATTTGCGGCGTAATTTTGCCACGATTGTTGCCCAACGAATCATGGTAAAATCACACAAACTGAATCGGGAGACACCTGTCGTTCAAATGAGGTTCTGGAACTTCTTTTGGACGTCAGACATCCCGCCAAACATTAAGTGTAAATGAAGTATTAAAGTTGATAACTATGTGCTCTCCCTAATCCTTGCTTTCTAAAAGCTGTTATGTAAAAACCTGTTAAGATCTCCCACCCTCGGCTGATGTTAGCGCTTCCCACTAAGTTTTGCTGATGGCGTTCCACACTGAAGGTAGAGGATACTGGATCAGTCTGGCTGTCTGATTGGGGCATTGGCAGCAGATTGGGACACTCTACCAGATCCTAGTTTGAGTCTGGCAGCTGTAAATTTTGGGTGGAGTATCTTTTTGTTTCTGGTTTTGTGGATGGCCTAGTTTGGGAGCTAAGTATAGTTTGCAATGTTTTGGAAGGGAGGGAGGTTATCAGTTTTGGGTATGGTGCTGTGTTTTTGGTATGTTAATACTTTTGAAGTTATTTTCTTTGGTTTGTTTTGAGTAATATGATCCTTTATGTTTGCTATGGGATTAGTACAACGGTACCTCACACTGTTTCTGCATGTATAAGAGTCCCTGATTTTCACTTTATGATGCTTCCTTTCCTTCTTTGTATCCATGTAATATAACCTTGTATTTCCACTGATTTGAGAAAAATCTGGTAAAGATCTAAATGCACTATCCAGCTACAGCAGAATATTACTACACCAGTTTGGAATGCTCTTATTAAAAGAAGTAAAGTTTGACTTTGCTTACTGACAAGCAAGAGTACACATACGTCTTGCAGCAAGTGAATAATGGGTAAGCTGGTTGAATTGCAAGAGCAAGTGGCAAAATGTTATCTTTAATGCAGGGAATGAATTAAAGGTAAAGAAAAGTTTTACCTCTACTACCACTTTAAAGATGAGGTATTTGAACAAAATGACTCTCCTCGGTTAAGGGGGGGGGGGGGGGTATTGTCAGTCTGTAACCAAGTTAAAATCTAAAAGGTGACACAGGAGGTCGAATTGGGGGAATGGTGGGACTAACTACCTGCAGAAAAGTCCTGAGAGGGGATTTTGAAGCAAGGGTTTTCAGAAAGTGGATGGATAAAGCAGAAATAAAAGGGCCAAAATACGAGTAAATCTTGCGGGAGTTTAATTTCCTTGCTCCGCGTAACGTGGGAATAACAGAGATACCCTATGCTTTAGGACTTGGGTTACAACAGCCACGCTGTTAAAGTCAGTGACTGAGAATCAGGATGGAACAGGGGGGCCTTAGGCCAGTAAGTCTGGTCTGTATGGAAGTCAAGCCTGGTCCACCAGAACTCTGTCTCACGTTGTTCTGGGCCACTTTGGTGTGATGAGCATTACCAGGAGCCTAGCACAGCAGTAGAGGTAGGATCTTCATCGGAGTGAATGCAAAAACCGATTGGAATTGGGTCCGAGGAATCACCAGAGCATCTACTGCACAGGCTAGAGGACTCCTGGCTACAATATTGTTTATCTTATTGCTTATCCTGGAGGCCAGAATTTCCACAATTTCCTTATTTTTTGACAGATATTTCATTAGTCCAATAATAGCACCCCAGCTTCCAAAAAGGCAAGGCCCTGTAACTTACCGCGTTAGTGGTCCAGAAGCATAGGGTCATATTATGTTTGCTCAGCTGACAGAAAAAAAGTTAAAAGTAGGCAAATTCTGTTCTCTGATACTCAAGAGAAATACTTTGTTTTCTCAAAGGCTTTCTACTCAGCTCAACATTTTGCTCAGCCCCTTCCCGTATCTTCCTCTACCTACCCTCACCACATTTGAAAATACCTCCAATGAAATTTCTGCTAGGAAGGGCCTGATTTCCAAGAGGTATATAATTCTAAAACATTTCTGAAAGCATTCCTTCCTAAACCACTTTTACATGCAAAAGTGGTAGAAAGACTTCCCATAACTTCCCATACCTATTCCTGCAATTTCTGCGGAACCAACTAAAAAGTACTCATTGTAAACTGTGTAAAAAATAAGTGTTTTTTCTACTGGTATTCCACATCTTTTGCATTCAGTATATACCTTTCGGCTTCAAACATGTGCTGAAAATACCCAGGTGGACTGCCTAATAATTTTGCTCTAGATATGCCACTACATTGCATCATTCTAGCAGATCAAGGTCTGTACTTTCTCCTAGGATCCCGTCTGTCCCTTTACCCCTTCATCTGCATAAATGCTCTTTCAGTAAGTGTGCAATGCAGGGAGAATGTTTATAAATGTTAATTGTTTGCAGCTGCCGAACTCCCTGGAGATTGCTCTGATCTGGGGCCCTAGAGACTTGATTGGTTACCACTATGTGTAGTTACCAATCAAATCATGGTCATGATTAACATTTCCGCTGCTATTGCAGTAAAAGGGTTGAAAACAAACCCATAGCCAAAACTGTAGGCACGGTTTGTTCTCTTTTAAAGATAACAAATATTTTTTTCCCAGAGTTTAACTTATTAAAAGGTAATTTCTCACTTTTGTGTAACATGTCCTTGTTACAGAGGTAAGCAACAACAGAGCAATTCCAAAATTAATGTTTAGGCCTCATACACGCGGACATTTTAAAAAACGTGCTGGAAAGCTAGTTACAACGCCTGGAAAAAAAGCAGTGTTAAAAACGCGATTTTATTAGCGTTTTGATTTGGCGTCAGTGCACGTTTAAAGTCGTTTGTAAGCGTTAATGCTAAGGCGCGTTTTTTTAAAAAAAATAGATCCCTCTGTTATTTTCCACTCCCAAATTACCCACATAAATATTTTTACAGCTTAAAAACGCTGACGCTAAAAAATGCAGGTATAGCGCTTATTGCGCGTTTTGAGCTTTTTTCAGCGTCAGTGTCAAAGCGCTGGAGCCTGAGAACGCGCGGGTCCTTGGTTTTTTTTGGAAGCTTAAAAGCGACCATGCCTGTTACAGCTCAAAAATGCCATGGTGTGTATGAGCCCATTGAATAACATGGAGTGGCGTTCTTAAGCAGCAAAAAAAACTCAAAAAAGCTGCTGTTTAAACGTCATTGTGTATGAGGCCTAAATGATCAGCTTTCAGTTCCCTGTTCCCCATTAAACTTTAGTAAAACCGGTGCCCACTATTCCTTCAGCCACTAGTTGCATACAATCCTCTCTGCTGTTCCTAGGTACAGACCGAGGGAAGTCACAACTACTGGCAATGTAATTGCCAGAGCCTGTAGTCTCAGACTCCCTGTCTGACCCATCCACTTAGGCCCCTTTCACACAGACTTTACGATCAGGTCCACCTGTCAGTTTTTCAGGCGGACCCGATTGGATTATCCATTCACCCCTATGGGTCAGCAGATGTCAGCGGTGACATGTCCACTGACACCCGCTGCTATCCATCCTGTCTGCCAAATCCAGACAGATGGTGGCCCTATTTTCCATCTGTCTGGCAGATTGGATCGGATAAAAAACGTACAGGTGGTCCGTTTTCATCTGATCTCCCCATAGAGGAGAGCGGGACTCTAACAGGTCCGTCTCAGCACAGGAAGTGGAGACGGACCTGTCATCCACTTGCTCAGCAGAGCGATCCCTGCTGAGCAAAGCCACGCCCGAGTAAAAGTACTCTTATGAAGTAATTCACCCTTAGAGAGTATCTCACCAAAAATATAATTCCTATTGCAGAGGATGCCTAAAATTTTACTTGTATAGTAAGCTGGGTACACACGGTTTGTTTTTTCCTGCTGGCTGAAATAGGATTTAAAAAAAACATGCCAGGTGGATGCAGCAATCCCCCACCCTGCCAGGATACTGTATTTCGACAGCGGGGACTTCCTGCTCTCAGAATACAATAATCAGAGCTGAAGCTAGTCAGCTGCAAGCCACTGACAGAAGAAGGTTGCTGCATTTCACTAAAGATTCCACTTTGGCTGGAAAAAAAACACTGCCTGGCAGCTGCTGCTCTACCACAGATTGCTTTTCGGGGGTTATAGGGACTGCCACTCATGTAAATGAATTCAAACTGCAGTTTTTTTTTAATTTCAATCCATTTGTCAGCTTACAATAAAAAAAATATGAGCTGGGTATGTATTAAAACGGTGTGCCAATTAAAACCCTTATATGTCCTTAAATACAGGTAAAATTATTTTGTTAGGTTTAGTAATTGGTTTGGCAGTCACAAAGTTATTGTGAGATTAACCAATGTATACCAAAATGGCTAAATTTGGCCTGGGCATCCAAGTTTAAATGTTTATAAAAGGGTTGATAAAGACTCTAAATAGAACTCTTATGGCAATAGTCAAATCGGTGTATACCAACTGCACACCATCACAGATTCAGCATTTCTCAATAGGGTGAAGTAGTAACCAACAACTGGCATTGTGACAGCCATAAATAGATTATTTTACCAGCGCATCTTATTCCTTGTGTGCTCAGTTACATGTGCCTTTATGAAACAGTCTTGCGCATCTTTGAAACATTGTACTAGGGTGTAGTTTACATTATGCTACAATAAATTTAACTAATAGGAAATAAACCAATAAATAACTCGACCAAAAACATGCTTTTTTTTTTTTAAAGTGGCCCCCCTGCAGGTATATGCTATGATGTGCTAGTATGCACTTCAAACTAGCACATTTTGACAAAACTTTTCTATCAAGCTGAGCCCTCCAATGCTGAGCTGTCGCCACTTCCATCTACACATTCTCCGGCCATGTGAACGACCAAATGATGTCACACCCACGCATGCCCATGGAAATTGCCATTGTGTCGCAGGGTTCTCTGCAATCAGGGCACACTCTATGTGCTGCGAATGCAGAGCATACTGTGCACGCGCCAGTGAGGTCTTCAGCTGGAGCTGATGTAAATATCTACTAAAAACAGTACCTACCATTAAGACCTATTATAAGCTTACCTGTAGGGAAAATGTAAAAACTTAGTATTTAACACCACTTTAAAGTGTTACTATTTTTTTTCCTCCTTTAAAAATAACAGACATGTTATACTTACCTGCTCTGTGTAACAGTTTTGCACAGAGCAGCCCTAATTCCTCCTCTTCGGCACCCCTGGCCCCTCCCTCCTGTTGAGTGCTCCCACAGCAAGCAGCTTGCTATGGGGGCACCCGAGCCAAGTCGTTGCTCTGTGTGACCATTCAGACACGGAGAAGCAATCTGGCCCGCCCCCTCTCTCTCCTCATTGGCTCACTGACTTTGATTGAGAGCAGCGGGAGCCAATGGTGCTTCGCTGCTGTCTCAGCAAATGAGGGAGAGTCCAACAGCCGAGTCTCTCATGCAACATCGCTGGATCGAAATGGGGCTCAGGTTAGTATAAGGGGGGCTGAGGGGGGCTGCTGCACACAGAAGGTTTTTTTATCTTAATGCATACAATGCATTAGGATCCAAAAACAAAAATCTGCCTTTACAACCAATTTAAGGTGTGTTAGCTGCATATTTCAGAGTATTTATTTTCTCCCAGCAGTCACCTGCCTGATAATATTAAAATGGAAACAACTATCACTCCTTACTATACAGGAACTGATTAAGAAGGTAAATCAATGAAATGACTATCAGCAAGGATCAGCAGTGAAGATGATTCACGGATTCACAGGTTATACATTTAAGCTAAACTACTTTCACTTAAACTGGTGTGCGTAAGCTCCCTTGGGATATGACTGAGTTTACACCAAACCTGGACTGAGAGAAATAAATAGGGGCCATGGCTGAAAATGCTTGCCTGTCTGTCTCTAACTTCAATACTCTGAGTCACTTTGCATTATAAATATTAAAGTCACACTAAAACTCAGAACATAACTACATAATTGTTTCAGGTCTAAACTGCAAAGTAAAAAAAACCATTGCAATTAGCATTCTCTGCAGAGGGGATCACTAATGGCTGCCTCCTTCCTAGATTCTAAGCTCTAACGAACAGGGCTCTCCGATTCCCCCCTGTATTGAATTGTACTGTAACTGTACCGTCTGCCCTAATGTTGTAAAGCGCTGCGTAAACTGTCAGCGCTATATAAATCCTGTATAATATTAATAATACTCCAGTACAATATTCCCAAAAGTTTGGTAGCTCTGTAGATAAGTAAAATATAATGTATCATCAAGGCAAGTTTTGAACTAATGTATGTGCAAAACAAAGTTTACATAATTGCCAATTACTCCATCGATTAAAAATCTTTGTTTCAAGACAAAATACAGAACACTTGCTCATGGAGTGGCACACATTCAAACTTACTGAACAATGTCAGTTTGCCGAGATCAGCAGTTCCTAAACTATGCAGTTTTCATCCAAGCGGAAGGAAACAGTGCAGGAAAAAGACATCGCTGACAGTCATAAAACTAGGAAAATAAGCACAAACCTAAGCACAGGAAATGATCCACTGCAAAAGCCATACTCACTGCTGATCCCTGTGACCTGTATGCAGCTGATGGCAATACCATTGCTGTTGGACAGTATACAAGTATCACCTTGCTGCTTTGCATTCTAAAAAATGTCTTTAGTAGGATATATTTATACAAATATTAATAACTAAAGTGTCTCTTATTGGAGATGTCCCCCTTTGTGTAAATAAACTTACTATATCATGTATATCCCGTAAGTACTGTATACATTTCAATCGCATTTATCCCAGAGACAAAATGCCAAACATTTAAAACAACTTAAAGTCTATATGACATACTGAACTATAACTTTACATTACTCTTTACAAGTGTTTAGGCATGTTGCATTATTTGTGCTCATATGAAGGTGCTACCTATTTTTTAGAAATTGTGCATCCACTGTCCACCCATCATTTCTTAAATACAAATAACCGCTTATTGTGTATGCATACACTATATATTCATGTACTATATGTTAAAAGTGGGTATTCTATTCTGGTGCTATACTGCAATATGTTCCAACAGTAATCAATACATTTTTGAGTGGCTGATACAGTGCCTTGAAAAAGTATTCATACCCCTTGAAATTGTTCACATTTTGTCATGTTACAACTAAAAACGTGTATAAAATGTATTTTATTGGGATTTTATGTGATAGGCCAACACAAAGTGGCACATAATAATTGTGAAGTGGAAGGAAAATTATAAATGATGATTTTCAAAATGTTTTACAAATAAATATGTGAAAAGTATGGCATGCATTTGTATTCAATCGAAAAGAGAAAGTGATCTGCGCAGTTCCTCTAATATCACAATGTGTAGTATGAGTGCGATAATACAAACAAACAAGTAAATCCAAAATAAATGTCCAAGTGTCAGTGAATGAATAAACAAAGTCCTCTCAGAGCCGGTTCACACGGGGCGACTTGTCAGGCGACCTAGCCGCCTGACAAGTCGCCTCCCGTTCTGTACAATGGAACCGTTCTAATCGGAGCGACGCAAATCGCTCTGACTTAGAAGAAAGGTTCCTGTACTACTTTGGGGGCGACTTGCATAGACTTCTATACAGAAGTCGTCTTGCAAGTCGCCGCGGCAGTCGTGTGCAGGTCGCCTCGGTGAGGCGACCTGCAAGTCGTGCCGCTTCTAATGTGAACCGGCTCTTAAGTTGAACTTCCACCAACAAAGATATATTCCGTGCCTTCACACAACTGCTCAGTGCTCACAGAACTCTCACCTCTATGCAGTGAATAATCAACCTCAAGGACACATATAGGTGCTGACGATATCCAACCTCCAGGCTCCAGGTTCTATGCTCTTAATGTATTGCTAAGGGCTCCGGTTCACATATAGAAATGGAATAGATAAAATGCCTCCCATAGTGTAAAATGTATTGAACAAGCGATGGTCTATTAAAAGACAAGTGGATGCTAACATCAAAAACAATTAAAAAGCGCAACGAGATAAAACAACGGCATTAGAACGCCTCTCACATCACTTCCGATCCGAGACTCACTCCGGCCACTTGTTTGTCATTTTTATTATTTATTTACTCACTCGCTCTGTCAGATTGGATGGCTTGCATCTGTGAACAGCAAAGTCTTGCCACAGATTCTCAATTGGATTTAGGTCTGGACTTTGACAGGGTCATTCCTGCGCCTCCTCCTCCGCCCCAGTCTCAAGTCTTTTTCACACTCTAATGCCGCGTACACACGATCGGACATTCCGACAACAAAATCCATGGATTTTTTCCGACGGATGTTGGCTCAAACTTGTCTTGCATACACACAGTCACACAAATCTTGTCGGAAATTCCGAATGTCAAGAACGCGGTGACGTACAACATGTACGACGAGCAGAGAAAAATTCAATAGCCAGTGAGGCTCTTCTTATTGATTCCGAGCATGTGTGGAACTTTGGCCGTCAGAATTGTGTACAACGATCAGAATTTACGACAACGGATTTTGTGGTCGGAAAGTCTGAGATCCAACATGATGCTGCCATCACCATGTTTCATGGTGGGGATGGTGTATTCAGGGTGATGTGCAGTGTTAGATTTTCTGCCACACATAGCATTTTGCTTTTAGGCCAAAAAGTTTAATTTTGGTCTCATCTGACCAGAGAACCTTCTTCCACATGTTTGCTGTGTCCCCTACATGGCTTCTCACAAACTGCAAACGGGACTTCTTATGGCTTTCTTGCAACAATGGCTTTCTTCTTGCCACTCTTTCAGTAAGGCCAGATTTGTGGAGTGCACAACTAATAGTTGTCCTGTGGACAGATTCTCACACTTGAGCTGTGGATCTTTGCAGCTACTCCATAGGTACCATGGGCCTCTTGGCTGCTTCTCCGATTAATGCTCTCAATGCCCGGCCTGCCAGTTTAGGTGGACGGCCATGTTTTAGTAGGTTTGCAGGTGTGCCATACTCTTTACATTTTTGGATGATGGCTTGAACAGTGCTCCGTGAGATGTTTAAAGCTTGGGATATTTTTTTTAAAACCTAAGCCTGCTTTAAACTTCTCCACAACTTTATCCCTGACCTGTCTGGTGTGTTCTTTGGCATATATGATGCTGTTTGTTCACTAAGGTTCTCTAACAAACCTCTGAGGGCTTCACAAAACAGCTATATGTATACTGAGATTAAATTACACACAGGTGGACTCTATTTACTAATTAGGTGACTTCTGAATGCAATTGGCTCCACTAGATTTTAGTTAGGGGTAGCAGAGCCGATGTGTGCTTCCGTGGTCAGTTTGTGTCTCATGTCTTCTTATATGGAGGTACAGGATGCTGTGAAAGCACAGCAGTGCCTTTTATCTCCCCTAGTCTGTTTTGCAGGTATGTCACTGCCCAACCATGCACTGACCCTAGTACAAATCATATAGTCACACCCACCGGTTACTCTGTGTTGAGCTGTGCAGAGGATTCTGGCCATGTGACACTGGGATAAAACTTAAAAAAAAAAAAAAAGGTATGTAGACATCCCAAAAGGTGTTCTATTGGGCTGAGATCTGGTGACTGTGGGGGCCATTGGAGTACAGTGAACTCATTGTCATTTTCAAGAAACCAGTTTGAGATTATTTGAGCTTTGTGATATGGTGCATTATCCTGCTGGAAGAAGCCATCAGAAGATGGGTACACTGTTGTCATAAAGGGATGGACATGGTCAGCAACAATACTCAGGTAGGCCGTGGCATTTAAACGATGCTCAATTTGTACTAAGGGACCCAAAGTGTGCCAGAAAATATCCCCCACACCATTACACCATCACCACTGGTGATACAAGGCAGGATGGATCCATGCTTTCATGTAGTTTACTCTAAATTATGACCTTACTATCTGAATGTCGCAGCTGAAATTGAGACTCCTCAGATCAGGGAACATTTTTCCAATCTTCTATTGTCCAATTTTGGTGAGCCTGTGCGAATTGTAGCCTCAGTTTTCTTTTTTTTAGCTGACAGGAGTGGCACCCAGTGTGGTCTTCTGCTGCTGTAGCCCATCTACTTCAAGGTTTGATGTGTTCTGCATTCAGAGATGGTATTCTGCATACCTTGGTTGTAACGAGTGGTATTTGAGTTACTGTTGCCGTTCTCACATCAACAGGGCATTTTTGTTCACCCGCTCACTGGATATTTTCTCTTTTTCGGACCATTCTCTGTAAACCCTAGAGATAATTGTGCATGAAAATCGTAGTAGATCAGCAGTTTTTTTAAATACTCAGACCAGCCCGTCTGGCAGCAACAACCATGTCACCTTCAAAGTCACTTAAATCCCCTTTCCTCCCCAGTCTGATGCTCGGTTTGAACTTCAGCAAGTCGTTTTCACCACATCTAGTTGCCTAAATGCATTGAATTGCTGCCATGCGATTTGCTTATTAGCAATTTGTGTTACCAATCAATTGAGCAGGTATCATACAATCTACAACAAATATTCTCTTTGAGGCTCACACTGACTTTGTACAGACCACGGATTTACACAGGCATGCTGTGGTCCTGCACAGTGTTTGCACAGAGGGACGAGAGCGGGCTGTCACAAGAGGCAACCTGACCACGCTAGCATGAAACCACAGCAATGCATAGCGTGGTCAGTTTACTCTGAGGAGGAGGGGCACAGGCAGGATCAACCAGGTGATATAGCTCACCAGCAAGATAAAATAAGACCGCAACATCATAAAGCAGATTTTAAGATCTTAAGGCAGTAACAAGGTTTTTTTAAATACATTATATGGCAAGCGGCTTCTAATGTGGTAGCCTAGTATATTAAAGCGAATCTTCCTAAAGGCACAACCATTCCGATAAATGTTTGGCTACTACTTAAGCGACTATAAGCAGGCATTACTAACCTGAACATTGCATTTAGGTTGCCCTGCAATGAGGATATACTTAACAAAACAATATCTCACATGTGCAATAATCTAGTCTTACACACTATCCGCCACTTCCAAAACCTACAAAAAAAATGTGGACTACTGTTGGAACATATTTCAGTGTGACATCAAAGCAGAATACCCTCTTTTAACTTATAGCATGCTCCTAAACATGGGTTGCTTGTATAAGGAGCAGTGGATGTACAGATTAAAAACAAAAAGGGGGCAGCACCAACCTATAAGCACAAAAAATGCAAATTGTCTAAACCTAAATGTAAAGAATAATGTGAAGTTATAATTCAGTATGTCATACAGTCTTTCTCTTAAGTGTTTTTTGTCTGTGTTGAGATAATTTTGATTAAAATGTATGCCTGTGGGCTATACAATATAAACTAAGTTTATTTACCCAGAGGGGGACATCTCCAACAATGGCACCTCTAGAGTTAATAGTATTTAATTGTTTGGAGTTTATGTACACCTGGGTCTTAATATTTTATATATTTCGATCTGTGCCACATTGAGAAATCAGGTCCCAGTGTTTTTTGTGAAGATATATCTATTTAGTTATGCATTGTTTGATCAGTTCAGATGAGGTTTCTGTAAAGACACGCATACACATACAGTACACATTCTGCTATTATAGTGGAAATGGGTTATGTATCTTACCCTGTGCTTTACACCCCAAAGGGAACTCTTCGACTGGGTTAGAAATGTAGCTGACCCCAGATCACTGTACCTTGAGCTCGCAAGCCAAATACAACAGGGTTCTGGTGAGCTGCAATCCACTCCTACCACTTTCTCCCAGCACCAGTTTGGCCCCTGAGAACCAGACGTACTTCTCTGCATGACAGGCATGTCTGCTAAAATTTAAAATCCACTTGCATGCTTCCGAAGTACTGCCCACCATCCTAAAGTTGTCTTCCTTTGATCGTTGATGCCAGGGATGCATGCAAGACAAGTGTTGACAATAACTGACAGGAGGGGTTCTAAGGGATACACAAGACTCAAAGCTCAGCTGCTTTATGACAGATGAACTGTGCACATGATGAAGACAGACAATTCTAGACTAATGCTGATCACAACACAAAAGAAAACAATGTAGACGTGTGCACACGCAGGCAGCAAGGAAAGGGAAAAGATACATTAGGAGAAATAATAACTAATCGGAGAAGAAGGCAGTCAGAGAACACAAAGGGAGAGTCACAGCCAGACATCAATAGACACAGGGGAAAACTCTTGGCCGCCTGTGAGGCATATGCCACGGGCTCTTACCCCACCCTATATTTGCCTCTCCCTCTCCACACCCCTTCGCTTGTCCCTCTCCACACCCTCCACTACCAGTCCCAAAGCTGACATCAGCACAAGTGGGGGTTCACCAGAGAAACAGAAAACTTAACCTGAATATCACTGTCCAGACTCCGCTCACGCCACTAACTATATAAAGGCTCTGCTCAATATGTTTTTCTATGAATGACAGGCTATCCATCTTCACTGTGCCAAACTCTTTCCGATTGACAGGTGATGGCCAACAGAGCAAAAGTATGTCAGCTGCGAATAATCAGGTAGGATAGCTAAAAGAGCACCTTATGATTGGTCAGCTATACTGTGAGCCTGAGTGGACTACTGCAAGGGATCTATAAGGCAGGGCCATGGTGTTAGATGGTCCTCCAAGATTGATGTCATTGGGTCATAATGTGTTCTGTACACACAGCGATCAAAAATTTGGAATAACAATCACTAAGAATAAAATAGTTGGCAAAATCATTGTCACTTCCTTTCTGAGCAGCTCTCTGACACTCAGCCATGTCCCTCTCTATCTCTTTGTTCTATACAGCTTTCCGTCTTCCTCACATTTCCTTCCTTCCTAAACATGTTCTCACTAACACACGTCTCAGGGCCAGTGCTAGGGAGAGAGCCAGTGAATAGCAAAATTTGGGCAGAAGTGTGGAGAAAAGACAAGTCAAACAGAGGGCAGACACTGTAGGCACGCAGGAAACAGGAAGATAGAGGCAATATTGAATGAAGATAAGTGACAAAGCAGAGAACGCTACAATTACATGGTATTAGGAAAAGAGGCAGAGCGTGAGAATAACCTACAGCCTACATCAGACAGGAGTCAGACATTAAAGAACAGATCGTGTTTTACCTGTCCAGCTTTCAAATTATTGTGCATGCTTATATCCTCTAGGTGTGCATGGGAGTATATCCCACAGATTAGTGTCAACCACTTACCTGGGAGGCATGAGGGGTTATTAAGCTATGTGCTAATGCAACAAAAAAGAAAAAAATACATACCCAAAATTCAGCTTTAAGTACAGTGCATCCGGAAAGTATTCACAGCGCTTCACTTTTTCCACATTTTATGTTACAGCCTTATTCCAAAATTGATTGCATTCATAATTTTCCTCAAAATTCTACAAACAATACCCCATAATGACAATGTGAAATAAGTTTGTTTGAAATCTTTGCAAATGTATTAAAAAAAAAAAAAAAAATCCCATGTACATAAGTATTCACAGCCTTTGCTCAATAATTTGTTGAAGCACCTTTGACACCAATTACAACCTCCAGTCTTTTTTGAGTATGATGCTACAAACTTGGCACACCTATTTTTGGGCAGTTTCTCCCATTCTTCTTTGTATCACCTCTCAAGCTCCATCAGGTTGGATAAAGGAGTGCCTGCACAGCCATTTTCAGATCTCTCCAGAGATGTTCAATCGGGTTCAAGTCTGGGCCACTTAAGGACATTCACAGAGATGTACCATAGCTACTCCTTTGTTATCATGGCTGTGTGCTTAGGGTCGTTGTCCTGTTGGAAGGACATTGTTCTCATGGTCTGAGAGTCCTTCAGGTGCCTTTTGGCAAACTCCAGGCAGGCTGTCATGTGCCTTTTATTGAGGAGCAGCATCCGTCTGGGTACTCTACCATACGGGCCCGATTGGTGGAGTGCTGCAGAGATGGTTGTTCTTCTGGAAGTTTCCCCACAGAGAAATGCTGAAGCTCTGTCAGAGTGACCATCAGGTCCTTGGTCACCTCTCTGACTAAGGCCCTTCTCCCCCAATCACTCAGTTTGGCCTGGAGGCCTGCTCTAGGAAAAGTCCTGGTGATTCCAAACTTCTTCCATTTATGGAAAGATGGAGGCCACTGCGCTCACTGGAGCCTTTAATGCTGCAGACATTTTTCTGTACCCTTTCCAAGATCTGTGCCTGGTTTGTGCTCTGACATGGAAACTGTGGAAACTTATATAAACAGGTGTGTTTCTTTCCAAACCATATCTAATGAACTCATTTACCACAATTTACCACAGGTGGACTCCAATCAAGTTGTAGAAACGTCTCAAGGATGATCATTGGAAACAGAATGCACCTGAGCTCAATTTTAAGTATTAGACCCCTTTCACACTGAGGCGCTTTACAGGAGCTACAGCGCTAAAAATAGCGCCTGCGTAGCTCCTGTAAAGAGCCTCTCCTGTCTCTCCAGTGTGAAAGCCCAAGGGCTTTCACACTGGAGTGGTGCGCTGGCAGGATGCTAAAGAAAAGTCCTGCAAGCAGCATCTTTGGAGCGGTGAAGGAGAGGTGTATACACCGCTCCTGCCCATTGAACTGAATGGGCACCGCTGCCGAACCGCCGGCAAAGCACCACTGCAGCTGCGCTTTGCGGATCCTTTTAACCCTTTTTTGGCCGCTAGCGGGGGTTAAAACTGCCCCGCTAGCGGCTGAAAACCCCCCCAAAAATTATGGTAAAGCGCCGCTTTACCGCCGACGGCACCAACCCCTGTGTGAAAGGGCTCTTATGGCAAAGGCCTTTGAATACTTATGTACAAGCAATTTTTATACTTTTAATAAATTTGCAAAGATTTCAAACAAACTTGTTTCACGTTGTCATTATGGGGTATTGTTTGTAGAATTTGGAGAATATAATAATGCATTTAATTTATTTTGGAATAAGGCTGTCACATGACAAAATGTGGAGAAAGTGAAGCGCCGTGAATACTTCTTGGATGCACTGTATAACTGAAGGCAAAACAGGTTTTTTTTAGATAAGAGTAGAGAACACCTGTCAGGTTTTTATGGCTGTCTGTTTTCCCGTTAAAGAGATTCACCCTCTCTATTTGTCCTGGTGACCATTCTCACCAAAAGTGAAAATTCCCAAATATTAAGTGGTCGCCAGAACAGAAATGGGAACACTGGTTCTGATGACTACTCAGTTTTCCCTCACTTTGGACATATTTCCTTTTATTCCTGTTGTGGCTATGGGACAGAAAGTAAAGGAAAAACTCCCCAATGGGGCACAGATGCAAAAGCAAAAAAAAAAAAAAACACAACACTTTACAGGAATGGGCGTGACTAGTTGTTGACAGGCCAATCAATCACAGTCAACACCACCCTCTGCCACCACTGCCTACTCTATGCCCTCTGCTTAATATTCGCCACCTGCGATTAATTATCCATTCTCTCCGATGCCATTTCACAGCTAGCTTTCTTTCAGAATGCTGGGCAAAGAAATCAGTGAACATATCTCTCAAATTCTCCAAGCTCCCTCAATTTTATTTGAGCTCAAATGTACTCAGTACTAAGCATTTCAGATTTAAATGCAGTGCAAAGTGGCAGCTGAGAAGGACTTTGGAGACTCTCTGTCCATGACCTCTTTTTCCAGCTCAGTTGGCTTCAGTGGCGGCTGGTGGTTTTTTTCTTTGGGGGGTGGCAAACACCCCCCCCCAGCACTTATCCCATCCAGGTTGCGGGCGGGTATGTGGGCTCATAGGGGCGACGGGCGGGCTCCTACTGGCAGTGGGCAGCGGCTCCTGTGTCATCTTCCCTTCTGCATCACGGCAGCTTCCGCCGTGTGGTTCCTCCCCCTGGGCATCCAATAGGTTCGCCAGTCCTTTCAGCCAATCAGGTGACGGGTCTCAAGACCCACTTCCTGACTAGTCGGGAGGAGGATCAGAGTGGTGAAAGCGAATATTAATTCGCTATTGTCACACAATGCACAAAAAAAGAACCCTAACCACTAAAGGACTTTGACAGTACTATTGAAATAAAACATCAAGAATTTTATTGTACAAACGTTAAAATCATCTCAATGTCATAGAAAAACATGTAAATACATAACACAATTGTAGGAAAAATTTCCCTGTGATAATGTTGTACTTTTATTATCACCCTACTGCAGCTAAGTGGTGAATGGCTCACGGTAACTTCACTTCAAAGCAGATGCGTTTCACGGTTACAAAAAGCCAGCTTCTTCAGGAAAATAGGGCTATACTGCGAGCTCTGAACAATTGTAAATATAAATAACAATGGTTATTTTACAATCAGCTGTCACCAACTCCCCCAGTGTATGGAGTAGTCCACATGGGTTTTTCTCAGAGTCTGCCATAACCAACTATAGTCACAGTAAGTAAATGAACAATAATCTCATGTCTCTTGAATTCTGGTATGGTAAAGGTTTTTCACTGAGTAAATGGGGTGGTTGAGCAGTGAGGAGCAGCGGAAGGAAGAGAGCCTCGTGTCACTGCCTCCGTTCCCTCTACAACATTCTCGCAGAGAAATTTTTCCTACAATTGTGTTATGTATTTACATGTTGTTCTATGTCATTGAGATGATGGCCTCACCTGGAGTATGCTCTCCAGTTCTGGGCACCAGTCCTAGTGGTGAGATATGGGGGTCTTATTGACCCCATATCTCACTATTAAGAGCACCTGACATGTCATATTGCTGACTTTTTTGAAAAAAAAAAAAAAAAATGATCACTTTTATTCCTATTACAAGGAATGTAAAAATCCCTTGTAATAGGAATAAAAGTGATCAATTTTTTTTTTTTTTTCAAAAAAGTGTCAAAATAAAAAAAATAAAATATAATTAACAATAAAAAAAAAAAAAACAATTTAAAGCGCCGCTGTCCCCGTGTGCTCGCACGCAGAAGCGAACGCATAAGTAAGTCCCGCCTACATATGAAAACGGTGTTCAAACCATATATGTGAGGTATCGCCGCAAATGTTGTAGCGAGAGCAAAAATTTTGGCCCTAGACCTCCTCTGTAACTCAAAACATGTAACCAGTAAAAAAAATTTAAAGCGTCGCCTATGGGGATTTTTAAGTACCGAACATTGGCGCCATTCCACGAGCGTGTGCAATTTTGAAGCGTGACATGTTAGGTATCTATTTACTCGGCGTAACTTCATCTTTCACAAAATGCAAAAACATTGGGCTAACTTTACTGTTTTGTTTTTTTTTTTTTTTTTAAACACAAAACAGTTTTTTTCCCAAAAAAAACGCGTTCAAAAAATTCCTGCGCAAATACTGTGTGAGATAAAAAGTTGCAACAACGCCATTGTATTCTCTAGGGTCTTTGCTAAAAAAAACATATATAATGTTTGGGGGTTCTATGTAATTTTCTAGCAAAAAAATGATGATTTTTACATGTAGGAGCAAAGTGTCAGAATTGGCCTGGCATTGAGGTGGTTAAACCGCGTAGATGGTTCTTTACTGTAAGAGCAGCAAGGATGTGAAATTCCCTTCCACAGGCGGTGGTTTCAGCGGGGGGCATAGACAGTTTCAAAAAACTATTAGATAAGCACCGGGACGACCACAACATACAGGGATATACAATGCAATACTGACATATTTTTTCAACATCACCAACTATGTAACCAACTATTTAACTAATGATTTGTACAATAAAATTCTTGATATTTTATTTCAATAGTATCATTAAAGTCCTTTAATTAGCGGTTATGGTTCTTTTTTGTGCATTATATAATTAGGATGTGGTACTGGACAAATATTATGTCCATTTAGTAGAGGGATCTCCCTAGTGGCCCCTCCTCCCAAATCCTTCCGTATTGTCACACAACTGGGTGGTATCAGGGCACAGTGCCTTTCGCCCCGAGCCCACTCTTTTTTGAAGCCTATTAGAGCCTCTGGCTCTTATCACGTGCTTCAAAAAAACACACCCCCGCCATTGGAATCCATGTGTCCGGCGCCCTGTATGTAGATCAGGGGGCCGGGCGCATGGATGGGGGGGCAGCGCCCGTGCACCCCTAATGGACTAAATGAAATTTAAATCTCATGACTTTTTCCTAAAGAGGACCTATCTCTGCTAGTTTGTGAAGTAAGAAGCATCAAGGGTTTACTGGAAAGGCAAGTATTAGTCGGGAGAGGCCTTTTCATAGACACTGTCAAAGCAACATTAAGCCTTGATTTTTTTTTTTCATAATAACAAACGTGGTATTCTTACCTGCTCTGTGCAAAAGTTTTGCAAAGAGTAGCCCCGATCCTCTTCTTCTAGGGTCCCCCGTGGGTGCTCCAGGCTCCTCCTCTTTGGAGTCGATTTCCACAAGGGCACCCATGTGGGCTCTCTCCCAAGCTGCCCTGTCTGCGTCTATTGACACAGAGCGGGTGGTTCGGCCCTGCCTTCCCACTCGGCACCACAAATGATTGACAGCAGCCGCTGTTCTCGCTCGTACACATCACTTGATCAGACCAAGCTCAGGTAAGTATAAGGGGGGGGGGGGGCTGGGGGGATTTTGCAGCACAGATGGTTCTTCACCTTCATGCATAGATGCATGAAGGTGAAAAACCTTAGTGCTCTAGAACCACTTTTACCCCTTCTTCATTGTTTTTCTATGCAGCACATGACAACGCACAGATTGCTCCAATGTGTGCATGTACCACACTGAAACGCACTTGCGTTTAGCTGCGATGCCAAAGTACATTGGGATGCCAGAATGACTAGCACTGTAACTACCTTGCAGAAGTCACTTGAGGGGAGGTCTGTCTAGTTCTGCTTTAATTTGACGAACACAGACAAAGATTTGAAGCATTTTTTTTTTAACAGGTTCAGCTAAAAAAAAAAAACAACTTCACTAAGGTATGAAGTAAAAGTACCTCCGTGCCAGGTATAGAAGTAAAATACTAAAATAATCCGGTGATTATTACATCATAGCACTTAATGGCTTTGTCTACTCTACAAGGGAAGAGCCTAGGGTTAAGACAAATAGATGATACAGGGTACTACAAAGCATCCGTAGACTACTTCAGTGTTTTAAAGTGAGTTACACAGTTTCCATTAATCGGTAAACCAGACTGACATATACCAACTAAACTACAGACTGGGTCTGCAGGACTTTCACATTGCAAACACAACACAAAAACCCTGACTGAAATGGGTGCTAGGAAATTAATTATTCATACAGGCTGAAAACAAAGACCACAATGGGGAGAAAGGGAGGTTGGTCTGGACTGTTAACTCATTGTGAAATGGAGATGTCTTGTATAATAATCCACAAATACATAGCTCTCTAGACTAAAAGGTACAGCAATATTACCCCATAAAATCACTTGTCTTTTCAGCTAAACAATTAGCACAATTATTAGCTGGATTTACAGGAGACAGTATTTTATTGATTTTAAATTGGATCTGAACACAAAAAATGAAGATATACTATATTATGTGGAACAACAAGAAATGTCAATTGTGCCTTCCCAGTACAGTGAAAATGTGTTTTGACTTGAATTCCTTCTGAAATAAAGAAGTGCACTTCCTGGTATGCGATGGTGCCTAGGACCTCTCAGCTGTATATCTAAAGCATGAACCACAAGCTTCCTCACAGAGACAAAGGCATGCAAAACAAGGCATTGTAAAATCAGTAATGGTGGAAAAAAAAAAAAAACATCTGTAAGGTGGCCCACAGGTAGAAATAGTAGTCCTTCGTCTACCTTCTTTTGAGCACAGTTTACAGAGTCTTATCACTCTTTAACAACTTCCAATTCTGACACTTCTCTCTTGCTAGAAAATTACCCCAAACTTTGCATATATTTCTTGAGCAGAGGCCCTATAGAATAAAATGATGGGTGTTGCAATTTTTATTTGTCACACGGTATTTGCGCAGCAGTTTTTGCAAATGCTATTTTTTTTTTTAAATATACACTTTAATGAATTTTATTACACACAAACAGATAATACCCAATCTTTTGGTAAAATGTAAAAGATGTTACGCTGAGTAAATAGATATCTAACTTGCCATGCTTTAAATTTACGTACGCCCGTGTAATGGCGCCAAACTAGGGAACTTAAAAATCTCCATAGGCGATGTTTTAAACTTCTTTACAGGAGACAGTACTTACCTGAGAATGAAGCGCCCGCACCGCCTCCCGGTCAACGCTGAGGGAGCCGACATGTTCCCTCTGCGTTTCTTCCGGGTTCGCGGCTCTGGCACTGTGAGTGGCCGTAGCCACGAACCGGGAAGAAACACAGAGGGAACATTAGAGCGGTTCCATTGTACAGAACGGGAGGCGACTTGTCAGGCGGCTAGGTCGTCTGACAAGTCGCCCCTGTGTGAACCGGCTCTAAGGGTCCCATCTTGGGATGTTTATTTACAGACTGCCTACTGACCTTAACTTACACAATAGTAGTCTGTGGGGAACGGTGTCAAATACGTTAGCAAAATCCATGCATACTATATCCTCAGCCAGTCGTCTAGTTTTTTTTTCTTACTTCCTCCTAAAAGAAAGTAAACTTTGTTCTTTCATGAATCCATGCTGACTATTTATCAAACTCAAGTAATCTTCTAAATCATAGACTGTGCCAGAGGTGTTGATGGAAAGAAACATACAGAAAAATACCATAGTTTAAAGGATCTTTGGCACAAGTTTCTTAATTGGAGGGGGGAGGGTCAACAGAGTTGGGAAAGTTTGGATCCCCAGGGACACAATCTGGGTATAACAATGGGATCAGGACCACAGGGCAATATGCAGCCACCCACAGGTGTAAGTCCAGGTCCCTAGGCAATCTTTGGGGTACGACAAGGTTTAAGTCTGGGGAAGCAGATCATTAATCCGGACACAACAAGGGTAAAGACTGCAATCTGGCCAGCAAGGGTTAATGTCCAACAGTACAGGGAATTGATTCGGGAACAGCAAGAGTTAAAGTGATACTAAAGTCTCTTTTTTATTTTATTTAAAAATAACAAACATGTCATACTTACCTGCTCTGTACAGTGATTTTGCACAAAGCAGCCCGGATCCTCCTCTTTTCGGGTCCCTTGTCAGCGCTCCTTGCCCCTCCCTCCTGCCGAGTGTCCCCACAGAAAGCAGCTTGCTATGGGTGCACCTGAGCAGTGCCGCAACTCCGTGTGTCCATTCAGACATGAAGCCGTGGTTTAGCCCCAATTCCTCTCTCTCCTGATTGGCTAAAAAACAAAAAGTTTTTTAACCATCTCAATACAGGGCATTTTAACCCCCTTCCTGCCCAAGCCATTTTTCAGCTTTCAGCGCTGTCACACTTTGAATGACAATTGCGCAGTCATACAACATTGTACCCAAATGAAATTTTTATTATTTTTTCCCCACAAATAGAGCATTATTTTGGTGGTATTTGATCACATCTGCGGTTTTTATTGTTTGCGCTATAAACAAAAGAAGAGGGACAAGTTTGAAAAAAAAAACACAATATTTTTTACTTTTTGTTATAATAAATATCCATTTTTTTTTTGTTTAAAACAAATTTTTTCCTCAGTTTAGGCTGATACTTATTCTTCTACATATTTATGGTAAAAAAAAAATCACAATAAGCGTATATTGATTGGTTTGCGCAAAAGTTATAGCGTCTACAAAATAGGGGATAGATTTATAGCTTTTTTTTTTTTTTTACTAGTCATGGCGGCGATCTGCGATTTTTATTGTGACTGCGATATTGTGGCAGCAGACACATCGGACACTTTTGACACATTTTTGGGACCATTCACATTTATACAGCGATCAGTGCTATAAAAATGCACTGATTACTGTATAAATGTGACTGGCAGGGAAGGGGTTAACACTAGGGGGTGATCGAGGGGTTAACTGTGTTCCTAGGGAATGTTTCTAACTGAAGGGGGAGGGGACTCACAAGGGGAGGAGACCGATCTGTGTTGCTCTGTACTGAGAACACAGATCGGTCTCCTCTCTGACAGGACGTGGATCTGTATGTTTACACACACAGATCCACGTCCTGCCATGTTACCGGGCAATCGCGTGTGCCCGGCGGACATCACGGCCGACGGGCTCGCGCATCGGGTGCCCAGTGACACGGCGGGTGCGCGCGATTGCCGTCGGCGGCACGCGCGCCCCCTGGTGGGTAGGGAAGGCGAGGAAGTCATATGACGCCCTCCCAGAACGAGAGCCGCGCCACCTCGCCGCCATATGACAGCCAGCGGGCGTCAAGCGGTTAAATAACAAGCATGTTATACTTACCTTCTCTGTGCAGTGGGTTTGCACAAAGCAGCCCCGATCCTCCTCTTCTCGGGTCCCCCGCAGGAGCTCTGGGCCACTCCTCCTTGCCAAGTGCCCCCATAGCAAGCCGCTTGCTGTGGGGACACTCGTGCTCACTCCCAAGACAGAGAGTGCAGCTCAGCTTCATCCCCTGTTCCTGTCTCACTGGCTGTGATTAACAGCAGAGGGAGCCAATGGCACCACTGCGGTCTCTCAGCCAATCAGGAGGGAGAGTCCCATATGGTTAAAAAGTTAAAAAACCTTCTGCCTTTATAACCACTTTAAGGCAGCAATCTGGCCAGCGAGGGTTACATCCAACAGCACAGGATAGCCAGTTTAGTAGAGAGAGGTCAGGCAGGGATCTTTCAGAGGTAGTTTGTCGGGTTCTGGGGAAGAAGAATTGGACATGCATCCCGCATGTTGAGGTGTGGAGTGGTGGGAGATGTGTGGGAAATGGAGAGGGTAGGGGGGGTGCCCAATTCAGCCCTATCTTTTTTTTCCCCTTACACTTGTAGCAAGTCTTCTCCTCTGTTGAAACTTGTTACTCTCAATTCTGTGAAAACTTGCATCTAATATAACCTTTTAAAAGCAGCAGCAGTTATCTTGGGCACACCTTCATGTCCTGTCTGAATGACTTCAATCATCAATCCCATATCCTCCTGACTCTACTGTTGTTGGGCAGCATCTAATAGCGATTCATTTTCTCTGCCATCAATCATTTTGCTCTTCATCATGTGTGGGTGTGATGAATCTGAATAGAGCTGGCATTGGTCACTTAAAGTGTTACTAAACCTAGGACCATGCATTCACTATATTTGGTCTCCCACAGTACACAGAACATGGAAATGCAATTATTTTAATAAATATAAACTGCTAAATACCTTTTCTCATCAGCAGTATATATAGTCTTGTGACTTTTATCAGTTTTCGGCCAAGCACTGGTTAACACTTGTAGGAGGAGTTTTCATTCAGCTCTGACGGTCCTATGAGGCTGCATGACCCCTGACCCTCTGTCTGGAAAGTGCTGATTGGCCCCGTGCTGATCACATGCACCCTCCCAAAATAAATAAATAAAACGCTCTAGTAATACATACCGGGTTTTATTCACTTACCACGGGGTGTCATTAGGAGTCATTGTAGTCATTCACACAATACTCCTTTCACCTGCTTCTAGTGTCATGCTAGATTATGTTTGATATGCATTAGTTCATATCCACGTGTATTGCACCAATAGCTGGTGCTCATTTGTGTGGTCATCACCACTCACCTCACATGTCCTTCTAGCATACCCTTATCATTTTTGACTGTAAGTTTTGTTTGTTTATTGTGTATCACTTCTTATGCCTCGTACACACGGTCGGATTTTCCGACGGAAAATGTGTGATAGGACCTTGTTGTCGGAAATTCCGACCACGTGTGGACTCCATCACACATTTTCCATCGGATTTTCCGACACACAAAGCTTGAGAGCAGGCTATAAAATTTTCCAACAACAAAATCCGTTGTCGGAAATTCCGATCGTGTGTACACAAATCCGACGCACAAAGTGCCACGCATGCTCACTATAAATAAAGAGATGAAAGCTATTGGCCACTGCCCCGTTTATAGTCCCAACGTACGTGTTTTACGTCACCGCGTTCAGAATGATCGGATTTTCCGACAACTTTGTATGACCGCGTGTATACAAGACAAGTTTGAGCCAACATCCGTCGGAAAAAATCCTAGGATTTTGTTGTCGGAATGTCCGAACAAAGTCCGACCGTGTGTACGGGGCATTACACTGTGATCTAGGATTTACTCCACTTCATTAGAGGGGGTGTTAGCACTCGCCTCAAGCCCGCATTAGGGGGGTAGCGCCACTCTTCATCTCCTTGTCTTAGGGGGTGATTCAGATTTTCCATGTATATTCTTTAAAGTGGCAGCAATTTTTGGGTCATTCTTCACCATACAGAGCGCAGTGATGGTAGGACAGGGTTTGGCAGCTTTTTTCTTGTCCACCTACAGTTTTTCTAGTAATACACACCAATCTGAGCATGTGCAGAGTGCCTCCAAGGCTCTGTTCTTTAGCAAATGGATGGGGGACAGTAAAAGAAGGGAAGATCAGAGAAGACAGGATCAAACAGCCCTGTTTAACCTCTTAGGTTCCACAGTGTGTATAAAGAGAATACTTTACTGCATATACAGTATCTCACAAAAGTGAGTACACACCTCACATTTTTTATAAATATTTTATTATATCTTTTCAAGTGACAACACTTAAGAAATGACACTTTGCTACAATGTAAAGTAGTGAGTGTACAGCTTGCATAACAGTGTAAATTTGCTGTCCCCTCAAAATAACTCACTCAACACACAGCCATTAATGTCTAAACCATTGGCAACAAAAGTGAGTACACCCCCAAGTAAAAATGTCCAAATTGGGTCCAATTAGCCATTTTTCCTCGCCGGTGTCATGTGACTCGTTACTGTTGCAAGGTCTCAGGCGTGAATGGGGGGTCTCAGGCGTGAATGGAGAGCAGATGTGTTAAATTTGGCGTTATCGCTCTCTCTCTGGTCACTGGAGTGCACGTGCTCAGCGTCATATCCAGCGGTTGTCTTTGAGAAATAGATGTAAGAGTGCTGCCAGCATTGCTACAGAGGTTGAAGGGGTGGGGGCCAGCCTGTCAGTGCTCAGACCATACGCCGCACACTGCATTAAATTGGTCTACATGGCTGTCATCCCAGAAGGAAGCCTCTTCAAAAGATGATGCACAAGAAAGCTCGCAAACAGTTTGCTGAAGACAAGCAGACTAAGGACATGGATTACTGGAACCATGTCCTGTGGTCTGATGAGACCAAGATAAACTTATTTGGTTCAGATGGTGTCAAGCGTGTGTGGCAGCAACCAGGTGAGGAGTACAAAGACAAGTGTGTCTTGCCTACAGTCAAGCATGGTGGTGGGAGTGTCATGGTCTGGGGCTGTATGAGTGCTGCTGGCACTGGGGAGCTACAGTTCATTGAGGGAACCATGAATGCCAACATGTACTGTGACATACTAAAGCAGAGCATGATCCCCTCTCTTTAGAGACTGGGCCGCAGGGCAGTATTCCAGCATTATAACGGCCCCAAACACAAGTCCAAGATGGCCACTGCCTTGCTAAAGAAGCTGAGGGTAAAGGTAATGGACTGGCCAAGCATGTCTCCAGACCTAAACTCTATTGAGCATCTGAGGGGCATCCTCAAACGGAAGGTGGAGGAGCGCAAGGTCTCGAACATCCACCAGCTCTGTGATGTTGTCATGGAGGAGTGGAAGAGGACTCCAGTGGCAACCTGTGAAGCTCTGGTAAACTCAATGCCCAAGAGTGTTAAGGCAGTGCTGGAAAATAATGGTGGCCACACAAAAAATTGACACTTTGGGCCCAATTTGGACATTTTCACTTAGGTGTGTACTCACTTTTGTTGCCAGTGGTTTAGACCTTAATGGTTGTGTGTTATTTTGAGGGGACAGCAAATTTACACTGTTATACAAGCTGTACACTCACTAATTTACATTGTAGCAAAATGTAATTTCTTCAGTGTTGTCACATGAAAAGATATAAAATATTTACAAAAACGTAAGGGGTGTACTCACTTTTGTGAGATACTGTACAGACTGATTTTACTGTTGTGGGTTAACACTTTAACAGCTGTTCCAGAACATTAACATATAAGAACATATCCAGCTGTCCCCTCTCCTTGCTCAGCCCAGCACTCCAGTGAGCGCTGGAGTGGAAGAGCAGAGAGCTGGTGACTGGGAGTCACCGATTCTATGCTCAGTGAAGACCAAGAACTGAGCAATCAGAGGTCCCTGGATTGCTCAGTTTTCAGTCTTAGAGGCTGCGGGGTTCAAGATCCACCTAGCTGAGTTTTCTAATCCCACACTTCCTGTTTCAACTGCCCATACACATAGATTTAAGACACATTTGGAATCTATTAGATTCCTCCGTTCATGCTACACAACGAGGATGGGCAAATCGTTTTGACAGCTGTCCCCACTGGGTGTCAAATACATGAACAGAGGCTGCATCTGATTGGATGCCGCTGCTGTTCAGCTGACAATTTTCTACACAGCTCCTTCAATTTTTCAGATGAGGGATGTCGCATGGAGGAGGCCAACAGGGCCACCCACTGGTCAAATTTTATCCAAATGCACATGGTAGAAATGCACAGTCTCTACACCATCCAACAAAAGAATACTTTGTGTGTATTGAGATACATGCAAGGTGTTTTTTGTGAATGGCACTTTTGCTGAGGGTACCTATAAAACAACAGCAAATCACTATAGTAGCAGTGACTACTACAGCGATTCTCAGCTTTCACAGTGATCCCACAGGTATGGCATATGAACACTTAAGATTGGTACACACAGGCCAAATATTGGCCATTTCAACAGAAACCGGACAACATTCGACCAGTGTGTACAGCAGTCTGTCCAACAGAAGTGCTGATCAGTGTGTTCTGGCGGGGGAAGGGGGGAGGTGAGAATACATTAGCACAGCAGGGGACATTTGCTTAGTTAGTACAGCGACCTCTCAGGTTGAACAGAAAAAAAAAACTACCAGTGTGTATCTAGCATAACATTCGTTCAAGCTGGACCAATGTAACTATGCAAAAAAAAAATATGGAATCCTAAAAACCAGCTATAATGGTAGGCTGTCTACCTACTCGTATGTAAGCAGGTGCTAGGTGAAGTGAAAATGCAGTGTCTGGAGCAACTACGACATTGATTAGCCTGATAAGTAGTGCCATTGCATAACGATGATGTCTGTAATGTTTCAAATTTCAATAGTTTAAGATTTGTTTCATGGGGACAATACAGATTCCACATCTGTACAATATTTATGTTTGAGATATGATTATTATCATGAGGCTAAATTAGGAATTCAGTTAAACTACCTCATATTAGTAAACTAACCCTAATATATTTTGAGGTTATCTACTTTTTTTTTTTTACTCTGGGGGCATAATTATACATAAATTGCCTAGGGCTACAGCTAACAATACAGGCAGTCCCCGGGTTACAAACAAGATAGGGTCTGTATGTTTGTTCAAGTCAAAATTTGTTTGTAAGTCGGAACAGGTACATTTTTTAAGTGTAGCTCCAGCCAAAAAAAATGTTTTTTACGTTTTTTGGATAGCATAGGGAAGGGTTAACACCCCTGTGACATTTGTTTTGTTGTCTGTGCCCCTGTTCATAAGATTTCCCCTCACTTTCTGTCCTTGACAATTGGATTTTGAAAATGTTGGGTTGTTGTGGAAACAAGGATTGTTGATAAAGCTTCAGTGGAGACACCTTTTCCCATATTAATGCTTACAGGAGTGAATTTCCCTTCCTAGGGGTAGATTTCCTCTCACTTCCTTTTGTCTTCCTCCGTTCGTAAGTAGGAGTCATTTGTAAGTCGGATGTTTGTAACCCGGGGACTGCCTGTACTGCCTGTTTTTTTATTCAGCCAGCAGGCTTTGTGTGAATGAAGGAATCCACCCCTGCCCCCACTTCCCTACTAAGATATTGTATTTTAACAGCTGCATCTACCACTGTCAGAATACATTGATTAGCGGTTGCAACCACCAAACCAAAGTTTCTAGCTTCTTCCTTTGACAGAAGTCGATCAAAGGATCAACTGTCAAACAGAAGTTCAATCAGTGTGTGGCCAGCTTTAGCCAAGTAGTCCAGCTCCCAGCCACCACCTGCTCTTTAGGTGGTTCAGACTTGCAAAGCCAGTGTTAGGCCCCTTTCACACTTATACGACTTGTCCCACGATTTTGTACTGCAAAATCGTATGACAAGTCATTCTCCATGATTTGCAATGACTACCATTCATATTGGCATGACTTTAAGTCGTGCCGACTTGAAAGTAGTCCCTGCACTACTTTGGTCCAACTTCTATGCGAGTTGTACTCCATAGACCTCAATGTTAAACCCTGAAGTAGCATGCAAGTCGTACCTGAATAATATAGACACGACTTCAGTATGACTTTGTAAGCACAAGCCTGGCTCGCTGATCGGGAAAGGAAAACTTTTTTTCCTTTCACGATGAGCGACAGGCAGTGCTGACAGCTGTCTGGTATGAATCCCGAGGGGGAACGCCACTCCAAGTTTTAAATGAAAAAACCGGCGTGGGTTCCCCCCCAGGGGCATACCAGGCCCTTAGGTCTGGTATGGATCTAAGGGGAACCCCCTACGCCGAAAAATCGGCGTGGGGTCCCCCCCAAAATCCATACCAGACCCTTATCCGAGCACGCAGCCCGGCCGGTCAGAAATGGGGGTGGGGACGAGCTAGCGGCCCCCTCCTCCTGGACCGTACCAGGCCACATGCCCTCAACATGGGGGGTGGGTGCTTTAGGGCATGGGGGGCACCCTGCCGGCCCCCCCACCCCAAAGCACCTTGTCCCCCATGTTGATGAGGACAAGGGCCTCTTCCTGACAACCCTGGCCGTTGGTTGTCGGGGTCTGCGGGCGGGGGGCTTATCGGAATCCGGGAGCCCCCTTTAATAAGGGAGCCCCCAGATCCCGGCCCCCCACCCTATGTGAATGAGTATGGGGTACAGGGTACCCCTACCCATTCACCCAGGGAAAAAAGCGTCAATAAAAAACACAGTACACAGGTTTTTAAAATAATTTATTAGGCAGCTCCGGGATCTTCTTCCGACTTCGGGGGTCCTCTTCCGACTTCGGGGGTCTCTCCGGCGTCTCCTCCCGGTGTCCTGATCTTCTGCCGGCTCCTCCGCTATCTTCTGCAGCTGATTTGCTAGCGGTGGTCCGGACTTCTGCCTTCTTCTTTTCTTCCAGAGATGTTGACACGACACTCTCTCCAGCTGCAATGGTCTCTGAATGCTCCGCAACGCATTTATATAGGCGGTGACCCCGCCCCCTTATGAGGTCACTGTCCCGGGGCACCCGGTCGTCACCGGGTGATGACCATGCCTCCTAAAACGTCACAGTCCCAGCATGCCCAGGGACTGTGACGGCATAAGGGGGCGGGGTCACCGCCTATATAAGTCCGTTGCGGAGCGTTCAGAGATCATTGCAGCTGGAGAGAGCGTCGTGTCAACATCTCTGGAAGAAAAGAAGAAGGCAGAAGTCCGGACCACCGCTAGCAATTGAGCTGCAGAAGATAGCGGAGGAGCCGGCAGAAGATCAGGACACCGGGAGGAGACGCCGGAGAGACCCCCGAAGTTGGAAGAGGACCCCCGAAGTCGGAAGAAGATCCCGAAGCTGCCTAATAAATTATTTTAAAAACCTGTGTACTGTGTTTTTTATTGACGCTTTTTTCCCTAGGTGAATGGGTAGGGGTACCATGTACCCCATACTCATTCACATAGGATGGGGGGCCGGGATCTGGGGGCCCCCTTATTAAAGGGGCTCCCAGATTCTGATAAGCCCCCCACCCGCAGACCCCGACAACCAACGGCCAGGGTTGTCGGGAAGAGGCCCTTGTCCTCATCAACATGGGGACAAGGTGCTTTGGGGTGGGGGGGCCGCAGGCAAAGTCGTGGCAAAGTCGTACAAAGTAGTACTGCTCCCAAATCGCAGTAAAATTGCAGCAAATCGCGGTAAAATCGCAGCAAAATCGCGGCCTTTGAAGTCGTATAAGTGTGAAAGGGGCCTAAATCTGTTTTTCAAAGCAGACTGAACAGATTCTGGCTTTATATCTAGCAAAGGTTTGAAATGTTGCTACCACATTATGGTTTGCTAAGCGCAACATCACAGGTTTCCATGTCCTATGTCCAACAGGTTCCATAGCCCTGCAGGAAAAATAGTCAATCATTCTCCAGGCTTTCTGCGTAGAGGTGCATCATTTTGTGAAGATTTATAGAAAAAATGTGCATAAAAAGTATATATAAGCATTTTACTAATAAAGCATAGGGGTATACGTTATCAAGTTAACATTTCTTTAAACATGCATGAGTCAAACCTAGTGTCAGCAACAGCAGTTATGTCAGTGGGAGGTATTGGGAAAGAATAAGCACATGACCAAACACCACTAATGTGTAACGTGTTCCCACTACTGAAGATAACTGGAAGCATGCCATTTAGGCAGAGCTGGACATTGAGCTTAAATTATGGTCTTCCTTATAATGGATATCACATTGCAAAATATAGACTTTAGGTGAATGGACAGAAAGACGCAATAAGAACTCCTCGACTGCCAAGGAAATCTTGGTAGACCATCTCTGCCTTTCTACACATTATCTAGAGGATGGCTGTTTTTGTCAAGAAATGTATGGCTCTAAATAAACATACAAATAAAATAATCTATTACAATTGTCTGCAGTTACCCAAACTTTTAAATACAAACACACTAATATTCAGGACATATGGGGCATATGTGCACGAGCAAGGAGGATGGCCACTTGATTCACCTGCTTCACGCTGTCAAAGCAATTCAGCTTACCTAAGCACAGCCCGCACTCCGGCATCTCTCACCCACCTCCCGTGGCTCCGGAACTCCTCAGGCTTCTAGTGGTTATGTACCGCTTGTCCAAGCAGCGCCAGCGCTGTTGGTTCAACATTGGCCAGACTGCTGGTTGGAAGCTAAACAGTGGGGACCTTGAGTGGAGAGTGAACAAGTTTTGCTTTTTGACTGCTGGTGATTGTTGGGTGTCATTTTTAGGTTCTTTTTGGGGCTTTTCCTTGTAGCTTTTTAACACCTTTTTCTGACACTTTTTAAACAGTTTTTTTCTTTGCTTCCTTCAGCCTACTAATTAAGGGGAGTGGTTAATTGATCACAGGTGCTTGAGGTCTATATAACCTTGTGTAGAACTCATTGTGAGCCTGCTCATCTTTGAGCTTGCTGGAACTCTGTCCAAGTGGAACTGGACTAAGTAGTGAGTTAAAAACCAGAGTTAATGGAACTGGACTAAGTGGTGAGTTAAAAACCAGAGTTAGTGGAACTGGACTAAGTGGTGAGTTAAAAACCAGAGTTAGTGGAACTGGACTAAGTGGTGAGTTAAAAACAGGAGGTTACAACAGGGGCCATAGTACCTGTGTAGTGTGAGTACCTGAGTGTTGTCTGAGTAGTGTGTGTGGATCGTTAGTACTGGTGTATTGTGCACTTGTGTATTGCAGGTGCACGTAGGTCTGCGAATGCACGTAGATCTGCACATGCACTTAGGTCTGCACGTAGGTCTGCGAGTGCACATAGGTCTGCATATAGGTCTGTGAGTGCACGTAGGTCTGCAGGTAGGTGTGCGAGTGCACATAGGTCTGCACAGGTCTACGAGTGCACGTAGGTCTGCGGGTACCTGTGTATTGTCTTGTTGAGTACCCGTGTATTGTCTTGTTGAGTACCTGTGTATTGTCTTGTTGAGTATTAGTGTCAGGAAGCTAGTTGTTGGGTAATATGGACAGGGTATAATCCCCAATCCTCATTAAATGTAATGGGTACGATGCCAGGCGGGTGTGGAGAGGCGACTCGTTGTACATCTTGCGGCATGTATGCATTCCTTGATCATCCGATCGAGGGTGAATACTGCTGTGCAAAATGTAAGCACATTGTTTCCCTGGAAGCCCAGGTTCTGAATCTGGGGAAGCAACTGTCAGCACTGAGAAGTCCCTCCATACTAAAGTAGAGCCAGGAACGTACACGGCAGGTGCCAGCACAGAGGCGGGTGGAGACAAAGAGGTGCAGGCACTAAGAAAGAGTAGATGGGTGACAGTCAGGAAGGGTAGAGGGGGAAGTGCCAGGGAGGCCAATCCAGGGCTGGAGCATCCCAATAAGTAAGCTCCATTGAGTGACATTGGTGAAACCAGTCAGGGACCTGCACTGCTGGAGCTGAGGGACTCTCCTAGCTTCCAGGTGACGAACTCCTCCAGTGAGAGTGGGGGGGAATGAAGGGAAAGACAGATTCTGGTGGTAGGGGACTTAATTCTTAGATGGACAGAGAGGCCAATCTGTAACAAAGACCTGAAGCGCCGAACTGTATGTTGTCTACCGGGCACTTGGGTTCGGTACATCACGGATCTTGTGGACAGATTACTGGGAGGGGTTGGGGAAGACCTGGCTGTCATGGTGCACGTTGGCTCCAATGACAAAGTCAGAGGCAGATGGAGTGTCCTAAAGAACGATTTTGGGGACTTGGGAGCTAAATTGAGGAAAAGGACCTCCAAGGTAGTATTCTCAGGAATACTACCAGTACATCGAGCCACACCAGAAAGGCAGAGGGAGATTAGGGAAGTAAACAAGTGGCTGAAGAGCTGGTGTAGTAAGGAGGGGTTTGGTTTCCTGGAGGACTGGGCTGACTTCTCAGTCAATAACCGGTACTATAGAAGGGATGGACTGCATCTACAGTTGCAATAAAAAGTATGTGAACCCTTTTGGAATGATATGGATTTCTGCACAAATTGGTCATAAAATGTAATCTGATCTTCATCTAAGTCACAACAATAGACAATCACAGTCTGCTTAAACTAGAAACACAGAAAGAATTAAATATGTTACCATGTTTTTATTGAACACACCATGTAAACATTGACAGTGCAGGTGGAAAAAGTATGTGAACCCCTAGACAAATGAGATCTCCAAGAGCTAATTGGAGTGAGGTGTCAGCCAACTGGAGCCCAATCAATTATATGAGATTGGAGGTGTTGGTTACAGCTGACCTGCCCTATAAAAAACACACACCAGTTCTGGGTTTGCTTTTCACAAGAAGCATTGCCTGATGTGAATGATAAAATAACTAAAATGTTGCGCTACTCAAACAATTGAAAGTGACATATACAGCAGCCAGCATTAACAGTGTAGTAGCAAAGTAACAATGGATAAAGGGTAAAAAATGCAGCGCTTGGTGCGAATCAACAGTGCACATGTATGTGACTAACAACCAACATTAAAGTGATGAAAGTGTTAATATGTCAAACAAATGATTAGTCCATAATCATGTAGAAAACCCCTCTCAGTGTGTATCCTGTGAGTATCCAACACCATATGATGGTGGGTCTGTGGGTGGACAGAAGGTTAATCTGATGTAAACCGCAAGGATGATGTTACAAACTTCCTGGGTGCCCTGTAAATCCCAGAGGTGGTATTCCAATAATCACTATCCACAGCAGAGTAGAAGAGAAATGACTACCAGTCCCAGAGAGCAGAGGAGGCTGCGGGGAGAGAACGGGACAAGGAGCACCATGTGGATTTTTTTACCCCCTTTTATATGTCCTCTTACTGGCTAATTGAAAGCTGCAACCCCCTCCATATCGATGTGGGTAGGACCCCTGTATTGAGCTCCAGACTACACATCTCCCTTCCAATCTGCACAGAGGAACCAGGAGAACCTGCCATACACGTCAAGTCTCCACTGGGATCGCTGATCCATAAGTCTGTATGACACCTAGCCGTATGGCAAACGTGTCCAACAATTTTGGTAAGAGTATTCATTTCTCTTCTACTCTGCTGTGGATAGTGATTATTGGAATACCACCTCTGGGATTTACAGGGCACCCAGGAAGTTTGTAACATCATCCTTGCGGTTTACATCAGATTAACCTTCCGTCCACCCACAGACCCACCATCATATGGTGTTGGATACTCACAGGATACACACTGAGAGGGGTTTTCTACATGATTATGGACTAATCATTTGTTTGACATATTAACACTTTCATCACTTTAATGTTGGTTGTTAGTCACATACATGTGCACTGTTGATTCGCACCAAGCGCTGCATTTTTTACCCTTTATCTGATGTGAATGATGCCTCGCACAAAAGAGCTCTCAGAAGACCTACGATTAAGAATTGTTGACTTGCATAAAGCTGGAAAGGGTTATAAAAGTATCTCCAAAAGCCTTGCTGTTCATCAGTCCATGGTAAGACAAATTGTCTATAAATGGAGAAAGTTCAGCACTGCTGCTACTCTGCCTAGGAGTGGGTGTCCTGTAAAGATGACTGCAAGAGCACAGCGCAGACTGCTCAATGAGGTGAAGAAGAATCCTAGAGTGTCAGCTAAAGACTTACAAAAGTCTCTGGCATATGCGAACATCCCTGTTAGCGAATCTGCGATACATAAAACACTAAACAAGAATGGATTTCATGGGAGGATACCACAGAGGAAGCCACTACTGTCCAAAAAAAACATTGCTGCATGTTTACAGTTTGCACAGGAGCACCTGGATGTTCCACAGCAGTACTGGCAAAATATTCTGTGGACAGATGAAACCAAAGTTGAGTTGTTTGGAAGAAACACACAACACTATGTGTGGAGAAAAAGAGGCACAGCACACCAACATCAAAACCTCATCCCAACTATGAAGTATGGTGGTGGGGGCATTATGGTTTGGGGCTGCTTTGCTGCGTCAGGGCCTGGAGGGATTGCTATCATCAAAGGAAAAATGAATTCCCCAGTTTATCAAGACATTTTGCAGGAGAACTTAAGGCCATCTGTCCACCAGCTGAAGCTCAACAGAAGATGGGTGTTGCAACAGGACAACGACCCAAAGCATAGAAGTAAATCAACAACAGAATGGCTTAAACAGAAGAAAATACGCCTTCTGGAGTAGCCCGGTCAGAGTCCTGACTTCAACCCAATTGAGATGCTTTGGCATGACCTCAAGAAAGCGATTCAGACCACACATCCCAAGAATATTGCTGAACTGAAACAGTTCTGTAAAGAGGAATGGTCAAGAATTACTCCTGACCGTTGTGCACGTCTGATCTGCAACTACAGGAAACGTTTAGTTGAAGTTATCGCTGCCAAAGGAGGTTCAATCAGTTGTTAAATCCAAGGGTTCACATACTTTTTCCACCCGCACTTTGAATGTTTACATGGTGTGTTCAATAAAAACATGGTAACATTTAATTCTTTGTGTGTTATTAGTTTAAGCAGACTGTGATTGTCTATTGTTGTGACTTAGATGAAGATCAGATCACATTTTATGACCAATTTGTGCAGAAATCCATATAATTCCAAAAGGGTTCACATACTTTTTATTGCAACTGTAAATGAGGAGGGTGCAGATCAGCTGGGAATGAAGATGGCCAAAAAGTTAGAGGGGTTTTTAACCTCCCTGGCGGTATCATTATTTCAGATTTTTGATGCTGAAAGCGGTACCATTATTTTGCATGGAAATTTGGCGTTTTATATTGTAGGCTTGTAATTCTTAGGAATAACTCACTTAAATCTGTCCAAACCAGAGTCTAGTAGTCATTTCGGGTATGATAAAGTTTGAAACACAAATTCATAAATTATAATATAATAAATAACTATAAATAATTGTACCAAATAATAATATAATAATAAAAATTATTCAATAATGTAATCAAATCAAAAACACTGAAATTTGCTCAGTTGCAGAATTGTCGCTGTCATTACTTTTCAGCGTTTGATGACGGATGTCCCCACAAATCACTATCGCTCAATTCTGCAAGTGATTCTAATTTATTATCGCTGTTTACTAGCTGGTCTAAAACCCCTTTTGATGTAAAGGGACGGTTTTGGTTGCTATGGACAATCTCCAGTTTCCAGGCAGAAAGAAGTTTTTATAATATAAAACTGCATGCAGGGCACTGGAGAGACCACTAGGGACAAAAGGGGGGTGAAATAATTTCATACAGTAATGTAATCTGTAAGATTACAGTATACTGTATGTATTGTGTTTCACTTTTTGAATATGGCGCCATTCTCCGTCCTCGTGTGTCGCAACGCTCACAGGGAACGGAGCTCCGTGATGAATCGAGTGGAGGACGAGCCGCTCACACTGCGGGGAGACATCGCAGGATCCAGGGGACAAGGTAAGTAAGCTCCTCCTGGATCCTGCGATTCCGAGTCTAGCTCGGGGTTACCGCTTTTGGTTCTGAAATTCCACCCGAGCCAGACTCAGGAATACCGCCAGGGAGGTTAAACTAGGCGACGGGGGGGGGGGTCAAGAGGTAGAGATAGTCAGCGCGGAACATATTCCAGAGGGTAGTATTGGGGGCATTAGTGATAGGTTGACCAAAGTACATAACCCCAAGGTAAGTATAGAAGTCCTGATTGCAATCTCGGAACACCCAGTAAGAGGATAACATGCGACCGGTCTAAACTACGTGGCATGTTCACCAATGTCAGGAGCCTGGCGGACAAGATGGGTGCACTAGAGATACTGTTGTATGAGGAGGATTTGGATTATGTGGGAATTTCAGAGACCTGATTCAACAGCTCTCATGATTGGCTGGCAACCATTCAAGGGTATACCCTTTATCGCAAGGACAGAGAGGGTAAAAAAGGGGGAGGGGTATGTCTTTAAATCAAGAATAATGTACAAGTGAATGTGAGCGATAACATCACTAAAAGGGAGCTAGGGAGGAGGTGGAATCCTTATGGGTTGAGCTCCAAAGGGATGAAGCCAAGGGGAAAATAATACTGGGAGTATGCTATAGGCCCCCTAACCTGAGGGAGGAAGGGGAGACAGATCGCCTACCACAAATTGAATTAGCAGCAAGGATGGGAAGTGTTATCATAATGGGGGATTTTAATTATCCAGACATAGACTGGGCGGAGGAAACCACGCATTCATCTAAGGCTCGCCAGTTCCTAAATGTCTTGCAGGACAATTTTATGGGTCAGATGGTAGACGCACCAACTAGAAATAAAGCGTTACTGGATTTACTGATTACCAACAATACAGACCTGATCATGGATGTGGATATACGGGGCAATTTAGGTAACAGCGATCACAGGTCAATTGGCTTCAGTATAAATCACACAAATAGGAAACATAAGGGGAATACAAAGACACAGAATTTCAAAAGGGCCAACTTCCCTAAACTACGAACCTTGCTAGAAGGCATAAATTGGGAAAGAATCTTAGGAACAAAAAATATGGAGGAGAGATAGGTTTGCTTTAAGAACATATTAAATAAGGGCATTAGCCAATGCATCCCATTGGGTAATAAATTTAAAAGAGCAAACAAAAGTCCTGGATGGCTTAACTCCAATGTAAAAATGCATATAAAAGCAAAGGAGAAGGCCTTCAAAAATACAGGGTTGAGGGATCATCCTCAGCATTCAGACTTTATAAAGAATGCAACAAGAAATGTAAGGGTGCAATAAGAACAGCTAAGATAGAACATGAAAGACGCATAGCGGAGGGGAGCAAAAAAAATCCCAAGAAATTCTTTAAGTATTGTAATAGTGAGAGTCCCTGTCTCTGGGAAAAGGGGGTTAAAAAGGACACAGAGTTTGCATATCTGCGGTTTGCAGAGCCACAGAGCATACGTTTGAAAAGGAGAGGACTGCTCTGGCAGCTTTCTCCGGATCTTGCTATTTCTGGATAGGGCTGTGTAGTTTGGAGATCCCTCAGAGTCTTGGGTGGAACGGGATCTCCAACCCTGTGTCCGGGTCTTGTGGATAGCCAGCAGGGTGTGCCCCCAGGTGCACACAGCCTATATCAGTTTTTCTCAACTCCAGTCCTCAAGGCGCCCCAACGAGTCATGTTTTCAGGCTTTCCATTGTCTTGCACAGGTGATTTGATGCGTTTCTCTGCCTTAGTAATTACCACAGCTGTTTCATCTGAGGAAAATCCTGAAAACATGACCTGTTGGGGCGCCTTGAGGACTGGAGTTGAGAAACCGTGGCCTATATAATGGAGGGACTGGTAAGAGAAGGAAGGTGGAGTGTGAGCAGCTTGCTGCTGCTGTTTGAAGACAAACCTGTGTTTTGAGAGTGGTCTGCCCTGTGGGAGACTGTAGCCCGTGTAAGGGGGATTCTTTGCTACCAGGCCCTCAACTATAAATGCCTGTCTGATGTGGACTCACTGCACAACAATGCATCTATCCACTTGAGCTAAACACCCCAATATCACAGTATGTAAACAGTAAAAAAGAGAGGACAGACCATATTGGCCCCATAAAGAATGAGGAAGGACATCTGGTTACAAAGGATGGGGAGATGGCGAAGGTATTGAATTCATTCTTCTCCTCAGTCTTCATGAGGGATTTGGGGCTTCAGTAACCAAAACTACAGTGTTTATCCTCATGACACATCACAGGAAGCACCTCCATGGTTAACAGAGGACAGAATTAAAATTAGACTTGGGAAACTTAACATTAATAAATCACCGGGACCAGGTGGCTTACACCCGAGAGTACTTCGGGAACTCAGTCAAGTAATTGCCAGACCATTGTTCCTAATTTTTACTTACAGTCCACTGACTGGAATGGTACCAGCTGATTGGAGAAAAGCCAATGTAGCACCAATATTTAAAAAGGCCCAAAATACATGCCTGGGAATTACAGTTAGCCTAACATCAATAGTATGTAAACTCTTGGAGGGGATGATAAGTGACTATGGGGGTTATTTACTAAAGGCAAATCCACTTTGCACTACAAGTGCACTGCAAGTTACATAATTAGCTTCAAACCCAATCTCCAGGTTCTGCAAACCCAGGCATCAAATACAGATGAGGGTTTCGCTTCAAACTCTCATTCTCGCATCAGGGTCGTCAATTCCACGCCTCTTCTCCATCTGATCTACAACGCCATTTTCAAGAATTGCAGTTCAACTTACCTCCTTCCCAAGAGGAGACAGCGTCTTCATTCCCCCGACCCATATCTTCTTAGCCCTCTTGTCAGTTCTCCCAATCTTCACAAATGTCTCAACCCAGCTCCCAAGCACTGCGAGATTTGCAGGCCCAACGTTTTAAGATGTTTTCCACATATTACTGCCAGCCTGATGATTTCCTGGGGCTGTCTTGGTGCATTTTAATTGCCCTCTGATACAATATCCTATGCTGCATGCAGTGTTACAGTGCTACCAAAGGACTGCATTGGACCCTATGGTGTTTGTTCCCTGCCCACCTATTCCCTTGCTTCAAACCCTGATATTGGGATGTGGGTTGCTACCCTATCATGGGCCACCCCATTTGTGAGATGGTGGCCTCGGGGGACTTTGACCTACGTTGCACAACATAATGGGTTCCTAGTATTCGGTATTACTGTAAATTGTTCTGGGGCGGTTTAAGTGTGGCAGTTTGGGTCCATTCAGCTGGCTACCTCCTGCCATTACTGCTTCAAAAGATTCTTGAATGTTACACGGTGGGAGGGCATCTGGTTTCTAGATGGGTTGTTTATTTACTATATGTTGGACTATCATCCCAGATGGCTTGCGGTTACTTTTATATAGTCGACAGGTGACTGTGGCCTCCAGTCCCCACCTATTTCATTGGTTAAATTGCCTGTTTTATTATGAAAGTTCTATATTTCTACTTAATGATTTAACATGGTTGAGATGACATTTCCGGTCGCTCGTTCACCCTTGGAGGCCCCATTTGAGGATGGCGGCCCCGGGTGACTGAGGGACCTATTTTTACATACATTCATATATCTTTAACCCTATAAGTTTTTGTGCTTCCTATAGTGCGTTAGGTTTTGTGCTAATAATATTTTAGTTTATCTCCTTATTTTATGATGTGGAGTGGTTCCGACGGACCACTGCTCCCCCTATGTGCCGGCACTTGGCTAAGACGGTAGTAATGCATTTACACTTTACTTGTTCACTGTGCTACAAGTATTCCTCTGCCTTTTCATGTCCTATGGTTTGCTTCTTCTCTTTTCTTGTTTTTTTTTCCTCTTTTCCCTTCTTTCTCTCCTCTTTTCTTAAGTCCGCGGAGTGTGTGGGCAGCGTAGTTTTTTGGCATGCTTCTTTGATGCCATGACACTGAACTGGTTGTCCCTGAATGTTCAGGGTATGAATTCTCCCCCAAAAAAGTGAAGGTTTTTAAATACCTTAAAAAACAAAAACGTAGATATAGCGTGCTTACAGGAAACCCATTTTTCATCCTCTTGCCCTAAATATTTTCCAGGGCAACAGCTGGCGCTGCATCTCTTTACTGCAACTAAACTAACTATAGCAAGGGCATGGAAGACACCTGGCAGAGAGCGCTGATGGGGATTCGGTCCGCTGCTGGTTTTCCAGCATGCACGGCTGGCTTCTGTCGGACAGACCAACATACACACGGTCCGAACATCGGCCATGGTCTCCTGACATTCGGCTCGTGTGTATGGGGCTTAGGTTCACTCCTGTGACCCACAAGAGAAGCAGGGCCAAAAGAGCTATGGCCCTACTTCTCCTTTAGGATAACTGTGGTGCCATTATGCTCTCTATTTTTTCTGGACCCTCTGATCATTATGATATGCAGTTTTTACAAGAAGTAACTTCTTCTAATTACATTTGTCATTATAATCTCAGACTTGCTTCAATGAACAAAAAAAAAAAAAGGAAAACATCAGCTCAATACTGGGTCATGTATGAACTATATCAACTACTTCTCCATCTTGTGGCCAGAAATTTCTGCTCATACATGTTCTATGGCTGCTTGACCTGGCAGAGGCACTTTTTGCAGTAGTCATAAGAGCATGAGGAAAGAGGGAGGGGCCTAGTGGGACTGAAGTGATGTTTTACAAAAGAAATACTCTAGGCTAGGATACAGAAGGAATGTGGCTTATTATATTTAAATTGTATTGGCGAGTCTAGTTTCTCTGTGACAGATGGCATGTGCACAAATGCACCACAAAGATCAGAATGCTGACATCAAAAATGTTTTTGCTAAAAAGGCTGTGCATTGGGCAAACCACATAATAAACAGAGGAATGTAAATATTTAAGTTTTAAATATTTAACATAACAGCCAGCATGGGGGAAGGAGGGGAGCAATTAAGTGAAGTAAAAGTTCACTTTAAGTTGTCTGTTGAAAAATATGCATCACTCTGCTGCATCCTTTGCTTTTATAAGTCCATGTAGGGGCACCTTAATATATATTTCCATTTTTGCACACTAACTGGGTAACATTAACATTATATGCGTTACATGTCTCCATTTACATAGCATAGATGTTATTTTCTGCACATTTCAGCACTTTAAAATCACACTAGTTCTTTGTTTATGAAGTGACTGGGGAGCTGTGTTTAGCATAAAAAATCCTGTCTGTGCTGAAAGATATCATCTCATCAGTTATAAACTAGTTTTGAACACTAGCATTCCCAACAAATGGTTAAACATGCAGAAGGTGAGCTACTCCATTACTGTATATGTTAATATGTTAATGAGAACTTCTTGCAGTCAGTCATGACCCATGTCCCTGGCTGAGTCTCAAACAATATATGGGCAGGCTGAATGTACCCAAGTTGTTGTCCCCCCCCCACCCCCCCCACCGCAGGGAGAACTCAATGGCTCCATGAGTGGTATTCCCCCATCAACACCGACTATGTTGATCGGAGAATAAAGAGATGTGTTTTTTCCTGCAACAAGGAAAATCGCTCTATGGCCGGCCTAAAAAAAAATTTCTTACCTTTTAGAAATTTCTAGGTATGCTGTGTGAACGGGAACCTATAACAAACGTATAGTGGAGTTTTCTCAAATTTGAGTTAAAAAATACACCTTAAGATTACATTTTACTGTGTTCTTAAAAATAGACAATGGGTAATAAGTAGGTTAGATTGCAAAGCAACAGTGTAAGCACTAGCAGGCACAAAATACCTTAACCACATTCTCTATACAGTATCAAAAGAGAAGAATATTTTCTGTCAATACTAGAAGGTCCTTGAGGGTTTCAGCTTTACACCCACGGTAAGCATGCTCCATCTCCCAGACACCTCTCCTTCTCAGAGACCATTACCCCTTTCCAAGTGTCCTCTTGCTTCCTTTCAGCACTATTTGAGCCTATCTTCACTTATGCAACTTTACACCCTCATGGCTCATGTCAAAGTCCTCTCTCTGCTCTCCTCCTTAGTATTGCACCTTCCTCACCCACCTCTATCTTTTTAAAGTGATCCTAAATCTTAATATTCTATTTTTTAATAATAAAAAATAAACATGTCATACCTACCTGCTCTGTGCAATAGTTTTGCACAGAGCAACCCCGATCCCCCTCTTCTGGGATCCCCGAGGGTGCTCACATCTCCTCCTCTTCGGCAAGTGCCCCCATAGGAAGCGCTTCCTATGGGGGTACTCATGTGGGCTTGATCCCGACCCGCGCTGTCTATGTGTATAGACACAGATGGGTTCTGCCCCATCTGCTGCTCCCTCGCCACAGGGTTCAGTTGACAGCAGCAGGAGCCAATGGCTCCGGGATTTCTAATGACAGAAGGTTTTTTTTAACTTAATGCAGAAAATGCATGAAGGTAGAAACCTTAAGAACCACTTTACATTGTTCTTCAGAATGGTTATTTCTCTCCTCCTTTGTCCTGCAAAGCTTGCATATAGTCAGGGCAAAAATGCAGCAAGGAGTAGATGTGCAGCCAAAGCCAAGACACAGCGAGAGCATACACATAGATGAAGCATAAATGCAGTCAGAAAACAGACACCGTCAAAATGTAGACACAGAGAGACCATAGACACACTCAAAATAACAATGGACCTGGACCCTCTGATCATTACGATATGCAGTTTTTACAAGAAGTAACTTCTTCTAATTACATTTTTCATTATAATCTCAGACTTACTTCATTGAACAAAAAAAAAAAAAAAGGAAAACATCAGCTCCAATACTGGGTCATGTATGAACTATATGAACTACTCCGTCTTGTGGCCAGAAATTTCTGCTCATACATGTTCTATGGCTGCGTGACCTGGCAGAGGCACTTTTTGCAGTAGTCATAAGAGCATGAGGAAAGAGGGAGGGGCCTAGTGGGACAAAAGTGATGTTTTACAAAATACTCTAGGCTAGGATACAGAAGAAAAGTGGCTTATTATAAACCATACCCATTTTTCCTCCGTGTTCTTTGTTCCTAAGATTTTATCCCATTTAGTATCTTCTAGTAAGGATCGTAGTTTAGGGAAGTTGGCCCTTTTGAAATTCAGTTTCTTTGTATTCCCCTTATGTTTCCTATTTGTGTGATTTATACTGAAACTAATTGACCTGTAATCGCCGTTTCCTAAATTGCCCCGTATTTCCACATCTGTGATCAGGTCTGTATTGTTGGTAATCAGTAGGTCTAAGAACGCTTTGTTTCTTGTTGGTGCATTTACTATCTGACCCATGAAATTTTCTTGAAAGACATTTAGGAAATGGCAAACTTTAGATGAATGTGCAGTTACTTCCGCTCAGTCTATGTCTAGATAATTAAAATCCTGCATTATAATGACACTTCCCATCCTTGCCGCTAATCCAAACTGTGATAGGAGGTCCACATCCCCCTCCTCCCTCTGGTTAGGGGGCCTGTAGCATAATCCCAGTATTACTTTCCCCTTAGTTTCCTCCCTTTGTAGCTCTACCCATAAGGATTCTACCTCCTGCGTTGCTTCATTAGTGATGTCATCCCTCACATTCACTTGTACATCATTTTTGATATACAGGCATACCCTTCCCCCATTTTTACCCTCCTTATCCCTCCAATATAGGGAACACCCTTGAATAGTTGCCAGCCAATCATGAGGGCTGTTGAACCAAGTCTCTGAAATTCCCTGAAATTCAAAATCCTCCTCATTCAACAGTAGCTCTAGTTCTGCCATTCTGTCCGCCAGACTCCTAGCATTGGTGAACATGCCACGTAGTTTAGTCCGGACGCATACTCCTTATTGGGTGTTCTGAGGTTGCAAATAGGATTAGTTACTGTAATTACCTCGGGTTTAGGTGCTTTAGTCAACCTACCACTAATGAAAATGAAATAAAAAGTAGCGCATAAATGGTGCCAAAAGTCTTCAATCAAGAAAACAACTGAAAAAAAAAAATGTCCACAAATAATAAACAGTGAAAAAATGAGCAAAAATAGGATTTTTATTGCTAAAAACGCCAGGTAACAATAAAATGTGATCACAGAGTATAAAATCGAAAATGGGTAACAAGGAGGATGCTGGAAGCGCCCGAAGCTTTTCGATCAATGGATCGTCTACTCATCTACACTATGTGGAGCTTGTTTATTTTTTTCTCCACATACTTACTGAGAGATTCAACCAGCCTTCACTCCAGCCTTTGTACGTGACGCATTGTTCCCTCTGATTCGCACCTTGGCCATCCTTTGGGAGGACAAACCTGGCGACCCCGGGAGATCCGCGCAGAGTTTGACCCAGAAGGTTCGCAGAGCTGTGATGCTCGTTCACTGGCCCTGAGAGGCAACCCGCTCGAGTGACTCCCTGTCGCTGACAAGGGAGTCCATCATATCTGGTAAGAGTTTCTTACACACCACCTTTACCAAGTCGCATGTTGTTGAGAGATACAACTTGGGGATGATTTGTTGATTCACCTGCGTTTTAACTTCTGTCTCCCTGCATCCATGCATGGTTTTCAGTGGGACATTCCATGTCATTTGTTTCCCACTCACCAACAGGATTTTATTCACCTATATTGAGAGACTTACAAGTTTTTTCAGTTGTTTTCTTGATTGAAGACTTTTGGCACCATTTATGCGCTACTTTTTATTTCATTTTCACATGTTTCTTTGGTTGTTGTCACCTTGTAAGTAGCTGCTCCGCACCATATATTCTTTCAATTTAGCGCAGTGTACACTTTTATTATTACCTACCACTAATGCCCCCAATACTACCCTCTGGAATTTGTTCTGTGCCGACTAGCTCTACCACTGGACCCTCCCCCCCGTCGCCTAGTGTAAAAGCCCCTCTAACGTGACGGCCATCTTCTCTCTCAGCTGATCTGCACCTTCCCCATTTTGGTGCAGTCCATCCCTGCTAAAGAGCTGGTAACCGACTGAGAAGTTGGCGCAATTCTCCAGAAACCCAAAACCCTCCTTTCTACACCAGCTCCTCAGCCATTGTTTGCTTCCCTAAACTCCTGCTGCATTTCTGGTGTGGCTTGATTAACCGCTTGCCGCCCATCATATGACAGCCAGACGGCGCTGCTCTTGTTTTGGGCGGGAGTCATATGACGTCCGTCCATTTAAACAGGGCATGCGCACAGCCCTGTACCTTCGGTGGCGGCGTATCACGGAGACACCGCTCGCCACCGAGGGGGCTGAACAGCCATTGGGCATGGCTGTTTACCACGTGATCAGCCGTGATAAAGTCACGGCCGATTACAGATGGTACCGCCCCACTTTGCATGGTGCATAAGCGCGCTGCACGTCGGTGGTGGTGTGTTCCCGGGAATACTGCCCGTCACAGACGCTGCTTACAGTGTACATCAGCATACCCTGATTGCCCCCCCCAATAAAGAGGACCTGTCACCACCCATCAAAGTACCTGTCACAGTTCATCTGAGTACCTGTCACACACAGTCCATCTGAGTACCTGTCACAGTTCATCCGAGTACCTGAGTACCTGTCACAGTCCATCCGAGTACCAGAGTACCTGTCACAGTCCATCCGAGTACCCGAGTACCTGTCACAGTCCATCCGAGTACCCGAGTACCTGTCACAGTCCATCCGAGTACCTGAGTACCTGTCGCAGTCCATCTGAGTACCTGAGTACCTGTAACAGTCCATCTGAGTACCCGAGTACCTGTCACAGTTCATCTGAGTACCTGTCACCGCCCTTCAGAGTACCCGAGTACCTGTCACCAGCCCATTAGAGTCCCCGATTACCTATCTTTAGCCTATCAGAGTACCCAAGTACCTGTCACCAGGCCATCAGAGTACCCAAGTACATGTCACCAGCCCATCAGATTACCCAAGTATCTATCTGCAGCCCATGCCTCATAGAATGTACGTTGGGGTGTTTGCTTTCCAAAATGGGGTAATTTTGTGAGTAATTCCACTGTCCTGGTGCTCCAGGACCTTCAAAAGTGTGATAGGTAGGAATGAAATGAGATGTGTAATTTATGCTCCTAGAACGTCCAAAGGTACTACTTCAATGTTGGGCCTCTGTATGTGGCCAGGCTGTGTAAAAGTCTCACACATGTGGTATCACCACACTCGGGAAGAGTAGCAGAATGTATTTTGGGGTGTAAATTTTGCTATATACATGCTATGCGTTAGAAATATCTTATAAATTGACAACTTTGTGTAAAAAAAAAAAAAGCGGTTTCATTTTTTTCCCCACATTTTCCAAAAATTCTGGAAAAATATGAACCGTTCAAAAGACTCATTATGCCTCAGATTATACGTTGGGATGTTTGCTTTCCAAAATGGGGTCATTTTGTGAGCTATTCCATTGTCCTGGTGCTCCAAGGCCTTCAAAAGTGTAATAGGTGGTTGAGACATGAGATGTGTCATTTATGCTCGTAGAACGCCTGAAGGTGCTACTTCAATGTTGGGCCTTTGTATGTGGCCAGGCTGTGTAAAATTCTCACACATGTGGTATTGCCATACTCGGGAAGAGTAGCAGAATGTATTTTGGGGTGTAATTTGTGGTAGGAATATGCTGTGTGTGAGAAATAACCTAATATGACAATTTTGTAAAAAAAAAAAAAAAAAAATCTTCATTTTGCAAAGAATTGTGGGAAAAAAATGACAACTTAAAAAAACTCACAATGCTACTTACTTAATACCTTGGAATGTCTACTTTCTAAAAATGGGTCATTTGGGGGGTATTTGTACTTTCCTGACTTGTTAGTGTCTCAAGAAATGAGATACACCTGATGTACTGAAGGCCTGATCAGATGTGATCAATTTTCAGTGATTGGCACCATAGATTTTAGACTCTATAACTTTCACAAAGACTAAATAATATACACTAATTTGGGTTATTTTTACCAAAGCTATGTAGCAGTATAAATTTTGCCCCAAATTTATGAAGAAAAATTACTAATTTGCAAAATTATATGACAGAAACAAAGAAAAAGGTGTTTTTTTCCTCACAAAATTTACGGTCTTTATTTATACCACAAAAAAATGAAAATGAAAAGAAAGTCTTATTTGTGAGAAAAAAAGGATGCAAATTTCATATGAGTACAGTGTTGCATGACTGAGTAATTGTCATTCAAAGAGTAAAGCGCTGAAAGCTGAAAAATGGTCTGGGCAGCAAGGGGGTACAAGTGCCCTGTATTGAGGTGGTTAATCATTGCGTATATGGGAGATGAAAACAAAAAAACCTCCCTTAAAGTAGAACTAGGCAAAACTAATTTTTATTTGCCATCTGTATACCATTGAGGAGATTTACCTTCACTTCCTGTCCAATAGGAAGTGGGATGAAATCCCTGTAAATTAGGGCAATCCCTTGCCCTGCCCCACCCCCTCCCAAAACTTGCGATTTTCTTTTAACTTTTACTTTTACTTTCAATAAGAATGGTAAACAAGACAAAACAGTAGAGAGGGTAAATCTCCCTAACAGGGAAACACAGACAGCAATAAAGATGTTTTAATCCATCTCCACTTTGTCCAAAACTAAATGAAAAAAAAAAAGTTTTGCATTTAGCTATACTTTAAGAGCTCATTTAAGTCTAGGGTACAGGAAAAAGCAGTTTTACTGCTTGACCAGTCCTCACAGCTTTTCCTCCCCTATGCGGAGGTGGTCTCAGTTCCTCTCAGGTCATCAAGTGCAATGTAGGGCTTTGCACTGGTGCACTGGACATGAAGCCTCAGAAGGAAAAGCCCAGAACAGAGAGCCCGAGCCAGCCGCTCCCGCCCCCTCCACTGCCCAACGCTCTGCTCATTAAAGACGGAGAATCGAGCAATCAGCGGTCTTTAAACACTCAGTTCTCGGTGTAGAGCCCGCTAGTCAGATGGATGCTGCAGCCATCTAGGTGAGTATGAATGTTAGTTTCTTTTTTTGCTTCCCATACTTCTTTTAAAGTGTAACTAAAGGCAAAACTTATTTTGTTTAGTTTTGTATAGAGTGAGAGGGATTATAACACCTGTCAGTTCTTATTGCCATCTGCGTCCCCGTTAGGGAGATTCACCCTCTATATTTGTCCCGTTTACTGTTATCGAAAGTATAAGTAAAAGAAAGTCACTAAATTTTGGGTTGACACCAGAACAGTAAGGCTCCATGCACACTGGCTTAAAAAAAAAAAATCACTGCGTCTACAGTAGTTTTGTGTTCTGCCTGTAGAAGCAGCTCAATGATATCCTATATGTCCATGCACATTAGGATGATTAGAGGCATATTTTAAGATAAACAGTTAGAGGCAGGAGAAAAAACCCTCCTAAACTATGTACAAAAAAGTGGAAGGAAAATGATAAATGGTTTTAAAAATGTTTTACAAATAAATATGTGAAAAGTGTGGCGTGCCTTTGTATTCAGCCCTACCGAGTCATAACTTTGTAGAACCACCTTTCGCTGCCATTACTGCTGCAAGTCTTTTTGGGTATGTCTCCATCAGCTTTGCACATCTAGAGAGTGACATTTTTGCCCATTCTTCTTTGCAAAATAGCTCAAGCTCTGTCAGATTGGATGGACAGTGTCAGTGAACAGCAATTTTTAGGTCTTGCCACAGATTCTCAATTGGATTTAGATCTGGACTTTGACTGGGCCATTCTAACACATATGCTTTGATCTAAACAATTCCATTGTAGCTCTGGCTGTATGTTTAGGGTCATTATCCTGCTGGAAGGTGAACAAGCAGTCTCAAGTCTTTTGCAGACTAACAGGTTTTCTTCTTAGATTGCCCTGTATTTGGCTCCACCCACCTTCCCATCAACTTCCCTGTCCCTGCTAAAGAAAAGCTGGTGTGTTTAGGGTGAAGTGCAGTGTTAGTTTTCCACCACACATAGCGTCTTGCTTTTAGACCAAAAAGTTCAATTTTGGTCTCATCTGACCAGAGCACCTTCTTCCACGTTTGTTGTGTCCCCCACATGGCTTCTTACAAACTGCAAACAGGACTTCTTATGGCTTTCTTTCAAAAATTACTTTCTTCTTGCCACTCTTCCATAAAGGCAGATTTGTGGAGTGCTCGACTAATAGTTGTCCGGTGGACAGATTCTCTCACCTGAGTTGTGGATCTCTGCAGCTCCTCCAGAGTTACCATTGGCCTCTTGGCTGCTTCTCTGATGAATGCTCTCCTTGCCTGGCCTGTCAGTTTAGGTGGACGGCCTTGTCTTGGTAGGTTTGCAGTTGTGCCACACTCTATTTTCAGATGATAGATTGAACAGTGCTCCGTGAGATGTTCAAAGCTTGGGATATTATTTTATAAACTAACCCTGCTTTAAACTTCTCCACAACTTTATCCCTGACCTGTCTGGTGTGTTCCTTGGTCTTCATGATGCTGTTTGTTCACCAAGGTTCTCTAACAAACCTATGAGGGCTTCACTGAACAGCTGTATTTATACCGAGATTGAATTACACACAGGTGGACTCTCTTTACTAATTAGGTGACTTCTGAAGGTAATTGGTTTCACTAGATTTTAGTTAGGGGGTATAAGAGTAAAAGGAGGCTGACTACAAATGCACGCCATACTTTTCACATATTTATTTGTAAAAAATTTTGAAAACCATTTATCGTTTTCCTTCTACTTTCTGTTGGTCTATCACATAAAATCCCAATAAAATACATTTACGTTTTTGGTTGTAAGATGACAAAATGTGGAAAATGTCAAAAGATATGAATACTTTTTCAAGGCACTGTGTGTGTGTGTGTGTGTGTGTGTGTGTGTGTGTGTGTGTGTGTGTGTGTGTGTGTGTGTGTGTGTGTGTGTGTATGTATGTATGTATATGTATATGTATATATATATATATATATATATATATATATATATATATATATATATATATATATATATAGTCGGAGCCCTCCGTCCTGATAGATATGAAACACATAAACACGTCACAAGACTAACAACATAAATAGACCTGAAGTGTGCCCTGGCCTGCTGTATGGTAAACCCAGATCTGCTGGGCGGTATGCCAGAGAAGGGCGCATACCTTAAGAAAGTAATGGATATTTCTGTAGAGAAATTGTTTGAAGAGAAGTGCCTTGAGAAGGGGAATGGGTGGGTGGGTACCGCGCACTGGAACTGACACAGACCATTGTGGATGGTCTGGCTATATACCCTCCGGGCTCCTCCCATAATTTCAGGCCGGTAAACCGGCCTTCCTATTTATGGTCGGAGCCCTCCGTCCTGATAGATATGAAACACATAAACACGTCACAAGACTAACAACAAACATAAATAGACCTGAAGTGTGCCCTGGCCTGCTGTATGGTAAACCCAGATCTGCTGGGCGGTATGCCAGAGAAGGGCGCAAAAAGACTTGGTTTAGGGAGGTAATGTTTTATTTAAGTTTATGGTCTTCTTACAGAGCGAGCTTGCAAAAGGCTCGTGACATTTCTACTTGTGGATTGGGAATATAGCGAGCAAAGCAGGTGGATTTCCACCTTCCCATTTTCCTGATCACGTGGTCCGGGACTCCGTTTCGTGAGGCTGCTGATGCTGCTCCAATACGGAAAGAATGTCCAGAATAACGGTTGGGGTCAAGGCCTAAGTTGCGCAGAAGGATCCTGACGTGAGTAGTGAACTGGTTGGTACTAAGCGGGCTGATCGGGAACGGCAGCAATGGGCTGTCCTGCGAGGGATCAAGTAAATGGGCTAATAGACTATCTAGGATGGCTACGGGGCACCAGGCGTTTTTGCGTTCTGAAGAGCTTGATGTCAACCCCTGGACCGGACTGTTGTGTTTTGGATACCTCGAGGTGTATCGTGAAGTGGCTGTGGTGACGCGTGAGGTGGCGTCTGCGTAAGGCCCTATGACTGGTGCTGCTGACTGTGAATTCGCTGGGTCGTAGAAAGCCATAAAATGCCAGGTAGATGGCAGCTTGGATGACCAAGCTGGGCAAAAAACCGAAAGGTGAGCGTGAGAGTATGGTGGACATGTCTCGAAACATGGCACTGGTGACTGGTAAGCGTTTACCGCTAACTTGGGGTTTCTGCTTGTGGATGCCTCGGAGGATGGCCTTGACCGCATGGGTAGCGAACAAAGATGGTTTGTTAGGATCTAGAAAAGAGGTGAAATGCTGGATGCCAGCTAGGTAGAGTCTAATAGTGTTGTAGGATAACTTCAGCTGAGTGTGGCAGTATGAAATGAAGGCCAGGATATGATGGAGATCTCCTGGTATAGCCCCGGGGTTAGCCTCTAGAAACCTGTGATAGCTTTTCCAGGCAGCATGGTAGCCTTTCAGGGTATTGTGAGATAGTGACTGGTTAATCAGACTAGTGGCGTCATGAAGATGTCGCTTCAATCCAGGGTTAGCTGTGACCAATGTGGGATAGCAGACATGGTCAGGTTCCTGCGAAAAGAAGGTTGTGTAGTTAAAGCGCATCGGCCGAAGTGTTGCATTTACCGGGGATATGAACACAGAGGACATTAAATTGGTGCTGTAGTGAGAGTTGCACCAGCCTGCGTAGGAAGGACATGATGGCCAAGGACTTGGAGCGACCTTTGTTTATAATAGAGGCTGTGGCTAGATTATCTGTGGAAAATGTCACTGTTTGTCTTACCCAGTTGTTGCCCCAGACGTGGGCTGCTGCAACAATGGGGTAAATCTCGAACATCGAGGAGGATTGACTGAACCCGGGGATCGAGAGTATTTCTGGCGGCCATGGTGCTGCGAACCAGTGGTGGCCAAAAATAGCTGCAAAACCTGTGGAGGCTGCGGCGTCCGTGATTATTTGGGGTGAAGTGGGAGACGCTGATGGGATAAACATCGAAATGCCGTTCCAGTTTGTTAGAAAATCGTCCCACATGGCTAGGTCAGCTACGGCTGCCTTGTCTAGTTTAAATATTAGGTAGGGGTCTTGTACCTGGGAAAGGAACACCAGGAGACGTGAGACGAAGGACCGCCCTTGAGGGATGATCCTTATGGCAAAGTTCAGCATGCCAAGGAAGGATTGCAGTTGCTTTTTTGTGCAGCCTTGCGTATTAGTAAATGTGTGGATGACTGTCCTGATGCGGGTCAATTTGTCGGGAGGCAGACTAGCTTGCATGGTGTGAGTGTTGAGTATGATACCCAAGAAGGTGACGATCTGTGCCGGGCCTTCTACCTTCTTATCCGCTAAAGGTACGTTAAGATTATGAAAGATTGTTCTGAGGCTGTTTAGATCAACTGGGGGCTCGTTGGGTTTCTCTATGAGTAGGAAGTCGTCTAAGTAGTGGATCACTTTCTGACAGGACGCATGTTGTGAGAGAATCCAGGAAAGAGACTGAGCGAAAGTGTCGAATAGCCACGGGCTGCTTTTGGAGCCGAACGTTAACTTGGTGGCGAAATAGTATAGACCTTTCCATTTGATTCCGTGCCACCGCCGTAGGCACGGATCAATTGGCAACAATTTGAATGCGTCCGAGATGTCTGCTTTAGACAACCAGGCGCCTGCTCCTGCGAGAATGATGGATTGAATAGCTGAGTCTACCGTTGAATATTTAAGTGTAAACTCTTCTGAAGGTATTAGGGAATTTAAACTGGGTATATGGGAACAATGAGGCGCGGACAAATCATAAACTAAACAAAGTTTATTTGAAAACTTGCCCTTCACAAGGCCGATAGGGCTGACTCTCCATACAGAAAAAGGTGATTGTGTAAAGGGGCCGATTATGTATCCCCGGTCTAGTTCTGTTTGCAGCAGGGTGGTGATGGTTTCCTCGTCGGTAGCGGCTGAAAGCAGGTTTTTGCATTCGTGAGTTGTGTTTGGGAGTGTGATAAGTCCGGTGTGAAAGCCTGTCGTGAATCCCCGGATGAGAAAGGCTGCCAGTGAAGGTGTTGGGTGTGAGGCGAGGTAAAACGCGAGCCATCCGACGTGCACTCGGCTTAGTCATTCGGGTTTAGGCTGTTTCATAGCGCAAGCGTACCTGGGGTGAGCTTTGTGGCATGTGAGACAGACATGAAGTAGTTTGCAGTGGGGGAAGTTACAACCCCCAAAGTTGAAGTTATTGCATATGGCTGCTCCCCCTAGTGCCTGGATGGGTCGTCCTAATCTGTCTGCCTGAGCCGGCTGAGTAAATGCCGTTGAGTGACGAGTGACGCTGGGAAAGAAGGGAGGGTTGGGGGGGGCGTCTGCCACCTGACTCGGAGCACCAGTTGGCCGTATGGGTGGACGACTGGCAGTTGGTACAGAGTGGGGAACGTAGGCCAGCGAAATGGCGACAGAACAGCTCTGTATCGATGGTACTCCAGTTGGTTTTTACTTGAAACTGGGAAAGTCTAGCTGCTGCTTTTGCTGAAAATGACCTGTGATAGTCATAAAAGGAGCATCCCCCATATTTATAACCTAGATCTACTATTGCGTGTAGGTATAGGTCCAGCTCCTCTCTCCTGTTGGGGTTGACCGTGCATAGCACGTCTCTGAACATGCCAAATGCTAGTACGAACTCCGCAATATTGAGTTTGCGGGTAAGCCTATGGTCTTTGGCCTTTAGGACGACGGAAACGTCTCCCCACGCATAGGACTTGTTTTCGGCTGGGTCGTGTACTGCGATGAGGAGGGATGCCAAGTTAATGTCCTTCCCATCCATGATGTCCTTCCTGATGCCTGCTGGGACGAGATGTGCGGGGAGGACGTAGGTATAGATGTCGGGCGTACCTGTAAGGAGAGGCATGGGGGTGGCGGTGGTTACTGTAGATGGTGAGGGTGCAGCTTGATGTACCTCCAGGGTTCCCACTCTTGTCTGGACATCAGTGACTGCTGCCGATAGTGTGGTCACCAAGGAGTGCAGCTGAGTGATTGCTGATGAGATTGACTGTAGTGATGCCTGGGTGCCCGACTGGGCTGCCGCTGGCGGAGGAAATAGCAAGCTGAAAAGCTCAGCTTTCCTAGCAGTCGCAGGGAAAGGTATTCCCCTGCGCCGTAGTTCAGCTGTAAGCTTGGGGATGGTCCAAGCTCTGAGAGACTGTAAGTCGTCGTTTGCTGAGTCTGCCCCAGGTGACGACGGGGTGGAGACGAGGTCCTCGCTGCTGGCCTGCGACATGGTGTCCGCTGCCTTGAAGTCCTAGTAGTGGAGTTTTAGTTTTTTGAGGTCGAGACTTGGGTCGACCGGGAAGCTGAGGAAGATACTGTCCACACCTGTTGCAGGATGGATCAACTGAAGAACTCTACTGACCTGAAAGGGGGAAGGGTTGGAGAAATCGATGAGTAGCCGTGTTGCTACGAAAGATGAATGGCTGTATGAAGCCATTTCGTAAATGTTTGCGGTGATTTACAAAGTAAAAGAGTTTTTTTTTTTTTTTTTGAAATTTAATTATGTAGGAAAACCGTGCACGGCATTGGGAAAAAATAGGTGGTGGGTATTTGTTGTGAGAGACCCGAATCGTTGAGCCGGTGCTACGACTGGATTTGGAATGTGCGGTGGGGTTTTTTGCTGTGCCGGGGGTCTTGGATCACTGAGCCGGTATGCGACTGGGCTGGGATTGGTTTGAATGAAAGAAGCACGCTGTTGGTGAGTGCTTGTATGCTGAAGATCCGAATCGCAGAGCCGCTGTTTGCGACTGGACTCGAATCGGTGGGATGAAAGAAGCACACTGCTGGTGAGTGCTTGTGTATGCTAAAGATTTGAAGCATTGAGTCGCTTTTGCGACTGGACTCAGATCGGTCGGATGAAAGAAGCACACTGCTGGTGAGTGCTTGTGTATGCTAAAGATTTGAAGCATTGAGTCGCTTTTGCGACTGGACTCAGATCGGTCGGATGAAAGAAGCACACTGCTGGTGAGTGCTTGTATGCTGAAGATCCGAATCGCAGAACCGCTGTTTGCGACTGGACTCGGATCGGTGGGATGAAAGAAGCACACTGTTGGTGAGTGCTTGTATGCTGAAGATCCGAATCGCAGAGCCGCTGTTTGCGACTGGACTTGGATCGGTGGGATGAAAGAAGCACACTTGTTGGTGAGTGCTTGTGTATGCTAAAGTTTTGAAGCATTGAGTCGCTTTTGCGACTGGACTCAGATCGGTCGGATGAAAGAAGCACACTGCTGGTGAGTGCTTGTGTATGCTAAAGATTTGAAGCATTGAGTCGCTTTTGCGACTGGACTCAGATCGGTCGGATGAAAGAAGCACACTGCTGGTGAGTGCTTGTATGCTGAAGATCCGAATCGCAGAGCCGCTGTTTGCGACTGGACTCGGATCGGTGGGATGAAAGAAGCACACTGTTGGTGAGTGCTTGTATGTTGAAGATTTGAATCGCAGAGCCGCTGTTTTGCGACTGGACTCGGATCGGTGGGATGAAAGAAGCACACTGTTGGTGAGTGCTTGTGTATGCTGAGGATCCGAATCATTGAGCCGGTGTTGCGACTGGACTTGGATCGGTTGGTGATGTTTGTATTGCCAAGGATCCGAATCTTTAAGCCGGTGCTGCGACTGGACTCGGATCGGTTGGTGGAGTTCGTTTTGCAGAGGATCCGAATCTTTGCGCTGATTATGCGACTAGATTCAGATTGGTTGTGAATGTAAGGGGCTCGAATGAGGAACGGAGAAAGGCAGTAAGTACGGATGTGTGCGAATAACCGAGTAAGACCTACGAAGTTGTAGGTGGTTTACGAAGGGGAACATAAAGTAATGGTTCGGTAGCAGGAAAGCACTACCTGCGACAGTGAGTGTGGGACAATTGATAAAAACCTACGACCAATCTCGAAGGACATGCAGTGAGTTGGTAGAGTCGGCCTCTGCAATGCATCTGATATGAATCAGTTGTAAAACATATTAAATTAATCCGATATAAATCGGTAGTAAGGAGTATCTGATACAAATTGGTTGTAGAGTGTATGCCATCCCTTACTGTGAAACTGAACACCTATCAACCACCCATCCCCCCAGGCTAATCAAGTGCAGAGAAGGCACCAGGTGGGCTCAACCACACCTCAATCAGCCACAGAAACCTATACAAACGATATATGCTGATCTCCTAATGAATGAGATGGCAACCCCATGGAGCATGAATTTTTTGACCAGTGAAGCCTATTGCGAGTGATATTGAGAACGACCGACAGTGACTGGAGGCTTGGGTCTACGAATGAATCGTATATTTGTCAGAAGGAACTTTACGAATGTACTATGCCTGTGCCGAATGATGTCGGGACATGAGCGACAACAACTCCGGGGCAGGTTTTTTCACAAAAGGGGTGCAGGATAAGAAGCATAATAAACCGCAAGATTTTGCACATGACACGAAAGTTTGGATACTACCTGCGACCGTGAGTGGGAACCGCCGACGAAGACCACGTATGAAAAGCCGGAGTGCACCTGCGATTGAATGCACAGACTGCCGAACATGAGGTGAGCTGGGAAGAGTCAGCCCTGTGATGTGAGCTACCGCGCACTGGAACTGACACAGACCATTGTGGATGGTCTGGCTATATACCCTCCGGGCTCCTCCCATAATTTCAGGCCGGTAAACCGGCCTTCCTATATATATATATATATATATATTATATATTAAAAACCTGTCTTTAAAATATTATTTCACATAGGGGATTGATACAGGTGGATTAGGGCACAGTAGGCAGAAGGTCACACAGGTGCAGTAGCACCAATAGAAATCAGTCCAATGCATATAATGGCGTCAGATTCAAACTTAACCTGATGCTCACAGCTCCAAGCCTTAACCATCAGTGGGATGGCTGCCAGCACCCATATGCCCCAAAAGGTTTAGGAATTTCAGTGACACCTTGGGCATACATTTTTAAAGGGCATCCACCCTGTACAAGCAGCTAAAACTCTGCAGGCAGGATTAAAATGGGTAACATCTCCTCCTGGCTTGCCATCCATAATGGGCATATCCCCAGAGGGGTCTTCAGGGACAGCGCTCTCCTGCTGATAGACCATGATCCTGGACCTGTAAAGTACTTGGGGCTTACTCTACACCTTGCCCTGTGTGCCAAAAGGATACAGTTAATTCCAGCAACACTACAGGCCAGCCTTGCTTCTTCCATCCGGCAGGGTCCCCATGCATTTTTGTTCATGTAAGGGCTTGTTTCCACTTTTGGCAAATATCGATTGCTTGCAACTGTACCTCGCATTTGAAGTGCTTGCATGCGTTTTATTTTATCTTTTTAAACATGTGTAACCGCTAAACTGGTCTTGTTTGCCACCAGTGGAGATAAGACAGTAAATAGAATAAAGATCTTACAGAAAAAGCAAGAGCACCTCATAATGGCCAGGATCCATTAGGTGGTTTACCTTCCACTCTACCAAAACCCAAAAACAAATAAACAGCAGCATTGGGTAAATTAACCATTTAAACAGCACAGCTTTAACTAATCTGGGGTCACAAAGATTTGACTTCATTGCATGCATGTAGTTTTTAATAAAGCAGTTTATTGTGTATTCTATCATATTCTACAACATAAAAAGATCTGCATCAAGGACCATACGTATGAATCCATTCTCCAGCTACCACTAGACCACACTTAAACATATTTATGCATATAAGCCTTCAGGGCTAGAGTAAAGCAAAATTAACAGTGACTGCTTTCCCTGTGCCCTGCCTGGTGGAAGCTCCAGCATTGCTAGCCAGAAGGATCAGAGTGACGGTCAACCCTAACTAATGAAATTCCTGTGTCAAGGCTGTGTGAGCAGGAAGGGGCAGAGAAGGCTTTAGGTTCCTGTGGAGTCAGCACAGGATATTAGTAACATGTTTAGCACCTTCCTCTCTGCTGTTTTGTCCATGGCCCATCAAGCCTCCTCCCTATGTCTGGGGACATGCTTACTGTACACATCCTGCTCACACGTGAGCCTTACAGTATTAAAATGAGGTTTATCACATGTATTGCTACATTTTTTACATTATCCATGATTCTAACAGCAAGAATTGTAAACAGAGTTTTCATATGTCTCACTACTTGATTAGTGCATGTAGATGCATTTATTTGAGAAGGGTTAGACACTGCGTCAGGTGTTTATTGTTGTCTGTGTCCCAGCTGTGAAGATTCAATCTCTCTATTGAGAGAAGAGAGAGTAATCCCTCCAATTAGGGCACCTGTTCCTATGACAGCTCTTGGCAATCTGCTTGGCCCCATGGTAAATGTTACTGTAAATGTGGGCATAACATGGTCTTAAAGGTGGACTTAGCCTTTAGTAGTGTCCAGTGTAACCTAGTTTTGACCTCTGTCACATGTAGAGTTTTAAAGAGCCAGCACTTTATTCGTTTCTACCTCTGAAGCTTTGCGTGACCACAATGTGGGTGAATCCCAGATTTGGACATCAAGATTACATTTTTCACATTCCCTCAGTATATCACAGTGGTTTTCACTCACTTGCAAAAGTAGATTCCCTAGCAACAAACAAGATTTTGCCAGGTGAAAATGTCATCAAATAAGATTTGCCCAACATTTGTTCTTCGAAGGGAAAAGGGGGTTTACTGTACTAGCCATCTTACTTTTCACTTAGGCAGGCCATAGATGAGTCGAAAAATGAATGTTCTGTCTATCGAAAAACCGAAAATGGTGCATATGATCGTGCCAACAAAATCCAGCATGTTGGATCACGCACTTTTGATTGCGAAACCAAATTATCATGTGTCTCAGCTGGCACACTAATGATGCAAAAAACAAACGACCAAGAATTTTTGTTCATTTTTCGACTTGTCTATGGCCTGCTTTAGTGAATCTAGATCTGTTCGGACGTTTTCCTAACTCGCTCATTTTTCACCCTGTATATTATTATAAATAAAAAGGTGGGGAATGTGTATAGTACAGTGCTTTTTTGCTTTGGAGCTGTGGATTGTTTTTGATGTTGTAGCAGAATGCTGAACGTGTTTTTTAAGGTCTAACAGGTTCAGTGCTTGACACACACACACTTCCCAACCCTCCCCGAATGAACCAGCCCAGCAAATCAGACTTACCATCTCACATGCCCTTCAGCATTAGGGAAGCTTTAAAGTGGGGGGGAGGTCCCCCAAATAACGTTACCCTTGATGCTGACTAGACCAGACTTTTTGGCACTCTTTGTGCCCACAAGGAAAGACACCACACAAAATAAACTTCTATTATTCTTAATTTTAACTGTTTACTATTTTAGGATACAGTGATATATGGTACTGTGCTCAAACAGGAGAAAAAAGTTATACAACTTTTGCTTACTTGCATGCACAAGTAAACTATTAAGAAGTCCCTTAAAACCAGTTCAGCCCAAAAAGGCAGGACCATTAAAACCAGTACACTGGGGAGGAACCAGACACCTTGTGTGTGAAGGTAGGTGGAACATAAGCTCTGCCCCTGTCAGCACTCTCTCCTGGGTATTGGGAGTGCCAAAAAGGCCAGTGCCGGTCAGTATTGGGCTAGGGAGCTTTGAGGGGTCTCCACGTTTAGAGTTCACTTGCTATGGCTACTGTCCAAAATATAAACAAAGAAAGAATCTCTCCTGCACTTGTGAAGGCGTAGCTAGTATAGAGTGGTAGTACTTTCAAAGGGAGGGAATTAAAGATGATCATGCGTGTCCCGCTGCCTAAGCTGACCAGGGGTGGTCCGAAGAGAGCCAGGTGAAGGAAAGAGGTGGAAGGTGCGTGATCTGACACTTTGATCAAATTGATAGTTTATTTATATACAGAAACAAATAAATGCATATAAAAAGTAGCTACGTATTCATAAAAACAGGGTTACAAAATATACATATTAAAATTTTAGAAATTGGACATGCCCATGTAAGGACAAGTGCTAAAAGGTGTCTGACGTGTTTCAAGGGGTTCCCTCTTCATCAGAGCCTTGAAGAACAACAGGAGAAATCTGTACAATATGGCAGACCAACATAAAAGAGAGTGGCTAGTTGGGAGGTATAACACATGGTAAGTGATGGATTCTCCTTAGCTTTAAAGCTGTCCACATCCCAGCGCTCTATATAACATAGAGAAATGTGGTTCGTATGATATATATATCTATATCTATCTATCTATCTATCTATCTATATAGGGATTCCATATATGTCTGTCAGTTGTACCTGCATCCGAGTGTGTAAAGATGTTGCAGCCTGCAATTCAAGAACAGGAGGCAGTTGCTTCAGTGTGGGTTCTATATACCTCTTATCAGAGAGTTGCCTTGTGCTGTCCAAAGGATTGTAGCTGTCTCCAACTGTGTGAGACAACAGATCACGTGCCCTCCACCTCTTTCCTTCATATGGCTACTGTCCTACATGCCTGCCCTGCTGGGTTGGTTAGTTTGTGGAGGGGGGAGTGGACACAGTTCTATTTGGGGGTGTTTATAGTTTTCATTTCAAAAATTAAAACAGCGATCCAATCTCCCCAAAAGATGAAAAGTCAGCAGCTGCAAATACTGTAGTTGCTGATTTTTTTAATATAAGGACACTTAGCTGTCCAGGAGTCATGGTACTGTCCTCACCAGAGCCAATTTTTTAATCGGATTTGGGTCCAGGTGCCAGCAACTTAACTAAGGGAAACCAGCACTGAAGCCTTGCGCACTGCACTTTGTGAACGGTCCCACAGTCTTCTGGGCCATGTGATGCTCCCCTCTACATCCCAAAAGGTGCCAACTGTAAAAGAGGAGGCGAGGAGGATGAAAACAAGTAGAACTTCCCCTTTTTGGTAAAGTTCCGCTTTAATAATATTCCTAGTGTTGAAGCTGTATAAAAATAGTTTCAGCACCATGGAAAGCATAATAGCAAATGAAATAAAGGGCATACCTGTTATTTAACAGCATCCAGCCAAAATAGTCTAAAAAACATTTGTCCAAAGTAGCTGCTACAATACTATCAAGATTAGTCTTGGCAAGAGTGGCAAAAAGTGGTAGTCTTTTATTCAAGCTGGTGGTGATGTGGTTGATAGTAAAGATATTAATTTTTTTTACTGTTTTGTAGTGTTTTTGGTTTTTTTTTTTACGTATTTTACATGTTCTGCAAGCTAATGCATTTTTTAATGAATGTTACAGAATAATGCATACTTTTTTTTCTAATGTTAAATAGATCAAACAATTTTTCATGTCCAAATCAAATTTTATTAGAATATCTACTTAGAATTATATATCTCAATTCTTGAATTATGGTACTACTATATATACTAGTTAATACTATGGACAGCACAGTGCCTTAGTGGTTAGCAGGGTCCTGAATGTTTTCCAAACATGCACGTGGTGCAAAAAGCTGTGGCTGGTGTAGGTGGGCTGATGTCTCTCAACGTTATATTAAAGTGATTTAAATAGACAGTATATAGGACATACATATAGTAATATAAATAGTCATATACTGAAACAGCGCTATGTTGAGCATAAAACAGAAGTGTGGACAACTACACACATAAAAAGTCCATTAGACTAGTGCAATATCAGTAGTGATTCAGAGGGTGTTCAAGTAGATCATAGAGCATGTCACAGCGTGCACCTTCCACCGATCAATCCAACTCCACCATATGTGAACACACTCCCCTTCGGGGGTCAAACTCACCAGAGCTTTAAAGGATCAAAGCATCCAATTAAGGGATATTCTGGACCACGCCAATACAGCACTTCTCTAGGCAATAGGGAGATGAAGGGGCTCCAAACCATTTAAAAACGAGATAAAGGCGTATATAGCGTAATTCCGTTTTATTCATGAAAAGCACCCATTACATAAACACTTCCCCAATGCTAGCAACGTACCAGATTAAAAATGAAAACATAGCAGATCAAATTAATATCACCATGCACTGCACCGTGGCCGTCTGGAACCGGTCTCCGCAATAGGAAAGTGGTGATGACTTCCTTGTTCCGGGTCCGACCTCGATGGAGCGCAAGCGTCACTTCCTGCGTCGTGTAAGCCACCCTGATGCGTTTCGTCATATCCTAACTTCAACAGAGGACGCCCTCTGTTGAAGTCAGGATATGCCAGTTTACACCATGCATCAAAAACACAGTAGGTGAGTAGGTTATATGGTTTCCAATGGAATATTTCACACCAGTGTGGTCAGTTTCATGGTGTTCCAGAAAAAAAGTAGAACCTGCTGCATTTTTACTGCATTGGACTGTACTGGAACACCGTAAAATGCATCAAAAATGCACCAGACCCCAGTACAGTGGGAAAAAAAAGAATTTGGAATGCATCAAAAATGTGTATACAGAAACACAACTGGAATGGATCTGGAGTGTGTTTTCTGGTGTGAACCAGCCCTAAGGGCCGGTTCACACCACATGCAGTCACCTCCTCCCATACTTGACTTCAGGACTTCTCCCGAGCCTCTCCCATCCTTTGGAATTTCCTACCCCATTCTGCCCGACTATCTCCAACTTTATCCACTTTTAGGCAATCCCTGAAAACTTTTTTCTTTAGAGAAGCCTATCCTGCCTCCACCTAACTGTACTTTTTTTTCCTTCATTAGCTCATCCCCCACAGTTATTACCTTTTGTATCACTTGACCCTCCCTCCTAGATTGTAAGCTCTAACGAGCAGGGCCCTCTGATTTCTCCTGTATTGACTTGTATTATAATTGTACTGTCTGCCCTAACATTGTAAAGTGCTGCGCAAACTGTGGGTGCTATATAAATTCTGTATAATAATGAAAAAATGCAGTCCAGAGCATTTTTATTCTGCATGAAAAACGCATGGAAAGTAGGCTGTATGATTTCCCATGGCAGAGTTCACACCAGTGTGGTCAGTTCCTGCAGTGGAATGTACTGGAACGTGGTAAAACACATAAAAAACACACCGGAATACATAAAAAACACATCAAAAATGCACCAAACCCCAATACAGTAAAAGAAAAAGTCTGGAAAAAGAAAAAAAAGCATCTGGAATGCATCTAGAAACGCATCAAAAACGCAATAAAAACAAGCATGCAGAAATGCATCCGGAATGGATCTGGAGTATGTTTTTGTGGTGTGAGCCAGCCCTTAGCCCTAAGAAAATGACCTATATTCTTATGTAACACTGCACTACTCTGGGCGGGGAGTCCAGTTTTTGTTAACATTTTGATTGGTGATGCAATGAAAATCTCTGTACCATCTCTTGGAACTGTCATGCATGAGTTTCATTAAAATTACACCTGTGATTACTACTGATCTGTGATTGGCTAAAGCTAATCGCATGGTACAGGGTGCTGTGATAGACCCAGGTAACATGTGATAGCTGTGGACCAATCACAACTCACTAGTATAGGAAGCAAAGCTGTTCTAAAATGAGATTCATTCATAACAGCTTTGTAGACGTTGTGATCATGTAATTGCATAGCGATCCTACAAGCCCAGGGCCACTCAAGGCAGAACGTACCACGAGCCACAATCTGCTGTGTCTGGGGGGCACCGTTGTGAGGGGCATGCTGCTCACCCCTGCTTGCAGCGACCCCCTTAGGCACCATGACATATAGGTACATGATTGTGCCTGCATGCGCAACCCCGCAATATGCGTTGTGGCAGGATAGCATGTCTCTGTGTATATATACACAGTATCTCGCAGAAGTGAGTACACATTTTTGTAAATATTTTATTACATCTTTTCATGTGACAACACTTAAGAAATAACACTTTGCTACAATGTACAGTAGTGAGTGTACAGCTTGTATAACAGTGTAAATTTGCTGTCCCCTCAAAACAACTCAACACACAGCCATTAATGACTAAACCGCTGGCAACAAAAGTGAGTACACCCCTAAGTGAAAATGTCCAAATTGGGCCCAAAGTGTCAATATGGTGTGGCCACCATTATTTTCCAGCACTGCCTTAACCCTCTTGGCATGGAGTTCACCAGAGCTTCACAGTTTGCCACTGCAGTCCTTCTCCCTCAGCTCCGTGATGTCGTCATGGAGGAGTGGATGTTAGAGACCTCGCACTCCTCTGCCTTCTGTTTAAGGATGCCCCACAGATGCTCAATAGGGTTTAGGTCTGGAGACACGCTTGGCCAGTCCATCACCTTTACGCTCAGCTTCTTTAGCAAGGCAGTGGCCGTCTTGGAGGTGTTTGGGGTCGTTATGTTGGAATACTCCTCTTCGGCCCAGTCTCCGAAGGGAGGGGATCATACTCGCCTTCAGTATGTCGCAGTACATGTTGGCATTCATGGTTCCCTCAATCAACTGTAGCTCCCCAGTGTCGGCAGCACACATGCAGCCACAGATCATGACACTCCCACCACCATGCTTGACTGTAAACAAGACACACTTGTCTTTGTACTCCTCACCTGGTTGCCGCCACACACGCTTGATCCATCTGAACCAAATAAGTTTATCTTGGTCTTATCAGACCATAGAAAATGGTTCTAGTAATTCATGTCCATAGTCTGCTTGTCTTCGGCAAACTGTTTGCGGGCTTTCTTGTGCATCATCTTTAGAAGAGGCTTCCATCTGGGACCACAGCCATGCAGACCAATTTGACGACATATGGTCTGGTCACTGACAGGCTGATCCCCATCCCTTCAACCTCTGCAGCAAAGCTGGCAGCACTCATACGTTTATTTCCCAAAGACAACCTCTGGATATGACACTGAGCATGTGTACTCAACTACTTTGGTCGACCATGGTGAGGTCTGTTCCGAGTGGAACCTGTCCTGTTAAACCTCTGTATGGTCTTGGCCACCGTGCTGCAGCTCAGTTTCAGGGTCTTGGCAATCTTCCTATAGCCTAGGCCATCTTTATGTAGAGCAACAATTATTTTTTTCAGATCCTCAGAGAGTTCTTTGCCATGAGGTGCCATGTTGAATTTTCAGTGAACAGTATGAAAGAGTGAGAGCGATAATGTTGAAATATTGAAGCCCATAGGTTACAAATATTTTGGTGAAACTCTTACTAGACTGCTGAAACCCATCTTTCTATGGCCTGTATATTCTTACAAGACTGTCTGCTGTGTCTCAAAAGGACAAAGACCTTCAATGGACAGTGATATACAGGCGGTCCCCTACTTACAAACATCCGACTTACAAACGACTCCTACTTACAAACGAAGGGAGGCAACAGGAAGTGAGAGGAAATCTACCCCCAGGAGGGGAAATTTGCTCCTATAAGAGTTATTACGGGGAAAAGGTACCTCTACTGATGCTTTATCACCAAGGCTTGTTTCTACAACAGCCCAAAATTTTCAAAATCCAATTGTCATTGGGACAGAAAGTGAAGTGAAATCTTCTGAACAGGGGCACAGACAGCAAAACAAATTTTTACAGGGGTGATAACCCTTCCCTATGCTATCCAAAAAGCTTAAAAATATTTTTTTTGGCTGGAGCTACACTTAAAAATTTACCTGTTCCGACTTAAGCCCCATACACACGATAGGACTTTGTACAAACTTTCCCTTGGATTTTTGTACAAAGGGCGTTGCCCAAAAGTTTGTCTTGCATACAGACGACAGGACTTTTCCAGCCAACTTTCACCAAATCACGTGGTTTTTCAACTCTTTACCACCACCCTTTGGTCAACTTCTTTATTGTTGTCTGATATTGTGTCAATCTCGCCACTTTTATTGGCGAGATTGACACCTTGCGAGCCGGGTTGACACTGGTGCGGGGATCCAACTTGGATCCCCGCCAATACCAGGCACTGCGTTTGCTATGAATCTTGAGGGGGAACTCCACGCCAAATTTTAAATAAAAAACCGGCATGGGTTTCCCTCCAGGGGCATACCAAGCCCTTTGGTCTGGTATGGATTTTAAGGGGAACCCCCTACGCCAAAAAAAGGCTTGGGGATCCCCCCAAAATCCATATCAGACCCTTATCCGAGCACACAGCCTGGCCGGTCAGGAAAGGGAGTGGGGATGAGCGAGCGCCCCCCCCTGAGCCGTACCAGGCCGCATGCCCTCAACATGGGGGGTGGGTGCTTTGGGGGGAGGGGGGCGCCCTGCGAGCCCCCACCCCAAAGCACCTTGTCCCCATGTTGATGAGGACAAGGGCCTCTTCCCGACAACCCTGGCCGTTGGTTGTCGGGGTCTGCGGGCGGGGGGCTTATCGGAATCCGGGAGCCCCCTTTAATAAGGGGGTCCCCAGATCCCAGCCTGCCACCCTATGTGAATGAGTATAGGATACATCGTACCCCTACCCATACACCTAGGGAAAAAAGTGTTAATAAAAAAACACAGTACACAGGTTTTTAAAGTAATTTTTTAGGCAGCTCCAGGGTCCTCTTCCGACTTCGGGGGTCTTCTTCCGACTTCGGAGGACTCTCCGACGTCTTCTCCCAGTGTCCGCATCTTCTGCCGGCTCCGCCGCTATCTTCTGCCGCTCTTTTGCCAGCGGTGGTCCGGACTTCTGGATCGTCTTCTTCCCTCTTCTCTTCCAGAGATGTTGACACGACGCTCTCTCCAGCTGGAATGGTCTCTGTGCGCTCCGCAATGGACTTATATAGGCGGTGACCCCGCCCCCCTATGACATCACAGTCCCGGGGCATGCTGGGACTGTGAGGTCATAAGGGGGAGGGGTCATATGACATGACCACGCCCCCTTATGACTTATTGAAGGGGGCTTCCGGATTCCGATAAGCCCCCCGCCCGCAGACCCCGACAACCAACGGCCAGGGTTGTCGGGAAGAGGCTCTTGTCCTCATCATGGGGACAAGGTGCTTTGGGGTGGGGGGCCCGCAGGGCGCCCCTCTCCCCCCAAAGCACCCACCCCCCATGTTGAGGGTATGCGGCCTGGTACAGCTCAGGAGGGGGGGTGCTCACTCGTCCCCACTCCCTTTCCTGACCGGCCAGGCTGCGTGCTCGGATAAGGGTCTGGTATGGATTTTGGGGGGACCCCCACGCAGTTTTTTAGGCGTAGGGGGTTCCCCTTAAAATCCATACCAGACCGAAGGGCTTGGTATTCCCCAGAGGGGAATTCCCTCTTGCGCCCGCCGCAGTAGGAAAAAGTTTTTTGTTCCTATTGCAGCTAGCGCGAGATGTACAGTACCCTGCCGCCGAGAACCAGTGCGATCGGATCGCGCTGGAAACATTCTCGCGGCTGCGTACTTTTGTTGCCGGAAAGTTTGTCCGTTCGCACAGCCAACAAAAGTCTGATGGAAACTGAAAAAGTTTGTCCGATGGAGCGTACACACCGTCGGATGTTGCTCCAAAACAGCTAATTTGCATGTTTGTTGTCAAAAAGTCTGATCGTGTGTACGGCCCTTTACAAATAGATTCAACTTAAGAACAAACCTACATTCCCTATCGTGTTTGTAACCCGGGGACCGCCTGTACATGGTAACGAACTAATTCAGCCAAAGGGTGTTTAATCGGGTTGAGGCCAGGACTCTGTGCAGGCCAGTCAAGTTTCTCCACCCCAAACTTGCTTATCCATGTCTTTATGGACCTTGCTTCTTGCACTGGTGTGCAGTCATGTTGGAACGAGAAGGGGCTTTCCCCAAACTGTTCCCACAAAGTTGGGAGCATGAAATTGTCCAAAATGTCTTGGTATGCATGCTGACGCCTTACGAGTTCCCTTAACTGGAACTAAGAGGCATAGGCCAACCCCTGAAAAACAACCTCACATCATAATCCCCCCTCCACCAAATCATTTGGACCAGTGCACAAAGCAAGGTCCATAAAGACATGGATGAGTGATTTTGGGGTGGAGGAACTTGACTGGCCTGGACAGAGTCCTGACCTCAACACAACAGAACACCTTGTGGATGAATTAGAGGGGAGACTGTAGGTCAGGCCTTCTCATCCAACATCAGTGCCTGACCTCACAAATGCACTTGGAAGAATGGTCAAACATTCCCATAGACACACTCCTAAACCTTGTGGACAGCCTTCCCAGAAGAGTTGAAGCTGTTATAGCTGCAAATGGTGGGCCAAATGAGTTTTGAACCCAATACTAATACTGGGATGCCATTACAGTTCATGTGCGTTTAAAAGGCAGGCGTCTCAATACTTAGGCCAATATATTGTATATTGCTTGTGACACTGAGCATGGCTATGGACTTAGGGCTGGTTCACACCACAGAGATGCAGTGGCTAAGTGGGTAGCAGTTCTGTCTAGCAGCACCTGGGATGTTAGTTCAATTCCCCAACATGCTAATGCTTGTGTTGAAGTTTATATGTTCTCCCTGTGTGGGTTTCTCACTACAATCCAAAGACATGCTAGCATTTTATTTGTCTCCTGTCGAAATAGGTTCTAATGTAAGAAAGTTAATTTTGGACTTTATATTGGAAGCCAATTGCAGCCAGGGACTGATGTAAATGTTTGTTAGCACTAATCATTCCCAGGGACTTGGACATTTAAAATTTTAGGGTTTACGCTGCACAGGTACATATGCTTAGAAAACTGTTGCTTTGTTTATGTGGATGCAAATGGACTTTGATCTTTGGCCTGTCGGAGATTTGATGCACATAGCCAAGGGCTAACACAGTTGCGAATAGTATTATGTGCTCCTGCTTATCAGGTGCTATCACTTTAGACATACATGAACAGATAGATTAAAAGATACTGGTGGGCGTGTACTTCTATTGGGTGTGTCAGTGTTCTAACAATACAACCTCTCTTATATAAAGGCCTGCAGTAGGGGGGTTCGTTTGGCCTGAGAAGGTCAGGTTTTTTGTGGGGGAGAAGGAATGATATTGTGCATATTGACAAATGCCCAACTAGGGATATTTGCTGAAATTCTTGTGCATTTTTTCAATCAAAAGTGGGTTTATGTGGCCATGCTGTCAATGCTGTGTGTATTGTTCCTGTCTGATCATACAAACATCATTTGGAAGCATCTGCTGACCTTCTACCCTTTTTGATCTTTGTTGTTTAATCGTATACACCGAAATGCAGCTTCCAGCAGAACATGGTCACCAATGTATGTATGTATGTGTGGATTGTGGACTGGTGGTGGGTGTTTTGAATAAGTCTTTTTTTAATCTCATGTTGGAGTGCTTTGTAAGAATGATTGTTAAGTATGTTTCTATAATCCTGCAGATAGAAATGTGATGTGTTGCCTGTTATACACTGAAATTAAAGTTGTGTCCACTGTAAGGTTTTGTCAAATTTTAGAATGTAAGCTCCTACGAGCAGGTGGTTTTGAGAAAGTGCAATATCTCTTACATCTTATTTCAATATGTATTTGTGCACCAAAAAACTAATCTCTTCGCCCTGGTTCACATTGATGCTACTTTGAAATCGCGCTACTTCACTTGAAGTAGCACAATTTCAAAGTAGCAAGGTCAGCGTGATTTCAGGTGCTACTTGATAGACATCCGTGTGGCTTCATACACAAATGTCTATTGAAGTCGCACCTGAAATCGGCAAAAGTAGTGCAGGAACTACTTTAGCAAATTGGTGCGGCACCACAATAGCGGTGTCGCATCGATTGGAACAGTGCCACTGCTGCCAATAGTCATGCGATTTGATCTTTCAAATCGCTCCAATGTAAACCTAGGCTTCTGCACACCTGCAAGTAAATGATAAAGGTGGAATCTTTATGTATAACAGCTGTGGAGAATTGCAGGTAATTAAATCAGCTGGTGGATAGGCAGTGTTGTATGTGTCAGCTTTAGTTCACATTGGTGCGATTTGACATGTCAAAACGGTGGCAATTGCACTGTTTTAATTGGTTCAATTTGTATTGATATTAGAGCAGAAACCTGCACAGATGTCTCTGAAATTATGCAGGAATGAAATTGTGTGATTTCAGCTGAATGATTTCCTCCCTCTGTCCGTGTGAACCAGGGCTCAAACTGGGCCTTTTGTTTTTGTCAGTCACCTGCTACTAACCCAGGGACACCATTTTTTATCGAAACGCCTTTAAATATCAGTAGAAATACAAATTTGCATATCTGCAAATAAACAAAAATAATAAAATTCTAATTGTGGTTGCGATCAAATATTCGCAGCAGCGATTAAGAGAGTGGTTTCCCCTTCTGACCCAGAAATAAGTCATTGTAATCATCCAGAAGTTCCTGCGCTGGTCAGGATCTCAGGCCGTTTTTATCAATGAACTTTTATGTGTATTGTCGGAACGGACAATTCATTAATAGCCAGCACTAGCGCTAGCACTTTTAAATTACTTTTTTTTCCTTTGAAATGTCATTTTGCTGTCAGACTGTTCTAAACACAGGAAACATGTGCCACTTTACAGGCATACTATAGACACCCCCCAGGTACGAAATTTAAAGGAATATTATACTTTTATTGTTTCACTCTAAGCATTATTAAAATCAATGCTCCTGAAAAAACGTCAGTTTTTAAAACTTTTTTTGCATTGATACATGTCCCCTGGGGCAGGACCCGGGTCTCCAAACACTTTTTATGGCAAAAGAACTTGCATATAAGCCTTCAGTGAGAACTTTGGATTTTGCAGGTTCAAGCCCCATTGACTTCCACTATTCCAGCATATGTGATTTGACAGGCATTATTGCCAGCAATAGCACTGCTTTCCATTTGCATTAGCGCTGAGTTTCTGAGAGTCTTTCTGGCCTTTTTTGAGAGCTATTTTTTAGTACGGCAGGATAATTTTTTGGTGCTATAGTAAATGACCCCCATTGTGTCTCCATGTGGTTATAGGTCCTTGACATGCTAATTTGGGAACTGGTTATACTAGGGTCAAGGATAGTGGCAGATTTAATGAACGAAAACATGCTGGAGACATGGGGTCACAGGATATCTTGGGTGAGAAGCATGGTAGACCGGTAGGATTAAATTTCAGCCAATCAGGATTGAATGCCACTTCTGAACCAATAAAAGTATTCCAGGGGGTGATTGGTGGGGATGTGTAGAGAGGGAACATAAAATCAAAACTCCCATTGATTCCTCCCTCTCTTGAATCCAGACTTCAGACGACCAGGTGGTCTGCGTAATGTATCAGCAATATTTTTTGTTTCTCTGGTTTTATGCAACTTCTTCTTTCCTGTAATATGCCTTGATACATTGATAGCATTTGTATATCCATAGTAACAATATTCTTTTTTTGTATTACTTAATTGGTATCTTGTTGGTAACATCATGCTTTTAAAGGGCTACCACCAACGTCATATTTCTTTTCTGTATAATAGTAAGTTTAAATAAATTAGATCTTTGTATTTTAGCATTGTTATCATTTCCTTATTGATTTTACTGGTTATAGCTGCAAATATATGGAATAGACTCTATAGACAAAGGGTTGTAATATATTGTTAATCAAATACGTGAGGTAGGTAGAAATCAGATGGTGCCCCATGTGAGGAGTGTCAACGTTTGGGTGAATGTTATTTCTTCTATGGAAGACAGAGCTGATCAAAACAGTCCTAACTCCGAAAACGCTAAGCATTTTTTTATGTCTTTGTTTTCACATCTGTCTCCCATCTGAGTACCCAGGCTAGCAAACTTCTCGGAAGTTTCCTTTTTTACCTTTTGTCTATACTAATACTTTAATAAGACTGATTTTGAATAGTGAAAATTATGAACAGCCTCTGGGAACAATATTAATAAATAGATATAGATAGGTCAGTTAGAAGTTGTACCATCATACAAACATTTTTTTTTTTTACATGATTGCTTATATATGTGAACTTACCTTCATTGCATTGTAATTGTATTGTAAGATAGTCCAACTGCCCCTTAGCTCCTTGGCGAGTACCTGGCTGGGGACCAGGCTCCCAACCCCTTTTATCTGATTTTGAATAGTGTATATAGTGGGGACGGAAAGTACTCAGACCCCCTTCAATTTTTCACTCTGTTATATTGCAGACATTTGCTAAAATCATTTAAGTTCATTTTTTTCCTCATTAATGTACACACAGCATCCCATATTGACAGAAAAACACAGAATTGTTGACATTTTTGTAGATTTATTAAAAAAGAAAAACTGAAATATCACATGGACCTAAGTATTTAGACCCTTTGCTGTCCATTTCTTCTGATCATCCTTGAGATGGTTCTACACCTTCATTTGAGTCCAGCTGTGTTTGATTATACTGATTGGACTTGTTTAGGAAAGCCACACACCTGTCTATACAAGACCTTACAGCTCACAGTGCATGTCAGTGCAAATGAGAATCATGAGGTCAAAGGAACTGCCTGAAGAGCTCAGAGACAGAATTGTGGCAAGGCACAGATCTGGCCAAGGTTACAAAAAAATTCTGCTGCACTTAAGGTTCCTAAGAGCATAGTGGCCTTCATAATCCTTAAATGGAAGACGTTTGGGACGACCAGAACCCTTCCTAGAGCTGGCCGTCCGGCCAAACTGAGCTATCAGGGGAGAAAAGCCTTGGTGAGAGAGGTAAAGAAGAACCAAAAGATCACTGTGGCTGAGCTCCAGAGATGCAGTTGGGAGATGGGAGAAAGTTGGAGAAAGTCAACTATCACTGCAGCCCTCCACCAGTTGGGGCTTTATGGCAGAGTGGCCCGACGGAAGCCTCTCCTCAGTGCAAGACACATGAAAGCCCGCATGGAGTTTGCTAAAAAAACACCTGAAGGACTCCAAGATGGTGAGAAATAAGATTCTCTGGTCTGATGAGACCAAGATAGAACTTTTTGGCCTTAATTCTAAGCGGTATGTGTGGAGAAAACCAGGCAATGCTCATCACCTGTCCAATACAGTCCCAACAGTGAAGCATGGTGGTGGCAGCATCATGCTGTGGGGGCGTTTTTCAGCTGCAGGGACAGGGTGACTGGTTGCAATCGAGGGAAAGATGATTGCAGCCAAGTACAGGGATATCCTGGACGAAAACCTTCTCCAGAGTGCTCACGACCTCAGACTGGGCCGAAGGTTTATCTTCCAACAAGACAATGACCCTAAGCACACAGCTAAAATAAGGAAGGAGTGGCTTCACAACAACTCCGTGACTATTCTTGAATGGCCCAGCCAGAGCCCTGACTTAAACCCAATTGAGCATCTCTGGAGAGACCTAAAAATGGCTGTCCACCAACGATTACCATCCAACTTGACAGAACTGGAGAGGATCTGCAAAGAGGAATGGCAGATGATCCCCAAGTTCAGGTGTGAAAAACTTGTTGCATCTGACTGTATTAGATCAAAAGGGCGCTACTAAATACTGAGCAAAGGGTCTGAATACTTAGGACCATGTGATATTTCAGTTTTTCTTTTTTAATAAATCTGCAAAAATGTCAACAATTATTTAAATTATTTTAGCAAATGGCTGCAATATAACAAAGAGTGAAAAATTTAAGGGGGTCTGAATACTTTCCGTCCCCACTGTATATAAAATAAAATTGTAGTGAGAGTGAATTAGAAAACATTCTGCTCGGTTGCACCTATGACGGTAAGCAGGTTGTAAATGTGAATTATAAGGGCTCTGGTTGGAATCTTGGAGGCAGTGGAAAAGGATCTGTGCCTTTCTACCAAAACGCAGTTCTAGTTGACCCATGAATGAGATTAAGCCAATCTTTGTGATTGAAACGCACCTGTGGGCCTATGGCTACGTTTCCACTCGTGCAACTCCAAAGTCGCACGATTTATGCCCCGTACACACGATTGGACTTTTCCGACAACAAAACCATGGATTTTTGTTCGAAGGATGTTGGCTCCAACTTCTCTTGCATACACACGGTCACACAAATGTTGGCCAACAATTACGAACATGGTGACGTACAAGACGTGTGACGAGCCAAGAAAAAGGAAGTTCAATAGCCAGAGCGGTTCCTTCTGCTTGATTCCGAGCATGCGTGAACTTTTCTGCATCGTATTGTGTACACATGATCGGAAATTCCGACAACAAACTTTTGTTGGTGGAAAATTTGAAAACCTGCTAGCCAACATTTGTTGGCAGAAAGGCTGCCAACAAATGTTCGATGGAGCATACACACAGTCGGACTTTCAGCCAACAGGCTCACATTCAACAGTTGTTAGAAAATCCCATTGTTTGTACGGGGTATTAGAGTGTGACTGTGAAGTGCGACTGTGCTGTGGCTTTGAGTATGACTTGGATCCAAATTTACACTCTGGGTTGGAGTCACATCAGAGTAGTGAAGGTACCTTTTCAAAGTTGCTGCAACTTTAGATCGCATAGATTGGAATGGGTGCTATTGAAATCAACGGGATGCGACTTGTTATGCAACTTTGTGTCCAAAGTCACATGACAAGTCGTACTAGTGGAAATGTAGACTAAATCACACTGAATGATCTTGTGTATGAATATTTTCTTGATTATTCAAGTTTTCTCTAACCTTTGAGATAATAGAAGTAATAGTCCTACTTTAAGCCATCTTTTAGAATACTTCAGAAAAGTACAGGGGGAGATTGAACCATTAACAAGTTCGGGTGATCTCAAGGTTGACTTGAAGGACTACAGTTACGAACAGGTAAAATATTGTTCTGACAAGTAATGAAAAGCAGCAACGGTGACAGGGGTGTTTCCTTTTAACCCAATCATTGGCCAGAGAGTAGCTACCTCTGAAAAGGGCAATTTATAAAAGGTTGGGAAATCAGTTCAGGTTCCAGGTATCTGTAAGGATAGGTAACAGTACCAACTCAAGGAGGGGGTCTAAGTGTGGTAAACCCTACCACCTGACCCCAAGAGAAGAGATGATAGATAAATATGGGTAATATGGGTATAAATATTTGCCCTGGGTGGCAAAATATATTCGTGATTGGGAATGTTGGACAGGAAAGAAGTTTTCTAAGAGAGGTACTGTACATTTAAGCTTAAAGTATGGGAAGATCTGTATAATGCTCATCACAAAAAGATGACATGCCCATATGAAAAAGATTCTAAATGAATGCTGGAGTCAGTGAATAGGCCAGAGGATGTGAATGTTTTTACTATTGGATTTAAAAGGGGTTGTAAAGGTTCATCCTATGCATTAAGGTGAAAAAACACCTGCCAGTCACTGGCCCCCTAGCCCCCCCATTTTACTTACCTGAACCCCTTCATTCAGTTGGCGGGGACACGCTGTCTCTCTCTCCATAGGCCTTTCAGCTATGATTAAGCACTAAATTCAGTGTGAAACGCGTCAGCTCCCCTGTTTTTCTTGCTGTGGCATGTATTTTGTTGTTTTTATAAATTAAGGCGATCATCATTTGAGTGCGGCTGTCCAGGACTTTTCTTACATTTATCTCTCCACGGGCTCCCGGCTCTTGATTGGATAGATTGATAGCAGCGCAGCCATTGGCTCCCGCTGCTGTCAATCAAATCCAATGACACGGGCGCCGGGGGACGCCGTATGCTGGACTCGGGAGCGCACCCACAAGGTCATCCCCCGGGAGATCCTTTCTCCCAGGTGGTTATCTGATGCGGGGAGGAGCCACGAGAGCCGACGGGGGACCCCAGAAAAGCAAGTTCGGGGCCACCCTGTGCAAAACGAGCAGCACAGTGGAAGTATGATATGTTTGTTATTTAAAAAAAAAAAATTACCCTTACAACACTTTAACCACTTCAATACCAGGCACTTAGACACCTTCCCGCCCAGCCCAATTTTCACCTTTCAGCGCTGTTGCAATTTGAATGACAATTGCGCAATAATGCTACACTGTACCCAAACAAATTTTTTATCATTTTGTTCCCACAAATAGAGCTTTCTTTTGGTGGTATTTGATCACCTCTGCGGTTTTTATTTTTTGCTCAACAAATAAAAAAGACCGAAAATTTCGAAAAAAAACAAGTTTTTCTTTGTTTCTGTTAAATTTTTTTGTAAATAAGTTCGCTTTCTCCTTCAATAATAGGCACTGATATGGCTGCACTTATGGGTACTGATACGGCGGCACTAATGGGCACCGATGAGGTGGCACCAATGAGGTGGCACTGATGAGGTGGCACTAACGGGCACTGATGATGGGCACTGATAGGTGGCACTGATGGGCACTGATAGGTGGCACTAGTATGCGGCACTGATGGGCACTCGTAGGTGGCATTGATTGGTATATATGGGTGGCACTGATGGGTACTTATGTGTGGCACTGATGGGCACTGATAGGTGGGCACTGATGGGCACTGACAGGTGGCACTGATGGGCAATGACAGGTGGCACAGATGGGCAATGACAGGTGGCACAGATGGGCAATGACAGGTGGCACTGAGAGCATTGCTGGGCAGATCTGGGCATTGCTGGGCAGATCATGGACATAATAGTGCCAATCAGTGCCCATTTGTGGGCACTGATTGGCACAGATTGGGCACATGTGGATGGCCATGGGGTACATACCTGGCCATCCACGTTGCCCCTTCCCTGGTGGTCCTAGTGGCATCCCTGGTAGTCCAGTGGGGTGATCTGAGGGGGGGCTGCGCTGATTGTCCCCCCCCCTGCCAGGAGAGCCACCGATCGGCTCTCCTCTACTTGCGTCTGTCAGATGCGAGTGAGGAAGAGCCGATCAACGGCTCTTCCTATTGACAGCGTGATCAGCCGTGATTGGACACGGCTGATCACGTGGTAAAGAGCCTCCGCCGGAGGCTTTTTACCAAGACCAGTGTAGCGGTGTGTCAGACTGACACACCGCTCCACCGATCGCCGCGATGCGCGCCCCCGGGGGCGCGCTGCGGCATGTTATCCTGCTGGATGTCATATGACGTCCAGTCAGGATAACAGAACCACTTCCCGGACGTCAATCCGCTATAGGGCGGGCGGGAAGTGGTTAAGGAGAAAGCATTCCAAACAATACTTGAATGTAAGGACAAGCAGAAACTGTCACAACCCCAAAATTGTGGCAGTGATGAACAGGGGGACAAGGACCAGTTGTCAGGACTTGGGTCTCATGCAGTTCCCCAGTCCTTGCCAGCAAAGTGCTCAGGTGCTTACATGAACTGTCACCTTTCAGTGGCGGACAAAAAGGGAGAGCCACAAATCAACAATCCTGATACCCCAAAAAAATGTGAATTACAGGGGGATTGGGAGGCACAGGAAGAGGAAGATAACGCAGAAAGGCAAGGAAAGGATGCCATGTTGGTATTAAGGGAGGAAAGTCTCCAGGCAGAAGGGACACTTTCGCTATAGTAAGCATGCGGGAAAGACTCAGCTGATCTTTGCGGGCCAGGTGGATGGCTAAACAGTATGAGCATGTGAAATTGCAAAACACATCCATGAAAGAAGCTCTAGTAATAACGAAAAGTGACATCAGTACTTTAGAAGCTTCTGGGACAAATTCTGATGCTATCCACCAGCAACTTTTTACTATAAAACAAGAGATTACAGGAAGAAGTTCATCAGTTGGGAAAAAGACTAAAAGTGGAGTGAAACGTTTATCTGTCAGCTGCTAGGAGCGTTTGCTCAGTTTTCAGAGTGGATAACAGAGCAACTAATTTGGGTATGTCTAAATTCAGTGGAACATCCTCCAAACCTAATGTATGCACCAATATGAATAAATCCCTGGAAGGTAAGAGCTCTTTAAAAATTGCCCCTATATTTTGTAAGCCGCAAGAAAAAATACTAATCCAGAAAAAGCCATCCCACATTCTCAGTTGTCTAAAACAAAGCCTTTTGTTAAGACATGCTGTACAATTTTAGATAAGATAAAATGTAATTTATGTGGAATATTTACCCACATAGCTTGGTTCTGTCTATCAAGTCCCATTGAAAAAGTTGTTAAACATAATCCATACAGAACCACAAGACTTGATTTTAAAGTGTACTCTGCATGCTTTGCAATGTGGCCTTGGTGTAATAAGTGTGAACAGCCTAGATCATGGGTCCCATTCCAAAATCCTAAAGTAAAGACTGTGTCTACCCAGGCTGAGAATAAGAGAATGAAATGGGTCGGATCTTTGAAAGAATTTCAACCTCACGAAACAGATTTTATGGATTTCAAAAGAAGTACAGGTTATTATAGAAAACATTCTGGTATTCATGGTGTCTAGAGTTGGTCTTTAAGCTAGCTGACCACCCAAATGATCCCACTTCTTTCTAGCCAGGTCTGTGAGAGTGTAAAGAGAACTGTACTATCATGTAAATTAACTCAGCCAAGTTAAAACTTAAAAGGGAAACCTCTGTAATAGTGAATTGAGATGTGCATTTACTTCAATGTGTTTGTTTTCCAGAGAGAAAGTTCTTAAGAGTTGGTGGTGAGGTATTATAATTGGTAAATAAGTGGTACTGCTAAAAGTTTTGTTACGAGCTGCTCATTTTTTTTTTACCATGGTAAATACATTTTTTTTAATTAATGGTATACCAGAAACAAAATCCATGTGGTAATAATTAAGTTGAGCTCAACAATTTTTGGTATTTAAAAAAAGTGCACTGTTCCAAAACAAATAAGAGACTTTCTTTATGGAATATAATGTAATGTAATGTATATTTGTGTGTTTCATATGCTAATGTTTTGTTTTGTACCTAACCATAGGTTTATTTTTTCTAGGAGGAAAAAAAATTGAATGCTCATCACTAAATTTTATTGGTGTTGGCTTTCAGAATGAAAGTAGATCACAGCCTCAATGGACAACTTTATACAAAATAGTTTCTTTTTCCTGGTTTGTCGGGTTTTCACATGTGAATTTTTTAGGCCTTCATCACCATTATTTAGTTGGCCATGTTTTGTCTACCTGGTGTGTGTGTTTTATGTTCTGATCCAACATTTGTGGAGCTCTGGTATGAACGAGTTTCTTTGCTCCACTGATTAGCAGAACCAACTAGCGAAAGTCTGCAATCCCCTATTACCAGTGACAATATGACTGGTCATCTCCAGTCTCACTTAGTTTTTTTAAATGAAAAGTTGATTAGGACTGCAGTGGATAATTGTCACTAACATATACACTGAGCAAAATTATAAAACGCAACACTTTTGTGTTTGCCCCTATTTATCATGAGCTGAACTTAAAGATCTATGACTTTTTCTATGTACACAAAAAAAGGCCCATTTCTCTCAAATACTGTTCACAAATCTGTCTAAATCTGTGTTAGTGAGCATTTCTCCTTTGCCGAGATAATCCATCCACCTCACAGATGTGGCATATCAAGATAAGGATTAGACAGCATGATTATTGCGCTGGCTACAATAAAAGGCCACTTTAAAATGTGCAGTTTTACTGTATTGGGGGTGTCGGGGGGGGGTCCGAAAACCAGTCATTAGCTGGTGTGACCACCATTTGCCTCACGCAATGCAGCACATCTCCTTCGCATTGAGTTGATCAGGTTGTTGATTGTGGCCTGTGGAATGTTGGTCCATTCCTCTTCAATGGCTGTGCAAAGTTGCTGGATATTGGCAGGAACTGGAACGCGCTGTCATATACGCTGATCCAGAGCATCCCAAACATGCTCAATGGGTGACATGTCCGGTGAGTATGCTTGCCATGCAAGAGCTGTAATGCTTTCAGCTTCCAGGAATTGTGTACAGATCCTTGCAATATGGGGCCGTGCATTACCATGCTGCAACATGAGGTGATGGTCGTGGATCAATGGCACAACAATGGGCCTCAGGCTCTCGTCACGGTATCTCTGTGCATTCAAAATGCCATCAATAAAATGCACCTGTGTTCGTTGTCCATAGCATATGCCTGCCCATACCATAACCTCACCACCACCATGGACCACTCGATCCACAATGTTGACATCAGCAAACCGCTCACCCACACAACGCCATACATGCTGTCTGCCATCTGCCCTGTACAGTGAAAAACGGGATTCATCCATGAAGAGAACACCTCTCCAAAGTGCCAGACGCCATTGAATTTGAGCATTTGCCCACTCAAGTCGGTCACGACGGCAAACTGCAGTCAGGTCGAGACCCCGATGAGAACGACGAGCATGCAGATGAGCTTCCCTGAGACGGTTTCTGACAGTTTGTGCAGAAATTCTTTGGTTATGCAAAGCGATTGTTGCAGCAGCTGTCCAGGTGGCTGGTCTCAGACAATCTTGGAGGTGAAGATGCTGGATGTGGAGGTCCTGGGCTGGTGTGGTTACACATGGTATGTGGTTGTGAGGCCAGTTGGATGTACTGCCAAATTCTCTGAAATGCCTTTGGAGACGGCTTATGGTAGAGAAATGAACATTCAATTCAAGGGCAACAGCTCTGGTGGACATTCCTGCAGTCAGCATGACCTGGCAATAACATGCAGTGTTGACTACCCCTACCTTCAAGGGCTCTAGTGGATACTGGCTGCTTGGACTCAGTACCATATGGGGATCCCACTTTACTCGTCCACATTACACCCCCTATAAGTTAGTCTTAATGGCCAAACCGCTGCTCCTCTCTGGAATTCCTCCAATACCTGTACACTGACATTCTTTTTTGTATTCATGATGACAACTGTCCGGAGGCCCTACCACCACCTGAAGAAGCAACAACAACCAAGTCATATCTTGAGACAAAAAGGTGCAACGACTATACTCTCCTGAACCTTCCTTCACCATGCTGAAAAGTGCTGTCTCACGGTCCGATCCAATTTTTGCTATTATTACACCATTTTACTAGATATGCCAGGATCCTGCCATCGATGTTGGAGCTCCACACTTCCAAGGCAGAGGAGCATGGAAACATCACAGCACAGGCCCTCATGGTCCAGATGTGAAGTGTCAAAGGCAACAGGATTTCTTTGCGGTCTCAAGTCTACCTTGATGTGTTTCGGCAGGCTCAAAAAAAGAAGAGGAGGCCAAGGTGGTGGTGGAGTTGAGTCTTCTGAACCACTGTGAGTGGGTGCAAAAGCATCGAGGACATAAGTTCAAGAATGAACTTCAGGGGGAACTGATGTGGAAATATTAAAGCCCATAGGTTGCACATGTTTTGGTGAAACTCTTAATAGACTGTTGAAATCAATATTTTTATATTTTATGGTTGTATCATGAGAAATTTGGCCTCTATGTGCTTATAAGATTGTCTTGGTAACGAAGTTTGTTTGCCCTTTTGTCTTTAGGACTCTGGGTCAGACATTGTGTCTCCATGTGGTTATAGGTCCTTGACATGCCAATTTGGGAACTGGTTATACTAGGGTCAAGGATGGTGGCAGATTTTATGAACGTAAACATGCTGGAGACATGGGGCCAGCGGATATCTTAGGTGAGAAGCATGGTAGACCAGTAGGATTGAATTTCAGCCAATCAGGATTCAATGCCACTGCTGAACCAATGAAAGTTATTTTGGGGGGGTAATTGGCGGGGATGGATAGAGAGGGAACATAAAATCAAAACTCCCATAGATTCCCCCCACTCTTAAATCCAGACTTCAGATGACCAGGTGGTCTGCGTAATGTATCAGCAATATTTTTTATTTCTCTTGTTTTATGTAACTTCTTCTGTCTTTGTAATATGCCTTAATACATTTATAGCATTTGTATGTCCATAGTAACAATATTCTTTTTTGTATTACTTAATGGGTAACTTATTGGTAACATTGTTGCCATTAAAGGGTTACCAGCTATGTCATTTTTCCTTTCTGTATAATAGTAAGTTTAAATAAATTAGATCTTTGTATTTTAGCACCATTATCTTTTCCTTATTGATTTGATTGGTTATAGCTGCAAATGCATGGGATAGACAAAAGGTTGTACACTTATGGTATATATCGATAAGCGAAAAAGTGAGGTAGGTAGAAATCGCCATAACATCGCTAACAGCAAATTTAACACACCTGCTCCCCATTCACACCTGAGACCTTGTAACACTAAAGAATCACATGACACCGGGGAGGGAAAATGGCTAATTGGGCCCAATTTGAACATTTTCACTTAGGGGTGTACTCATTTTTGTTGCCAGCAGTTTAGACATTAATGGCTGTGTGTTGAGTTATTTTGAGAGGACAGCAAATTTACACTGTTATACAAGCTGTACACTCACTACATTGTAGCAAAGTGTCATTTTTTCAGTGTTGTCACATGAAAAGATATAATAAAATATTTACAAAAATGAGAGGGGTGTACTCGCTTTTGTGAGATACTGTACTTTATTAATATACAGTATACAATACAATATACAAAATGCATATATATTCAAAAACTATTTGACTTTCTTTAGAAATTGATTGGGGTTCTTGGGATTGCAACTGGTGATTTCAAAAACGAAGGCCCAGGTTGACATGTTAAACAAACACTCTTACCTATCCATCAGCTGAATTCAATGGTCCAATAAATTCAGCTTTGGAGTTGTTAAAGACTTTTTTCTTGGGGGGGTTATTTTTTTATTTAAAGCCTTGCATTTGTGCAGAGTACAGTAAATGTTTATTTTGTAGATTATTATAGCTTTAGCAATTTTTATGGGTATTAACAATATATTCCACAAGTTGTATTGACCAAAGATCCAACAAATACATAAATAGTTCAATATTCTAAAAATTATTTGGACAGCAGTAGCACAACTGGTACATTCATTTACTTGTGCAAAGAGGAACGGTATTTATGGTTTTACTATATAAATGGCTTAGAATTAGAAGGTTCAACAACTGTCACCACCCCACCAATCCCCAATTTGTTGTTAGGTGCAAGATTCTCAAAAAATGGGATCAAAAAAATAAAGAGTACCAAGCTGCAGCATAGCACATATACATTTCTGATTATAGTAAGCAGGACGCTGCATTTATGTCTACATGATTAACCACTTCAGCCCCAGAAGGATTGGCCCCCTTCCTGATCAGGCCATTTTTTGCGATACGGCACTGCGTCACTTTAACTGGGTACAATGTCGCGCGACAGCGCAATTGCCAAACAAAATTTATGCCCTTTTTTCCCCACACAGAGCTTTCTTTTGGTGGTATTTGATCACCTCTGTAGTTTTTATTTTTTGCGCTATAAACAAAAAAAAGAGCGACAATTTTGCAAAAAACACAATATTTTGTAGTTTTTGCTATAATAAATATCCCAAATTAAAAAAAATATACACATTTTTTTCCCTCAGTTTAGGCCAATATGTATTCTTCTACATATTTTTTGGTAAAATAAATAAATCAATATACACTTATTGTAAATTTTTTTTTTTTTTTTTACAAGTAATGGAGGCGATCTGCGATTTTTATCAGGACTGCGACATTGCGGCGGACAGATCAGACACTATTTTGGAACCATTGACATTTATACAGCGATCAGAGCTAAAAATAGCCATGGATTACTGTATAAATGACACTGGCAGGGAAGGGGTTAACACTAGGGGGCGATCAAGGGGTTAAATGTGTTCCCTGGGTGTGTTCTAACTGTAGAGGGAATGGGTCTCACTAGGGGAGGAGAGAGATTGGTGTTCATTCTTAGTATGAGCACACAATAGGTCTCCTCTCCCCTGAGAGAACCGGGATTTGTGCGTTTACGCACGCCGGAAACGCAGCGGCACGCACGCGCCATCTGCGTCGTCTTGAAGGAGCAACGTACAGCTACGCCAATTTGTCCAGCCGAGCTAACCTGCCACAGTATAACTGCAGTGGCTGGTCGGCTAGTGGTTAAGCAAAGTTAAGAACCCCAGAAAAGAAGGGAAAAATATGCAAGCAAGTAATCTGGCCTTCTCAGGCAAAGCAAACCCCCCTACTGAAGCCCTTCATATAACAAAGCTTGGATTGTGAGCACACCTACACATGCTCAATAAAGGACACGCCCAGCACTGTCATTCAATCTGTCCATTCATTATCGCTAAAGTGTCTGCATCTGATTGCAGGCACAAAATCTATCTCCAACTGCGTTAGCCCTTGGCTATGTGCATCAATTCACACACTACAGACCACAGATCTAATAGCATGCACAGAAAGAAAGCAAGAGTTATATAAGCACATGTGAGTAAAATGTCCAAGTCCCTGGGCACTTGTTTTGTTTTTCTATAGCACCAGTGACTCATCCTAGCTATCAGCAGTGATTCCCCAATGGCAACATAATGCAAACAAGATAGCTCAAATGTCACAAAAGAGCATGGGCCCTTCAGTCTGTCATGGATTATGTGAAACCCTTCTAAAATGTACCAGATTGCAAAAAAACACATATTAAAAACCTTCATTATTATTAGTTTAGGAACTTATATGGCACTGTCAAATTACATATATATCATCACATCAGGTCCTGCCTTCAAGGAGCTTACAATCTAAGGTCCATAACTCACATTCATACACATACTAGGGACAATTTAGACAAGAGCCAAATCAACTACCAGCATGTCTTTGGAGTGTGGGAGAAAATCCATGCAGGCACAGGGAGAACATGCAAACTCCAGGCAGGTAGTACCGTGGTTGAGATTTGAACCAACCCCAGTGCTGTTAGGCAGAAGTGCCAACCACTTAGCCACTGTGCTGCCACATGCATGTAGACTGCATCTCTGTGGTGTGAACCAGCCCAAAGTTTGGAGGGCGACACCACCAATCCAAAGTTACACAAGAAACTAAAAAACATAAATCAGGTATTCGTTTTCACCTCCGCTCCATCATGTACATTAACCACTACAGCCCCGGAAGGTCTTACCCCCTTCCTGAACAGAGCACGTTTTACAATTTGGCGCTGCGTCGCTTTAACTGGTAATTGCACGGTCATGCAATGCTGTACCCAAACAAAATTTGCGTCCTTTTTTCCCCACAAACAGAGCTTTCTTTTGGTGCTATTTGATCACCTCTGCGTTTTTGTTTTTTTTGCGCTATGCTTAAAAAAAGAGCGACAATTTTTTTTTTTTTTTTTAAATAATAGTTTTTAGTTTTTGCTATAATAAATATCCCAAAAAATGTTTTTAAAAAACAAAATTTCTTCATCAGTTTTGGCCAATATATAAAAAAAAAAAAAAATCGCAATAAGCGTATATTGATTGGTTTGCGCAAAAGTTATAGTGTCTACAAACTATGGGAAAGATTTATGCCATTTTTATGGCGATTTTTACAGGTATTGCATCGGACATTTTTGACACATTTTTGGGACCATTGACATTTATACAGCGATCAGTGCTATAACAATGCAGATTACTGTGTAAATGACACTGGTAGGGAAGGGGTTAACACTGGGAGGCAATCAAGGGGTTAAATGTGTGTTCCCTCAGTGTGTTCTAACTCTACGGGGATAGGACTGAGTAGGAGAGGAGACATTTCGTTGTTCCTACTTACTAGGAACAAACGACATGTCTCCTCTCCTCTGACAGCACAGGGATTTGTGCGTTCACACACACAAATCCCTGCGCTGGCGCCCATGCACGCGACCGCCGGCCAAGCGCAGCAGGCCCACGTCCCTCCAGCGGCTCTTAAAAAGGAACCCCGTATATATGCGGGGTTTCGTGCAGCGGTGCCATTGTGCCGCAGTATATGTACGCGAGGCGGTCGGGATCCTTGTACTTATGTGAGTAGATTAGGGATGCCCCGAAATTTCGGCCGCCGAAACATATCGGCCAAAAATGGCCCTTTCGACAAAAAGCCGAAAGAGAATTTTCCCCGATAACGAATGGGGAGGGGCTCCGTGTGTTCCCCAATGGGACGGGTGATTGGTCTATCAAAGTGCCCGGACAAAGGGGAGGGGCTGTATGTGACGGCGCACAGCGGGGGAACACACAGCTAATGAAATGAAAGCTGTGGTGTTCCCGGCGCTGTAATCAAACAGGCGGCGGCGGCTCTCCTCTCCCTTCACTGGCTGCAATGGGGACACTGGCTGCACTACTGGGGACATTGGCTGCAATGGGGACACAGGCTGCAATGGGGACACTGGCTGCACTACTGGGGACCATTTCCTGTACCATGTCCCCAGTCTCTGACCATCTCCTGTACCATGTCTGCAGTCTCTGACCATCTCCTGTACCATGTCTGCAGTCTCTGACCATCTCCTGTACCATGTCTGCAGTCTCTGACCATCTCCTGTACCATGTCTGCAGTCTCTGACCATCTCCTGTACCATGTCCTCAGTCTCTGACCATCTCCTGTACCATGTCCTCAGTCTCTGACCATCTCCTGTACCATGTCCTCAGTCTCTGACCATCTCCTGTACCATGTCCTCAGTCTCTGACCATCTCCTGTACCATCTCTGCAGTCTCTGACCATCTCCTGTACAATGTCCTCAGTCTCTGACCATCTCCTGTACCAGCTCTGCAGTCTCTGACTATCTCCTGTACAATGTCTGCAGTCTGACCATCTCCTGTACAATGTCTGTAGTCTCTGACCATCTCCTGTACAATGTCTGTAGTCTCTGACCATCTCCTGTATCCTGTCCCCAGTCTCTGACCATCTCCTGTACCATGTCTGCAATCTCTGACCATCCCCTGTACCATGTCTGCAGTCATTGACCACCTCCTGTACCATGTCTGCAGTTTCTGACCATCTCCTGTACCATCTCTGCAGTCTCTGACCATCTCCTGTACAATGTCTGCAGTCTCTGACCATCTCCTGTACAATGTCCCCAGTCTCTAACCATCTCCTGTACCATGTCTTCAATCTCTGACCATCTTCTGTACCATGTCTGCAGTCTCTGACCATCTCCTGTACCATGTCTGCAGTCTCTGACCATCTCCTGTACCATGTCTGCAGTTTCTGACCATCTCCTGTACCATGTCTGCAGTCTCTGACCATCTCCTGTACCATGTCGGCAGTCTCTGACCATCTCCTGTACCATGTCGGCAGTCTCTGACCATCTCCTGTACCATGTCTGCAGTCTCTGACCATCTCCTGTACCATGTTTGCAGTCTCTGACCATCTCCTGTACCATGTCTGTAGTCTCTGACCATCTCTTGTACCATGTCCTCAGTCTCTGAACATCTCCTGTACCATCTCTGCAGTCTCTGACCATCTCCTGTACCATCTCTGCAGTCTCTGACCATCTCCTGTATAAAAATATTTTTAAAAACAAACAGTCACTTTCGGCATCGGTGTTGTTTCGGTATCGGTTTTCGGAATCAAGGAAGATTTCTTTTCGGTATCGGTTTCGGCACCAAAAAACCCATTCAATGCATCCTAAAGTAGATGTATGATATTTATTACACAAAATCTGCAGGTTGCACTATGGAATTTATGCTTATACCTTACTTGCCTTAATGTACATGGGGGAGGGGAGATGCAAACAGTGAATCCCTGCTGATGTACCCTGAAGTTCCTGTTGCTGTGATATGCCATATGGATAGATGATTACTGACGACATGCTGCCATAAGACCACCTATATTTTGGGTCTTAGCGCTTGGTAAGAGGTAGAGCTGCACGATTCTGGATAAAATGAGAATCACGATTATTTTGCTTAGAACAAAGATTACAATTCAAAATAAATCCTAGTGTATGTCCACCACCTATATGTAAATGTCCAAATAAAATAAGTAGTTACAGTTGTGCACATAAGTTTACATACCCTGGCAGAATTTCAGATTTTTCTGAGAAAATGAATAACGCAAAAAAAAAAATTCTTTCACTCATGGTTAGTGTTTGGCTGAAGCCATTTATTATCAATCAACTGTGTTTACTCTTTTTAAATCAGAATGGCAACAGAAACTACCCAAATGACCCTGATAAAAAGTTTACATATCCTGGTGATTTGGCCTGATAACATGCACACAAGTTGACACAAGTTGAATGGCTATTAAAAGGTAATAATCATCCTCACCAGTGATCTGTTTGCTTGCAATTAGTGTGTGTGTGTGTGTGTGTGTATAAAAGGTCAATGAGTTTCTGGACTGAGCCGATGCGAGTGCCCGGCGCTCACCAGCGGGCTCCCGCGATCGCTCGGGGCACACCGAGAACCGAGATCTGTGTGTGTAAACACACAGTTTCCGGTTCTCTGAGGGGAGAACAGACGGATTGTCTGTTCATACAGAGTATGAACAGCGATCTGTCATCTCCCCTGCACAGTCCCATCCCCCCTTCAGTTACAACACACACTAGGACACACTTAACCCCTTCACTGCCCCCCTAGTGGTTAACCCCTTCACTGCCAGTGACATTTTTACAGTAATCAATGCAATTTTATAGCATCGATCGCTGTAAAAATGCCAATGGCCCAAAAAATGTGTCAAAATTGTCCGTGTTCGCCATAATGTCGCAGTCCCGATAAAAATCGCAGATCGCCACCATTACTAGTAAAAACAAAAAAATAAATAATAATAAAAAAGCCATAAAACTATCCCCCATTTTGTAGACGCGATAACTTTTGCGCAAACCAATAAATAGACGTTTATTGTGATTTTTTTACCAAAAATATGTAGAAGAATGCATATCGGCCTAAACTGAGGAAAAAAATTTGTTTTTTATATATTTTTGGGGGATATTTATTATAGCAAAAAGTAAAAAAAATTGTCGCTCTTTTTTTGTTTATAGCACAAAAAATAAAAACCGCAGAGGCGATCAACTACCACCAAAATAAAGCTTTATTTGTGGGGAAAAAAGGACGTCAATTTTGTTTGGGTGCAACGTTGCACGATGGCGCAATCGTCAATTAAAGCTACCCAGTGCCAAATCGCAAAATGCGCTCTGGTCAGGAAGAGGGTCAAATCTTCCGGGCTGAAGTGGTTAACCACTTGATTACCCGCCTATAGTTATATGACGTCGGCAGGAGGGATCTCCCATCCTGAACGGGCATCATATGACGTCCTCGGCTTCCCGGCTGTCTAGGGGGCATGCGCCCGCCGCGTTGCTCGGGACCCGGTGCGTGTGCCTGGTGGCCGCGATGTCCGCCGGGCACCTGCGTTTGCCTGTGAACACAGCAGGACCGTGGATCTGTGTGCGTCCTGTCAGGTGAGAGGAGACCGATGGTGTGTTCTCAGTACAAAGGAACACTGATCGGTCTCCTCTCCTTGTGAGTCCCCGCCCCTTACAGTTAGAATCACTCCCTAGGAAACATAATTAACCCCTCGATCACCCCTAGTGTTAACCCCTTCCCTGCCAGTCACATTTACACAGTAATCAGTGCAATTTTATAGAACCGATTGCTGTGTAAATGTGAATGGTCCTAAAAATGTGTCAAAAGTGTCCGATATGTCCGTCGCAACGTCACAGTCATGAAGAAAAAAAAAAAAAAAATCGCAGATCGCCGCCATTACTAGTAATAAATAAATAAATAAAAATGCCATAAATCTATCCCGTATTTTGTAGACGCTATAACTAATTTGGTAGACGCAAACCAATCAATATACGCTTATTGCGATTTTTCTTACCAAAAATATGTAGAAGAATACATATCGGCCTAAACTGAGGAAAAAATTTTGGTTTTTTTTTAAAAAAAAATTTAGATATTTATTATAGTAAAAAGTAAAAAATATTGTGTTTTTTTCAAAATTGTCACTCTACTTTTGTTAATAGAGCAAAAAATAAAAAAACCGCAGAGGTGATCAAATACCACCAAAAGAAAGCTCTATTTGTGGGGAAAAAAAAACAAAAATGTAATTTGGGTACAGTGTTGCACGACCGCGCAAATTGTCATTCAAAGTGTGACAGCGCTGAAAACTAAAAATTGGTCTGGGCAGGAAGGGGGTGAAAATGCCCTGTATTAAAGTGATTAATCATTTTAAAAAAAAAAATTGCAGTTCTCTGCTCAGAGCTGTCAAAAAAAAAGGGGGGGGGGGCAAATGTTTATCAACATTGCTCAGAGAGATAACTATAAACAAACAATGTATCTTTTGGTTCTTTTAGATCAAAGGAATGTGCTTTGGTCTGTAAATGAGGTCAGTTTAACCACTTAAAGACTAAGGCTGGCTATACATGGTCGTATTTCGAAAGAATTAGGAAAATTAGAAATTTTGTGCGTTTTGTAATCCGATGGTGCCACCATTGATTTCGAAATTCGACCAACCAAGCCTTCAATTTCACCTCCTGTTGCAACAGAAAATACATTTTTGTGGCTGGGAATCTGCTTTTCTTTCCGGGAATTTTCTTTTTATGCACATGTGCATTTCTTTTTCGATTAGATTACAATTTTAAGACGATTCTCACATCTTTGATTAGAACATCGTTCGTTTTTCAAAAGATTTCCAACATGCCCGATTACTCAAATTCGATGGCCGCACGGAAATTTGCTGTTGCTGCAGCTCACTAATGGTGCAAAATTCAAACGAAAATTCATAGATAAGATTTTCGAAAGAAATGACCCATGTATGGCCTGCCTAAGCCTTTTTCTGACACTTGCTTACAAGGTAAAAATTAGTATTTTTTGCTAGAAAATTACTTATAATTTCCAAACATTATATATATTTTTTTCGCAGAGACCCTAGAGAATAAAATGGCGGCTGTTGCAATATTTTATGTCACACTGTATTTGCGCAGCGGTCTTTCAAATGCAATTTTTTGGGAAAGAATGCACTTCAATGAATTAAAAAAAAAAAAACTAAACAGTAAAGTTAGCCCGATTTTTTTGTATACCGTATATGCTCGAGTATAAGCCGAGTATTTCAGCACATTTGTTTGTGCTGAAAATGCCCCCCTCGGCTTATACTCGAGTCACCTTCCTCACTATGTCCATCTGCAGCCTTACGATCTCCCGGCTGTCCCGTCAAGGTTTCTGCCTGCAGTGTGGTAATGAAGGGTAATGATCTGGGGGAGCAAGGAAGGAATTAATGCTCTATGATCTCTCGGCGCTGTGATATGTAGTCTAGTCAGCGGCCGTGCAGTGTACCAAAGCCCCGCCTCCTCCTTGTCCGTGATAGGCTGAACACTGACTCCCTGCGGGGAAACGGAGTCAGTGTTCTGTCACGGACAAGGACGAGGAGGAGGCGGTGCTTTGGTACACTGCACGGCCGCTGACTAGACTACAGCTGTTCATCTTCGGCGGCTCCTTTGTGCTTCGTACCGCGCAAGCGCTGCGCCTGCGCAGTACAGGGGGGGGCATTATCTGCCGGGGGACCTTTTTTGGCAGGACACTGGGAGATCGTAGAGAATTAATTCCTTCCTTCCTCCCCCAGACCATTACCCTTCATTACCACACTGCAGACAGAAACCTTGACAGGACAGCCGGGAGATCGTAAGGCTGCAGATGGACACAGGCTGCACCGGGAGATCAGGTACATGAGGCAGGGAGCTTTCCCTGATGGCCAATTAAACCCCACTGCAGATGCCTGTAAACTCCCACAGTAAATTCAGCGTTACATAATTGAGGACAGTGAGGCTGAGGCATGCTGAAGTAAATCGATATAATAATAATAATAAATATATATGTAATAATATATAATAATAATAATAATAATTAATATTATATCTGTGTATTAATTTATCTAATCCCTGTAGTTAGTTTATTAACCACTTCATATCCGGGCCATTTCTGACACTTTGCTCCTACATGTAAAAATCATCATTTTTTTGCTATAAAATTACATAGAACCCCCAAACATTATATATGTTTTTTTAGCAGAGACCCTACAGAATACAATGGCGGTCATTGCAACTTTTTATCTTGCACGGTATTTGCGCAGCAATTTTTCAAACGCGTTTTTTTTGGAAAAAAAACAGTTTCATGCTTAAAAAAAAACAAAACAGCAAAGTTAGACAAATTTTTTTGCATTGTGTGAAAGATGAAGTTACGCCGAGTAAATAGATACCTAACATGTCACGCTTCAAAATTGCACACGCTCGTGGAATGGCGCCAAACTTTGGTACTTAAAAATGCCCATAGGCGACGCTTTAAAATTTTTTACTGGTTACATGTTTTGAGTTACAGAGGAGGTCTAGGGCCAAAATTATTGCTCTCGCTCTAACGTTCGCGGCGATACCTCACATGTGTGGTTTGAACACCGTTTTCATATGTGGGCGGGACTTACGTATGCGTTCGCTTCTGCGTGCGAGCTCACGGGGACAGGGGCGCTTTAAAAATTTTTTTTTTTTTTTTTATTGTTAATTTTACTTAAAATTTTTTATTTTGACACTTTAAAAAAATATTTTTTTTTTTGATCACTTTTATTTCTATTACAAGGAATGTAAACATCCCTTGTAATAGGAAACTGACACGATCAGTCCTCTTTACAGTGAGATATGGGGTCAATAAGACCCCACATCTCACCTCTAGGCTGGGAAGCCTAAAATAAAAAAAAAAAATAAAACGATCGCCGCTTCACAACCGAGGCGGCGCCGTTTTTTTGAATGCAGAGGCCGGGCGTGACGTCATAACATCGCGCCCGGCCTCCGAACGATCATAGAGACTCCGGCGACCATCTGGTCCGCCGGAAATCTCTATGGTGTACATCCGGCGCCGGCGGATCCGCTATCCGACTCACCGATCGCTGAGGTGAGTCGGTAGTAGCACCGGAGGGCGGCGGGAGGGGGGGGGGTGTCCCCTCCCGCCGCCCGTAAAAACGATCAAGCGGCGGAACAGCCGCTATGATCGTTCTTATGGTGTACGGAATCGCCGGCTGAAAATGCCGGTATCTGAATGATGTCTGTAGCCTCAGACATCATTCAGATATAAGCCCTGAAAGTGGAGGCCGTCATATGACGGCCTCCGGATGTCAAGAGGTTAAACTCTGAGCACATATTATTGTTAATATCACACTAATACCAGGATAGCTGTGAAACCAAACACGCAGTGCTGCTAGTAAAAATAATATCTTGTTTATTTCCCAGGGAATTAGGAAATCCACGTAAAAGTATTAAAAGGCATCACAATGTTACATATCTTACAATCAGAACACAATATACTAAACAGCATATCTCTACAACATATAACAACAATGAAATATCAAAGATACTTATTACACATGGTTTCATCTGCTGGTTCTGCATGATAAAAGGGGTCTGGGCCACATGGAATTTAGGCCCAAGCCCTCAGTCACAGCGAAGTCCCAAGATGGCCAAGGGACAACCTCATGGCAGGCTTTTTCAGCAACAAAGAGACAGAACAATTGCCTGTGTGCCCCTTCCATTCAAACATACACGCTCACTCATAGCCACCCCCATTTGCCTTTCATCCAATAGATATTGCCGAGAGGTATTCTTTCAAATGTCTGCCCATTCTCCAGGAAGCATGCTGTATTGTCCACTAGGGTCAGCGTCTCTATTAGCCCTGTGTCAAATCTCAATAGACATCAGTGGTCTCTTTGAAGCTTGTAATCACACATGTCACAGCAGGCGGGCTTAAGCCAAGGCATTGTTCTTCTGATCACAAAGCTTTGATGTGTTTCATTCCTACCTGGCTGTGTCAAACAGGAAGTGAAATACCAGAAGTAAGATATTAAACCATGTCGCTATCCAACATATGCCGCTTTGCGCCTAAAGGGCGCATACCACCCTTCTTCAGACACGGCTCCTATTGAACAGTCCATAACTGTTTTCTCCCCCACATGTGTTTCCAAGCCAGTACCTATAGAACAGTCTTTAACTGTCTTAGGCTCGATTCACACCTATGCATGTTGCTTTTGAGCGTTTTTGGAGGGTTTTTTTTCATGCTTGCCACGTTTTTGAGCAGCGTTTTTGCGGCGATTTTGCCGCGATTTGCATTTTGCGGGTTTTTTTTTCTTTACAGTTTTTTTTTACAGTCTTAAAAAAAATTAAAACGGCAAAAACGCACCAAAAACGCTGCAAAAACGGTGAACTTGCGTTTTTGATGCTTGTCCATTGAATTCTATTACATGCAAAACGCTGCATTTTGCATGAAAAAAAGTCCCTGACCCTTTCCAAAAATGCAGAGAAACAAAAAGGCATTGATGTGAACATGTTCCATAGGAACCCATGTTAAAAAATTCCCGTGCATTTCTGCAAAATGCAAAATGCATCAAAAAAACGCGCTAGTGTGAATGGAGCCTCAATGTGTTGTGTTTTTCAACATGTGCAGAAACAGCCCCTATTGAACAGTCCATAAATGTCTTAACGCATGTTGCGCCTCTCAACATAGGCCTCAGAACCAGCTCCTGTGGAACAGTCCACAACGGTCCTAACGTGCTGTGTTTCCCAACACGTGCCACTTTGCTACTGGGTGACACACCAACATCATTCTTCCGTGACAGCTTCCATGTCACCATTCTGTATCATCTTCTTTCTAACATCTTCATGAAGGGGTATAATACAGGCAAGGGGTGTCCACACACTCACCATTCACCAGCACACACCCAGAGCAGCATATTAACCATCTTTCAGATATAGAGTCTCGAGGAGGGCCTTTCGCCCATGTTACGAACCTAAAATACACCTTTATCACATTATACCATAACATGAAATCAACCCATTACCATAATATATACATATATACCTATGACCCATTAGATTACTCATCCTGCTCCCAATCTCCTATAACTCCTCAGTGTAGATACCGGCCGGGGTTAGGCAGGTTCGCTCACAATGGCCTTTCCTACCGCAATTCTGGCATGTCAGCCGTATTGCAGGGCTCTGACTTGGCAGCAAAAGTCTCTAACTTGTACGCAGAGACCCTACCGTCACTTCGTCCCCCAGCTTGACGTCCTTTTTTTACACAAATAGAGCTTTCTTTTGGTGGTATTTGATCACCTCTGCAGTTTTTATTGTTTGCACTATTAACAAAAAAAAAAGAGCGACAATTTTTAAAAAAAAGCAATATTTCTTTACTTTTTGCTATAATAAATATCCTCCCAAAAATATATAAAAAAAAAAAAATTTCTTCCACAGTTTAGGCCAATATGTATTCTACATATTTTTGGTAAAAAAATTGCAATAAGCGTATTATTAGTAATGGCGGCGATCTTTATCGTGACTGCGACATTGCAGCGGACAGGCCGGACACTTTTGACACTATTTTGGGACCATTGGCATTTATACAGCGATCTGTGCTATAAAAATGCTGTAAACTGTAATTGTCACATGGTAGAGAAGGGGTTAAACACTAGGGGGCGATAAAGGGGTTAACTTTGTTCCCTTAGCATGTTCTAACTGCAGGGGGGGTGGGCTCACTAGAACATGACAGAGATCACTGCCCCCAATCACTGGGAGTAGTAGATCCCTGTCATTTTGCCAGGCAGAACACACTTGTTTACATCGGCATCTCCTCATTCTGCCTCTCCATGCCACAATCGTGGGCCACCAGCTGACATAGAGTCCGCAGGATGCAGTGACGTACGGGTACGTTGTTTTGCGCACCCGTGCCACTTTGCCGACGTATATCAGCGTGAGCCGGTCAGCAAGTGGTTAAAGGAGCTGCAGGAATATCTGGCAAGTACTGGCTGTGTGGTACATGTAACAACAATCTCCCGTATTCTTCATATGTCTGGGTTATGAAGTAGAGTGGCAAGACTGAAGCCTTTTCTTATCAAGAAAAACATCCAAAGCCCGGCTAAATTTGGCAAAAACACATCTGAAGTCTCCCAAAAGCATGTGAGAAAATGTGATATGGCTATAATTCCAAAAGATATGTTTGACGCAAAAACAACACTGCACATCACCAAAAGAACACCATACCCACAGTGAAGCATGGTGGTGGCAGAATCTTGCTTTGAGGCTGTTTTTCTTCACCTGGAACAGGGGTCAAGGTAGAGGGAATTATGAACTGTTCCACATACCAGTCAATATTGGCACAAAACCTTCAGCCTTCTGCTAGAAAGCTGAACATGAAGAGGAATTTCATCTTTCAGCATGAAAACGACCCACAGCATACATCCAAATCAAAAAAATAGTTTCACCAGATGATGATTAAAGTTTGGAATGGCCCAGCCAGAGCCCAGACCTAAATCCGATTGAAAAATCTGTGGGGTGATCTGTGCAAAGGAGATTCTCATCACATATTCTCGGTGAGATACACCATTTCTCTCTTATTTACTTGGCTTTCTTATCATTGCTACACACCTTTCTGGGTTACCATTCCTTTCTTGTTCTTCTCTTTAGTTTATCAGTTGTTAAATCACTTTATTGATACAATATTAACTTTCACAGATAATCTTTGCAATCATGTACAGCACAAATATATATCACAGCTGATAACAAGGGAGTTCATTCTAATGTTCATTCACTGGTGTTGGTGCCGCCGTTTTACCACGGTTGTTACTACCTCTGCTCCCAGGGATGGCGTCTCCTATATTGCCTCTAGCCATTGTTATTATCAAGACATTCTTTACCCACATACTACGATTAGGTAAGAGCGTTTGGGATCCATTGCTCCATTTTATTTTTTCTTCCCCTCCCCCATTTTTTATCTACCATCATACTATTCTGGCAATCTTATTCTATTATAGATGCGTCCAATCTGCATCTGCTCCTGATGAGTGGCACTACGTCCACGAAATGCGTAGAGCTTTCCTACAATGCTACGTCACAGTATCCATGTGCAATATTTGAATTTTATCATTTTACTATAATGAATCATTCCCAATACTATTATCATGTTTACATGTTATGTTTGTTCACTCTGGGTATACATACTTTAGGCTCATTACAATGTGTATCATGTTGAAATAATTGTGTACATACTTATGAATTATCTAGATGATATTTATTGAGACCTATTATATATATATATATATATATTTCTACTGTTTTTATGTGCATGTATGCTCATATGTAATGAACAAACATTATTATATATATTCATTGGGTTGTTCATCTTAGCTGTGTGCTTCATATACATCCCCCCCCTTTCTTTCAATGTGCACCAGGGATGGAGGTATTGTGTGAGGCCACAACTAAGTCCCAACCTTTTCCTTCTTCGTTTTTGTGCACAGGAGATGCCCTTGCAATCTGACAGATTTGGGGTGTTTTTGCAAAGAAGAGTGTGCAAACATTGCCAAGTCAAGATGTGCTATGCTGATAGACTCATACCAAAAAAGACTGAGTGCTGTAATAAAATCAAAAGGTGTCGTCAAAGTATTAGTTTAAGGGTGTGCACACTTACGCAACCATATTCTTTTATTTTTACTTCTCTCCACCTAAAAGATTTCAGTTTGTTGTTCAACTGAGTTGTACAGTTTATAGGTCACATAGGTGAAATTAAATGAAATGGTCTCATTTTTTTACATCACAGAAACCTGCCTTTTTTCACAGGAGTGTGCAGACTTTAAATATCCACTATAGATACCCAACATGTCATGCTTTAAAATTGCGCACACTTGTTGAAATGGTGACAAACTGCGGTACTTAAAAATCTCCATAGACAACGCTTTTAACAGTTACCATTTTAGAGTTACAGTGGAGGTCTAGTGCTAAGATTATTGCTTACTCTAACAATCGCGGTGATACCTCACCTTTACATTTGTGGGTGCGGTTTACGAATGCACTTCTGCACGCGAGCATTGAGTTATGGGACACTTTAAAAATGTGTTTTGTTTTTTTTACATGGTCTTTATAATTAATTTTTGATCACTTTTATTGCTGTCACATGGAATGTTAACAACCCTTGTGACAGCAATAGTCACGTATCAGGTATTTTTTTAGAGGGATCTGGGGATCAGGGATCCTTTGCACTTAAAAGCATTCAAAATGCCAAGTTTGGTTGATTTGAATACTGATATTTTTTAAATCTGGCTCCTTTAAGGTTTCAGTAAACTGGAAGTGATGTCATGAAGTCGCTTCCGGGTTACTAGATCCAAGAACTGATCAGAGCTGATTCCGTCTTTGTTTGGGTCTCCAACCAGCAGGCAAGGGGTGAGAGCCCAAAATGGGAGCGGTGGGGGGGGGCATCATCAAAAGAAGAAAACATATCTGAACATGATCCAGGAATGCAGCCGCCAAAGCTCATTTAAAATGGTCTGATGCAAGGTAAAAAACTGTTCTGGGATCAGACAAATCAAAATTTGACTTTTTGGAAACCATGGGCATCACATCCTCCTGAGTAAAGAGGAGAGGGACCTTTGGGCTTGTTATAAGCGCTCAATTCAAAAGCCTGCATCTCTGATGGTATGGGGGTGCATTAGTGCATATGGAAAGGACAGCTTGCATCATCAATGCTAAAAGATGTATCCAGGTTCTATAGCAGCATATGCTCAGGCAAGAATGGGACAACATTTCTCTCCCAAAACTTCAGCAACTGGTCTCCTCAGTTCCCAGAAGTTTACAGAGGGGGATGCTACATCATGTGAAACATGTCAGTGATTCAACTTTTTTTGAAGTTGGGGTTGCACTTTGCCAGCTTTTTGTTGCCCTGTCCCAAGTTTTCTGAGACGTGTTGCTACCATCAACTATAAAATGTTTTTTTTCTTAAAATGGTCCATTTTCTCAGTTTAAATATTTGCTATGTTTTCCATGATGAATAAAATATGGGTTTATGAGATCTGCAAAGTTTTGCATTCTATTCTTATGTAGATTTTTAAACAGCGTCCCAAGATTTTTGGAACTGGGGTTGCAGATAGGTATCTAGTGTGAAAGAAGTGAAATGGCACTGTTTGAACAAACAGGTTCCACTGGAGAGGTAAGTATATTCTCTTTTCTTTTGCAGATTCCTTGAGTAACAGTGGCTCTGTAGTGACAGGGTTACTTTAATGAAACACAGGAAAGTTTTTGTAGAAAATGGACAGATTGTCTCCAATTGGGGAGTTATGTCTGTTTGCATGTGCCACTATGCAAGTAGCAGCACATACCTATGTAAGCTACCTACAATCATTCTATGGGTAGCTGTATGCAACACCAGGCTCCCAGGCTTCCAGGCACCAAAATACACCAATGTGTTTACACTGTAAGGTGGAATGCGCATGTGTGCATAAACCCTGGGTATACATAACATAGACCTCGGATCAAAGTTTCCAATAATTTTTTAATTTTTTTTCCCAGCAGAACACCTAGAGCAGGAACACAGATTTCGGCATGGGTAATTGGGAGATAAAGAACACAAAGAAAAGAGAAAGACAGAAAGAAAAATGAAAAAGACAAACAAAAAAAAAAAGGAAAAGAAAGAATTTCCAACTAGATTGTGGCCACAGCCTGTCTACAACTCAGCTTGCTGCTATGCTTAAAATAACGTATGTTTGGGATTAATGGATGCAATACCAAGTGAAAAACTGTAGTACTGATTATTATTAGTGTATGCAGCAAAAGACATTGGCTAGAACACTGAACAGAACATTGTAGCACTGAATACATATACAGCAGGGGTGCGCATCTTCACTGGCCTCACGATTCGATTACGATTATCATGTCAACGATTTGATTCCGCGATGCATCACGATTACAGCGCAAGTCCGCAAGTGCTCATGGTTTTCATCAAAAAAAATTCAAGTAGTCAGGAGAACTCCATTTTTTTTATTCTATCTGTTCTTAAGAAAAAAAGAGACAGCAGAGGAGCTCCAGGCTTTCTTCCAAAATACTAAAGGTGATGGTCAGAGACTGCAGACATACTACAGGAGACGATCAGAGACTGCGAACATGCTACAGGAGATGGTCAGAGCCTGCAGACCTGCTACAGGAGATGGTCAGAGACTGCAGATATGCTACAGGAGATGGTCAGAGACTGCGGACATGCTACAGGAGATGGTCAGAGACTGCGGACATGCTACAGGAGATGGTCAGAGACTGCGGACATGCTACAGGAGATGGTCAGAGACTGCAGACATGCTACAGGAGATGGTCAGAGACTGCAGACATGCTACAGGAGATGGTCAGAGACTGCAGACATGCTACAGGAGATGGTCAGAGACTGCAGACATGCTACAGGAGATGATCAGAGACTGCAGACATAGTACAGGAGATGATCAGAGACTACAGATATAGTACAGGAGATGATCAGAGACTGCAGACATGCTACAGGAGATGATCAGAGACTGCGGACATGCTACAGGAGATGGTCAGAGACTGCGGACATGCTACAGGAGATGGTCAGAGACTGCGGACATGCTACAGGACATGGTCAGAGACTGCGGACATGCTACAGGACATGGTCAGAGACTGCGGACATGCTACAGGAGATGGTCAGAGACTGCTGACATGCTACAGGAGATGGTCAGAGACTGCGGACATGCTACAGGACCAAAGCAATCTGTATGCTGTTAAATTCATCGCCGCTAATCCCCATTTGACCCTTGCCAGAGAATGGAAACCTGTTATGGTTTCCGATTTTAAGACCTTTCTGGGCCTATCCCTCCTCATAGGCATAGCTAAAAAAAGCGAGTTGCGGTCATATTGGTCCACTGACCCAATTCACCATGTGCTCGTGTTCTCTGCTTCCATGACGCAATATGAACAGATCTTGCGGTTCATGCATTTTAATGACAATGAACTCTGTCGTCCTCAGGGTGACCCTGAATTTGATCAGCTTTACAAAATTCGGCCCCTCGTAAACCACTTCAACCAACAGTTTGCAACCTCAATTACTCCCAATCAAGTTGTCTGTGTTGACCCTGATTACGATTTCTGGCCGCTTGTCTTTCAAACAGTACCTCCCCAGCAAACGTGCCAGATATGGGGTCAAGTTGTATAAGCTCTGTGACAGGGCCACAGGCTATACATATAGTTTTATGGTTTATGAGGGAAAAGGCAGTCACGTGGAGCCCCCCAACTGCCCAGACTACATAGGGAGCGCTGGCAAGATTGTTTGGGACTTGGTGTCACCCTTATTCGGAAAGGCGTGGACAATTATTACACAAGCGTGCCACTTTTTAGTCACCTGTTTGGATTGTGGAATTGCATGTGGCACCGTGCAATCTAATGAAGCAGAGGGATAATCAGAATGTTTTCATTCTGTACCTGTCACTACCTATTGGTATCATAGGGGATATTTACATTCCCTGTGATAAAAATAAAAAGGATAAAAACTTTTTTTTTTTTTAATAAAAATGAAAGGGTCAGTGTAAAAATAAAATAAAGCAAAAGAAATAATTAAAAAGAAATAAAGCACCCCTGTCCCCCCGTGCTTGTGCACAAAGGCGAACACAAGCGTCGGTCTCGTGTCATATGTAAACAGCAATTGCACCATGCATGTGAGGTATCACCGCGAATATCAGATCGAGGGCAGTAATTTTAGCAGTAGACCTCCTCTGTAAATCTAAAATGGTAACCTGTAAAGGCTTTTAGAAATGTATGTAGTTTGTCTCCGCTGCACAGTTGTGCGCAATTTTAAAGCATGTCATGTTTGGTATCTATGTACTCGGCAGAAGATCATCTTTTATATTTTACCAAAAATTTGGGCAATATAGTGTGTTTTAATTAATTAAAATTCAAGTGTTTTTTTTCCCAAAAAAACTGCGTTTGAAAAATCGCTGCGCAAATACTGTGTAAAAAAAAAAATTGCAACACCCACCATTTTAATCTGTAGGGCATTTGCTTTAAAAAATATATATATAATGTTTGGGGTACAATGTAATTTTATAGCAAAAAAAAATATTTTTCATGTAAACAAAGCGTGTCAGAAGGCTTTGTCTTCAAGTGGTTAGAAGAGTGGGTGATCTGTGGCATAAGCTTCTAATGTTGTGCATAAAATGCCAGGACAGTTCAAAATCTTTTTGAAAAGTAGACACCCCAAGCTGCTTGCTGATAGGTATGTTGAGTCCATGGAATATTTTAAATTTTATGTACAAGTTTCGGAAAAATTCCTTTTTTATTTTTTATTTTTTTTTACACAAAGTTGTCACAAAAGTATGTATTGCTCACACATGGCATGGGTATATGTGAAATTACACCCCAAAGGGGGGTGTGCAAACAGGGAAGATGGCTGCTTAATCCTCCTGCACCACGCCGTAGGAACACACACGCTCGTATAAGCCAGCACAGCCCGCACTCAGCCACCTCTCGCCTACCTCCCGCGGCCCCAAAACACCCCAGGCTCCTAGCGGTATGTACCACTTGTCTAAAAAACGTTGGCGGGACTGTTAGCACTTCAAAGCCTCCCCAGCAGCTGGCAAGGGCAGAGGCAAGATGGCGCCTGAACCTCCAGAGCCTGATGACTCCACACAGCTCTCTGCAGCTGGCACAGTGTCTCCTGCTCATAGCCTGCAGCAATTCCCCACAGACCTGGCGAGTCCTTTACCAACAGACTCTGAGAGCATGCTGGCCAAATTCGGCTCTATAGTGAGGGATGAGATAACTATGGCCTCCCGCAAGCTGTCATCTGACTTAGTGAAAGGCTCTAAAGAGATAGGCCATCCTACGAACCAGGTGGAGCAACGCATAGATCTGGCCACCACAGTATTAGAAGGCTATGGAAGAGGAGGTGGATAAACTGTCAGCCAAATTAGAGATCACGAAGGACAAATTAGAGGATGTAGAGAATAGGGTCCGCAGGGACAACCTCCGCATCCGAGGTGTCCCTGAAGCTATTACTGACCTGCACGGTACGGCCACTGCTTTTTTTCCAGGAACTGGCTCCTGAGATTCCCCTTGAAAAACTGGATCTGATCGGATTTGATCGCATCCACAGATTCCTTGCCCCCAAGCCATCAGAGGGCCCGCCCAGGGACATTATATTTAAATTCCATTATTAACGCACCAAGGAAACACTTCTGCAGTCTGCACGGGAACAGCAAGACCTTTCTTTCCAAGGCAATCCTCTTTAGTGGTTTGTGGACCTATCCCCAATGACCATCGCCAGGCGCCTGATCCTGAGACCCTACCTCTGTGTTCTTCAAACCCAAGAGATCAAATATAGATGGGGGTTTCCCTTCAAGCTCTTCTTCTCACATCAGGGGTCGCCAGTTCCACGCTTCTTCTGCATCTGACCCGAGATGTCATTTTTAAGAACTGCAGTTCGATTGGCCTCAGTCCCAAGAGGAAGCAGCATCCTCATCCTCCCGCCCCGGTCCTCCTCAGCTTCATCAGCTCTCCCAGTCTTCTCAGAAATCTCAACCCAGCTCCCAGGCCTTGCGAGATCTACAGGCCCAATGCTTCAAACACATTCCTACCAGCTGAGGGTAACTATCTTAACTTCTTGACTTCCATGTTTTGCTGCCGGCCCGATGTTTCTCTAGGGCAGCTTTGGTGTACCTTTATTGCCCTCTGATGCCTGTCCTCGTGTGGCACCCGGCGCAGCTCGCCCTTCTGTTATGATGCTGCTGAAGAGTTCCATTGAACCCACTGGGGTTTGTTTCCCATCCACCCGTACCGTTGATCCGAATCTTATTATGGGATTGCGGGTTGTTGCTCTGCCATAGTCTGCCCTATTTGTGAGACGGTGGCCTCACAGAACTGTGACCTGCTCTGTACGATATGCCGGACTCCTAACATGAGATATTGCGGATTACTTTTTAGGGGTGGTCTGGATAATGTAGTTTGTGATTGTTCATTTAGACCACCTCCTCCTCCAGGTGGTCCCTAAAAGTTACACGGGGGTGGATATCTGGTGCCGGTAGTTACTTTTATATACGGACCAGTCTATCATCACCTCCAGCCTCTCACTGGTGGTGTAATGGACTTGGTATGGGTTTGTTTATTCTTATATTGTTGGTCAATAATTTTTTATTGTTTCACATTTCCACTTAATGGTTTATAGGCTTGGTGGGGGTCCCAGGTGCCTGGGCGACCTATTTTTTTTATATGTGGTTATTTTTGACTCATACCACTTCCGTTCTTTGTGCTTTATAATAGTGCGCTAGGTTTAATGCCAAGCATAATTTAGTGGTTATCTATGTTATAAATGGCGAGTAGTTCCGACGGGCCACTGCTCCCTCTATGTGCCGACACTTGGCTAAGACGGTAGTCTTGGCAAACCCCCGGCCTCTAAGTGGGCCTTTTGTCTCACACAATGATGCATTACAGCTTTATGTGTCCATTGTATTCCAAGGATTCCTCTGTATATTCTTGTCCTTTGATTTGCCTCTTCTCTTTTCCTCTTTCCCTGCCTCTTCCCTTCTTTATCTACTTCACCTCTTCTTTCTTCAGTCCACGGGGTGCTCGGGCAGTGTAACGATATGGTATGCCCCTCCGATACCATGACACTGAATTGGTTGTCCCTGAATGTTCTGGGTATGAATTCCCCCAAGAAAAGGGTGAAAATATTTTAATACCTCATAAAACAAAAAGTAGATATACAGTTGTGCTCATAAGTTTACATACCCTGGCAGAATTTATGATTTCTTGGCCATTTTTCAGAGAATATGAATGATAACACAAACTTTTATTTCACTCATGGTTAGTGTTTGGCTCAAGCCATTTATTATCAATCAACTGTGTTTACTCTTTAAATCATAATGGCAACAGAAATTACCCAAATGACCCTGATCAAAAGTTTACATACCCCCGTTCTTAATACCGTGTATTGCCCTCTTTAACATCAATGACAGCTTGAAGTCTTTTGTGGTATTTGTGGATGAGGCTCTTTATCTTCTCAGATGGTAAAGCTGCCCATTCCTCCTGGCAAAAAGCTTTCAGTTCCTGTAAATTCTTGGGCTGTCTTGCATGAACTGCACGTTTTGAGATCTCCCCAGAGTGGCTCAATGATATTGAGGTCAGGAGACCGAGATGACCACTCCAGAACCTTCACTTTATTCTGCCCTAGCCAATGACAGGTCGACTTGGCCTTGTGTTTTGGATCATTGTCATGTTGGAATGTCCAAGTGCGTCCCATGCGCAGCTTCCTGGCTCATGAATGCAAATGTTCCTCCGGTATTTTTTGATAACATACTGCATTCATCTTGCCATCAATTTTGACCAAATTTCCTGTGCCTTTGTAGCTCACACATCCCCAAAACGTCAGCAATCCACCTCTGCGTTTCACAGTAGGAATGGTGTACCTTTCATCATAGGCCTTGTTGATTCCTCTCCAAATCTAGCGTTTATGGTTGTGGCCAAAAAGCTCTATTTTGGTCTCATCACTCCAAAACTTTGTGCCATAAGGTTTGAGGCTGGTCTCTGTGCTCTTTGGTGTATTGTAAGCGGGATACTTTGTGGCATTTGCATTATAATGGCTTTCATCTGGCGACCATGCATCTTTCAAGTGCCTCCTTAATGTGCATCTTGAAACAGCCACAGCACATGTTTTCAGAGAGTCCGGTATTTCACCTGAAGTTACTTGTGGGTTTTTCTTTGCATCCCGAACAATTTTCCTGGCAGTTGTGGCTGAAATTTTGGTTGGTCTACCTGACCGTGGTTTGGTGTCAACAGAACCCCTCATTTTCCACTGCTTGATTAGAGTTTGAACACTGCTGACTGGCATTCTCAATTCCTTGGATATCTTTTTATATCCCTTTCCTGTTTTATACAGTTCAACTACCTTTTCCCGCAGATCCTTTGACAATTCTTTTACTTTCCCCATGACTCAGAATCCAGAAATGTCAGTGCAGCACTGGATGAAAGATGCAGGGGTCTGTCATGAGTCCAGAAACTCACTGACCTTTTATACACACACACTATTTACAAGCAAACAGATCGCAGATAAGGATGGTTACCTTTAAAAGCCATTCAAACCCCTTTGTGTCAACTTGTGTGCATGTTATCAGGCCAAAATCACCAAAGTAAACTTTTGATCAGGGTCATTTGGGTAGTTTCTGTTGCCATTATGATTTAAAAAGAGTAAACACAGTTAGTTGATAATAAATGGCTTCAGCCAAACACTAACCATGAGTGAAAGAAAAGTTTTTGTTATTCATATTCTCTGAAAAACGGCCAAGAAATCAAATTCTGCCAGGGTATGTGAACTTATGAGCACAAATGTAGCGTATCTGGAGGAAACCCATTTTTCATCGTCCTCCTATCCTAAATATTTTGATGCCCTGTACCCTCAAGTTTTTTTGGCTAATGGTCCTACTAAACAAAGAGGAGTACTTATAGTGCTTCGCAAAACTGTCCCCTTTCTTTGCAGTAGACAGATAGCAGACCCAAATGGCAGGCACCTCCTGTTACAGGGTGCTATACAGGACACTATTTTGACTTACTATGCTAAGTGTAAACCCGGGGCCTTTTCTGTCCCATATCTGCTCCTTGTTGAAATCCCACCAGAAAGTATCCTTCTCCTGGCTGGTGATTCCAATGTGACGTTGAACCCTACAAAAAAAAAAAAAAATTACATTCTTTGCAGAGTCATGACCTGGTAGATGTCTGGCGATGAGCTTCACCCCCTGGGTAAGGACTATACTCATTACTCTCATCCTCACCATTCTTATTCCAGGATTGATCAAATGTTTGTATTGCGGAAACATCTCCCATTAATAGTGTCCACATCTATTCTAGCAGCTCCATGGTCGGACCACGACCCTATTCTAGTGGTTTGCCACTCTTTGCAAACCCCAGCATTCTTCTTGGGTGATGAATGACTCTCTTTTGTCTTTTAAAGAGATCTTGGCAGATATTCATCAAGCCTCTTTGGATTATTTTCAACTTAATACGGGGACTGTTTCCTCCCCTGTGACCTTGTGGGAGGCATACAAGGCGGTTCTGGGGGGCCATGTTATCCAATTGCCTTTGAAGCATTCAAGAGTGCAATTATTGGCTCGGCGCACTTTGGAGCAGCGTCTGGAGTCAATGTCAACAACCTTTAAGAAATCCCCTACCACTGCTAACCACAAACTATTGGATCAGGCTCAAACGTATCTGGATCTATGCTTGACTGCTGAAGCAGAATGCACGCTCCGTTGGGCTCGACAGAAATGGTACGCCAAGGTGAACAAGCCTAACACAATGCTGGCTAATAGGTTACGCACCTTTACTCCAAAATGTACTCCCATCACCCTACGCACTCGCCATACCATCCTTACAGGTAACCCCATGCGGGTCTTGGACAAATTTCGTCATCGTCTCATCACCCTTTACTGTGCTCCTAACCAATACTCCAACCAGGCCCTGGATACTTTTCTAAATGGCTTGACATTGTCATCCTTATCTGAATACCATGCATCCTTAATGGATCGGGATATACAGGTATCTGAAGTCCTACAATGTATCAAGGAGCTGAAGGTGGGTAAAAGGCCCGGCCCGGATGGCTTTACGGCACTTTATTATAGGAAAATAGCAGATGTTTTAGCTCCCCATTTAACGGCCATGTTCAATTGGGTTAAGGATGGTCAAGCCTTCACTTCAGACCTTTTAACTTTCAAAATAGTCATGATTCCTAAACCTGATTGGGACCACTTCTCCCGGGCTAACTTCAGGCCGATCTCACTGATGAAAATCTTAATTAAAATTTTAGCTAAAATCGCCAAAATTCCTTTTTGCCACGCTTGATAGAGAAGGATCAGATGGGATTTGTCCCACGGAGACAGGCGGGAGATACTATTCGGCGGTTATTACAAATTCAAAACATAGTTCATAAAAGATCTTTGGCGACAATGTTCTTGTCCCTTGATGTGAACAAGGCTTTCGACACTCTGTCCTGGCCCTAAATCACGGTGCTTTGCGGCTTTAGATTTGGCACATCATTTTTGAGCTGGGTGTTAGCATTATATGACTCCCCTCAGGCTAAAGTCAAGCATTATGGCTTTGAATCGCCTCTCTTTCCCATCAGACAGGGGTACTCAGCAAGGGTGTCCACTCTCCCCACTATTATTTACCTTGGTGTTGGAACCCTTGGCGGAGACAATCCCTTCTCACCCAGACATCACAGGGGTTGAAATAGCGGGTACTCCCCATAATATATCATTGTTCGCGGATGATATTTTGATGTCCCTAACTAACCCTAGAATCGCTCTTCCTAACTTGCTTTCCCTATTGGACACTTTTGAGTCATGCTCTGGTCTATCAACCCTACCAAGTTGAAAGCCATGTCGCTTAACCTTCCACCCTTGGATTTGGCAACTCTAAAAAATGCTCTTTCATTTCAGTGGTTATCTTTGCCTTACCTGGGTATCAGGCATACTCCGATGTTCGCAGACCTTTACCAGGCCAATTTTCTGCCTTTGTTTAGAAGCCTATCAGATGTGCTGTCCTCTTGGACCCAACTTCCCTTATCTTGGTTTGGTAGAATCTCGGCAGTTCATATGACATACATTCCAAAACTGCTTTATTTTTTCCGGGTCTTACCAGTCCCTCCTCATATCTTGCGCATACATCAGCGCAGGATTCTGAAGTTTGTCTGGGGTTCCTCTAGACCCAGAATAAATAAACAAGATTTATATGCCGTAAGATCAACGGAGGTCTCTCAGTCCCCAACTTACAAGCCTATTACGTAAGCAGAGAATGTAGCCCCACTATCTCACCTCCACAAAAAATCTCAAATGCCACTATGGGACACCATGGACTTGGTGGATTCTTACCAGATCCTGGTAGCCTCCCTGCCCTGGCTTCCTCATTTGCATTCTCCTGATACGATTGGACCATGCGTGGCTTATTCTCTCCGTTTATGGGATTCGATTAAATATTCAGCAGGCCTAATATCGCCTCAGCTTCCCCTACTTCACCTCCTCCACTGTCCGTTATTTCCACCTGGATGTGATAATCCGCAACAGTTCTCCTGGTGGACCGATAACGGCTTTGTTGACATGCACTCTTTTATCAACCAAACTAGGATAATTCCGTTTGCTGCTTTACGCTCTTCACACAATATATCCCTCCGAGAACATTTTAGCTATCTACAGCTTTGGCATTTTCTCAAACAGCTCATAAAGTCTCGACCCACTTGGTACACTTTGATCCCTTTTGAAAGCCTCTGTAAATCACAACCTCAAATCTCCTGGCTGAATTTAATTAATTTACTCAGCAATAATTTCCTCGAAAAAAACACCAATAACTCCTTATCACCTTCAGTGGGAGAAGGAGCTGGGGAGGCAGCTGGACCCAGAGGACTGGTAGGTCATGACTTTAGCACTTTCCAAATGCTCCAAAAATGTCCTCATTTTAAAAAATGCTTATAAAATACTATATAGGTGGTATTATACCCCAGCTCGGCTGGCACGTTTTATCCCAACCTATTCCCCCCCATTTGCTTCTGGGGATGTTCTCATGAGGGTACTATGGCGCACATTTGGTGGACATGCCCAAAGGTATACAGATTATGGGTCAGAGTCTACACTCTTCTTCGTTACGTATTTCATACCAACCTAAAGAGATCCTTATGAGGTTCTTCTCTGTAAGCCAAATACGGAATTACTGCGTCCGGAATGCCAACTGCCACTGCATCTCTTTACTGCAACTAAACAAACTATTGCAAGGGCATGGAAGACAGCAATACTCAGTTTTGAGGCGGTCAAAAACCGTATGAACGATATCATAGTGAATGAAAAATTTACAGCTATCCTATCAGACACCCACGACAAATTTCTTTGGGTTTGGTAGCCTTGGGTCGCCTACGCTCAACCCTCAACCCTCTAGGTTTGATACTTCACTCCTCTCGATTTAACCCAATTTTTCCCTCCACCCGTAGACTCCCCTTCCCCCCTACTGTTCTTCCTTCTCATACTCCTACTGTACTACCCCTTCTTTCCTCTTCCCTCGTTTCTCTTTCTGTCAGCCCATCAGGCCCTGGGCCTAGGCCTGGGGCGGGGGGTGGTCACAGGTTTTATTTCTAACAATGTTATATGGTCCATTTGTGACAAATTACATATTAGTTATATCGATTCATAGCATGCTCCATTCATTATTTGATGAATTTGTTTCTAACTATATTACATGCAGAGGGTTCCAGAACACTGAGATTCCGGTTGGTGTTGCCAATTTTCCCAATTAATATATATACCCTCCTTGGAACCCCCGGGTCTTGATTATATCTGCTTACTTTATTCTGGATTTCTGTACCTTTGTATGTTACTTGAGATGTGACCATCACTGTGATGTGCTGTTATGTTGGAATGAACATTAATAAAACCTTTTGTAAAAGAAATTACACCCCAAAATACATTCTGCTGCTTCTCCTTAGTACGGAGATACCACATGTGTGAGACTTTTTGGGAACCTAGTCACGTACAGGACCCCAAAACCTGTATGCAGTGTAATTTCCCAAAACTATAAAATATTCCATGGACTCAACATGAATCTCAGCAAATAGTGTGGGGTGTCTTTTTTCAAAATGGGGTCATTTAGGGGGTTTTGTACTGCCCTTCCATTATAGCACCTCAAGAAATTAGATAGGCAGTCAAACTAAAAGCTGCGTAAATTCCAGAAAATGTACCCTAGTTTGTAGACACTATAACTTTTGCGCAAAAAATAAATATATGCTTATTGAATTTTTTTTTTACCCGAGATATGTGGCTGAATACATGACTAAAATGGAGTTTATTGTATTTTTTTTTATAACAAAAAGTAGAAAATATAATCTCAAAGAGATGAGCAGACAGACAGAAACAATGTTGCAGCAGTTTGAAAAAGTGGAATCTGGAATTCATTTACCGTTATAGTTGAGGAATAGGGTTGATAAATATTTCTGTCCCAATTAAGCTTCTTCAACCCAGACTGCAGGAGGGCTACCATATTTCCTCTGACCATTAACCTATAGAAGATTAACCTATAGAAGATTCTTATTACATCTCTCCATCCATTCAGGACGGAAGCTGTATTGTCTTTATTCAGAGAATTAAAGTATAACTAAAAGGCAAAAAATTTAATTTTTTAGTTTTGGATAAAGTGGAGAGGGATTAAAACACAACAGTTTTTATTGCGGTCTGTGCTCCCGTTATGGAGATTCCCCCTCTCCATTTGTCCCGTTTACCATTATCATTAAAAATGAAAGTAAAAGGGGTTGGGCGCTCATGAGCAGTGATCCGAGATGGCCACTCTGTGACCACTGCTTCCAGAGGGGCTCTCCTCCATTTCCGTGCTGACCCACTGCCTCTTTCACTTCCGCTGCACAGAAGGGGAGAAGCTCCACCTGCACCACTGGCGCCAAGCAGACCGGCCCGGGGGTCCGTGGCCTACCCGCTGGCAGACTCTCCTGAAGCCCCGGCTTAAGTTTTAAACTCCTGCCGCCTCTACTCACGGGTGATACAGAGCAGCCCTCTGATGCGGAAAGCACTGCGGGGGACACACCAACACCACCTCCCCCATGCTCTGAGGGACTAAGAGCTCCTGAGCCGCTTTCAGACTATGCTGCAGAGCGAATTGTCTGCAGCCACTTCCAAGCTGGCAGACCACCTCACTAAAGAGATCAGGGAGATGGGGAGCTGCACTAATGAACTGGATGACAAAATGGACTTCCCTCTCTTCAGCTTCTCCTGTCTGCCTAACTTTCTTCTGTTTTCTCCCCCTCGATCTTTGTTATATATAGTAATAGGGACCCTAGTTTTGGCAACCTGGGAGTCCCCAAGGAATACCCCTAATTTGCAGAGACTTCCTCTCACTTCCTGTTTGGCTATGCAACAGGAAGTGAAGGGAAATCTCCACAATGGGACACTGATGGCGAAAATAAATTTGACAGGGGATTATAACCCTCCCTTGCTTTATCCAAATGAAAAAAAAAAATATGTTTGCCTATAGTTCTACTTTAATCCAAGACTTGCCCTCAGTGTTCATTACATTGTTGTCCATCATAAAAGAATGATCATCTCTCTTCATGGGATCAGAGGCTGAACTAAGCTTTTTACCATGCTCTGGCCGTGAGAAGCAAAGACTCCAGTCTCCTCCATGGGCCATAATCAGTGGGTAGGAGGCTTCCCCCTAGTCCCCTCCAAAAGCCTCTGTCTCAGTTTGGTCTGTGACAATTCCATGCATCCCAGTAGTATTCAGGAGGGGTCTTATCAGCTAAGCATGCCCTCCGGCTTTCAAACCTGAGCTAAGGGCAGATGGATTCAATTAAGAAATGCTACATGAATCATTTGCCCTTACTCACGATGGCTGTGGCCAGAATGCTATGGGGGTGTTTTTCAAAGTGATTTCCCAGCAAAATAAAACACGGAGACATGGATAGATGGGGTAGTTTGCTTTGAATATTAAAAACCAATTAAAATAGTGTTTTTGATTTGTGGTGTTCCGCTTGTGAAGTTCGGTTTTAAGTTGTTGAACCAGTGCCCAGTTTCTAAAAGTGTTACCTCATTAGCTCCAGGTTCTCACAGATCCATGCCATTATTCCCAGTGTTTTAACTACTAGAGCTAAAATCTCAAAAATGTGAGACATCAGAGCTGTGATCCTGTAGTAGTATAGGGCCTTCCCCACTATATATGGTACTGTACCTCCCAGAGTTTCTGTCACTGCTTTTGCGAGGAGCAATCAGCCATCTCACTGCATGTAGAAGCCCCATATCAGACTCATTGTAAAACATCTACATGCTCGCCTTCTAGCACATTATCTAGAACCAGCAATGCATTTAACTTTTAACATCATTAGAAAAAAGAACCATTTGCAACTACTCATGCCATGATGACTCATCTCACCACTGGAAACACCACAAACCTATGTACTGAAAATTAATACATAAAGCAGAATTTCAGATTCCCACTAACTAGCCTTAAAACTGAAGTATATGGGTAAAGCTGCCGCTCCAGGCTTTATTAGCCGTTGTTGGAGCGGTCTCTCCTCTCCCTGCAGCTGGCTGACACAGGATATTAAATAAGCAAACTGGAGCAGCCTGAAAATAAGTTTATACATCTTTCCTACACAAGTTAGCACAGGTGTTAGGAGGGGGGAGGAGACAGTTTTAAGGCTAGTTAGGGTGAAGCTGAATTCCACTTTAAATATAGCAACTCAGGTCTCTATCCAGAGAACACTTCTGGCACAACTTGCTGGTCTCCAGGATTAGCACCTACCATATCCTCCTGCATTTCAGTGTCTATCAGTTTTACAACAAATACCCACTTTTGGTTAGTGACCCCAATCCCTTTGCGTACACTTGTGCACAGTAGTACTTTTGGGTTACCAACAGGACTTCGCTACTTTTCAGTAATTTCCCAGCCCTTCAATGCGCGAAAAGTTTGCTGCCACAGTGAGAGCAATATTGACTATAAGAAGAACAGACAATTTGACAGAAGAACCTCAGACTTCAATAGCAGAAACCCTTTCTTGCGTTCTCAGTTCTCAAAGGTTACGCTTCATACATAAAGTCAACTAAAAAACCAAGCTGGGACCGTGGATCCTCTTTTGCTGTCATAAACATATTTTGTGCCAAACAGTCTCAATCCTACCATCCTTGGTGCAGCACAACCTTAAAATAAATTAAAATACACTGTTCCAAGTATTGGTATTTCATGGTGCCATATCATGGTTACACATTTCTTTCCAAATGTCTGCCATGAAAGGAAATTCTAAATTCAAGATCAAGTGGCTCTTTGGGACCTTCCAGTTGCCTCAGTACATGAACAGATTAATTTGTACCTTAGAGGACGTGTTTCGTAAAGGTACCTTCACAGAACTGGAGATAATATCACCCATAGCTGGCACAGTGGCCTATTGCTCTCCCACAGTGTTAAGCAGCAGGGTGGATTTGATTTAAATCAACTCGATTTAAATCATAATTTTTAAAGAGCAATTGTCATCTCTGTCCCCCAGGCGCTTCTCTTCTGACCCTCTGTTGACTCACCGACAGTCCCATTCATTTTAATGGGACAACTGGTGATGTGGCAGTGACAAGAAGGCGAGGGACATGGCGGCAGCAAATGAGTGGATGCCCGCTAACGTGATGGACCTGAAATGACAGGTGCTCTTTAAATGTAAGCACTTATTCTTGCTGGTAGTTAGAATCATTAATTTTTGCAAACAAAATGAAGGTTTCCTATTTAGAATAATAAGCTGTCAGGTTAGTAAAACAGTGATATCAGAACCAATTCAATCATACAGTTTGTAGCGTACATAGATTTGCAAAACCATCGGATAAAAGGAATGTTCCTGATTTTTGTTTTATCTCATGGTTACTGTGAAATTGTGTGAATGCATCAATGCAGTGCATGTTATATCAGCTTGCATAGCTTGGATTCACTGAATAAGTTTACCAAAAATGTAAATATTGCAGAATAAACAGCCTCATGCTACACAACCAAGATCCGTTTCGTGCTGAATAAGCTAAATTATTAATGTATCTTAAATATAATAATAATAAATAATAATAAATAGAAAACTATCTTAAGATAGATTTTTACTCCAAAAGCATTTTATTAAAAAAAATTTTGAAGAAAAAATCTGATTTTTTTTTTTTTTTAAATCATTGATTTATATTCACCCTGTTAAGTAGCCCATAGATGATTTGATTTTCTTTCCTTCCAACATGGGTAGAGAGTGGCTGACTTTTAAAATAAAAACACTTAACTTTCCAGGAATCTAGCACAGTCCTCAGCTGGGCCACTACTTTTCAGGTTCCCAATGCCAGCATGTTTAGTAAAGGAAGCTAGCTGTGACTCCTTGCGGCTTCACAGCCAGCTTCCCACTATGTATGTGCGAGACACGCTGCACTGTATAAAAGGTTCTGCAGCCTCCTGGGATCTGTGACTGGTCCCATACAGTTGCAGGTGAGGGGAGACTTTCGCTCCAATCGCCTAGGCAGTCTTTGTGATATTGGGTACCTGCGAAAACGAAAAATCTTTAACAGTGGGAAAGGAGGTGTTAAAGTAGAACTTTCCTTTTAGGGTGAAGCTCTGCTTTAAACAGTTTGAGTAGTGGAAGATCTCAATAACTATTTACAGTTTAGTCTGCACAGTACCATACTGTCGTATTTAATGCTCAGCAGCCATAAAGTTAAAGACCTGTCCTTGTCAGTTGCCATTCCAAATCCTACAAGCCGGAACTCCTCAGCAGCCATAGAAAGGCTTCAACTATGGACCTACAACCGTTGCGAGCAGTCAACAGCCGACCTCTATGACAATGCGGTAACTAGACATAATGATAACAGCTGGAGAGAAAGTCTATTTCCTGTAAGCCAGCATGCCTGCTCCACAGCCTAAATATTTACAATTCTGTCCTCTGAACAAGAAAAAGCCAGGAAATAATTTATGGCAAAATTCACTATCTCCTGAACAGCTAAATCCACAGTGGAATGCAATCATAGTATATATAGGAGACCCTCAGTCTGCGATACATACATACTTCATGTATATCTGTAAATAAATAAGCCAACTGCAAAATGTAATTGCTGCGCGCTGTATTTCACAAAGCCTGTTGTGATCCCACCTCTACACAACTGTATTCTATTGAGTATAACAATTACGCTACTCTAAAGAAATGTAAAACTAGATGGATATCCAAGGAGCTGATTCACTAGAAGAGAAAAAAAAAGTAAGCACAAAACATAAGTTGTTTCTCACAGCAACCAGTCAAAATTATTGTTTACATTTCAACAACAAATAATAATAACCTGATTGGTTTATATTAGCCATTATTAAAGAAGGTCTGTGTCCTACACAGTGCTATGTGGCTAATCCTATGGGGGTACAAGTTCTCAGAGATCAAATGTCTTCCTTCAAAAAAAAATCTAATTTTAAGAACGTTCGTTCGATTTTCTAATCGTTAGTGGGGTCAAGTCGACGTTCATTTTCAACCACAGTGATGGGAAAGTTTGGAAATAAAAAACTTGGTCAAAGGAATTTTCAGATGGTGTATGTGATTTTCGTTCAGAAATTACATTCGTTTTAAAAACAGAATGTTAAAAATAAGTTAAAATTTCAAATAACATTCTTTCATTCAGCGAATGTACAAAGATTTTCGTCTGAATATTCTCGTCTGAAAATTGATCCATGTGGCCAGAATAAGGCTTGCTACACACCTAGGCAGTTTGCTTTTGATCTGTTTCTGCAGTGCTTTTTGCTGTGCGTTTTGATTTTTGTGCACGTGATTTTGCGGCTATTTGCGCTTTCGTATTTTTTTTTTTGGACAATTTGTTGTTGGGCAGAGTAAAAAACACAAATTGCTGCAAAAATGCATTAAATGCTTTTCTGCAGCTTCTCCATTGAAGTATATTGAACCAAAAAAGCACAGTTTTTGCGTAAAAAAAAAAAAAGTCCCTGACCCTTTCCAAATACGCAGCGGCTGAAAAAAGCATAGATGTGAATGTGTCCAAGGGGAAACCATGTTAATGAACTGCAGTGCGCTTCTGCAAAAAAGCACCAAAAAACACATAGATGTGAACCAGGTCTAAGACTTTTAGTAACATAATGGGGTTAAAAAAAATAAAATTAGCCCTTTATAGTACAAAAAAAAAAAAAAGCAGATAATCACTACTGTAAAGGGTTCATTTTTTTACTGTAGAACTGTGAAAGTAACATCTACAGTAGGGCAGAAACAACTAATCGATTAATCGACAACTAATCGATTATGTAATTAATCGATTACTATTTTCATAATCGATTAATCGGCCAGTAACATAATGGGGTTAAAAAAGCTAAAATTAGCCCTATATAGTACAAAAAGAGCAAATAATCTCTACTGTAAATATTACTTTCACTGTTGCACAGTAAAAAAACAACAATTTTTTTATTTTTTTTAACTCCATTATGTTACTAAATGTCTTAGGCCTGGTTCCCACCTATGTGTTTTTGGTGCTTTTTGCAGATATGCACTACAGTTCATTTAACGTTCACATCTATGCTTTTTTCAGCTGCTGTGTATTTGGAAAGGGTCAAGGACCTTTTTCAATGCAAAACGGTGCTTTTTTGGTTCAATATACTTCAATGGAGATGCTGCAGAAAAGCATGTAATGTTACAGTTCTGTTTGAAAATCTGCAAAACAGTCTAGAATTTTTTTTTCTTTATATACTATTAGAGGTTGAATCTGGACTCAGATCAATTTTTTTTATTTAGAGTATATCTCTTCTGTCTATCATTCTCAGAGAGGATTAAAGATTTTACTCCCTAACCGTATAGTTGGTCATTTATATTTACCCCTGCGTATAAAAGATATTTAGGAATAAATTGCCTTTTTTTAAACTTTACATATTAACTAAATTATACACCACACTTTAAACAATAATCGGCCAACTAATCGATTATGAAAATAATCGTTAGTTGCAGCCCTAATCTACAGTAGCGATTATTTGCTCTTCTTGTACTATAAAGAACTCGTTTTAGTTTTTTTTAACCCCTTTATGTTACCGGTCGATTAATCGATTATGAAAATAGTAATCAATTAATTTCATAATCGATTAGTTGTCGGTTAATCGATTAGTTGTTTCATCCCTACTGGGAGTAATCGAAAAAACACACATGCAGCACGTATAGTACAAACCAATTAAATATTATCATGATGAAAATAGATAAATAAAAAAGTGATAAAGTTCACAAAGTTGATGAATAAATATATAAAAATATGTAGTAAAGTTCATAAAATTCTTAACGTGAGTGCTCAAAAAGATGATCTCTTCTGTGTTCCAGACGGTGGGATTACTAACTCACCAGAGATCCATGCTGCTCAATTAAGCGCAGCATAAACGCATAAAAGATCATAAACACTGGGAATCGCTTCTACTTCTTCCAGCCAGTTCCACTATATTACAGCGACATCTTATGAACCAGAACTCAGGAAAGAAGCCATATAATGTAACAAAAAGCATCCAACCGATCATCAGCCTTCACCCACATGCAATGCCCACTCACCTCCGATAAGGTTGCCAGGTGAGTGTGCAGCAAATACAGGTTAACGATGTTAACAAATGCAGAAATCTTTTTGAAGCATCCTGACTTTCCTTTCTATATCCTCTACTGAGAGTAATAGTGCTCCCAAGGGAAGGATATAGGCAAGCAAAGGGCCGCAACAGGACAACGGACAAAGTATAGAGGCCACTAGCCTAGAGACTGTGGAAAGAGACCATGTTGATGCTGACAATCTTAATATTCTGACTCCAACTGTTGTAATAGTGACTTACCCCTTGCTAAGACCCCTATGCCTGTCCTGTATAAGCAGATATGTCCTGTATAAGCAGATATTCAACTCACCAAACATCTTTTCCATCACCCTGGATCTTTATTGCAAGCAGCAGATATAGCAGACAACAAGATGTGGCAGATGGTTGAAAGACTGTATTTGCAGGTCAAAGAATGGTAATGTGTACCCAGATGCAAGGAGATTGCATATGTCCTTCAGACAAGTGGCCATCTTATCCCCACAAGCAAAATGAAAGAGGAAAAGGAAGTACATTACAAGATGGGTGGGAACACAGAGCAAAGACAGGAAAAGATGGTGCAATAACCAAAATAACTACAAGATGACAGCATAATAACCAACTATACAGAAGTCAATAACAATGGCTTAGGAAAATTAACTATATACATTTCTCATAACATGTGTAAGTTACAGTATTAACACAGTGCAAAGTGTTGTGACACAAGAAGGTGAAAGCACACTGATTCAACTGTAAATATGCACTAAAATAGCACTTTATTGGGAAAATATTGATTATATTTGGCACATCACCTTTGAAGAACGAACTATTATTTATTTCATTACTTTATATTTTTCTGCAATGGACTACACCATTTGAAGCACTGTATATGTTTATAAATTGTATATATGATTTTGTTTACTTTACTGGCAGATTTATATAGCACTTAATTTTGTGATACAGAGCGCAACACTAATTTTTACATTGTTATACTGTTTGCATATTGTGGGCACACAATTGGGTGAATGCAGGGGCTCATCCAACAACATTATTATATCATTGTTTGCACCATTTATTTAGCCAGTAGGCCACTCACTTTGATCAAGTTTAATTTTAATTTACACTTGGGTAGCACAGAGGTACATTTGTACACATATCACAAGATAATGGCTGCAGCTATGATCCTTGCCCCGTCACCTGCCCAAAGATATTACAAGGGGCTTGTTAATCCCTTGTAATAGTGATAAAATAAAATGCCATAAATCTATCCCCTATATTGTAGATGCTATAACTTTTGCGCAAACCAATCAATATACGCTTATTGCGATTTTTTTTACCAAAAATATGTAGAAGAATATATATTGGCCTAAACTGAGGAAAAATGTGTTTTGATTTAAAAAAAAAATGTGGGATATTTATTACAGCAAAAAGTAAAAAGATAGTGTTTTTTTCAAAATGGTCGCTCTTCTTTTGTTTATAGCTTATTATAGTTTATTTTGTTTAAAAAAAAAACGCAGAGGCGATCAAATACCACCAAAAGAAAGCTCTATTTGGGGGGGGGGGGGATGACGTCATTTTTGTTTGGGCACAGCGTCGCAATTGTCAGTTAAAGCGACGCAGTGCCAAATCTTAAAAAAATGGCCTGGTCATTGAGCAGCCAAATCTTCCGGGGCTGAAGCGATTAAGCTGATAACTTATAAAGGTTTTTTTTTTTATTGGTGTTTGATAAATGGCTACACAATTATCATGTGACATAAAAAAGCAACAGCCACCATTTTATTCTCCAGGGTCTCTGCTTTCTGAAAATATACAATCTTTTGCTGTTCTAGGTAATTTTCTAGCAGAAAATGCTGATTTTTACATGTGTGAAAAATGTAAAAATTGCTGTGTACAGCAAGTCGTTAAATACTCATGCCTTGTGCTCAGATCCGGCCCCTCCAGCACTTTCTGAGCACACCTGCTGTATTGCATGTGAAGGATACATACAGTGGACTAATAAAGGCAGATTACATCTTTTGTAGAAAACAAATAAATGCAGCTGTTCTGCAAAAGGAAAAAAAAAATGTGGCTAAACCAACTATCATTTTCTTTCCCTGATCAAGAAGGGCACAGACTGGTATGCTTTTCCCATCAAGGGAAACTCATGAACAATGCTGAATTCTCAACCACCTATGCTACTGTGCTCAATTTCATGAAATGCCTGCAGCTCAGCTCTTTTCTCAGATAGCTAAGAATTTCAAAACAACCCATCCAAGCACTCCTTGTGTCTAGACCAAACCCCTATCCCAAACTCTTCCTCCCTACTTTATTCAACATCTACCAGGGGTGAGCATCAACAAGCAGGGAGGACACAGGAAGAAGATTTACAGACGATATCCTCACAAGCGAAAAAAATGGATGCTTCTTTCCACTTATAAAGCCTCACTGGCCTTCACAGCACACCAAAGATGTGAATGAATACAAGCTGTTTACACATAACATAAAATGTATAAAACCCTGCAGAAACTACATCAAATTTACCCACAGGTATCCCCACTCTGTTCGCGGTGTCAGGGGGCTGAGGGCAAGCTCCTTCACATTTTCGGGGACTGTGCTAAACTACAGGACTTTTGGAAAAAAGTAAAAACCACAATTAGAAACCTTTCGGGTGTGTCTCTGGCAGATAAACCAGCTGTTTGCTTACTACACGACACTATTCTCTGTAAAATACTACAAAAACTAAATGTGTGTGTGTTACATGAAACATGGTCAGAAAGGTGGAATCAGCCTTTATTGCTTTTTATTCATTCCTAAAACAATTAATTTACAGTGCATCCGGAAAGTATTCACTTTTTACACATTTAGTTCTGAAACCATAAATGAGACTGAGACAGAAGTACAGTTAAATCACACTTGTTTAATAATAATAATAATAATTAAAAAAAAAAGGTAAACTAGAGTAAACCTAGTCAAAATTTAGCCAGAGTTCAGGAAACAGAACGGATAGTCAGACAAGCCAAAACGTCAGGGAGCCAGAGATGAGCGTAGTAGAACAGCAAGCAGGATCTGGAGCCAGAAGGAATGTCAGCCAAGCAAGTCTTTAACAGGAACACAAGCGAGCGTCTTTAGAGATGTGACCAAGGCAAAGGCAGAGATCATCTGGACTGGACGGCTTAAGTAGGCAGGACTGACGAGCAGGATATCATCAATGGGTGAGTCACTGTGAAGAGATAAGAGCTGAGCGGCCAGCTTTGAGAAGGAAGGGTTGAGCCCAGCCCTGACAGTACCCCCTCCTCAATGACCCCTCCCCCTTGGAGGACCACCAGGCTTGAGGGGAAAATGTCTATAGAAATCAAGGAGGAGGACAGGGGCATGTATGTCCGAGGATGAGACCCAAGAGCGTTCCTCCGGACCGTACCTTTTCCAATGAACCAGGTACTGCATGCGCCCCCGGAACCTACGGGAGTTAACAATGGACTGTACTTCATACTCCTCATGGTTCTCAACTTGTACAGGGTGATAAACCGAGGTGCAAACTTCAGAGAGGGAACACTAAGTCGGAGGTTGTGAGATGACAGCCAGACCCTGTCCCTAACCTGGTAGGAAGGTGCAGGTAGGCGTCTGCGGTCAGCATGGAGTCTGTACCTATCATTAGCATGTCGCAAAGCCTTCTGGACTTGTGCCCAAGTGGAACGAAGACCACGGAGATGCTCCTCTAACACAGGAATACTCTGCGGAACAAAGGAGTCAGGCAACATGGAAAGTTGGAAACCGTAAAAATGGGGACAATCAGGAAGCAGAATTCAAGGCACTATTGTGAGCAAACTCCGCCAATGGTAAGAGGTCTGGCCAGTTATGATGGTCAGAAATATAGCAACGTAGGAATTGCTCCAAGGACTGATTGTGCGTTATCCGCAGAGGAGAAAGCAAGCTGAATTCCCAACTGTGCACAAAAGGCTCGCCAGAACCGGGACACAAACTGACTACCCCTGTCTGAGACAATCACCTTGGGTAGATTGTAAGAGCAGGATCTCCCGAGCAAAAATGGAAGCCAGTTCCTTAGAAGAGGGCAACTTCTTAAGTGGAATGCAATGGGACATCTTTGTGAACTGGTCAACCACCATAAGGATAACTGTGTTGCCCTGTGAGTTGGGTAACTCTACAATGAAATCCATAGACGGGTGAGCCCAGGACCTCATTCCATTGGGTATGGGTTGTGTGCTGGAGTCTGGAAGGTGTCGTGGAGTCTTACTCTGAGCACACACGGAACAGGCAGCTATAAAGCACGTAGACTAGGCCACCAGAATTGTTGGGAAATGGCCCAAGAGTTGATTCTTCCCAGGGTGGCAAGCAGCCTTGGGAGAATGGCAAGTCTGGAGCAGGGCAGTACAGAGACTCTCTGGGACAAAGCAGCAGTCACAAGATTTCTCAGCATGGACCTGAGCAGCAAGGATTGTGTCACCCAAAGGAGAAGTGAGACTGGTGCAAACCTTAGCCAGAATACGATCAGACAGGAACTGGAACAGACTCCAACTTGGAAGTGGAGGAAAATTGTCATGACAAATGTAATTGAAACTAGACAAGAAAAGAGCCCATCGCACCCTTCTGGGAGTGAGGCGTTTAGCCTCAGACAAGAATGTGAGATTCTTATGGTCACCAAGAATGAGAACCGGCACAGTGGTACCTTCGAGGAGATGTCCCCATTCTTTCAGGACTAAAATGATTGCAAACAGCTCTCTGTCACCAATCTCATAATTGCACTCCGCAGGTGACAATTTCTTGGAAAAAGAAGCCACAAGGACGCATAGCTCACTCAGAGGTGGGACGTTGAGACAGAAGGGCGCCAACTCCAGTCTCAGAAGCATCAACCTCAAGGATAAAATGTAACATAGGATCAGGATGTGCCAATACAGGAACAGAAACAAAGGCAGCCTTAAGACTCTCAAAGTCTAAATGGACTCCGGAGACCAACACTGTGGTTTACCGTCCTTTCTGGTCAGATCAGAGACGAGAAGTTACGAATAAACTTCCGATAATAGTTGGCAAAGCCAAGAAAGCACTGCAGAGGACGTAAACCCATGGGTCGGGGCCACTGTAGGACTGCTGAAAGTTTCTCTGGGTCCATCAAAAAACCAGCAGTGGAAATTACATAACCCAGGAATTTAACCTGTTCACGATGGAATTCGCACTTCTCCAATTTACAATAGAGATTGTTCTCTCTTAGTTTCTGAAGCACACGACAGACATCTGTGTGGTGGCTCTCCAGGGACTTGGAAAATATGAGGATATCGTGGAGATAAACCACCACACATAACTGCAACAAATCTCAGAGGACATCGTTAATAAATTCCTAAGAAAACTGCCAGGGCGTTACAAAGGCCAAAAGGTATTACGAGGTACTTATAATGGCCTGTTCTGGTATTAAACGCAGTTTTCCACTCGTTGGCCTCCTTAATCTTCATGAGATTGTATGCCCCTCTCAAATCAAGCTTCGTGAAAACCATTGCTTCCTTGAGGCGGTCAAATAACACTGTAATCAATGGAATCGGATAGGCATTCTTAATCGTGAAACGATTGAGACCCCTATAACCAATACAAGGTCTCCGTTCACAAAGAAGAAACCAGCACCAGCAGGAGACGAGGATTTGCAGATGAAACCTCGAGAAAGTGCATCTGCAACATACTCCTCCATGGCCTTATCCTCCAAGACCGACAAAGGGTAAACGTGGCCACGGAGGGGTATGGCACCAAGTTGAAGGTCAATTGTGCAATCATACGATCGGTGTGGAGGCAAACTACGGGCTTGACCTTTGTCAAAGGCATCGCTAAAATCACGTTACTCCTCCGGCAGGGAGGAGAGTGAAGAGGTGCAGAGGACCTCGGCTACCTTCTGAAAGCATGTCTTACTGCATTGTGGCGACCAGGAGAGAACCTCAGCATGGAGCCAATCAAAAGAGGGGTTGAGCCTCTGTAACCAAGGATAACCAAGGACCTCAAGGTTTGGGCGTTCCCTGGACGGGTAGGACAAGACTTCAAAAAGTGACCTGGCCACAATAAAGGCACAATCTCTTCCTCCTCCTAATGGTTCTCTCAACCGCAAAGAGACGCATGAAGCCCAAGTGCATGGGTTCATCTTCACAGACCGACTCGATACCAGGAGGCCTGGGAGGCATGGAAGGTGAGGGAGGCAAGGGTGGGACTGCAAAGTTCAGAGACAAATGTACAGGAGGCTTCCGCAAGCGCTCCTTAAAAAGGGAGTCTTTCTATGAGTCTGGAGTGAATGAGGATGGCAAACGTGATCAACCTCTCCAGCTCAGTGGGTATATCTCGGGCTATCTCCTCCTTCATGGAATCCGAGAGACCATGAGAAAAAACAGCCATGAGGGCCTCGTTGTTCCAAGCAACCTCTGCTGCCAGAGTACAGAATTCAATGGCCTAATCGGCAAAAGTCCTCATACTCTGTTTGATGGACAAGAGGCACTTGGCAGCAAAAGCGGAGCGTGTGGGAACGTCAAATACCCTTTTAAAAGAAGTCACAAACTCATGGTAACTCAAGACAACAGGTTTTTGCGTTTTCCATAGAGGGTTTGCCCAGGCCAAGGCACTCTCAGAAAGCAAAGATATCAGGAAACCTACTTTGCCTCTGTCCATGGGAAACGTCTGGGGCAGCATCTCAAAGTATATCTCAACCTGCATTGGACTGGATTGCCCCCAAATCGCTGGGGAAGCGGAGCGGAAACAGACATACCTCTTATAGAGCCAATACTCAAGACGGGTGCCTGCACAAAGACTGGAGCAGCAGCAGGGAAGGTCTGCAACACAGGTTGTACTGGAGCAGCCACAGTGGAAGATTCCAGGTGAGCCGGGAGACTCAGGAGCGTTTGTAACGCTATTGGCAAACTGATCCATGTGGTGATCCTGCTCATCCAATCTGGAAAAAATATTACCAACAAGTGGATTGACTGCATCTTCTGAATTTATGGCCTTCGCCTACTGTCAGAAACCACGAATCAGACTGAGACAGAAGTACAGTTAAATCACACTTGTTTAATAATAATAAATAAGGTAAACAGAGTAAACATGGTCAATACATAGCCAGAGTTCAGGAACCGGAACAGATAGACAAGCCAAAACGTCAGGGGGCCAGAGATGAGCGTAGTAGAACAGCAAGCAGGATCTAGAGCCAAAAGGAATGTCAGCCAAGCAAGTCTTTAACAAGAACACAGGAGAGCGTCTCTAGATGTGACCAAGGCGAAGGCAGAGATCATCTCTGACTGGATGGCAGGACTGAAGAGCAGGATATCAAACAGGTGAGTCACTGTGGAGAGATAGGAGCTGGCAATTAGCCGACAGCTGAGCGTCCATCTTTGAGAAGGAAGCGCTGAGCCCAGCCCTGACAGTTATGTTACAACCTTTTTCCAAAATGGATAAATATTGTCCTCAAAATTCTACAAACAATACCACCCTGACAACGTGAAAGAAGTTTGTTTGAAATCTTTGCAAATTTATTAAAATTAAAAACCGAAAAAAAAAAATTACATGTACAAAAGTATTCACAGCCTTTGCTCAATACTTTGTTGAAGCACCTTTGGCACCAATTACAGCCTCAAGTCTTTTTGATTATGATTCTACAAGCTTGGCACACCTATTTTTGGGCAGTTTCTCCCATTTTTCTTTCCAAGACCTCTCAAGCTCCATCCAATAATTTCTTCTGGCCATTGAAATGAATAAATACTCACGTGCAAAACATTCCTAGAGTTTAGGCGCATTTACTCGCGTCTGGCATTTTTTCTGCCCAAATGTCCCTCTCCTGAATGCGATTTTGGTGTGTTCAGATTCTTGCCCTAAACGCCTGCCTCTAAACTCCTCTAAAAGCCTGTGTGTGTATGAACACATACACTAACAGAGTGGCATTTAGGGGCAGAAAAAAAAGAAATGTCAAACTCCTGAAAAATGGGTGTTTGACAGCTGCAGTGTGAATGAGGCCTAAGCAGCATTTGAATTGCGTGCAAAGCAGGTCAATTTTCTGCAAAATGTTCAGATGTAATTGAAGAGCAACTGTAAGCTCAGCAGGACACCAAGGAGTAGAATGCACTCTAAGCACATTTTACACCGTCCACAACTGGTCCCACCATCATTGCTTTTGTTGGAGGGAGGTCACGCTCAGGGGATCCTTTGACAGGAAAAGGCAGTGCAGCACTGAAGGCTGTAGACTATAGGTAATGAAATGATCCACTCAATTCCCTGCCCTCTGCAGGACACATTCATTACTCCACACTTCCCAGATTTTAACTTTCATTCATAAAATGCTGAGCAAAGTGTGTCATATAGGTTCGTCTTTGCAGAATGCGGACCTAAAATCTGGCCTGGGGCAAGCGCTGTTCTTTATAAATGTGCTTGAGTATTTAGGTACTGCTTTAAAAATCTGCCCACAAATTCTCAAAGCTATCAAGCCTTCTCTCTAAATACACTGATTAGACTCAGGTGCCCGAGGAGTACAGGTTTTGAAAAAATGGAGTGTGAGTGAGTGTGTGTGTGTGTGTGTGTGTGTGTGTGTGTGTGTGTGTGTGTATATATATATAATTTTTTTTCTTTTTTTAATTAGGAGGTGCACCGAAATTTTGGCTGCCGAAAATTATTGGCCGAAAACAGTGCTTTTGGTATCAGCCGAAAGAAAAAAAGCTGATACCGTAAGAGGGTGGGCTCTGCCCCGGGTGCCGCCCATTGCCAGAGTGTCATCCTGGTGCACCGAGTCCTCCACTCCCTCCTCCTCCCCTACCGAAAGGGGGCGTGGTCCACCCCCGGGTGCCACCCATTGTGGTAGTGTCACCCTGGCGTGCCCAGTCCTCTACTCCCTCCTCCTCCCCTCGCCACGATCTCCATGTGTCATGGAGCTGAATTTCCCAGGCCGTAGTAATAGTGTCCCGCCTCCTGTGATAGATAGCACACTGATCCAATGGCAGAACATTGAAACAGTGTGACATGATCACAGGAGGCGGGACATTGTTACTGCGACCCGGCAATTCAAATCCAGCTCCATGACACACGGAGATCACCGCTGATGCGGGCACAGGCAGGCTGCATATGACGGGCACTGGTGGGGCTGCTGGGCACTGGCAAGCTGCATATGATGAGCACTAGCAAGCTGCATATAACGAGCACTGGTGGGGCTGCTGGGCACTGGCAGGCTGCATTTGATGGGAACTGGTGAGGCTGCATTGATCTCCTGTACTAAGTCTGCAGTCTCTATCTCCTGTATCGTACCTGCTAGAGGTGCACCAAATGTAAATTTTGCTAATACTATTGGCAATATGTTTATGTTTAAGCAAGAGCTTGTAGACATGATACAAGAGATGGTCAGAGACTGCAGACAAGACACAAGAAATGGTCAGAGACTGCAGACATGATACAAGAGATGGTCAGAGACTGCAGACATGATACAAGAGATGGTCAGAGACTGCAGACATGATACAAGAGATGGTCAGAGACTGCAGACATGATACAAGAGATGGTCAGAGACTGCAGACATGATACAAGAGATGGTCAGAGACTGCAGACTGTATTTTTCTTGACCTTTCTTGCACTAAAGGTGCCAATAATGGCCAACAATAAATTCATATTAATTTAAATTGATGATATTAAATTAAAAAAAGTTGAATACAATTATATATAAAAATATACATTTTTTTTTAAAACTGTCATTTTCAGTATTGGTTTCGTCACCAAAATTTCCATTCGGTGCACCCCTAATTATATATAGATTTTTCAGAGAATATGAATGATTACACAAAAAGTTTTCTTTCACTCATGGTTAGTGTTTGGCTGAAGCCATTTATTATCAATCAACTGTGTTTACACTTTTTAAATCATAATGGCAACAGAAACTACCCAAATGACCCTGATCAAATTTTACATACCCTAGTTCTTAATACCGTGTATTGCCCCCCTTTAACATCAATGACAGCTTGAAGTCATTTGTGGTATTTGTGGATGAGGCTCTTTATCTTCTCAAATGATAAAGCTGCCCATTGCTCCAGGCAAAAAGTCTTGAGTTTCTGTAAATTCTTGGGCTGTCTTGCACGAACTGCACGTTTGAAATCCCCCCAGAGTGGCTCAATGATATTGAGGTCGGGAGACTGAGATGGCCACTCCAGAACCTTCACTTTACTGCCAATGACAGGTCGACTTGGCTTTGCGTTTTGGATCATTGTCATGTTGGAATGTCCAAGTACGTCCCTTGTGCAGCTTCCTGGCTGATGAATTCGAATATTCCTCCAGTATCTTTTGATAACATACTGCATTCATGTTGCCAACAATTTTGACCGAAATTTTCTGTGCCTTTGTAGCTCACACATCCCCAAAACATCAGCGATTCACCTCCATACCTTTCATCATAGGCCTTGTTGACTCCTCTTCAAATGTATGTATGTATGCATTTATGGTTGTGGCCAAAAAGCTCAATTTTGGTCTCATCACTCCAAATAACTTTGTGCCAGAAGGTTTGAGGCTCGTCTCTGTGCTGTTTGGCGTATTGTAAGCAGCAGGATACTTTGTGGCAATTGCGTAGTAATGGCTTTCTTCTAGCGACTCGACCATGCAGTCCATCTTTCTTCAAGTGTCTCCTTATTGTGCATCTTGAAACAGCCACACCACATGTTTTCAGAGAGTCCAGTATTTCACCTGAAGTTATTTGTGTGTTTTTCTTTGCATCCCGACAATTTTCCTGGCAGTTGTGGTTGAAATTTTAGTTGATCTACCTGACCGTGGTTTGGTTTCAACAGAACCCCTCATTTTCCACTTCTTGATTAGAGTTTGGCATTCTCAATTCCTTGAATATCTTTTTATATTCCTGTTTTTTACAGTTCATCTACCTTTTCCCGCAGATCCTTTGACAATTCTTTTGTTTTCCCCATGACTCAGAATCCAGAAACATCAGTGCAGCACTGGATGAAAGATGCAAGGGTCTGTCAGGAGTCCAGAAATTCATTGACCTTTTATAAACACAGACACTAATTACAAGCAAACAGATCACAGGTGAGGATGGTTACCTTTAATAGCTATTCAAAGCCCTTTGTGTCAACTTGTGTGCATGTTATCAGGCCATAATAACCAGGGCATGTAAACTTTTGATCAGGGTCATTTGGGTAGTTTCTGTTCCCATTATGATTTAAAAAGAGTAAACACAGTTGAATGATAATAAATGGCTTCAGCCAAACACTAACCATGAGTGACTGAAATATTTGTGTGTTATCATTCATATTCTCTGAAAAATGGCCAAGTAATCATAAATTCTGCCAGGGTATGTAAACTTATGAGCACAATTGTAAATAGGTCAATATGTGCCTTATGCTGTACAAAGATAGTCTTTCCAGTATTCCACCACTTGAAGAGGAAATAAAGACCCATGCATAGTCTGTACCTATAGGCAAGCCTATAATAAGGCTTGCCTATAGGTACTGTAAATATCTCCTAAACGTGCACTGTTTAGGAGATATTTACTATATATGCAGCCGATGACATAATCGGCGCATGTGCTCTGTAGAAATGGCCACTCGTGCCGTTTCTTCAGAATCCTGTGCCGTGAATGACTGTTCCCCCAAGCATGTGTGTGACTGGCTGGAGTCCACGGACTTGGAAGGAAGACGGGTGAAGTTGGACGCTCCCTCCATCATTGACATTGCATCGCTGGAGGGTTTCGTTTTCAGGTAAGTTTCACATAACATGCTAGTATGCGATGCACACTAGCACATTATGCCTTTACCTTGCATGTCCGGGAAAAAAAAAAAAAAAAGCAACCAGGGGTTTACAACCACTTTCAGGGAGGTCACAAACTGTATGATTTCACATTAATACATTACTCAGGCAGACGAGCATTGCACAACAAGTTTATGGTTTAAAACCAATTGAAAAAGCATATGCACTATACGCTTAAAACTGCCTCATCCAACACCCAGTATGAGCAGCCAAACTAACTATGGGAAGTGGGAACCGCCACTGCTCCCATGGAAATCAGGGCCAGCGTGTGTTCCACGTGAAAGAAGTAAGGTCAGCAGATGTTTTGTAAGCAACTGGAAGTGCCACCACAACGCATTTCATCACCAGAATTCATCATCAGGTAGCATCCTGAAGTGAGCGCTGCTTTCTATTTCTTTGCTTTCATTAGATAGCAAACATGTCAAGATTTAAAATTACTATGGTATCTAAAATTATCCATAGACTTTTAGAATGTAAGCTCTAATGAGCAGGGTCCTCTGATTCCTCCTGTATTGAATTGTATTGTAACTGTACTGTTTGCCCTAACGTTGTAAAGCCTTGCGCAAACTGTTGACGTTATATAAATCCTGTATTGTAATAATAATAATAATAATAAGCGACGCTTTAAAAGCACAGGTTACCAGTTTAGATTTAAAAATGATGATCGGATTATTGCTCTTACAATGTCATTCTCTGTCACTCCCTGCAATACCTTACACGTGGGGTGCAATCACTGTTTACATATGTGTATTGGACCTATGTTCGCATTTACATCTGTTTGTGAGCCCGGAGGGGCGGGGTGCTTTACATTTTTTTTTTTATTATTTACACAAAAAATAATTTACATTTATTGCCACAAGGCCACTTGTTAAAGCTTGGACAGTGACGGGTACTCTACAAGGAGAAATCGGGGGCCTATAAGATCCCTAATCCCTCCTCTTCCCTCCAAGGCAGCTGATCACACAGATATCTGCTTGATCGGCTTCTTTCTTGACTATACCGGCCAGGAAAGCACAGCACCAAAACTGTAAGTGACAAATCTCGTTGCTTCTGGCTTCATACAAGCCCTGTAAAAGTGATGGGTTGCTGTAGAGCCACTAGGATCGCTTTTAGCTGAAAGCTGATTGCCAGCTGTAAAAACTGATGCCATGATCCTGGTAGAACAGCTACCCATCCAGGATGGGATGGTACACTGGACAAAAAAAAGATTAAATTCATGGCTAGATCAATATTGCTAAAATCCTTATCAGGTTTTGCTGCTATCCCAGTATCTACAGGGAGAGTCAGCTTCTTAGTTTGTCCCTATGACCACTTATAGGGAAAACGTCTTAAGCAATCCAAAATTTTACAGCCGTCACTGTAATAGGAACACAAACACAAAGAAAAAATCTACCAATAGAGACACCTCTTCTGGAGAAAACAATCTTAGTCGGTATTTCTGCACTCCTTGTAGACTGTGTTCAGGGCCAATCATCCACAGGTAACTGCTGCATGTTTGATTACAGCTGCAAATGGCTGCAGGCTCGGTCAGCTTCCAGTTGCTTTGAATCCCACACGCAGATGTACGCAGGAAACCCTGAAGTCTTCCTCACTAAATGTAAGTCAGCCCTATACGCAAGCATGAATGAGGCCTTCTAAAAATATGAAGCACTTGCTATCAGACATGTCTGTCAAAACTCTTGCAAATCTTGGGGAAGCAACAACATGTTGCTCTGTGAAGAGACACAGTGTGGTGGCAACATCAGTGCAGCGCTAAAATCCAAAAAAAACACTAAAGTCCACCACAGTATCAAATCAATAAGTCCATGAGAGTAATCAATAAATCATCCTCAAGTGCGAGCGGACACCCGTTTGCAGAGAAGTGATTCAGGCAGCCCACCACCAAGGAATAAGATGGCCTCTCACCTAAAGGAATGGACCCTTTAATTATGGAGGGTCAAAAATCGCCTTTTTCATGTAACCAAGCAAGGTGCAGCATGTATAGGCATCCGTCAGGTCTCAGGTATCAGACACTCCAATGGGACCGTGGGGCTCCAGTAACAGACACTCCAATATGACCATGATATGAAATAAAATGGCAGAAAGATAGTGCTCTCTGTATGCAAAGTATTTATTAAAAAATAGCTAAAATGTGACACTCACATGTGAAGCACTCGATTAGTGCAAATAAACAACAGAAGCGATGTAAACCTCCGTATGGCAGTGTGGATGCGCAGTGGCCGCGGGTGACGTCACGGCGTATCCTAATTCTGGACGCGTTGCGTCCCAGTGGGCGGGGACTTCATCAGCAGATGAGGATACGACGTGGGCACCCGCGCTTTATACAAGGTAACTAACCATGACAACGGAAAACATGGTACAATCAACCTCATGCCAAAAACTTTTTTCTTTTCTTTATGTTCCCCTTAGCATGTTTGCACAGGATGCATTTACCACATGCGTAGAAACCCCCCAAAAAGGAGAAAAGCCTGTCAGAATAAGGAACAGGGGGGTTAAGAACAAGGGGGTTAAGAACGCTGGGAGCCAAAAGGTCTCTCAATGATGGAGCCTTCTTGTAAATAAATTGAGGGCGGTCCGGTAAAACAGGGCCTAAGATTTTATCCTGTTTTAAGATGGTGTTAAGATAGTGTTCAGCAGCTGCATTACCCATATATACCACTTCGCGCTGATTTATTTTTTATTCTTTAGTTATCTGTACAATTTTCAGTAATCTAGCGGCAATATGGAAGTTTTCAATTATTTTGAAAAGCGAGATATTAAGATTAATGAGGTATTTTCCAGGAATCCCACCTCAGAACCCATTAATGATTTGCCACAATCTTTTAGGAAATTAGGTTACATTTATGAAAAAAAGATCAAGACCTGGTGGGATCTCACATCATTCGAGCAGTATCTTGCTGCTAGACTTATACCTGGACGTCTGCGGTGGGATTTACCCCCCAATGACGGCATGACTGACGTCCAGTCTATGTCTGAATGGAGTGATTTTTTCATCAAAAGAGGTTTTGAACTGCTGGAGTTTCTCCTAATCCGCAAAAGAAAGAGAATGGCCACTCTCGACTCTCAGATTGGAGAAATTACCAAGAATATTGAAGTTTTCAAAGATTGTGAAGAGTTTATTAGATTATCAGGAGAACTTAAAAATAAGCTTACTAAATGGGATTTGGAAACACAGAATAAAAAACGGAAAAAATTCATTAGGGATTTTGAAGACTTCAATGAGGGGATTATTTTTAAATGGCAGAACTCTTCAGGTACACAAGATTCTGCTCCAGCCACTGTGAGTACCCATGTTGTCACAGAAGGTACTGGAGTTAATGTCCCCAGAAACAATCCCATTTATGAATATGATCATTCACATCAAGTAAAGTCAGTACCTTATCCTAATACCTATGGCCATAAGAAAAAGAATAACAAAAAAGGTAATTTCAGAGGGAAGGGCAGAGGCAATAATAGGCCTTACAATTATTATGAAACTCCTTGTCGTCAGAATGGTTACCCAGCATATGATGATAATAGGGAATATTTTGAAAGAGGAGGCCCCAACCCCCCCTACAACAAACCTATTCCCACTTCCAACCATTTTGCCCCACTGGCTGATCACACTCCCTATAAAGAGGAAGGTTTTTTAGGCCAACGGGGGGAACAGAGATACCCCCCGCAGCCCTATCATCCTTACCAGGGAGAGCCATGGAGACAGCCGGCGCCTCACACTCCATCAAACGCCGGCCCCCGCAAGCGAAAAGAAAGAGAGGAAGGAGAGGGGGCAGGAGAATACAAAAGGCCCAAACCACGGTAGGGGTGGGTATATATAATCTTAGTCAAGTCACCCTTACTGACGATGAAATTAAGGTTTTGGATCGAGGTCTAAAATTTGCACCCATCAAAAACCTTAATAAATTCGATACCTACGTTAACATTCAAAAATATGTCCGGACCCTTAATATGAAAAAATATTTTCTGGCCCAGTCACATCAAGGAATTAGATCTTCAACTTCCCAATACTCTTCCCTACGGAATAAATCCACATTTAACCCGCAGAACGCCGCTGACAATAAGTACTTAGAAGTGTTTAAAAATATGGTGTCCCACGATTTGAACCAGCTGAGGGTTAAGAAAATCTTTAACCCTCAGTATATCAAGCGTGGGATCCAATCGCTAGCAGAGCGGAAAGACATTGTAATCAGCCCCGCTGATAAGGGGGGCAGTTTGGTTATTTTTTTTTTTTTTTTTTTTTTTTAAATAATTTTTTTTTCTAGGTGTGTCTCCTGGAGACAGAGTATCCTGACATCCCTTGTTCTGGCCATGGAAAAAATAGCTTGTTTCTTACATACATCTTTCACCCCCCTTACATTCCAAGAACATATCTTCATATATTTAGATTTACCTAAATTCACCCTCTTATCTATTTTAGTGCCTACCATTCACCTATTCCTGTGTCTTGACTCAACATAATATTCTATTCTCAAAATTTTTGTGATTAATAATTGAGATCCTAGTGCTTTTATTTTTTGTGTTTCCTCGCACCTATTTCTGTGTCTTAACTCAACATAGTAATCTATTCCCAAAGCTTTCAAAATTAATGATTGAACTCTCAGTGTTTTCACTTTTTGTGCTTCTACCACACTTCCTACTTCACACCACTCTACCCTCTTACTCCTTTCCCTCCCCCCATACCCCCATATACCCATCTCCCTCCCCCATCCCCCCCAACCCCCCTCCCTCCCCCAACCCGTCCCCCCCTTCCTCCCTCCCTCCCCCCACCCCATCCCCCCCTCCCCCCTCCCCCACCAGCCCAACCTTGGGCCCATCCCTCCGAGCTTCTAAAGTGACCGTATTAACCCACAAACCGTGGATACACCTTCTTCCCCCTTTTGCATTGCGCCCCGAACCTATATATATATATATATATATATATATATATATATATATATAAGAGGGGGATTACCCCCAACATAACCAGCGTGTAAAGGATTTTTGTCCACTACCTCCCTATTCCCACCCCTCTACAAGTGTAACCATGAAAAGACGGGGGGAGGGAGGAGAACCGAGAAAAATGTCCATAAGTTCAAAAAAAAAAAAAAAAAAAAGAAAGTCACATCCCCAAATATGCATCCGCTCGCTGGGCAAAATGCCCCAGATTCTGTCCTCCACCTCCCCCTCTCTCTCCTTCTAAGGCCTTTCTCCCGACCGAGATCTTCCCTCGTTCTTTTCCAGCCATGAGAACACTTCCGCGGGGGCATTAAAAAACTGTACCTCCCCATTTGTTGTTACCCGTAAACGGGCTGGATATAGCAGCGCATAGCCTATTTTATGCTGTTGTAGACTCCGCTTGCACTCCGCAAATTTTGCCCTCTGTCTCTGCAGCTCAGGGGAGAAATCAGGATACAGGGATATTCTTGCTCCATTATACAGAATATTCTTCATCTCCCTCGCTTTCTGAAGAATGGTAATTTTGTCTCTAAAAAACAAAATTTTGACTATAAGAGGCCTTGGCTGTCCCCCTAAAGATGGCTTCCTAGGTGCGATTCTATGCGCTCGTTCCACCGCGAACAGGTTGGAAAAAGCGTCTTTGCCAAACATATCCCTAAACCATCCCTCCATGAATTCTGCCGGATTGTTGCCCTCGCTTCTTTCGGGGAGGCCCAGAACCCTCACGTTCTTCCTGCGTGCCCTGTTCTCATATTCATCCATTTTTCTTAGGCATGAATCTAGTTGTACCTTCATCTTTTTAATCTCTTGTCTCAGTGGATTCACATCATCTTCCACCTGACTGAGTCTCTCCTCAAGAACGGTGGTCCGAGCGCATACCTCCTGCGTGTCCCTTTTAAGCGTTGCTAAATCGTCTCTAATGCCTCTGAGCTGATCCGCTAAATCCGACAGCGCGGTCTTACAGGCATTGGTTGCTAGGAGAATTTCTTTTAGAGATGGTTCCTGCTCTGGTGACCCCTTTCCTTCTATTGTTTCGTTGCCCAGACCGCTCTCCCTACTTAAGTGCCCCTGCGACGCTGGTATGGTGACTGTAGGTGCGCAAACTTGGGCTGGGCCTTGACTTTTCCTTCCCACAGAGTGATTGGCCTGCGCACCTTGATGTTGCGCATCCCCCATCTGGCCACTTTTTTTAGGTGTACAATTTGGTGTATGCGCAAAGCGTTCCAGCTTTGCTGCCGCCCCCTGACTGGCTTTGTCCTTGGGGCCGCGCAAATTGTGTGCCCCAGATCCTTCTTGTGCTGCGGTCTCCTCTGACCCCTTTTTTTTGGTCATCCTGTCCTCCCTCACCCCTTGGGATTTAGAGAATCCAAAAGAATCCAAAAAAAAGACAAAAAGCGAACGAACTAAAAAAAACTGTAGCCTGCAGTGGAGCGTTTAACCAGTAATTTTGCACCCCTCCTTACAGCCACCTTTTCCAGCCCCCGATATCCTCCTCCCCACTCTTCACCACTAGGAGTTCACCAAAGGGTGTCTTCAGGGGAGGTTTCCAGAAAGTCTTATCCAGGGGGCTATTCAAACAAGCATTCCCAGGGCACATAGAGCATAGCATAAAGCATACCTGTGCTGTCTTCCCTACCCCCACCGCTCAGTCAGCTGTTCAGCTCGGCAGCGTCCTCCAGCTGCTTCCTGTTTGTTTTAAGCCGGCGCTCTGGTGAGGGATCCTATAGGGCATATATGTAACGAACGCTGAAGCGCCGATCGAATCTTTCGATGTGCCGCCCCCGCTCCGCCAAAAACTCCTTATCTCCTCGGGATCAGGCCGTCACAGGCATGGAAGTGTCGCTCCGGCGTTCATGCTTTCAGCGTGGACATAGAGAGGAGCAGCTTGGTCCGGGTCAGCAACGCCCTCCCCTTCCCCTCAACCTCCGGTCACGCCCATCACTCCCCAAGAGCAGTTTGGTTATTTTGAGTAGGGAATATTATCAATCAGAAATGAGGCGTTTACTCGACGATCAAGATACATACAGTAATCTTAGCAAAGACCCTATGCTAATATATAAGGACGAATTACATGCGATTATAGAGGATGGTAAGGACCAAAAAATCCTCAATAGGAAAGAAGCAATGTATTTAGATCCTTTGTTTTGCAGAACCCCTATTATTTACTTTTTGCCCAAAATCCATAAAGACATTGTTAATCCCCCCGGTCGACCCATTGTTAATGGGATCGACTTAGTGTCAGCACGGCTTGGGCAATACATCGATTTCTTTTTACAAAGACACTAAGCACATTATTCAGATTTTGGAAAGTCTTGAGTGCTCACCGCCCACCTTTTTGGTAACAGCGGACGTTAGTTCTCTTTATACCATTATTGGTCACAAGGATGCCATGTCCTCTGTCGAATGGGCCTTGTCCTCTTCATCACTGTCAGGGAGACATCAGGAATTTCTTTTGAGTTGTTTAAATTTCTGTTTAACCAGGAATTACTTTTGGTATAATAAGGAATTTTATTTACAGACAAGGGGAGTTGCAATGGGGGCACGCTTTGCTCCCAGTGTGGCTAATATTTTCATGTCCCACTGGGAGGAAGAGGCTGTTTTTCGTAACAGACCCCCAGAGCTTATATGTTATCATAGATTCATCGACGATCTTATCCTTATATGGAAAGCGGATAGAGATAAACTTGACATGTTTATTGAAACTCTCAACAATAACCAAAAGAATATTGCCCTGACCTGGACGATTGACCCAGATAAGGTGGTATTTCTTGATCTGACTATCAGTGTTACACATGACCACTTCACGATGACTAATTACTTCAAACCTACTGACCGCAACTCATACATTCCCCTGGGGAGTTGTCATCATCACTCTTGGTTGTGTAACATCCCCAGGGGTCAGTATATCAGGTTGCGTAGGAATTGTACCCGTGATGAGGATTTTATCACACAGTCACAAATCCTGACCTCAAGGTTTGAACAAAAAGGGTATGACCGTTCATTGTTAGAGAAGGAGGTCACGAGAGTTAAAACCACGGACAGAGGTACATTGGTCTCTAATACCGTTAGTGATCCTGGGGGAGATAATTATAATTTTAAGATGGTGCTTGATTATAATGTGCAATATCGTACCTTTGAGAAAGTAGTACTGAAGAACTGGCCCATCTTAAAACAGGATAAAATCTTAGGCCCTGTTTTACCAGACCGCCCTCAATTTACTTACAAGAAGGCTCCATCATTGAGGGACCGTTTGGCTCCCAGCGTTCTTAACCCCCCTGTTCCTTATTCTGACAGGCTTTTCTCCTTTTTGGGGGGTTTCTACGCATGTGGTAAATGCATCCCGTGCAAACATGCTAAGGGGAACATAAAGAAAAGAAAAAAGTTTTTGGCATCTGCTAGGAATAAGGAATATGAGATCAAACAGTTAATCACCTGTGACACGGTAGGGGTTGTGTATATGCTGGAGTGCGGGTGCGGGCTCCAGTATAATGGTAGAACATCCAGACCCCTACACGTGAGGCTCGCTGAGCATGTTAACAATATTAAAAAAGGCCTAAAAACCCACAATGTCTCTAGACATTTTAAACTACACCACCATCAGAATCCAAAGTCTGAAATTCTGGGGCATAGAAAGGGTTACTAGGCATTGGAGGGGTGGTAACTTTATAAGACAATTGAGTAAAAGAGAATCATATTGGATCTTTGAAACTAGGGTTCTTTGCCCTGAAGGGTTAAACGTGGATTTTGACACTAACTGCTTTATATTGGATCGCTAATTGTTTTAAAATTTTGATTGTTTTAAAATGTGATTGTTTATTGTATTATACCTGTGTGGGTAACAGTGGCTGCGGATGACTGTCATATACTGTGGGAATTGGTTCGAAATGACTATCATAGTATTTCGAATTTAGAAATGTTTTCTCATTCAGTTTTTATGCAAATCTCCTTTATAGGATCGATGCACATTTTTTCTTAGTTTTATTTATCTCCCTTTTTTTTAGATATCTGTGTCATGTGTGTGGGAATATTCAGTTCCGTTCACCGCATATTTAATTTTGAGGGGTCACGTCCGGATTGACTTCAGGGTAAGCGTGAGGTTGATTGTACCATGGTTACTTACCTTGTATAAAAGCGCGGGTGCTCACGTCGTATCCTCATCTGCTGATGAAGTCCCCGCCCACTGGGGCGCAACGCGTCCAGAACGAGGATACGCCGTGACGTCACCCGCGGCCACTGCGCATCCACACTGCCATACGGAGGTTTACATCGCTTCTGTTGTTTATTTGCACTAATCGAGTGCTTCACATGTGAGTGTCACATTTTAGCTATTTTTTAATAAATACTTTGCATACAGAGAGCACTATCTTTCTGCCATTTTATTTCATATCATGGTCATATTGGAGTGTCTTGTTACCGGAGCCCCACGGTCCCATTGGAGTGTCTGATACCTGAGCCCTGACGGATGCCTATACATGCTGATTAATGTGTGTGAATGCGCTACTCCCATATTACCACCACTTACAATGTTCTTTTTCTATTTTTCCAAACAATCACTTATAAGTAATAACATGTGCATTAAATTAAACCATAAAAACTTTGAATCAGACAAAAATTAAACATATATTATCCAATGCAGAAAAAGTCCTTCAAAAGTGCTGCAAAATCCTTTAACAATTGTTGTGACTGACGTGCTCCTATGTTCCTTCAGTAATCATATGTGACTTAGTGCGACACCTCCACCATTCAGATTGGCCACTCACCAGATGCTTATTTAAAGATGCGCCTTTGGTTCATTCAAGGGATAACCACTCCACCTAAGTAACACTCCTCACCGGCTATACATGCTGCACCTTGCTTGGTTACATGAAAAAGGCAATTCTTGACCCTCTATAATTAAAGGGTCCATTCCTTCAGGTGAGAGGCCATCTTATTCCTTGGTGGTGGGCTGCTGAATCACTTCTGTGCAAACGGGTGTCCGCTCGCACTTGAGGATGATTTATTGATTACTCTCATGGACTTATTGATTTGATACTGTGGTGGACTTTAGTGTTTTATTTGGATTTTAGCGCTGCACTATCTGATGTTGCCACCACACTGTGTCTCTTCACAGAGCAACATGTTGTTGCTTCCCCAAGATTTGCAAGAGTTTTGACAGACATGTCTGATAGCAAGTGCTTCATATTTTTAGAAGGCCTCATTCATGCTTGCGTATAGGGCTGACTTACATTTAGTGAGGAAGACTTCAGGGTTTGATGTTGTAATTTTATTAAGGGATTTGTTCTTTGACCCTAGTGTTCAGCAGCTGCATTACCCATATATACCACTTCGCGCTGATTTATTTTTTATTCTACAGTGTGGTGGCAGCTCTGACAAGTGTTTGGGAGATCTGGACATAAGATCTATTTCTTGGGTTGAAAGAGTTTGGGTAATTAGTGACAGGCTATGTTTTGTTTGTTTTCTGATTGTTGTTTTTGTGGCTTTTGTTGCATTAGATACTTGATGAACAATAAAGCTAGTCATGGGCAGTTTGCAACCCGAAATCGCTGTATGAACTGTTATCTGCACCTAAAAACCCCACTCTGTGTCAAACAAAGGCTACCTTTATTACATGTGGTCAAGGATGCAGGCAAACTAAAAAAAATGGTATTGGGAAATTTAAAGAGCTAGACATACAGAATAATCTAACCCAAAAAATGTAATATATTGCAGCCTACCAGTCCTTAAATGTGGTGACTGCTTTCACTTTTCAGGCTCAAGAAGATTTTTAGCAAATACAGAAAATACCTGTCAATCTTGCCCGAAATGCAGTGTCCTTCTTACCTTCAGTGCGTTTAAAAGAAAGCACAAAGAACGCTCTCTTTAAGACTCCTTACATACTGGAGGTGTTTTTCAGGTGCTTTAGCGCTAAAAATAGCGCCTGAAAAATGCCTCATCTGCAAACCCAGTGTGAAAGTCCGAGTGCTTTCACACTGGGATGCTGCACTGGCAGGACGTTGAAAAAAAAGTCCTGCAAGCAGCATCTTTGAGGTGCGTATACACCGCTCCTAAAGCGCCCCTGCCCACTGAAATCAATGGGCAGCGCCGCCGAAGTGCCTCAGCAGCAGCGCTTTGAACCCATTATTCGGCCGCTAGAGGGGGGGGGTTAAAAGCACCGCTAGCGTCCGAAAAGCACCTCTAAAACGATGTAAAACTAGCTAAGGTTTACCGCCGACGCCCCTGCGCTGTCAGTGTGAAAGGGCTCTTAGTGTAAAGTACTTGTCCTTTCAATTCACCATGTAATGAAGATGAACAAAGACAGATAAGTTTGAAGTCCAGACTGTGCGACAGCCATCGCTGCCCACATAGATACAATGGGAAAAGGAGGAAGAAACAAAAAAGGGACAGGGACAGGAAGCGTGTTACCAGGTAAAAATAAAGGGGAAAAGAAAAAGCAAGTGTAGTGGTTGCATCTAAGGACTGGTAAGCTGCAATATATTAAACTTTCATTTTTGGGTTTAGATACACTTTAAAACCATATTCAAATCATGGGCTGCAACACCAAGATGTGATCAAAACAGGCTACTGCTGCTCAACAGGGAGGATACCATAGCACCTCAGTTTAACAGCAGGCCTGAAAATCAAAGTCATTGTACAACTACTCAACAACTGGCTGCCCAGTCTACACAGCCATTGGCAGAAGCCTGCACCAAGTGTATTGAAAAAAATATTTTCAGTTACTGTACAGCCTAATAGCATAGAACCATTTATCCCAAACTGCAAAAAGCTGTTTCAGCTAGCTGGCCTTCATCAGCGAACTGCATGTTCCTTTTATTCCACCTCACCATAAGGTTTAGTTTACAATGATGCAAAATAGGATCCGAATTGTGAGACCCCAAGTCAGGTGACATATGAAATCCAATGTTTCCTTATGAGAGCTGTATTAACTGATACTACACAAGTCTGTCTGACTTTAGAAAAAGGATCCTGCACTACTTTGGTTCCACTTTGATACAACTTCAATGTCACAGAGTGCAAAAAGTCAGATTCCAAAGTTCCACAAACTTTCTACTGAAAGTTGTGTGACTTTGGAGTCGGGCCAGTGTTAACCGAGCCTAACATGATTGGTTGTCCCTAAAACATTGAAATATGATTTTCTTAAAACCCTGACAACACCCACAGCATTTTTTTTTTGGTTTGTGTACAGAAATTACCCCCAGGGATTTCATTCACTACATATGTGATTGGCTTACCTTTTCTTTTTTTCACCCTAAAGTCAGCACTTGACTTCTAATTTCACACACCCCTAGCAGTAAAAGTTTCATTTTTAGCAAGATATTTTCATACTAAAATGAAGATGAGGAACTGGAGCTTTTATATTACAACAATGAGAGACTGTGTGGTAACAATGAAGGTAGTCACTTAGTCATATATAAATATTCACAGAACAAAAATATTCACAGCAAAAAGGCTGCTGCAGTTATATAAGATTATATAATTATAACAAAATTATATTAAAAGGGGAGTTCCACCCTAAAAAAATGTTTGCATCAAAAGACTCTTTTTAACCTAGAAAAAAACATTTGGAGGAAATTTTATACTTACCAGAAAGGCCCTGTTGCTATGTAGTCCTCGTAATCTGTCACTTCCTGGTCCGCGGAGCTCCTCGTGACTTCCTGCCTCGCCCAGGAGTCTGTGGGCAGTACTGTGCTCAAAAAACGCTTAAGGCGGATCAAAGCGCCATCTTTGTTCAGAGTGTT